>JAPFRF010000006.1:71686789-72369289 GCA_029282475.1 Phrynocephalus forsythii | reverse complement strand
CCTAAAAGACTGGCAGCTGTAATTGCTGCAAAAGGTGGTTCTACAAAGTATTGATTCAGGGGGCTGAATAATTATGCACACCCCACTTTGCAGTTATTTATTTGTAAAAAATGTTTGGAATCATGTATGATTTTTGTTCCACTTCTCACGTGTACACCACTTTGTATTGGTCTTTCACGTGCAATTCCAATAAAATTGATTCATGTTTGTGGCTGCAATGTGACAAAATGTGGAAAAGTTCAAGGGGGCCGAATACATTTGCAAACCACTGTATAGGCAAGAAGAGATTCTTCTTCGTGGTCCTCTGTGATTGCACACATTGGGTTAATGTGCGCACGCGCAGTAACTTCTCGGAATCTTCTAGATCTAGCTAGATAAAGAACAGCCCTCCCCTATAAAAGGCCAGGCTCCGCCCATCTTACCTCAGTTCCTTCTTTTCCGCCGCTGCAAGTGCTTCTCGCTTCGCAAGATCTCTGTAATTACAAATACTCCAATAACTTTTTCTTTCGTGCCTCTACTTTCTACCTATTTTTCTTTTATTTAGAAGGGACTCCTACCCCCTGGTTCCCAGTTCCCTTCCCCCCTCCCTCCCCTGCTTCCCCCAACGTTCCCGCAGTGTTTTCCCGCCTTTTTATGGCTGGCCCTTTCAAGCGCTGCCGTGCTTGCAACAATAAACTCCCGTTCTCCGACGGCCATTCTGAATGCCTTTTTGCCTCGGAGAGGGACACCAACACTCTACGTGCGAGCACTGTACTAAATTTACCAAGGCAGCTCTAAGGGGCCGGCTCCAACGCCTTAAGTTTCATCTTTGGGAGGCTTCGCTCCGCCCGCCGATGGAAAACGCTGCCGCCCCATCTGGCTCCAGACCTAGCCCCTCCGGTTCGCTAGCCTCTGCCACTACTTCGGCCTCAGCCATGCCCAAAAATACAACCAAAGCCCCCAACAAGTCGGGCTCCAAAGGGGACAAGCGGCAGAAACAACAAAAGCCTTCAGAAACCGCTCCAAAGACTCGCGGCTCTAAATCCTCCGGCCGCTCGAAATCCAGCCCGCGGCATGCCGAGCCTCCCCTGGCCGAGACGGCCACCCTAAACACACGCTCGGCTGACAATGACCAACCCCCCAGCCTTGCCAGAGACCCTTTGCCGTCTCCGAGATCAACCCATTCAATCACCTGGGGGATTGCATCTACGGACCTGCCTCCTATTTTGCAGGTCGAGGGCTCACGACCATCGACTCCCGGCTCAGACCTCAGTGGTCTCTCGGAGGCGCCACAAACTCTGCCCAACATGCAGAACGCAGCCTCTGCCAAAGCGGCTTCCCGCCGCCGCGCATATTCGGAGTCCCTGCCTTCTGATGTGAGCTCCCACCAGCCTAGCCGATCCCGACGCCGCTCTCCTTCTGACTCGGGGGATTCAACTGATCCACCGTCAGCCAGGCGCTCCCGCGCGATCCGTGCTCGAGTCCGTGCTTCACACAGAGAGTCCTCATCGGACCCCATGTCCCCTCGGCGCGGGCACACACACCCTGCTTCTGCAACCCGCCAGCGGCAAGCATCCCCCCACACCGATCCGCCACGGAAGAAGAAGGCTAAAACTAAACATATCGAGGTGGACTCCTCCGACATTGACTCTTCCACCCCGAGGCGCCGTCTGGCTCGACGAAGACGAACACGCCGCCATGAACTGCTCTATCTCCACCCTGATTACCTGGATTACCAAGGATATCGGGACTATGAGGACTCCTATTCCTCCGATCCTTCCCCTCCTCGCGGCCGGCGCCGCCATCGACGACGTGCGCGCGATCTCTCCCCATCGCCCAAACGGCAGCGCCGCGCTACAGACTTCACTGACTCGGAGACCCCGCCTCCGCGTGAACGACAGCCTCGAGCCCGACCCACTAAGAGCCACTGCGCACAAGCTGCACCTCAAGCCGCGCAGCCCAGCAAAAACGGGCGCGACCTGCCCCAAACCACCACCCGGGTCCAGCCCAATATTCAACCGAACAGCTTCCGTCTTCAGCTGCGGCCCCAACCAATGTCACCGCCCCCAGAGAGTCTCGCTCCCGTCATCACCGGGATCACCCTGCAGCACAGCTGCCGGCTCCACCTGCTGGTAGCAACTCTGACATGCAAGCGACCAGAGACTCACAAACTCTTGATTTACAACTCTCACCTGATACTGAGGATTCTTTTTATGATTCGGGGGAGTCGGACTCGCAGGAGCAAAATCAAGCCTCACCGATACACCCCGACCCCAAATTCAGATGTCGCTGATGACCACCCCCATCCCCTTCAGAGGACTACAAGCTCTACTCTCAGATGGTGACCAAGATAGCTAAAGTCCTGAACCTTACAGTTGTCCAGCCCCCTGTTGACGACGATGACAGGGTCTTTGATGACATCTCCTGGACCAAGCTGCGCCTTTACGACTTGCTTTTATAAAACCATTGCTGAGACTGATCAAAGAACCATGGGAAAAACCATCAACGGTGCAGCCGATGGCCCGACGCGTTGACAATCTCTACAAAACACATGGGGCGGACACCACCTTCCTGCAAAAGCATCCACTACCCAACTCCTTTATAGTGGACTCTACACAGAACAGAGCCAGGAATAGATCTGCTACGGCCCCCTCTAACAAGGAAGGGCGCAAACTAGACCTGATAGGTCGGAAGCTTTACTCCCTTGCGTCCTTTATTCTCCGTGTGGCTAACTACTCTGCAGCAATGGGAGCATTCCATCGCCACCTGTGGAACAGAATGCAACCGCTCCTAGCTCTACTTCCCGAAGAACACCGCACTAGAGCATTAGCTTCCTACCAGGACATCATGACTCTGACCAAGCAACAACGCATAGCATCCCGACATACCACCGATGCGGCTGCTAGACAAATCGCGACCATCATCTCACTACATCGCCATGCCTGGCTACGCTCAGCTGGTATTCCAGAGGATGCCAGACAACGCATCGAAGACCTCCCCTTTGATGGGGAAGGACTGTTTGACACACAGACGGATGACATTCTCGACAAACTTCAGAAAATGAGGAGAACGGCCAGAACATATTCCAACCAAACCTCTTACAGGCCACATCGCCAACCTTGGCGTAGAACATCTTATTATCAGCCACGATACTTACCGGACCGCCAAAGACCGCAGGCGAATCAGCCGGCCGCCACTCGATCTAACGCCAACAGACAACGGTTTCGCCAGGGCGCCCGCCGGCCTGAAAGGAGAAACAGACAGAATTTTTGACAACTTACTTGTTCCGCAGCCAACACCCCCTCACCATCCCACACGTTTGGCTCCCTTTCTTCCTTGCTGGGCCGGAATTACCTCAGATCAGTGGGTCCTTTCTATAGTCTCAGAGGGCTACGCCATAGAATTCGACTGCTTCCCTCCACCAACAGGAATCATCTCTACTGCGTCCTCCCAACCTCTGCAAGAAGAAATTCAAACTCTCTTAGAAAAAGGTGCCATAGAAAGAGTGCCCGACCCAGAAGTCCCTCTTGGTTTCTACTCCAGATACTTCCTTGTCCCCAAAAAGGATGGAGGTTGTCAACATATGTAAAAGTTGACAAAACATATGTTATGTATATTTAACAGAATGTGTAAAGTGAATTGTAAAATGGAGGCAGTTAGATTCTGCAGTGTCATGATGTTAATCCACAAGTGTTAGAGACTAGTAATCACAGGCATGTTAAGTGATGAAGTGCAGGTGGAACTGATTGTAACATCATGATTTGTAATGGATAGATCAGATTGCATCAGATTGTTAATTAGTGATTGCATCAGATCTTATGAGTGCTGAATATGTATAAAAGGCACTAGCTTGTCATTTGTAATTTGGGGGACTGTTATGGTGAGAACAGTTCACCCCATACTCTATTTGTCTGTTTGCTATATTGTATATAATGCTTGGTTGTTATGCTGTGTATATTTTGATGTATATATGAATATATAAGTTTTTACTCTATTCATTGTCATTGTCTTTCTGATAGACTAACTCTGCAAACCCTTTATATCAATACTGACATTTTATCTACGTTACTGCTGCACTGTTTTGTGTTAGGCACAAGTATATATTATTATTATTATGTTTGCTGCCCCTTTAAATCTGCTGACAGGGTTATGGGCCCAGCTGGGTCAGCAGCCTGATGGGTTTTGTTGTACCTGTATAGATAAAGTGTGTGTTGTGTAAAGTTGTGTTTTTGCAGAGGAAACAGGTTGAAGTTGGAACGGAGACAAAGCAGAGCTGCAAAGGATTTTTCTCAGAGGCTTGGAATGAGAGCGGAGGAGAAAAGCAGCTGATAAGGACAAGCCAAGCAAAACAGAGTGTGATTTAAAATGAAAGCTGAGGAGGCTGAGGAAATATTTGCCGAAGAAGCTGAAAAAAGTGTTGTAGGAACGGCAGATAAGGAGCCGGCACTATCAGCGAGAATGGCAAGTATAAATCTAAATTTAATGCCTCTTGTAAAGCTCTCTGACAATAATTACCTGAATTGGTGTCTGCAAATGAAGCATTTCTTGATCTTCCATGAGCTATATCAGTATGTAGATAAGCAGCTTGATGAGAAAGCTGATGAGGAAGATTTGAAGAAGGATAAGAAAGTCTTGGCAATTATAATGTTATCCTTGGAAGAAACGCAGTTCGTTTATGTGAAGGAAGCAAAAACAGCTCATGAGGCTTGGACGTTTCTCAGAGCAGCTCATATCAGAGACACAGCTGGGAGTAAGGTATCTCTAATGAGAAAACTGTTCCGGTCAAGGCAAAGCCCAGGTGAAACTATTTCTGATTATATAAGGAAAGTAAATAGTATATTTCAGCAATTGTCTGAGGTGGGCATAAATCATGAAGAAGAGTATAAATGTCTAGTTATATTGTCAAGCTTGGATGAGTCATATGATAATTTAGTAATGGGATTAGAAGCTATGAAGAGTGATGAATTGTCTATATCATATATACAGTCAAGACTCCAGCAGGAAGAATCAAGGAGGAATGATTCTAAAGTAAATAATAAGCCTGCTCAAGTGTCTGAAGAAACAATACAAGTAATTAGAAGATGCTATAATTGTGGGAGTAACCAACATGTTTTTCGTTACTGTGATAAAGTAAACAAGCGGCAAAAGCAAAATAGAGTTGCCGGTACAGGCTGGAAGAGTGAAGGTCAACAGCTGTCTGTAATTAATGATAAGGAACAAAAGGGCTCAAGACAAGAATTATTTATTGTAGATTCAGGAGCCAGTATTCATTGTGTAAACAAGAAATGTTTGTTTGAGAAACTAACTTTGTTTAATTGTAGAAATGTAACCTTGGCAGACGGGACTCAGGCAAAAGTCTGTGGTGAAGGTAATATATTTTTCAAACCTCTAAAATGTGTATTTGATAAGGTCCTGTATATACCGTCTTTAAAGAATAATTTATTGAGTGTGCCTATGCTTGTAAAACAAGGTTATCAAGTACAGTTCAGTGAGAATAGTTGCAAGATTGTAAAGAATGGAAAAACAATAGCAACTGGAAGGCTCCAAAACAGTTTGTTTATGATAAGCACTTCTGAGAAAGTTTTGAACATAATTGAAAATAAGCCTCTACATGACAAATGCATACATTTGATGCATAGAAGATTAGGGCACCTAAGTTTTGAAAACATTAGGAAAACTCTGCAACATGTGGAACATGGGTCTGTGCAAAGCTGTAAAAAGTTTTTAGATTGCCATGTTTGTAAAAGTACAAAAGTAAAGTCTGCTTCCATATCAAAAAAGAGTTTGAGAAAGTCACATCAACCACTACAGTTGGTACATATTGATGTGATTGGACCCATGGCTAATTCATTTGGTGGTGCCAGGTTTTGTCTTGTGATAACAGATGATTATTCACGTTATTCTTGGGTTTACATAATAAAGCACAAAAGTGAAGTGAGTGCTGTATTTAAGAAATGGTTTGTGATGGCAGAAAGACAGTACAGGCAGAAAATTTTAGCTGTACAAAGTGACAGAGGTGGTGAATTTTTAGCAAAGCAGTTTGTTGATTATTTAGAAAAGAAAGGGGTGAAACATAGATTGATTAACCCTTCTGCTTCTGCTGAGCATGGATTATCTGAGAGGAAGAATGGAATTCTTCAGAATATCATGAATGCAATGTTGGCAGATGCAAAACTTCCCAAAGGTTACTGGGCTGAGGCAATGAAATATGCAAATTATGTGTCTAATAGAGTGTGGAGTTCAGCTGTGAATGAAGTTCCATATACTCTAATGCATGGAAAGAAAGCTACAATCAAATATCTCCATTTATTTGGCTCTGAAGCCTGGGTATTAATTCCAAAGAGGTATAGACACAAGAACAGTCCAAAGTCTAGAAAGCTTATGTTTATTGGTGTTCAGCCTGCAGCTAAATCCTGGCGTTTTTGTGACAGTCATGGAAAAGTTTATATAAGCAGGTCTGCAAAATTTTGTGAACAGAAAAATTGGAAAGCTCTACATGCTAATAATGAAGTATTTTTGCCAAGTATTTGTCCCCACACTGAGGTTAAGAAGGTTGCCAGTGATGGAGGGGAGTTTACAGCATTACATGATGGAAAAGTGAAAGATGAGATTGCCAGTGATGGAGGGGAGTCTACATCATTTCATGATGAAAAATTGGAAGATGAGGAGCCAGTGTTGATCAGAAAATCTACAAGATCTAATAAAGGAGTGCCACCTGAAAGGTTTGTTGTGAATAATGTATTCCATGAGCCACAGAATTTTGAAGATGTGCTGCTGATGCCTGGAGAAGAAAGGAAGCAGTGGATGATGGGCCATGGACAAAGAGCATATGTCTCTGAAGGAACGGCAAGTGGATGCACCAGTGGATGGCGCCAAAGAGCAAAGGACATTTTGCAAGTTAAATAGGTTGATTGTATACAAAGGTTCTTCTTCGAGACGTCTGTGTGTTCACACTGAGGGTTCTACTGCGCCTGCGCAGTGGTCACCGGCATGTATCAAGCTTGTGGCCGTTAGGACCTCCCCTTCTCTCTGCGCATGCTCCTCCTTTCCCGCGCTAGCGTGCTCAGTTCCATTTTTTCCGCCGCTGTGGTCGGTCACCGATTCTTCAGCTCCTGCGGAAAAGGGAAATATTCGACATCTTTACTGTTTTTTCTCTACCCGATTCCCTCGGGAATCACCTCCAACCCCTTTCGGGGTTTGTATTCTTCCCTTTTTGTTTCGGACCTCCTCTTCTACCTACGACGGTTGGTGAGTCCCCTCCCTCTCCCTCGACCCGGGCGCCATTTTATGGCCTCCGGGGCCCGTTAAGAGGTGCTCCAACTGCCCCAACAAGATCCCTCTCAAAGACGGACACAGTTTGTGCCTTTATTGTCTGGGCGAGGGACACCAAACTAACCAGTGCGCCCACTGTAAAAAACTCACTAGGGCAGCACTCAAGCACCGTCAGGGACGACTACGTGCTTTTCTCTGGGAACAGTCTCTTGCCCCCATGGAGTCCCACCCGCGAACACCAACACTCCTAGCACGAGCCGTTCTCTGAAGACTAAGGCCTCTACAAAGGCCCCCTCTACCTCCCCAAACACCGGCTGCCCCAAAGGACAAAACAAGGCCCAAGAAGGCGATGGTCCCCCCCCCGTAAGGACCGCCGAGAGGACTCTAAATCGAAGGCTCCTTCCACCAGCCCAGTCCTTTCAACTTCTGCGGCAATTCCTGCCGCTTTGGGGCACCACGCAGAGGAAGATCTCCCCCCTGCGCAAATGCCGGTTCTTTCCCCTCGGTCTACCCATTCCTCCAACTGGGGAGAGGACTCTCATGACCGGCCAGCAACGGCCGAGTCGTTGGATAGCTCTGGTCGCTCAAAACGCACCATAGCTGACGCCGAGGTAGACCGACAGACTCACCAACCTAAGTCTTCAAAATCCTCTTTCGACGTCGAAGGGACCTCGGACGCCGACGAGTCTGTCGGCGCCCCCGTTAAAATACTTAGCAAGACCAAGAAAGTTCGCCTTCAACAAGTTGAATACCATAGGTCCCCGACGCCGAACTTCGCCGACGTCGCGAAAGCCGCTCGGCGTCACCAACATCTCCACCGCGACGCCGACAGCGGACCGATGACGGAGGTCAGGATATCGCACGAGAACATCGCCGTGCCCCTGACCTCCCAGACGTCAGACTCAGAGAGATGAACACTCCCCATCTCCTCGACGCCGAGACGCTAGATACACCACCAAGGCACGAGATGCCCAAGACGCCGATGCTCCCCTCGGCGCCGGTGCTGCCACCATACAAGCCGCTCACCAACTCCCCGCGGCCACACTCGATCGACGTCTCCTCCTCCACGACGCCGAGACTCCCCACCCCGACGCCGAGACTCCCCACCTCCACGCCGTGGCCATACTCCATCGCCGTCTCCTCCCGCAACGCCGGGACTCTCCGCCCCGACGCCGACACTCTCCATCTCGCCGTCGCGATTCTCCGATTCGACGCCGAGACTCCCCGCAAGGGCAACGAGACTCGCCCCTTCGGCGTCGAGACTCCCCCCAAAACAGAGACTCACCCCGGCGCCGTGACTCCCCCCGGCGCCGAGAACCACCTCTCCCGAGCCGTGACCCCTCAGCGTCTCGGCGTGATTACGTTCATTCTGAATTCCTCGACGTCGATAATCTGCCTCCACCAAGGAAAGGATACAAATATATCCAGGTGCCTGCTTCTCCTACTAGAAATCAGGAAACATCCCAAACCTCTCGACGCCGCTCACCAGCGCCTCGCTCTCCACCTAAGCGACGACGCACTGAGCATGACGCCGAACAAGTCTCCACCATCGACCATAGGGGACGCCACTTTGACTCCCCCACCTCGATGGACGAAGCATTACCCGATCTTTCAGACTATGATGAAGAAGATTGTTCCTGTTACTCGGATACCTCCCATGCTGACATACCTACTCCAAAGTCTGATGTGGCTGATACGCAACCACCTTCACCGGCGGAGGACATGAAACTTTACTCCCATACAATTCACAAAATTGCGAAGGTCATGGACCTTCAACTTCAGCAGGATGAGGAAGCAGAGTCCTGCAGGTTCTTCGGACATCTGAACAGGAACCAGACGCCTCCCCTCCGACTAGCGTTTATACCCTCTCTCCTTAAACGCATCAAAGAACCTTGGGTGACACCGTCTTCCATACCTCTTATGTCACGCAGAGTTGACAACATGTATAGGACACACGGCGAGGGCACCGCATTCCTCGATAAACATCCTCTTCCCAACTCCGTAATTGTGGATGCGGTCCAAAACCGAGCTAAGGGGAAGTCTGCTGCTGCCCCCAGCAACAAGGAGGGGCGTAAACTCGACCTTATCGGCCGGCGACACTACTCCCTTGCTTCTTTCTCCCTCCGTACCTCCAACTACCTTTGCGTAATGGAGGCCTACACTAGGCACCTTCTCACGGACATCCTACCCGTGATCAACTCTTTACCTGAAGACCAGAAGGCTAAACTGCTCGCTTTTCATTCAGAAATTATGTCCCTTGTGGACTATGAGACTATCGCGGCCAGAAACATTGCAGATGCAGCGTCCAAGCAGCTAGTTACCTCTATCCATCTTCGCAGACATGCTTGGCTCAGAACTACAAATATTACGGACGACGCCCGCAACACAATAGAGGACTCCCCCTTCGATGGGGAAGGCCTATTTGCTTCTACCACTGATCAGGGGATAGATAACCTCATTAAAATGAGAAAAAATGCCAAATCCATCTCTAATCCTCAATACCAATCCCATCAGCCCTACCGGAGACAGCAGTCATCCTGGCAACGCGCCACCCAGGGCTCAGGACAGAGGTCGCACCCCAGACCTCGCCCTTCCTACACTTCATCATCTTACAAACCTCAACCTCAGAAACAACGCCCTCAGCAACCAAGTAGGCGTTTCGAACGCAAGGGCAAACAGAACCTTTGACAGCCTACTCTCGCCTTGCCCGCATCCTCCGGACGTCAGACTGCAACCCTTTCTTCACAGGTGGCGTCAGATCACATCGGATTCCTGGGTCCTTACCATCATCGAATTGGGGTACGCGATAGAGTTCCACTCCATCCCTCCCTTGGGACAAGTAATAACTACTGCACCAACTCCACCCCTACTGGAGGAAGTCAGCACCCTCCTCGACAAGCAAGCCATCGAACTTGTCGCGCCACAGACACCTTCGGCTTCTATTCCAAATACTTTACTGTCCCAAAAAAGGACGGTGGATTGCGTCCCATTCTGGACCTAAGGGATCTCAACACATTCATCACGTACACCAAATTCAGGATGACCACCTTAGAAAATATTCTTCCGCTTCTTCACATCGGAGACTGGTTTGCAGTCGCGACCTCCAGGACGCCTACTTCCATCTCACTATCCGCAAGGCGTACAGAAAGTACCTCAGATTCAAAATCGGACGTCACACCTATCAATTCAAGGCTCTACCATTCGGCCTTTCAACAGCCCCGAGAGTGTTCACGAAATGTCTAGCTCCAGTCGCTGCCTTCCTACGTGTACAAGGGGTGAAAGTATTCCCTTACCTAGACGACTGGCTGGTGGTCTCACCCTCCAGGGAACAAGCCACTCAGGACATTGCATTCACCGTACACACTCTCACTTCGTTGGGCTTCAACATCAACGACAGCAAATCCTTGCTCCGCCCCCAACAAATAGTCAGTTACATCGGAGCAGTGCTGGACTCCACCCAAGGGAAAGCTTTCCTCCCAGAGGAACGCAAACTCAAGATCCGACAGGCAGTGCAGTCCCTTCAATCCAAACCTGCAACCCCGGCCAAACGGATCCAACACCTCCTCGGCCTAATGGCCTCCACGACGTCCATACTCACCCATGCCCGTCTCCGACTCCGTCCACTTCAGGCGTGCTTTCTCAGGCAATTCGACCCCTTGCACGACCCACCCACCAAAAACATCACTATTCCGCCCGATGTTCACCGCAGCCTTCGCTGGTGGCAAACACCAACTCACCTGAACGAGGGACGGCGCTTCACGCCACCTCCAATCTCCAAGACGATTACGACGGATGCAAGCCTGACGGGCTGGGGAGCCCACTGCAAACATCTCCACACTCACGGCACCTGGAACAGCAAAGAAAGAACAATGCACATAAACTTCCTAGAACTCCTGGGAATCTTCAAAGCACTGCGGTCCTTCGAACCCCTGCTGCTTCACCAGACTGTCCAAATAACAACGGACAACACCACAGCGCTTTGGTACATAAACAAACAAGGCGGGACTCATTCCAGAAGCCTCCTTCTCCTGACCATTCGCCTGTGGAACTGGTGTGCCAAGAGGAATATCTTCCCGGTGGCAATCCACATATCGTCGGAGAACAATCAACAGGCAGATCGGCTCAGCCGACTCTCCACAAACACCCACGAATGGAATCTCCTCGACGAAGTCTACGAGAGACTCTGCAGCCTATGGAGCAGACCCTGCATCGACCTGTTCGCCACACCAGACAACGCCAAATGCCCTTTTATTGCACCAGGGCCGGACAGGGTCAGAACTCCCTGGGGACGCCTTTGCCATCAAATGGCACCCATATCCCCTCTACGCATACCCACCAATCCCACTAATTCAGAAGACCGTGGTCAAAGCTCACATGGACTCGGCCGACATGATTCTCATAACACCCTTTTGGCCCCGGCAACCTTGGTTTGCCACACTCTCAGCGATGGCGATCGACTTCCGCCACCTACCGGAATGCCCAGACCTCATCTCGCAGAGCAACGGGTCTATTCTCCATCCAGACCTCCACTCTCTCCACCTCACGGCCTGGAGAATCCTCTTACGCTAGAACACATCATGACCAATATTCGGAGACCATCTACAACGGCTCTCTATTCCTATAAGTGGAAAGCCTTCCTCCACTTCTCAAGAGGCAACAACTTACCCTCCTCGCCTACCGACATTGACACCGTACTCCAATTTCTACTCCACCTCTCCAATAGAGGACTCTCTATTTCCACTCTGAGAGTTTACGTTGCTGCCATCGTCGCACATCAGCCGCCACATTCTGATGCGGCCAAGTTATTCCAGCATCAAGACCTTAAACGCTTCCTCAGAGGCCTACGGAATGTCCGCCCCTCTCTCAGGCCTCCTGTTCCTCAGTGGTCCCTCACGCTTGTTCTACAGTCCCTCACTAAGCCACCCTTCGAGCCTCTAGCTTCGGTGCCTTTATATACCCTTTCACTGAAGACATCCTTCCTGGTGGCTATCACTTCTGCGAGGCGTGCATCAGAACTTGCCGCCCTCCGGATTGACCCACCATTCCTTCAATTCCACCCCATGAAGGTTACCCTCTTTCCGGACATTTCCTTCCTTCCTAAGGTTGCTTCAGAGTTTCACCTCAGCCAACCCCTAGTCCTACCCACCTTTTTCCCGGTGCCATCCTCCGACATAGAGAAATCCCTCCACACCTTAGATGTTAGGAGAGCCCTTCTGTACTACCTGTCCAGAACTAAAGACATCAGAAAGTCTAAAAGACTTTTCATCCGCCCATCTAATCCTCGTGCGGGTGTCCCCGTTTGCTCCCAAACCATCTCCAGATGGATCTCCTCCACCATTCGACTGGCGTATGAATCGCCCTCGACGCCCTTGCCGGCTGGGCCGAAAGGACACTCTACCAGGGCCGTCGCATCCTCAACGGCCTTTTTGAGGGGAGTAGCCATAGGCGACATATGTAAGGCGGCTACCTGGTCCAATCCGTCCACATTTATCTCCCACTATCGTCTGGACACTAGGGCCAGGTCTGATGCCGTCTTTGGACGGGCCATTCTCTCTGCTTCCTTATAGTGACGGCCCTCCACCGGTAAGTGAGCTGGCTACTCACCCTCAGTGTGAACACACAGACGTCTCGAAGAAGAAATGGAAGTTACCTACCTGTAACTGTAGTTCTTCGAGATCACGTCTGTGTATTCACACATCCCACCCTCCTCCCCTCTATCCGTCACCTTTTCTTTTTGTCTTTCAGCGGCGGATAGCTGGGGAACTGAGCACGCTAGCGCGGGAAAAGAGGAGCATGCGCAGAGAGAAGGGGAGGTCCTAACGGCCACAAGCTTGATACATGCCGGTGACCACTGCGCAGGCGCAGTAGAACCCTCAGTGTGAATACACAGACGTGATCTCGAAGAACTACAGTTACAGGTAGGTAACTTCCATTTTTTTTGATATTGATAGTATTTGTTGATGAAGTATTAGAAAGGTATAAAGCATGTTTTGAAATATCTTAAGGGAACAATGCATGAAAAGTTGAAAGTATCCATATGTGATGATCTTGATCTGATTAGCTATGCAGATGCTGACTGGGGTTCAAGTCCAGAAAAGAGGTCAATGTCTGGATATGCCATATTTTTAGGTAACTCACTAATTATCTGGAAAGCCCGAAGACAAAGGTACATTTCGTGTTCTTCTACAGAAGCTGAGTATGGGGCTGTGAGTGATTTGTGTTGTGAGTTGACCTGGGTAGTACAGTTGTTAAAGAATGTGAATGTGAATGTAAAACTACCAGTCAAAGTATATAATGATTCTTTTTTCGTGTATCCAATTAACACAGAATCAGAAGGTCGGATCCAGAAGCAAGCACATTGGGATCCGTTACCAGAATGTGAAGGACTGCATAGAACAACATTTGATTGTATTGGAATATTGTACAAGTGTTGATAATTATGCTGACATATTTAGAAAGCCTTTGTGTAAAGATAAACATGTATGTTTTAAGAAAAGGCTAGGAGTTGAAATCTGTTAAATATAGGAGGGGTGTCAACATATGTAAAAGTTGACAAAACATATGTTATGTATATTTAACAGAATGTGTAAAGTGAATTGTAAAATGGAGGCAGTTAGATTCTGCAGTGTCATGATGTTAATCCACAAGTGTTAGAGACTAGTAATCACAGGCATGTTAAGTGATGAAGTGCAGGTGGAACTGATTGTAACATCATGATTTGTAATGGATAGATCAGATTGCATCAGATTGTTAATTAGTGATTGCATCAGATCTTATGAGTGCTGAATATGTATAAAAGGCACTAGCTTGTCATTTGTAATTTGGGGGACTGTTATGGTGAGAACAGTTCACCCCATACTCTATTTGTCTGTTTGCTATATTGTATATAATGCTTGGTTGTTATGCTGTGTATATTTTGATGTATATATGAATATATAAGTTTTTACTCTATTCATTGTCATTGTCTTTCTGATAGACTAACTCTGCAAACCCTTTATATCAATACTGACATTTTATCTACGTTACTGCTGCACTGTTTTGTGTTAGGCACAAGTATATATTATTATTATTATGTTTGCTGCCCCTTTAAATCTGCTGACAGAGGTCGCCGGCCCATCTTGGACTTAAGGCAACTAAACCTCTTTATCACCCCAAGGCGTTTCCGTATGACCACACTGGACACTGTTATCCCCTTGTTACAACCTCACGATTGGTTTGTGGTCATAGATCTGAAAGACGCTTACTTTCACGTTACTGTCATGCCAGTTTACAGAAAGTTCCTTCGTTTTATGGTAGACTCTGTTGCATTCCAGTTCAAGGCCCTCCCCTTTGGCCTTTCCACAGCACCCCGAGTTTTTACAAAGGTTGTTGCTCCTATAGTTGCATATCTTCGTCTGCAAGGCATTACTATTTTCCCATACCTCGACGACTGGTTGCTGACTGCACCATCCTATTGTCAGGCTGTCCACCACACAGACGTTACGCTTCACCTTCTCCAGTCTCTCGGACTCCAGGTAAACTTCCAAAAATCGTCTCTCACCCCGACGCAGTCCGTTTCCTACGCCGGTGCCCTACTAGACTCTACCCGCGGCAGAGCCATCCTTCCACCAGACAGGTGCCAGAAAATCGCAGACGTAGTCCACTCAATCAGGCATCATCGGACAGTGCCGGCCCTATCCATCCAACGACTCTTAGGACTGATGGCATCAACAACGTCCACGGTCCGTTATGCTCGCCTTCGAATGAGGTGCCTTCAACACTGGTTTCTCACAGTCTTCGACCCAGTGGTCGACAGCCCCAGGCTTCGCCTCACACCCCCTCTACTGGTCTTGCAGTCTCTCGACTGGTGGGACTCTGTACCCAACCTAACACAGGGCATTCCATTCCAACCATTACAACCACGGCACCAAGTCACAACGGATGCCAGTCCGTGCGGATGGGGAGCCCACTGCGCCCACTGACTGTGCACGGCCTGTGGACCAGACACCAACAAGAGCTCCACATAAATCAATTAGAGATGATTGCGGTAATGAAGGCATTCAAAGCCTTTCAATCAACCATACAAGGACATGTAATCCAACTAGCCACGGACAATACAACAGTGATGTATTATGTGAACAAGCAGGGGGGAACACACTCCACCCCCCTCCTTGTCCTAACTCTTCAACTCTGGGACTGGTGCATACGCCACAAGGTCCATCCGATAGCCATCCATATTTCCACCGACGACAACACTCTAGCACAGTGCTCCCCAACCTTTTTGTCCCCGCGGACCGGGAAATTTTTTAAAAATTTTCTGTGGCCCGGGGGTGGGGGTGGGGAGGGGGGGAGAATGCGAAAGGGGGGTCCGGCGGGGAGGCAAAAGGGGGGGTGAAAGCAAATGATGGGAGGGAAGGAGGAGGGGGAGGCACGAGACCGGCGGCGGCACTCACCGGCTTGGGGCGTCGGGGGTGCCACTCTCCCCCACACACACGGGCGGGGTGGGGAACCCGGGCTCCTGGGCAGGCGGGCCCCCGCCTCCTCCTCCGGCGCCGGGAGCCGCGCGTGGGTCTCGCTGCTGGCGCCCCGCTTGCTCCTGCTGCCGCCGCCGCCGTCGTGGGCCTCCTCCTCCGCCGGGAAAGCGGCGGGCGCCAGCAGCGAGACCCGCGCGCGGCTCCTGGCCCCGCGCACCGGGAAGCGCCCTCGCGGCACCAACGAGCCGCCGCCGCCTCCTCCTGCTCCTGTTCCTCCTCCTCCTCCTCCTCCTCCCGCCACCGCCGCCGCCGGAGGAGCAGCAGCAGCCACCCCCCGCACCGCCCTCCCGCCGCCGCCGCCGCACCGCCCCGTCCCGCCGCCACCGCCACCACCCCTCTGCAATTGCCCTCGCTGCTGCTCCTTCGGGCGGCGGCGGGAGGAGGAGGAGGAGGAGGAGGAACAGGAGCAGGAGGAGGAGGAGGAGGAGGCGGCTCGTCGGTGCCGCGAGGGCGCTTCCCGGCGCGGCCGGGCGGGTGCCGCGCGTGGGTCTCGCTGCTGGCGCCCCGCTTGCTCCTGCTGCCGCCGCCGCCGCCGTGGGCCTCCTCCTCCGCCGGGGAAAGCGAGCGGGACGCCAGCAGCACTTTTCCCGGCGGAGGAGGAGGCCCACGGCAGCGGCGGCAGCAGGAGCAGGAGCAAGCGCGGCGCCAGGAGCGAGACCCGCGCGCGGCTCATGGCTCAGGCGCCCCGCGCGCGGCACCCACCCGGCCGCGCCAGGAAGCGCCCTCGCGGCAACGACGAGCCGCCGCCGCCACCTCCTGCTCCGGTTCCTCCTCCTCCTCCTCCTCCCGCCACCGCCGCCGAAGGAGCAGCAGCAGCAGCAGCGAGGGCAATTGCGGAGGGGTGGCGGCGGCGGGATGGGGGCGATTGCGGCGGCGGCGGCGGGGGGGCGATTGTGGGGGGGGTGGCTGCTGCTGCAATCGCCCCCGTCCCGCCGCCGCCGCCGCCACCCCTCCGCAATTGCCCTCGCTGCTGCTGCTGCTGCTCCTTCGGCGGCGGCGGCGGCGGGAGGAGGAGGAGGAGGACGCGCTGCCGCTGCTGTGGCTGCTGCTGCTGCTGCTGCTGGTGGAGGGCGAGGAGGAGGAGGGCAGAGGAGGGAGGCGGCAGCTCCTCCTGCGCTCCTCCAGCCTTCCTCCAGCCTTCCTCCAGCCTTCCTCCTCCACCGGCCGCCCGCGGGAGAAAAGAGGAGGAGGAGGAGGGCGGCGGAGGAAAAGGGGAGGAGCCTCCCCGGCCTCCCCAGGCGGCCCGGTGCCGACCGGTCCACGGACCGGCACCGGTCCGCGGACCGGGGGTTGGGGACCACCGCTCTAGCAGACACCCTCAGCAGGAAACACTCTGCGATCCACGAATGGTCTCTTCACCATCAGGTATTTCAACACCTCTGCGACATATGGACCACTCCCGACATAGACGTCTTTGCAACGCCTCACAACAGCAAGTGCAACCTATACTGCACAAGAGCAGGTCGCGGTCACCGCTCACTGGGCGACGCATTCATGATATCGTGGTCCCATCACTTACTGTACCTCTTCCCGCCCATCCCTCTCCTTCTCAAAACTATTTTAAAGTTAAAGCACGATTCGGCGGATGCAATTCTAATAGCCCCATGGTGGCCCCGCCAGCCATGGTTCACAACTCTCCGGATGATGGCCACCCACCACCTCCGCCTCCCCAACCGCCCCGATCTGCTGTCCATACAGAACTCCCAAGTGTTTCATCCAGAACTCCACAATCTGCATCTCACGGCATGGAGAATCTTCCCTCCATCCAGGAGATAATCCACTCTGCCCGGAAACCTGCAACTAGAACCCTGTACGCTTACAAATTCAAAGTTTTTGAGAAATTTGCCCACAACAATGGCCTCTCTGCTTCTCCTACTACGGTTGGCACACTCCTATCCTTCCTACACCATCTGGCTTCTACCAACTTAGCAATCTCGACCTTGAGAGTCTATATTGCAGCCATTGTAGCTCACCAACCTCCAGGCTCTACTGCTGCTGCTCTTTTTCAACACCCAGATGTCAAGCTTTTTCTTAAAGGCCTTCGCAACATCCGCCCGCCTACCACAGCTCTAACCCCACAGTGGTCGCTACATTTGGTTCTCAAATGCCTCACCAAACCACCATTTGAGCCACTGGCATCTGCATCTCTCCGCCTCTTGTCCATGAAGACCCTGTTTTTAGTCGCCATAACATCGGCCAGAAGAGCCAGCGAACTGGCCGCCCTGAGAGCGGACAAACCCTATATCCAGTTCCATCCGGATAAAGTTACACTTCACACAGATGTGTCTTTCCTGCCCAAAGTGGTGTCAATGTTCCACCTCCAGCCCATTCTCCTCCCAGTTTTCTTTCCAAACCCCTCATCCTCGCTGGAGCGCATGCTGCACTCATTAGATGTCAAACGGGCGCTCTCTTACTACATCTCCCGTTTAGCAGACCTCAGACGTTCACCCCGTCTGTTTATCTGCACCGATGGACCCAAGTCCGGGCTGCCCATGTCCTCTCAGACCATCTCTAAGACTATTGTTAGGACCATTAAGCTGGCTTATGACCTGTCCCATACACCTTTACCAACGACTATACGAGCCCACTCAACTAGGGCACTGTCCACCTCGACGGCTTTTCTAAAAGGGATTTCCGTCCCAGATATTTGCAGGACTGCTACATGGTCTTCCTCCATGACATTTGCCAGACACTACCGACTCGATGTGCGTGCCCGTTCAGATGCTTCCTTTGGCCGGGCTGTACTCTCCTCTGTGCTGCCGTGACGTCCCACCTTCCGGTAAGTCTGCTTGTTACTCACCCAATGTGTGCAATCACAGAGGACCACGAAGAAGAAAGATAAGTTACCTACCTGTAACTCTGGTTCTTCGAGTGGTCACTCTGTGATTCCACACATACCCGCCCATCCTACCCCACTATCCGTCACGTCAGTTCTGCTAGCTTTGGCAGCGGCGGATATGTGGAACTGAGGTAAGATGGGCGGAGCCTGGCCTTTTATAGGGGAGGGCTGTTCTTTATCTAGCTAGATCTAGAAGATTCCGAGAAGTTACTGCGCGTGCGCACATTAACCCAATGTGTGGAATCACAGAGTGACCACTCGAAGAACCAGAGTTACAGGTAAGTAACTTATCTTTTCCTGTTGCTATTTTTAATTTACCAACGTGGTAGTATAACACCTTGTTGATGTCTCCCAGTTCTGGAATCCCTGGGGGGGAAAAAACAGTTTGCACAGGTTGCTTCCCTCCCAAGATGTCATTCTCCAGCTTAAGCCCACAAAACCGCAATCATTTTATATACAAGAATACCTCGGTTTGCGGGCACCTCGATATGTGAGCATTTTGCAAGACGAGCAAAATTTTTCATAGAATTTTGCTCTGCTCTATTAGCAATGTCTTGCAAAACGAGCACCAGAGGAGCTCGCAAACCGGGCAGCTGCCACCGCTCCAGCCGGGCAAAAGCCCCTGTATTGTTCTCTGTGTTGATTAATAAAGTTGCTTTTCGTACTTAAAAAGGATTAGACTGATGATTTATTGAGCTGGAGAAAACAAAAACAAAAATCCTAACAGTATCAGTCAAGAGGCGCTGTGCATCTCTTTGTGCCTTCTGATTGTATACCTGCAGTAGGCCTGTTGATTCAGTGAGGATTTGGTGGGTTGGTTCCACAGATTCAAACGGACCTACTCAGGTTGTGACTTAACCAAGTGCAATAATTTGCAACTAGAGTATGCCCATTTGAACAAATGGAACATACAGGTGTTGTCTCACCAAGATGATTTCAAAAAAATAAATGACGGAAAAATCACAAATGGAAAACAATACTGTATCTGCACATTCTGTAAAATGCCATAAATTAAGGCAGGGTGATTGTACAGTCTGTTTTTTTTTCAGAATCATCCTACTATCTTGTTTACATGCCTGAAAAAAACATATTGTGGAATACAACAAAATTTCTTAATGATTTGTATCCTGTGCCCTGTGATTTTTGACTGAGGACTTTATTTCCAGGCATCTACATCCCTGAGGATGATGTTAATGCCCCTGAGAGATTCCGAGGCATTGGAGTACGAATAGAAGATGATGTCGTTGTGACAGAGGACACACCATTGATCCTCTCTGCAGACTGCCCAAAGGAAATATATGACATAGAACAGGTCTGTGGCTGTGGCCCTTGACTACTGTTACTGCCTCTATGTATTGCTCAGGTACAGATCAAGACATATATTCTTTCAAACACAGTACAGCCTTTTATAATCTTTATAATATGTTTTTAGGTTTGACAGAGTGGGTAGAATTGCAGTTATGAAACAATATGTGTGTGTGAAGTGTGGTGTGTAAATATTTTGAAGAAAAATAATATTTTATTTAAGTGCTGGAATTGTACTTGGATATCCAACACATATTTCTAGTGTGCTAAAGAAATCAGATACAGAAGCTAGATTCTACAAGTGCAATCGAGTATTTTTGACGTGTACAAAACTGTAAATATTTTTTGTTACAATGACACCCCCCAACTGTCGTGGGCGTTAGGAACCTGACCCAACCCGACCCGACCCACAATAATTGAAAATCCACAATATACGGATGCAGGTCTGGGGGGCTAGCTGGGGGCCTTGTACTTACCCCCAGCCTGGCGCAAGGGCCTTCCCACACCTTCTGAAGGCCTCAAAAGGGCCTGCCTCCCTGTGAACCGGAAGTCACTTCACAGTACCTGTTTCTGAGGACAGGGCTATTACTTCTTCCTTCTGTGAAGATTCTCAGTCATCCAGGTGAGTTTATCTGGAAGTTGAGTCATGGCTACTGGACTTCTTTTTTGAGAGATAGAAACGTTTTACCTCGGTCTGAATACAGCTAGTGCAAATCCTCCATCTTATAGGCAGCTTTGACCTCTTGTCACCCTGACCTGAATTAGGCTGATAAGATGAACAATGGCCTAATTAGGCTCGTTAGGGAGACAATAGTATCCTTAGCCTTAAGGTGAACAATGGCCTAAGGTGCTGAAACCTATCAAGAATGGGTCATTAGCTATGGCCTTGGTGGTGAAGGCTTTTTGATTTGTCTCAAAGGATCCAATACCAAACCATAAAAGGAGCAATATAGTATATGCAGTCCAATGCAGTGAGGAGTGTTCAGACCTCTACATTGGAGAAACTAAACAGCCATTAAACAGAAGGATGGCCCAACATAGGAGGGGCAACAGCTCAGGACCAGAATCAGCAGTACACCTCCATTTGAAAGACAAAGGGCACTCTTTCAAAGATGAGGATGTACACATATTAGACAAAGAAGAGAGGTGGTTTGAAAGAGGAGTAAGGGAGGCCATTCATGTGAGCATTGAAAACCCCTCCCTCAACAGAGATGGTGGGCTCCAGCATAGTCTATCTGCTACTTATCAGGCTGTGCTTTCCAAAGTACCGAGACAAATCAAAAAGCCTTCACCACCAAGGCCATAGCTAACGACCCATTCTTGATAGGTTTCAGCACCTTAGGCCATTGTTCACCTTAAGGCTAAGGATACTATTGTCTCCCTAACGAGCCTAATTAGGCCATTGTTCATCTTATCAGCCTAATTCAGGCCAGGGTGACAAGAGGTCAAAGCTGCCTATAAGATGGAGGATTTGCACTAGCTGTATTCAGACAGAGGAAGCTGTTTGGATGAACAGCGAAACGTTTCTATCTCTCAAAAAAGAAGTTCAGTAGCCATGACTCAACTTCCAGATTAATTCTTCCTTGTGTTTTCAGCTTTTTCTAGCTTTTTCTTGAGTCACTGGGACTAATATGAGGATCTTTTAGGGCCACACTGGTTTGTTTTTCTATTTGATGCCAGATGTTCAAGAACAAAATATTTGCATCATGCATTCCATGGCTGTGATTCTAATTTTATTTTGATGAACTGAAATGAAATCATATTTCTAAAATGAGATTTCCCTGCTTCTCCTTTTTGTATATTCCCCTTCATCCTCCAGAAATTTGCTCCTGGGGATTGCCATCTCCTAGGAAATTATGCAGAATAATTGTGGATGCTGCTAAAGGGGGTGGTGATACATTTCCCCATTGTCTCCCTTTCATGTAAAAAGAAATCCAGTAACCCCCCACCGATCACGGGGTTAGGGATGCACACCACCAGCGATCCATGAAAATCCGCCATATGCGGAAACGGGGGGGGTGATCACAGAAGTGTTGGGGCAGCATGCGGCAGTGGGGTGGCGGCAGGGGGATCTGACCTCCTGCTGCCCCCCCCCGCCTGCGCCGCCCAAGACTTCTTGTCCCGGGGCCGTCTCCATTCAAATGCATTGCCAATGCATTTCAATGGAGAAAATTTTCCCCATTGGAAAACATTGGCTCAATGCTTTCCAATGGGGAAAATTTCTCTATTGAAATCCATTGACAATGCATTTCAATGAAGATTGCGCCCCCACTGCATGGCCCCAAGACTTCTTGGAGGGGCCTGGGGGCGGCGCGGAGCGACCCAATCGCCCCCCACCGCCCCCCACCCCTCCAGAAGCCTCGGAGCTGCGCAGGAGGGTGGTGGGGGGCAATCGCATTGCTCCCCGCCATCCCCCCGCGCGTCTTCAAGCCTTTTCGGAGGGGCCGGGGGGGCTGCAGGGAGCAATCCGATCAGTCCCGGCACCCCCCGCCCAGCTCCAAGCCTTTTCGGAGGGGCCCGGGGGGTGGCACGGAGTGACCCGATCGCCCCCCGCCGCCCTCCCACGCACCCCTCGAGGCTTCTTGGAGGGGCCAGGGGGCAGTGCAGAGCGACCCAATCGCTGCCCCCTGCGTGGCTTCGAGGTTTTTCGGGGGCGGCGCAGAGCGACCCGATCACCCCCTGCCCCCCCCCAGCGGTGCAGGTACTGCGATCTCACGATGTAGTGGGACCGCGGTACCTGAACCACGAAGTGATGGGGGGTGACTGTACAGAGAAATTGTGGCCAGGAAAAGATTAAATCATCACTTTCATATATCTTTCTGTGAAATACTATTTACACAGCAGTAATTTTTGAACTGATAGGATCAGTATTTTGAATGTGGGTTTTCATGTCCATTTCCAAAATGTAATGTAAAATGTGGCTCTTGACAACTATTTTCTTGTTGGCTGAGACCTGCCTGTTTCAGTAAATGTTACACCTTTCAGATTCCAGAGAAAAAATTCAACTCAAAGAAACTGACTATAATAAATTGGCTATAAACGAATGAATCAGATTAAAGCTTAATACTGTATTAGCTAAATCAAGATAATGCTTTTACTATGGAATTTTTGTGTGCAAAGGATGAAATGTTACAGAACTACCCAACAACCAGACTTTGTCTATGAAGCACTTTTGGGATATCTGAACAAGTGGTATTAAATTTGTACAGAGTAATGCTATGTATATTTATATATACAGTACTATACACATATATATTCTACTAAAAACAAAAAATTCTGCATTAGTAATAGTGCTATTAAAAACAAAGTTTAAAACAGAATGCTGAACTGCCACTCAGTTGACTTTTGTATCATATTTTTTGTAGAAGCAGTCACTGAAAGTGTAAATCATTTTTTAAAAGTTCCATTATTTGATGTATGAGTACACATATATTTAAATGAGAAAACAGCAGCTGGGTTGAGGCATTAATTTTTTATTAAAAGAAAGGTCTTCAAGACTTGGCTTTATGATTTTGAGCTACTCCTCTGTGAGGCTGCAGCACAGAAGATGCACCCAAGGATAATTTAGAAAATGTATCTAAGTATCTATTCCAACCTAAACCTGGGCAGCTCTGGTTTTAGGTGAAGGGACACATGCTCTTTCTGCCACGATCCCTTGCTAACACTTGCCTGTTGACACATATGCCTTTTATTTTTATTATTGGCCTTCGGTGATGGAGAGCAGGGTTGGGAGGGAGAGAAGAATGTCATTCTCCTTGAGGAAGCAATGCCACTGAAAATATGTAGAAGACTTCATAATGGGGCTGTTTGTTTATATCTCTTTTTGGCCCTTTCAGTATAAGCTAACTACAGGAGGAAATTGCAGGTTATGTGTCCACAAAGCAACTGAAACTTTTGGAAGAATCTGGAATTGAGACATTAGTATCTCTTTATAGAAATGCATTATTTTCCATTATGGGGGAGATGTGGGGACATTGTCTAATAGAAATAAAGGCATTCAGAGGGGGAGAGGGGCATCTCTTTTGTTACTGTTGCCCAACATATAATGTTACTTAGTTTTACTATTTTACTGAATGCAGTACCAGAAATACTGATTAATATACACCTGTTTTGTTAAACATTTTAACAAGCTAAAGCGGGCAGATTAATTTTATTCTCTAAATGTAGTATGTGTTATTCTTTATAAACCCTCTTTCTTCAAGAGCCTGAAGAGGTATTTTCTTTATAATTAAGGGAATATTTTCCAGAAAAGATGGATCACATGAGAGCCTTTATATAATTTTCTCTCTTCTGTTGGGACATTTTCAGTGCTAGTCTGCCTGCCAGTCTCACTGTTTTTATAAAAGTAAAAACAGTGTGCTGCTAAAGACCCTATTCTGTTATTCTATTCTGTATGAAACATTTGTGGAACTTATTCATCCTCCATATGATTAAAACACTGTTACTTTTACTTAAGTTGTATCTCTTATTTATGTCTACATAGTTCAGAAAAATTATGAACAGTTAATAAACAAGTAGTTGCATCACATACGTCTCCTTATCTTCCCAGACATGAAGAGGAAGTTAAAGAGAACCAAGTTATGAACTCAGTTTTGCCCATGTAGGATTTATCTACAATAAAATTTTATATTAGAATTAATATAACAATTGGTTAAGGGGAAACACTGAACAAATGACAAAATGAGAGTCAAAAGCAAAGGTAGCAACAATTTGTTAAATCAGAATTAGATTCTCAAAGGTTTAGAGTAGTTGGTAAAATGCATCTAAAAGTAATGGGTTCTGATTACTAATCAACATACTATATTTAAACATTGGAAAAGAATTATCTTCAACTCAAACAAAATATTTTCTAAGTATATTATTAAAATAAAGATTACACTGATTTCTTCCATTTGGATTAGGATCTAGGATGTAAATTTTTACAGGCAGTAATTCTGTGTTTACAGTATATCACAGAAGGGAGTACACCCCCTCACATTTCATAAATATTTTAGTATATCTTTTCATGTAACAACACTGAAGAAATGACACTTGGCTACAGTGTAAAGTGGTGAGTATACAGTTTGTATAACAGTGTAAATTGCTCTCCCCTCAAAATAATGCCACACACAGCTATTAATGTCTAAAGCGCTGGCGACAACAGTTAGTACACCCCTAAGTGACAATGTCCAAATTGGGCCCAAGTAGCTGTTTTCCCTCCCTGGTGTCATGAGAACCATTATCTTGTCTCAAGGTCTCAGGTGTGAAGGGGGGGCAGGTGTTAATCACTCTCACTCTCACATTTGGTGTCATTACTCTCACTCTCTCATACTAGTCACTTGAAGTTTCATATGGCACCTCATGGTAATGAACCATCTGAGGATCTGAAAAAACAAATTGTTGCTCTACATAAAGATGGCCTAGGCCAGTGGTAGCGAACCTTCCGGCACTCCAGATGTTTTGGACAACTCTCACAGTCCTTTATCATTGACAGTACAAGCTTGGAATTCTGGGAGTTGTGGTCCATAACATCTGGAGTGCTGAAAGTTTGCCACCACTGACCTAGGCTATAAGCAGATTGCCAAGACCCTGAAACTGAGCTGCAACATGGTGGAGACTATACAGTGGTTTAACAGGACAGGTTCCACTCAGAACAGGCCTTGCTATGGTCGACCAAAGAAGTAGAGTGCCTGTGCTCAGTGTCCTATCCAGAGGTTTACTTTTGGAAATAGACGTATGAGTGCCGCCAGCATTGCTGCAGAAGTTGAAGTGGGGGGGTCAGCCTGTTAGTGCTCAGACCATACTCCACACATACTCTGCATCAAATTGGTCTGCAGGGCTGTTGTCTCAGAAGGAATCCTCTTCTAAAGATGATGCACAAGAAAGCCCGCATATGGTTTGCTGCAGACAAGCAGACTAAGGACATGGATTTCTGGAACCATGTCCTGTGGTCTGATGAGACCAAGATAAACTTATTTGGTTCAGATGGTGTCAAGCGTATGTGGCAACAACCAGGTGAGTACAAAGACACATGTGTCGTGCCTACAGTCAAGCATGGTGGTGGGACGGTCATGGTCTGGGGCTGCATGAGTGCTGCCAGCACTGGGGAGCTACAGTTCATTGAGGGAACCATGAATGCCAACATGTACTGTGACACACTGGAAGCAGAGTATAATCCCCTCCCTTCGGAGACTGGGCTGCAGAGCAGTATTCCAACATGATAACGACCCCAAACATACCTCCAAAATGACCACTGTCTTGCTAAACAAGCTGAGGGTAAAGGTGATGAACTGGCAAAGCACGTCTCCAGATCTACACTCTATTGAGCATCTGTGAGGGATCGTGAAATGGAAGGTGAAGATGTGCAAGGTCTTCAACATCCACCCACTCTGTGATGTCTTCATGGAGTAGTAGTGGAAGAGGACTCCAATGGCAACCTGTGAAGCTGTGGTGCTCTTATGCCCAAGAGGATGAAGGCAGTGCTGGAAAATAACGGTGGCCACACAAAATATTGATACTTTGGGGCCAATTTGGATATTGTCACTTAGGGGTGTACTAACTTTTGTTGCCAGTGGTTTAGACATTAATGGCTCAATGTTGCATTATTTTTGAGGGGAGAGCAAATTTACTCATTGTAGCCAAGTGTCATTTCTTCATTGTTGTCACACTAAAATGCTTATGAAATGTGAGGGGGTGTTCTCACTTATGTGATATACTGTATATTATCTTAGGCAGTTTCCTGATGTAGGATGAAGCCAGCTTTACAGGTCACCCCTATCCATGTTTACTCAAAAAAAAGTTTCACCTACTTCAGTAGGCACTTGGTTGCAAATTAATGCACAACATAATTATATTTGGTTAATGGATCAAGTCTAATAAACCAAACACATCATGTATTTTTGTTTGATTCAATACCAGGTGGAGGATAGGTCCACTTTTTAAATATTTTAATCTGTGCCCACCATATCCCTTCTCCTAGTTTTGTATGCTTGTGTTAATGTTTGAGGAAATTTTAAATTTTAAAAATATCTTAAGAGTCCAACCTTTTAATGGCAAGGGGTACTGGTACTGCTTGAATTTTCTCTCTTCCTTGCTGTGTTGGTCTCTGCCAGAAGAGGTAGGAAGATGTTATTTCCTGTCATTCTGGCAGCAAGTATAAGAAAACATAGGCATTGGGGTGGTAAGCAGGGTAAGGTCTACTTCCACAAGGACATTATGAATATACCCGCCATTCCTCTCCTGACAATCAAGACAGATAAGGACTAGCAGAACATGGTGAGTTGGCAACCTCCAAGCTTAAAACCAGGGTACCACAAGGACAAAATGCAGAGGAATGGTACTGTACCAGGAGACAGATACCTAGTCTCCTGCGCTCCCAGACGCATCTGGTGGGGCCACAGTGAGGTACAGGAAGCTGGACGAGATGGGCCTTTGGCCTGATCCAGCATGGCTTTTCTTATGTTCTTATAAGGTCAGTGACTTTTGGAGGGCCTACAATTTTCACCATGGACCATGCCCAACAGCTCTAACGCCGGTGATGGTGTAGATCGAGTGATAGCGACTTGCTAGGTAGAGAGTGATCTCGGCCGACCCCTCTCCCGCTTACTTATGAGTAAACTTGCTTAGGATAATAAAGGCTATAGAGACGGTTTCTGCTTTTCCAGTCAGCTGAGGTGCTGCTGGGAGTGGCGACGACGGTTCCCCGGGGCCTGCGCGTCGAGCCCAAGGCCAGCCGCCTGCCTAAGGGCGGCCCCCTCGGGCCGGCACCAGCCTCCGAGGCGAGGCAGGGCTTCTCTCGAGAGAGAAAGAGAAAGAGAGACTGACTGCCTCGCGGGCCGAGCGAAGGCTGGAGGCTCGTCCTCCCAACCGAGGTGTGTGTGTGGGGGGGGGGGCGCTGCTCCTGGGGGACGGGAGGGAAGCAGCGGCCCTGCTCGGGAGAAAGGACGCGGCGGCTGTGGCGGGGACCCCGAGCCCTCGGCGCGCCGCCTCGAACGAAGGCCAGGGATCCTCCTCCTCCTCCTCCTCCGAGGAGGAGGTGGCCCGCCGCTCCCTTTCGAGTCTTAACGGCCGAAGCAAGGCATCAGCGCCGCCTGCCTTTGTACGCTTTCGACGGCCACACGGCCATCGCCTGATTTCCCCTGAACTGTGTAAAAGACATCAGCTCGCTGCTTCTCACTCTCGTGTGTACACACACACACACACACACACACACACACACACACACACACTTGTGTTAACGTTGCGACGTTGCGGGGGCGAAAGGAACTGGCGGCGCTCAAGCTCCCTCAGCCTGGCCCCTTGAGCCTCAACCAACCCGAGCGCCGCATTCGAGGGTTTGGGAAGAGTCCTGACAGACGACGAAGGCCTCCGCCCCCCGCCCCCCGTTGCTGAGGGACTGACACGGAGTAATGCGTGGGAGTCCCTTTAAATAGGCCTGCGCGGGGGGGGCTTCCCCCCCCCCGCCCCCGCCCCCGCGTTAGGCAAGTGCGCGAGTAGGGAAGGCGAGGACGACGCAACACCCTGCATAATAGACTCCGCCCTGACCAGCGCCTTTAAGAGCTGCGTGGCACGTGATCAGAGCTCTCCCTCCCTCCACCCACCCACCCACCCACCCCCGCACCCCCGCCTTCGCTCGTACACACCTGTTTGTAGAAAAAAAAGAAGGGAAGCAACTATGGAGGCTTGGGAGGTTTTTTTTTTCTAAAAAACTAGCTCGGAAGTCTCGCGTGGCTTCGCTCTAAGTCGCGCGCATGCGCGTTGAGGACAGTCTGCCGGGATTTGTTTATCCAAAATGGCTGCCGCAATGGATGTGGACACCCCTAGTGGGACCAATAGCGGTGCCAGCAAAAAGCGCTTTGAAGTGAAGAAGGTGAGAGACGTCGTGAAGGCCCCGCGCGGAAAGAAGAAGAGGGGTTTCTGTTTGCAGGAGCCCTGCTTTTGGGCTCCCTCCCCCGAAACGGGAGATACTTAAGGAGGGCTTTCTGGTCAGCATCGTTCTGGTGGTCCAGCGACTGAGAGGGGGTTTGCCATACAAGAGAGTAATAAATAGATGAATTGTTGCTTGGCGATCGAGGGACGCGGAGAGGGCGGCGGGAGGAATGACAGGAATGTTGTTTGGGAGATGTAGATTATGGGCTCATTTCTGTGGACCTGCCTAGTTGACTCATATTAGAGCATGTTGCAGATCCAGAGTATCTGATTAGATCTACTGAAGGTGAGAGTTGTAGGCTATTCATGCTGACTTTTTTCAGGCTATAAAAATCAGGATGTAATGATGCAGTTATTAAAATAGATCAGAGTTCTGTTTCAGATCATTGAATAACTTGGGATCTTTCTCCTAAAGTTAATTTCAACGAAATACCAACTATGACAATACTACTTTACAAAAATTGATGAAACAAGTTGTTACTTCTATTTTGAAGTATGCCCCTCCATCACTTCACTTGGAAAACTTGTAATATTATGTACTTGTAATACTATGAGGCATCAGGAAGTACTTGTAATATTATGAGGCATCAGGAGTCATCACTGTAGTATCTGTGATAACTTGGTAGGAATGTGTTTCTGTATAGACATTGTATATATTCAGAAAAGCACTAGCGAGGTTAGGCATCATCTTTATTTTTCTGTATTTAATCTGGAGCAAAAATATAATGCCAAAGTCCAAAAGAATGAAGATATCTCATGCTCTAATCTCCAGGGCACAGTAGTTACATAGGACATCATAAAGGATAATCATAGAAATTGGCAAAAGATTGAATGATGATGGGATTTTGCCTTAACATTGAAATTTCTGATTTTATGTGTGATTTTTTTCAATTCCTGGTGGGCCTCTTTCTATCTCAGTTGTGGTGGTCACTTAAAAAGTAAAAACAGTTTTCATCAGTGTCATCGGTATGATAATTGGAGCTGGGTGAGTGAAATATACATTCACTTTACAGTTTGACCCATCTTCAAAAAGAATAACAGGGTCAACATTTAGTACTAAAATATATCTGAGTGAGGACAACTAGTGAAAGCAAAATTTACTCTGGCTTTGTAATTTCATTTGTCAATTTATTTGCTAAATGATTTTCATTTTTTCTCCATCATTTGATTAGTTTTCTCAGCAATCAAAAACATGTGGACATTCTGAGGCTAGTTAAATTATCTGTTCCCAAAACAGAAACCATAACAATTTCCAAAGAACAAAATCAGCATCCTGACCCTGATTTTGCTTTGTAGGTCAGCTGTGTGAAATTATTTTTCAAAAAGCTTTCAGAACTCTTAACCTGCTCTGTGTGATTTTTACATCTACATTTAGTTCTGCTAACAAAATGTTTCTATTCCTTCAAATCATTATAGCATAAACATTTCCCCATTCACTGCACAGTTTTTTTTCTTTTTGCAGTGGAATGCAGTTGCACTCTGGGCTTGGGATATTGTGGTTGACAACTGTGCCATCTGCAGAAACCATATTATGGATCTCTGTAAGTATTGGTAGAGAAGATATATATTGTAGTCATTATAATCAAGGACATACAGAAGATGACTGCAAAGAGCAATAAATGGATGAAAAGGGTAACTTTGCTGCTGCTGCTGCAGCTCTTTAAGCTACATAGGTGGAACAGGGGGAGTAATTAGATTGCAGGGATAAAATTAAACCAAAAGTTAATACTGCATCTGTAATGTACACATAAACCAGTTTCACAGACTTCCTGTAAAGAATAGAGATTATTACTTTATAGTTGTGAAAACTCGTTTGTATTCCCAGCCCTCCACAGAACTGCTGCTCTTTGGATACCCTAAGACAGTGGCTACAAACTCATTTTAATTGTGTGAAATAACTTCAACTTCTGTGACTGTGCATGCATAGCCAAATTTTAAACCTTGCTTTTTCAGCCATTTGAATTGTCTCAGCTTTGTATATGTTGCAGTGCTTGGTTCCCTACTTGAAAAGGAACTGAACTCTTTTCCTGTAGCTAGTAAGTAAAAAGGTTCATAGTCCATTAATGTGGGTTGCTTTAGTGGCAAGTTGCTGTAATTTGTGTTCTCGTGTTACCGTGTTTCCAAGATTTAAAGGTAGGAGAGGTCTTTCCATCCCATTTAATGTGTCTGTTTCTGTCATGGCCAAACCAAGACCCAGCCACAGAGAGAAGACAACAGCAGTCTCATAATGCTATAGTGCCACCCAACAGCAGAGAGATACAGAAGAATACAGTAAAGGAGTGTGAAGAAAGAGCCAGATGCTGTGCATATATTAAAAGAAACCCCAAGGCTTGCTTTCATTGCACAATGCCTAGTTTTTGGCCCTCCCTTTACTCCCTTGAAGCTGGGTTGAGGTTGTGTCTGCTGCTTCTGTTCCTCCCGGTTATTCAGAGAACAGCATCTTGAAAGAAGTAATGGCCTTTCTCCACCTCTTGGAACATTATTTGTACAGAAGAAAGAGAAACTGTCCCTGCGCTTACATAATCTCAGTCACAGAATAGATTTGAAGATAGGAAGATCACAAATGTCCCTGCTGGTCCTTCTTAGTCTCTCAGCAGCCTTTGATATCGTCAACCACAGTAGCTTCTGGGCAGACTCTTTGGGTTAGGGATTGGTGTACAGGCCCTCATTGTGGTTCCAGTCCTTCTTGGAGAACTGACCTCAGGGAGCACCCACTTGGAGAGTTGGTGTCCACCTCATGGAGTCCCTCAGGGCTCGGTCATCTCCCTGTTGTAGTTTAATGAATATATGAGGCTGCTAAGGGAATTTATTAGAAGTTTTGGAGCCTTGTGTCACCAATATGCAGACGACACCCAGCTCTGCCTCTCCTTCCATCCTTCTGGAGTACTGTAGATGCTGTTCCAGGGGGAAAAGTCTCGTGGTACCTCAAGGATTAGCAAGTTTAATCTTTCGTGGGCTGTGCTGATGAGTGTCCCAAGCCTAATTTTAGTTTATTGCTGTTGATTTAGGTATATTTTATCATGCTCTTTATATTTTGGTTTTTTACATGTATCCCTTTGTTAGCTTATGTGATTCCATGTTGTAAACCACCCAAAGTAGCCCTAGGGCTAGATGGGTGGTATAAAAGTCAAATAAATAAATAAATAAATAAATAAATAAATAAATAAATAAATAAATAAATAAATAAATAGTCCATCTATTCATTGGTAGTTTGGAGATTAGACTACTGCAATTCTTTTTACGTGAGGCTTCCCATGAGTCTGTTATAGAAACTACAACAACTCCAGAGTATGGTGGTCAGACTGTTGAGTGGAGTTAATCAATATAATCATATCTCCCCTACCCTTGCTGCCTTGCACTGTTTACCTGTCCATTTCCCTGTAAGCATCAAGGTGTTGATGTTAGCATACCCTAAACAATTGAGGACCTCAGCACCTGGTAGAACACCTTCTTCCACTAAGATCTGCCTGATCTGTTTGCTCTTTCCATGCTTGGTGGTTAAGAGCATTGCCCCAAAAGGAGAAGATCAGAAATCAGGCATTCTTGGCAGTGGCTCCCCACCTGTGGAACAATCTCCTACCTTGAATACACTTGGCCCCTTCATTGGCAATTTTCAAAAGATCACTGAAAACATAGTTGTTCAGACAGGCTTTCCTGGGTATAACAACAACAACAACAACTTTATTTCTATGCCGCCTTTCTCCCCGAAGATACCCAAAGCGGCTAACAGCAATAATTCAATATGATACTGTAGAAACAATACTATAAAATACAATATGATGCCATACTTATACAGTACTATAAAATACTATACTATCAAAACAATACTAAAAACAAAAGCAGCAGCAAAATGTAAAAAGATACCCAGGCAATAAGACTAAAAAATTAAGATGTTACAAAATTTATAAAAAGGCTGGGGGCTCAGAAGGCTGAGATACTTTCAGCACTTAATTTGCTTGCTTCAGTCACTGTGTTTTAATTATTATTTTTTTCCTAGCTCTGTTGAATTAAATGAAAATTTGATTTCATTCTGTTATCTGTTTTTATTTTAAATGGCTGTTATTTATTTTGTTGTTAACCTCCCAGAGTAGCCTTGTAATCAGATGGGTGATATATAAGTTGAAGTAATAAATAATAATAAAATATGAGCCATCATGAGTAATAGCCATCAATGAGGCTAACCTCCATGAATTTATCTCCATCCTCTATAAAGTAATTCAAGTCATTAACTATTACTAGATTTTTGACCATAAACACAAGTTTATTTATGTGATTTCATCTGTCTTGAACTCCCTCATTTATCATTGGGTGAATTTATAAGCCTTTGCTACTGAAGTGCTGTCAAATGCTTTAATCTTGTTCTCCTAGGCATCGAATGTCAAGCTAACCAAGCGTCTGCTACCTCTGAAGAATGCACTGTTGCCTGGGGTGTCTGCAATGTAAGTATGTGATGTACTTTTCAAACATTGTGAAAACTTACTCTGTTCCTCTTACAGTAAATAAATAAAAATAAAATAATTACACACTCTCATCAAGAAGCAATATTTCTGCAAACCAGACTCATGATGATCTTGTGAATGCAATGGATAAATGACAGGCAAGGCTGAGGAGATGTCATATACTACACATAGGTAGAAAAGAAATAAAAATGTCAAGAGCAAATGAAATCCTCTTGATTTTTTTCCATTTTGGATGCATTACCTCCTAGCGTGGCAGAGAGAGGGAACTGAGGCGTTTGGGCGGGAACCCTCTTGCGCATGCTCAGTGTGAGGGGGATGGAGACTAACAAACTTTCCTATTGGTAGGGAAGTCTGGGCCTCGCACATGTGCATTGGGAAACCCATCTGTGTGGTTTCATGAAGGCCATGATGAAGAAGTAGTTTGTTACTGCTTCTCAAATAATTATGACTTGCAAGTTGATCTGCCATCAGACTTGGCCTACCTGGATCATCATCATTGTAACTGTAATTACTAATTATCACTTTCATATGGGAAAACCTCTAAATTCTGCACATGTTGAGCTAAATTTTATATAGTAGGACCACTGTATCCACGGCGGATTGGTTCTGGGACCCCACAGATAGCGAAACCCACAGATAAGAGCAAACACTCTTATCCAGCTTGACGTTGGCGACAGGGGTGGTGGGGTGCCGGGGTGAAAGCTTTCACCCCAACACCCCCCAAACGCGAGGTAGTGTGGTGTTGGCGGCAAGGAGGGAATAACTTTTTTCTTTCTTGCTGGCAGTGGCGGCAGCCAGCCGCCCTCCTTGCCACTGCTGCTGCATGCCCTCCTCATCGCTGCTGGCCAGCCATCCTCCTCGTCAGGGGGCTTGGCATCCAGCCTGTAGGGGCAGTAGCAGCGGCAAGGAGGGAGAAAAAGAGGACTAACAACGGCGCAGGCTGGCTGCCCTCGCTGCTGCTGCTGCTGCCCAGCCACGCTCCTCATCGGCATCGCTGCATGCTAGCTGCCCTTTGGAGGGGCGGGGTGGGGATGTAAGAGGAGCAGCCTGGCCTACCAAAATTTGAACTTCCTGCTCAGGACCTGGGAGGAGGACTGGAAGTTTTGAACTTTGCGCTCGTGCTCAAACTTCCAGTCTGCCACTCGGGACCCAAGCAGGAAGTTCAAATGCCGGTAGGCCAGGCGGTTCCTCTTAAGTCCCTGCGCCCTGATCACTAACCACGGATAACTGAACCTGTGGTTGGTGAATCAGCGGTTGCGGGGGTCATACTGTAGTCTGAACTAGAGCAGACAATTGAATCAATGAAACGTAACACACATTTTGTCTTATGTCCCATTCATTTGGTAGATTACATTTTGTCTTATGTCCCATTCATTTGGTAGATTATTAATTTTTTTTAGCTAAAATGAACAATTTAATTTACCCCAGTACTTTCCTTTTTAGACACCTAGGATGTTCTTTGCTAGTTCCACAACCTATGGTAGAGTGTGAGGAAAGCTATCCAGTTGGAGCTCTGTTTATCATTTTCATGGCTCCTATTTCAGTTTGGAACATATGAGAGGCTTCATTTTAAAAGCAGTTTGCCCTGGTCTGTGAAAACTGCAGCTCTGAAAACAGCAGAGAGACTCTATTGGTGTATCCACTATGAACACATGATTCTAAGATGATGGCATTTCTATAAAACATTATTCCCTTTTGCAGTGGAAGACTTTCTTTCTCCCTTTCCTACTTTTTAATTTTCACTTCCAGTATGTTAGGAGGCCGCTTTAAATAAATAGGCCAAAAATGTCTTTTTGCCTGGGAGCTCCCAAATCCTCTAGACACAGGGCTGTTCAGACAATCAACAAAGGTAGCATGATCTCTTTGTGATGTTCATAAACTCCCTTGGTTCTTTATACGGCCATGTTCACTTAAACTATTCCATATCAGTCTTTGTAAATCTGGATGCTCACTTTCTTCCACTGTTTGCTGCCTTTTTGATCACTTCCATTGAAATATATACAGTTGGCATGCTATTTAAGTAACTTTGGTCTTTCTTCCAGCATGCTTTTCACTTCCATTGTATCTCTCGCTGGCTTAAGACTCGGCAGGTGTGTCCATTAGATAACCGAGAATGGGAATTCCAGAAGTGAGTATCCTGTGTTGTTCTACTGTAAATAAGGAAAATTAAGTTTGGTGTACCCTTAATTTGAGCAAACTGTTGTGTTTATTTTGCCGGCCACTCATTCACAGGGTTGCCATAAAACATAAAAGGAATGCAGATGAATGTGTGCAGATTATCTTTTTATTGTTTAAGCAACAGAGAAAAGTGGCATTGATTGAAAGGACACTTCTGTGTATACGGAAGTATGCAAGCAGTGCTTGATAAATTCAGGTTCTCCTCTTTAAACTGCCTTGACTCACTAAGAGACCTTGATACGGGATTTTCATCACCACCAAGACAGAGACAAAAAGGCTACTTTTCCCTCATCAAATTTTCTCTAATTTACACATACTGTTTGTGAACAAAACTAGTGTCCTTTCCCTTTGAAAGATAAAGCATATTGACTGTACTAGTACAAAACAACTGCAGAGAAAGTCAGTTATGATGCTTCTGACCCTTGAAAGTCCATTCAGTAAAACAGCAGGCATTGTCATCACAAGTTCCTCAAAATATCATGTCTTCTTTTCGGGTAGAGAATAATTTTGTAGTTTCTTGTTGTCTGCCTATGTAACATAAGTAAAATAGGATTTCAGATTGTTATGCATTAATCTTGTTTTGGCAAAAATCAGTGGACATGATGACTGAAATGACACAGTCGTAATCTATAGAAACAAGTACAGCAGTGCCTGAAAGTTTACTTGGGGCCCATTGCTGAAAGTGTATCCATTAGGATTTGCTTGTCTTAATATTTGCAGCGGTGGTAACCCAGTGATTGTATAGCTAGCTAATGTCTGAGTTCACATTTTAAAAGCTGTGCATATGCTGAAATTACATCTCAATTCTAAAAAGGATAATAAATCTCTTTCTAGGTATGGACACTAGCAGGAGAGAGAAGATTACAAGTTTGTTCTGCATCTTGTTTACCCATTCACCTTGCAAGTGGGCGTTCCCATCGTGTCTGATATTTTGTTTCATCTTAATGTAGTTGTTGTTAATTGTAATAAATATTGATGGGTGACTTCCTTGAGTTTTCTTCTGTTTGATTGTCTAAAACTGTTGAGTAGATGCATACCATCAGTGGGGATTTCGCCAGGTCCTTTTATTACATTTATATTTTTTAAACAACATTTTTGTTTGCACTCATTAAGTATGCACAATTAATGTAAAATAAAAATACTGTAATGTTTTCAGAAGCATTTCTTGTAGCCTACACATCTGTCTACACCATTACATGTACACATTTGTGAAAGCAAGCTCTTCTGCATAATTGAAAACATTATCTCAGATTTTCAACCCAGAAAGTATAACAGGTCCAAAGCTCCTGTGAAATCCCTTTCATCATAGAGAAGCTATAAGGAGCCACAAGATGAGGGGAAATTTTTCTTGCAAAAATTACCGCTAGCAAAGTCATCCTGCCACTAGCAGTTTGGGGAAATTAAAGACCATATATCCCAAAGTCCCCAGTGGTTTCTCTGCAATGCAAGAATTGTATGGCAATACAGTGGAACCTCGTGTAACAAACAGTTTGTATAACAAAAACTGTACAACATAAAAAATTCCAGAGATGGGGGAAATTTGCTTAACAGAATCGTCTATGGGGCGAATCGATACAACATAAAAATTTATTTATTTATTTATTTTATTTATTTAGCTTGTATGCCGCCCACTACCCAAAGGTCTCTGGGCGGCTCACAATCAGAATAAACAGTTAAAACATCAAATACAATAAAATTAGAACAATAAAACATGTAGATGCAATAAATACGATACATTAAAAACACACCACTAAAATTGCCATCAGGGCCCACAATCATTAGTTAAAAAACTTTTGGAATAGGAGGGTTTTTACCTGGCGCCGAAATGTTAGCAACGTCGGTGCCAGGTGAGTCTCATATGGGAGGGTATTCCATAGTCTGGGGGCAGTTGCTGAAAAAGCCCTATTCCTGCAAGCCATCCCCTTCACCTCCTTAAGGGATGGCTCTTTCAGGAGGGCTCCCTGACTAGATCTTAATTGCCGGGAAGGTTCATATGGAAGGAGGCGGTCCTTCAGGTATCTAGGTCCTAAGCCGTTTAGGGCTTTATATGTCAAAACAAGCACTTTGAATTGGGCTCGGGCAGCAACTGGTAACCAGTGAAGGTTATACAGAATCGGCGTGATGTGTTCCTTGGTGGCCCTACCACTCACCAGCCGTGCCGCACGATTCTGAACCAGTTGCAATCGCCGAACCGTCTTCAGAGGCAGCCCCACATAAAGTGCATTACAGTAATCTATACGGGATGTTACCAGTGCATGTGTAACTGTCATGAGGCTCCGTTCATCTAGGTAGGGGCGCAGCTGGTATATATTCCGCAGCTGGAAAAAGGCACCCCTGGCCACTGAGTCCACCTGGGCTTCCAGAGTTAGACCGGGGTCCAGGAGCACCCCCAAGCTATGGACCCTGTCCCTTAGGGGGAGTGCAACCCCATCCAGAACAGGGAAGTGGCCCTCTAGCCTGTCTGATGAAGCACCGACTAACAGCACTTCCGTCTTGTCTGGATTGAGTTTCAATTTATTAACCCTCATCCAGTCCATTATCTGGCCCAGACACGAGTTCAGAACAGAAACCGCCTCACCTGGATTGGTGGAGAACGAGAGGTAGAGCTGAGTATCATCAGCATATTGCTGACTCCTCAGCCCAAACCTCCTGATGACCTCTCCCAGCGGTTCCATGTAGATGTTAAACAGCATGGGGGATAGCATTGAGCCCAGTGGAACCCCATGACGTAAACGCCAAGGGGCAGAGCTACTATCCCCCAGCACCACCTTCTGGACACGGTCAGCCAGGAAGGATCGGAACCACCGCAAAGCGGTGCCTCCAACTCCCAACCTGGCCAGCCTATCCAGAAGGACACCATGGTCGATGGTGTCGAAAGCCGCTGAGAGGTCCAGGAGTATCAACAGGGTTGCACTCCCCTGTCTCTCTCCCGGCAAAGGTCATCGTACAGGGCTTCCAAGGCAGTCTCTGTTCCAAAACCCGGCCTGAAACCAGATTGAAATGGATCTAGAAAATCCGTTTCATCCAGCAGCGCCTGGAGCTGTCCGGCCACCACCCGCTCCAACACCTTGCCCAAATAAGGGAGGTTCGCTACTGGTCGGTAGTTGACCACCAGTCCTGGGTCCAGGTTAGGTTTTTTTAGGAGTGGTCTGATTACTGCCTCTTTTAAGGCAGCAGGGACCACTCCCTCTCTTAAAGAGGCATTTACAGCTTCTTGGACCCAGGTGCGAACCCCCTTGGCAGATCTTTCAATTAGCCAAGAAGGGCAAGGGTCGCAATTAGTTGATTACTCTGTTTTCAATGCACTCCTATGGGAAATTTGTATAAAGGAAAATTTGCTTAACAGAATTTCATTTGGAACAAATTAATTCCTTTATACGAGGGTACCACTGTATATAGGAATGACTCAGAATTTTTTATTTTAAAAAATAAAATAGGCTGCTGTCTTCAGTCTTATGCAGCATAGATGTCCAAACAGGATTATGCCCCATGATCAGTTGTGACAGAGGCTGTGTTCTTAGAGTAAGAGTAGGCAACTGCAGTCCTCCAAATATTGTTCGGCTGAAACTCTTGTGACATCTAGCCAACATAGTTAATTGTGAGTTGCCAAGTGTTAACAGCTGTCGTTAAACAATTTCTTGACCTCTCCTAGGAAGATATTAAAGTCAGTGTGTATGTATATGTATGAGAAACAGGTCCTATGGGGGAGAAAGAAGTCTCAACTTCCTTAGAAGGATTGACTTTACCCCATTAAAATTATTTTTGGTGTAAATGTGGTCCATTTATATTTAAGTTTTGACTCTGAGTAGTTCTGATAAAATCTGCTACTTATCAGGCAGTGATTTCAACAATCTCCAGACAAATCAAAAATACTTCACACCTTCACCAGCAAAGCCAAGGCTAAAGACATACTTTATGAGTGTTGGGAAGGTTGTAAAGGTGCGATTTTCACACACCATAGGCCATTGCCCACATAATAAACCTATTGAGATTGAGACTATTGTCCACCAAAGTAGCCTATTCAGACCACTGTCCATCTTATGAGCCTATTTCAGACCACAGTAACATAAGGTCAAAGTGAGCTATAAACTGGAGGACTCGCAACTAGCTTTCCACAGGCTGATGAAGCTGTTTGCATGAGCAGCAAAACATTTCAATCTCTCAAGAAAAAGAAGTCAATTTGCCATGACTCAACTTCCAGATAAACTCACCTGGATGGCTGAGAATCTTCACAGACATATTCTGATAAAATAATATTTTTCACATTTTTGAGTTTTGAAACAAATTTTGGGAGGCCCTAAAATCCATGTCACCAGACCAACATGGTCTAGCAACATGGATAATATAATTTTGCTACACAAAGAGCATGGTGTTAGAGTTGCAGTGTCTGACGATACAGGTGTCTGACAATGAAATGCAACAAACTCCCCCTTTTCACTCAGATTCAAGACAAAATTTAAACTTCCCATGTAACTGATAGGTGCAGCTGTCTTGAATATAATTGTGTGTTGAGTGAGTAGGTGCATATGAATCCTCTGGGATTTCTCCAGATTCATAATAGGGGTAATTAAGCACTTATGCTGGCACTCAGTTGAGAAATTCATTGGAGTGTGGCGTTGAAGTTTTAATTAAAAGAGCACCTATGCTAGTTCACGTTATCTTCTCATGCCTCCCAATGCTTTGATTGCATTTTTAGACAAAAACAATTTCTAGTTGACTCTTCCATGCATCATTAAAGCTTGACTCGATCTGACACTCAAAATGGAATAGTACACTAGATCCTTGTTCCTTGAAAACGTTCAGAACTTGGGATGTGGCGATGATAACCAGTTATTAACAGGAGACAAGGAAAAAGCAGAACTACTCAACACCTTCTTTGCCTCCATTTTCTCCAAAAAGGAAGAAAGAGTTCCGCTGAGACAAACAGTAGATGAGAATAGGATGGGAATTGCAACATAGAATAGGTAGAGAGCTAGTACAGGAACACCTGGAAACATTAAATGAATTTAAGCATCCTGGGCCAGATGAATTACACCCAAGGATATTAAAAGAACTGGCAAAAGTAATTTCTGAACCATTGGCAATAATCACTGAGAAGTCCTGGATAACAGGGGAAGTCCCCATCGATTTGGGGAGGGCTAATGTCCCCATATTCAAAATGGGGGAAAAAGAGGACCCAAATATTTACCGCCCAGTGAGCTTAACTTCAATTCCTGGAAAGATTCTGGAGCAGATTATTAAATAGGCAGTCTGTAATTATTTAACAAACAATGTTGTCATTACAAGAAGTCCACACGGGTTTTTTAAAAACAAGTCATGCCAGACAAATTTGATCTTTTTCTTTGATAGAATTACAGGCCTGGTGGTTGAGTGGAATGCTGTGGATATTGCTTATCTGGACTTTAGAAAGGCCTTTGATAAGGTTCCTCATGATATTCTTGCTAAGAAGTTAGTAGAAAGTGGGATAGATAGTGCTACTGTAGGTGGATTTGTAATTGGTTGACTGAGAGCACCCAAAGGGTGATCATAAATGGCCTCTCTTCAGCTTGGAGAAACGTGACCACTGGGGGTGCCCCAGGGTTCTGTTCTGGGTCCAGTGCTGTTCACTATCTTTAGTAATGACTTGGAGGAAGGAAAAGAGAGTATGCTAATTAAATTTGCAATTATGCCAAATTGGGAGGGGTTGCTAATTCCCAGGAGGATAGGAGAAAATCCAAAAGGACCTTGACAGATTAGAGTGCTGGGCCAAAGCTAACAGAATGGATTTCAACAGAGGGAAATGTAGAGTGCTACATCTAGGTAAAAAGAATGAATTACACAGATATAGGATGGGAGATACTTGGCTGGAAAATAGTACCTGTGAAAGGGATCTGGGAGTCGTGTGATGCGGCAGCCAGGAAAGCCAATGCAATTCTTGGTTGCATCAATAGTGTCAGACCCCACCTGGAGTACTGTGTTTAGTTCTGTGCGCTTCAATTTAAAAAGGATGTTGACAACCTCGAGCAGGTACAGAGGAGGGCAACCAAGATGGTTGAAGGTCTGGAGGAAATGTCTTATGAGGAACGGCTTAGGGAACTGGGAATGTTTAGCCTTCCAAAATGAAGGCTGAGGGGATATATGATAGCCTTGTTTAAATATTTGAAAGGATGTCATATTGAAGAGGGAACAGGTTTGTTTTCCATGGCTTCAGAGACTAGAACTCAGGGCAATGGTTTCAAACTACAGGAAAAGAAATTATATTTGAGCATTAGGAAGAACTTCATGACAGAGCTGTTCAGCAGTGGAATATGCTGCCACAGAGAGTGGTGAAGTCTCCTTCTTTGGAGGTTTTTAAGCAGAGGCTGGATGGACATCTGTTGGGAGTACTGTGATGGGGTTCCTGCACGGCAGGGGGTTGAACTGGATGGCCATTGAGGTCTCTTCCATGATTCTATGATTCTTGGTGGTGGCACTCCACATGTCAGAGACTCCCTAAAGAGGCCTTCTTTGTGGTCTTTTCAGTGTTAGCTTTTATAAAGAAATTTTTAGTAATATGGAAACAAGGGACTCTTGTATTAATGTGCTTTAAAATTGAGCTGCTAACTTATCTATTGTGGCTTGTTTTTATTTCTATTTCCTTATTATTGAATTTGTAATATTGAGCATATTTTGTTTTTTACTCTGAGCCTTCCCAAGAATCCTTGTAGATGGGCATCCATATTGAGAGATGTGTAGAGAATGACAGAAGGAATGAGTTGGCTTAAGCCATAGCTGATACAGTATGTAGATTATCCAAGACTGTCAACTGCTATCCTCATAACTCTGTTACTTGAAGCCAGGTGGCTGATCAAGTTTTCAGTCAAGTTTCCACACAGTAACACATCAGCTCCCCTTCATAGATGTTTTGTTTTAGAAGCCGGAACACATGAGATAACTAACAGTAGCACACACACCCAAAACTAGTCTTGGTCCATAAACAATTGAAACATGTTATAATGAACCCCCACTTCCAGGGGTTCTCTCTGTGTAATTTTCTATAACTTTTAAATAGCAGAAAACAAGTTCTCAAGTGAATATTACCAGTACTTCATAGTATCCATTAATATATTAAACTTTATTTCATGTTTTATAACACAAAATATTGGCCATGGAATTGAAGCTGTTTGCCTGAAATTATGATATATTGTGTGCATATGTGTATGAGAGAGGGAGGGGAGGAAGAGAGAGAGAGAGAAGGTAGAGCATGCTAGTACTGTATTACTGCTGAGCAATAAATGATAGATTATTTCCTGTTTTAAATATCAAGCTGCATGATTTTCTATAGAATTTAAGAATCCATCTATATTGGACTTCTGCCCCATTTCAAATACAGTGGACCCTCATATAACAAATGCTTTGTATAATGTAAAATCTGTACAACATAAAAAAATTCCTGAGATAGGGGAAATTTGCTTAACAGAATTGCCTATGGGATGAATCCGTACAACATAAAATGCTTGTGATTAGGGATTACTCTGTTTTCAATGCATTTCTATGGGAAATTTGTATAAAGGAAAATTTGCTTAACATAATTTCATTTGGAACAAAATAATTCCTTTATACAAGGTACCACTGTACTTCTTTCATGATGCAGTGGTTAAATGCCTGTACTGCATGCAGCTAAAACTGTGCTCATGACCTGGGGTTCAATCCCAGGTACCAGGCTCATGCTTGACTCAGCCTTCCATCTTTCTGAGGTCAGTAAAATTAGTACCCAGCTTGCTGGGGGGGGGCAATGTGTAGCCTGCATACTGTAATTAAAACTGTAAACAGCCCAGAGACTACTTGAAGTGGTATGGGGTGATATATAAGCTGAACACTTTAAGTCATGTTTAACATTGTTTACCAATACAATGACAGAATAGTTATGTAAATATTATTTCAAAGTTGAGATTAGTATCAGATACAGATATTACACAAGAAACACTAAGACAATTTGCATTTCTGCTCACTAGATGATTCATAGTTAATTGTCAACTATGCTTGAATGCAATCTATCCAGTTGAAGACCGTGACTATCAAAGGCTCTGTATTAGAGCTAGGCCATTGTGAAGAGGGTAAGACAGATACCTGAAGAACAGGAATTATAGGAAAGATTGGCTTTTGTTCCTTTCTGACTCATCAAAAAAGCAGCACAAATACAAGTTGTCATTAAGGATGGTGTACTATTATGAACAAAAAGGCCCAGTCATGCTGATTAATGCTGAGAAAATAAAGTACTGAAAGCTTTCCATGTCTGAACATGAAATCTAATGCCCACTACTTAAATTTATAAGCATTAACTTCCTTCACAGTACATTAAAAATCTACCTCATTAGACTGTGCATTTGGAGATATCTGTATGCTATTTAGCTATACATGGGTGTATGTGGTCTGAAACCAATTATAATACTTAGGATGAATGGAGAATACATTTGTACATATCCCCATGACCAGGTGAGGATAAAGGTACGGTATTTTTCAGACTATAAAACACTGCCATATATTAGACACCCCTCCTTTTAAGACCCCAAATTAATAAAATTAATAAATCCTAATTGAGTTCTCATCCACCCCACCCCGAATCCTATGCTTTCTGTGTCCTGAAGACGCCTCTCTGCTTTGTTCTTGCAGGAATGGACCTTTCTTTTCAGCAGGGAAAGACCTAGGGGTGGAGCAGCCCATTAAGAAGTGCCTTTCCACACTGAAAAGAAGGGTCTGATTCTTCAAGAACAAAGCAGAGAGTAGGGCAATCAAGAGTTCCCAGAAAGAAAAGAAAACAGCAGGGAGCGGTACACAGTAGGGGGTGGGGTGGAAGAAAATCCCAAATGACCTCGCTGTTTCACTTCCTCTCTGGGAGCACACAAGGATCTGAAAAGGATCTTGGGGTCCTTGCAAAAACAAAGCTCCAAAGGAGTCTTCAAGACAGAGAGTAAACAAAGGCTGCTGGAAAGGAAGAGAAACAACAAGGTTAGTTTGGGTTTCCTCCACTCCACCCCTCAGGAAATGCTTACTTTTGTGTATACAACACCCTATTTAGTGCCATGATTTTAGGGAAATAATTGTCATATACATGGAAATATAAAATCGACAAAGTGACAACAGTTTATTAACACAGAAATTAGACACATTAATTCATTACCAGAAATAGTTAATTACTTAATTTATTCGGTATAAATATTAGTTATGTACAGTATTTGCATTTTAGTGCCTGAGGAAGTGGATTCTGATCCCACAAAAGTTCACACTCAATAAAATTGCTAGCCTGTAAAGTGCTTCAGTTTTTTTCTCTTCCCTTCTTTTCTCTTTTAATTTCCCAACATGCTATGACAGAGTAAAATAAGTACTTCTTTGAAATTGCTACAGAATGTATGCATTTTTATAAGTCTTTCTACATGGAGAAACTGAAAATGGCAACACTAGAGGACGGTTCATGACTTATGAGGGGCGGAATCCCAGCCCCTGACTAGAGATGTGAAGGCCCAGAAAAAAACCAGAAAAATTCAGAAAAAAAAACATTTTTCCTTGTTTTCCTGAGGCCTTTTGTTTTTTTCTGAAAAATTGGAAAAATTGAAAAAAGAAATAATGATTATGGAATGTTTTATTTTAACTTGGTGAATAAAATATTGTGAGACAGGGTGTTCTAATATTTTCCAAAAAATATGCATAGTATCAGATTATTCTAATTTCTGTGCACTGAGGACAAGCAAGTCATAGGTTACAAACTGAACTCTCCAACGCAAGAACAAGATGCATTTAGAGGTGCTGCTATTGTCACAACAAAAAGAAAAATGTTTCAGTTTTGTATTTGCATGTGGGTGGGTATGTTTGGTTCTGTTCTGTCCTCTTCACTAGGCCTCAAAACACTGGAAGAAAATATGGAGCAACAAAAATGATTCTGATTAAATTTCATGCCCATTCATTGAAACTTAGTCCCACTCCCTTCTATACATTTCTCCCTCTTCAATACTTTTTACGAGAATGAAGTTTTTATTTTATTTTTATTTAATGCTGTGGAGAGGAAATATAAACAGTTAATTCTGGATTTTTAAACATTGTTTTGTAGAGGTTTTTTCTGTTCCACATAAACTATTAAACAGTTCAGGAGACTGTTACGCCATTTGTTACTGACAATTACAAATAAATATTATTTAAAAAGTAAATTCTGTTTGTAATAATTGTTTGGATACACTATATTTTTAATATGCTAGTTATGATAATTTTATGACAAGTCAAATAGTCACAGTCATATTTTATGTTCCTAAAGTAATATAATGACTTTCAAGCTATAAAGGGGGTGGGGGTGGGGAGTGCTAATGTAGCATTTCCCCCATTTTTCTGGAAATTTCTGCTTAAAAAAAAAAGGAAAATGTTTTTTTCCCCCACACTTCAAAATTTCCGGAAATTTTACATCTCTACCCCTCACATCACTTGGCCCATAAGCTAAATTCCTAGGGGGTGCCTTTCATGACCATGGTCATGTAATCCTGTTTCACTTGCAGCTGAATATTGACCACATCTGGCAGTTTTCACAAAGGTTAACAGTTTACAATTTTTTGACAAAAGGCTAATATCTTTATAATAGTTTTATAATACAGAAAAATGTATTTTGGGCCACAAGTTTTAGAAAGTCTCAACCCATGTGATCATGAAATTCTGAGACGTGTCACCCAAATAATAGATTTATAGAATCATAGATTTGTAAGAGACCTCAAGGGCCACCCAGTTCAACCCCCTGCTGTGCAGGAACCCCCATCACAGTAGTTCCAGCAAATGGCCATCCAGCCTCTGCTTAAAAACCTCCACAGAAGGAGACTCCACTCCCCCTTTAGCAGCATATTCCACTGCTGGACAGCTCTAACCATCAGAAAGTTCTTCCTAATGTTTAAATTGAGTCTCTGAAGCCATGGAAAAGAAACCAGGGTCTCATAACTAGCTATCTGCATCACTTCAGTTGATGGCAGGAGACTCACAGAAGAGAGCATCTGAAAAGGATCTCGGGAATCACGTTTCATGTAGATTTTGAACAGTATACATTGGGGGTTGGGGAATAAATATTTGTTAACATTCACAAACACAACTGCCAAAGAACAATAACTGCCAACCATAACTTTCTGCAAGCAAACATTATAGCAGAACACCAAGTAATGTCTCCTACACCCATGCAGATAACCTGTTCAGAAGTATACTATTGTGAAGTCACAATGGAAAATAAATTTTTAAAACAATTGGACCGGTTCCGAGACCCACCGGTACTGCCCAAATGGCCCTCACACCGTCATAAGCACCACACTTTTTCCCGCGTCCAAAAACTCCCAACCGTTCCCGAGATATCGGGCAAAATACAAGCCGCTTCTTGCTGCAGCTGAGAAGCCTTGTGAGCCGAGGATTCAGCAAGCGGAAGACTCAAATTTGCACATACTTAAAAAGTCTACTTTGTATCTGGCCTCCTGCAGCAGTTAATCACCGCAGGGACTCTGTAAAGCAGCAGGGGAGTGAGATAAGCTCTCCTGCGCGCTTTGACCAATCAGCGCACTCGTCCCATCAATCACTGTCAAATTAATTACGGCCGGACAGGGCGCAGTGGGGAACTCTTAATCCGGTAAATTGGCTAGGTAGACCGCCCCTCCAAAAAAAGAACCGAAGCAATTTCACCAGGATGAATCCACCTTCCCTACCGTCACATAGTTCCATAAGTTTCATGCCTTCCCTCGGTCAAGCTTTCTCTATGGCAAAAGACCAACCCTTCCTAGGGAAGGTAAACTAAAGGACCGACTCATCTCACTACCTCTTAACCGAGGCACAGTTCCATAAGATTTGTGCCTCTTCTCAGCCAGGCTTCTCTATGGTGGTAGACCAACCCCCCTGTTCTTCCTTCTCCCCTCTGTCTCAATGCTTTCCTATGGAAGTAGATCACTACCTTTTCAAAATTAACCGAACAGGCTAGTCCCTAGCCGGGACTCAACTTGACCCTTTCATGGCTCATTAACCCTTTCCTACCCTTCCTCTTTGACTCGCCCTTTGCCTTTTTTCCCTAATTCCCCAGCCTTGCCACCTAACCCCTCTCTGCCTTCTTTTAACCCTTGTCATGCCACTCTGCTTTCACCCTTTCTCTGCCCCTTCTTTCCATTTTCCAAGCCTCAAAAAGCTGCAGTCAGAGACACAACTTAGGTGGGATACATCCCAAGTTGAGAGATTATCAACTATCTGCTCTGGCTAGCAAGGAGAATGACTATCAACCATCATTCTCATGGATCAGGGCCTTCCCTACCATCTAAGACCTAGTCCCACTGCCCCTGCCTGGCATAAGTTCTCAACCCAAAAGGGTGCCTTTTTTCTTCTTCTTCTTCTTTCCCCCCTTCCTTTCCTTTTCTCTTCTGCTCTTCTCTTCTCTTTTGTCTCCTATTATCTACCCATCCATCTACCCTGCGTGTGCTTACACGTGTGCCTATCCTATTCTCTAATCTCTACACTCTACCATCTGGGGCAAGGGGAAATGGTGGCATGAGGAAAGAAGACCGTCCATCATGGCAACTTTGCAAGGCTGGCAGAATTATCCAGAAGACTCCATCGCATCCAGGATTTCCAGCACGTACATCTGCAACTGCTTTCTGGAGTGTCAACATCTCTGTCACACATATTCGGATGTTATCACCGCCCGGGGAAACATTCCATCATCACCTTCCTGGACTCATAAAAGACTGTCAAAACTCCTTTGAATAATCCCACCGGTTTTCCTGCCTTACATTGACTCTGACAATAATCCTCTTCAACCCCCATTGACTTTCTGATTCCTGCAGTTTACCAAGGCCCAAAGAACAATGCATTGCTTCCCCTTTCCCATTGTGTCCCCCGGATGGCCCAATCAGAGAACACCTGGACTCATCAACACCTGCTTGGGCATCCGACCCCAGCCTGCCAGGGGCTGCCCAGGTCCACCTCTGGCCAACCCCTGGATCATCCTGATTGGACTATTTGAAATCATCCTCAGCCAATCCCTGGACTGGAGCCAACCGGGGAGGGGAGAGGGGTGAAATCAATAAAAGTTGGGGTTTTCCATGTGTTGGGGGTCGGACATCTTAGCCCGGTTGGAAGGCAGGTGTCCACCTACTGTCTTTATTGGGCCTAATAAACGCAGTATCTCAGGATTTCTCTCGCGTTGGATGCTTTATTGGGTTTGTTGGGATCCAGCGGACTTCAGCAGGGCTAGCCTGACTGAAATAGAATTTTAATCTTATTTTAAACTCAACACTATGACCCTGAAAAGCCAATGAAATGTGTAGGGAAATCAATACAATCAAATTCCCTCACTGACCAACTATGGTAGTTTAAACAGATGCCTTGGAAATTAGTTCTGTCCCAAGAGGAGCTAGAGTTGACCAGTCACCTAGAGCACTTTATACAAGTAGGGTATTTTACCTACCAGGTCATAATTGTTGACCTGGTAGATAAAATAGACAATTCCAGGTATGACCCTTCCTCCCCAAAGAGTAGCAAGGTTACAACTTATTTTAAATCAGCTGAAACAAAGAGATATTTCTTCAATTTAAATTCAGTAGTTGAAAAGAGCTGCATGCCTCTCCTTGGATTGTATTGAAAAACTTAAAATTCACTGTAAATGTCCACAATCCTATCTGCATTTGTAAAAGGTTTTCAGAGCTTATTACAGCTAACTGTGCTACCACATGTCTCAATCACATGCAAGTTTAAGCATCCAAATGCACAATAAAAGTACATTCCACTGCTCCGTCAATTAACTACAGTTATCCATAGTAATTTACACAGACCTTATGGGAACATCATTGGGATTCTGGTTAATGTGTATGAAAGGAAGGACTGTGGTTGAACTGATTAATGCCTTTCAATAAAAAATTAATTATGCAGATGGACCTACCATTAGCAACCCTAAAATAATTATGTATTCTTCTAGTTGTTCTGCTAAAGGCTGGACATTGTCATAGCTGTTTTTTTACTGTGAAAGCAGTAACCCGAAACCATTCCTATTCTGTCATAGTTATAAGTCCTTCTGGTGCTTCTTTTCACATTTATTTTAGATTTAATTATTAGATATAACAGCCTGTACCTTATGTTGTTCATTACTTGGTCAATTGATTCTTTCATCATTTGATTATGTCTCATGATTTCTTGGTCCTTATTAATTTACTTTGACAAACACGTGCTTGAATGTGTAGGACTCAGGAGGCCTGGGTTCAATTCCCCACTGAGCGCCTTCTGTGGGAAATGATGATTAACCAAACTTACTCTACACATTAAAATAACTGAAGATCTTCACTAAGTTTCCTGCTTCTGTATGTTGTTTGTACCGTAAATTTTATTGCTCCCCTAATGGTTGCTTCAGATGTTATTTTCCAATTATCTGTATTTGGTGGCATCTTTATTTTTCCATTTCTTTTTTCATTAACTCTGTTTTTCTTCTATATCTTATCTCTTATACAGTACATTTATACTGCTGAAGTTATATCTGGTTACATCTACCAATACCTCTGTCAATATACTGTACAACAAACAGCATTTATATAAGCGCAATGTGAAGCCATGGAGTCAAAGGTCAGGCAAATTTCCCAATTTGCCTCCTGGAGAGAAAAAACTAGCCTGTGTATTCATGGCCAATGTATCATTCTAAAAAGCAAAAAGAAGAACAGATTGGTTAATCTCATCAGAATACTTTACAACTAGACAATTCTGGCATGAGTGATTCTATGTTGGAATCAACATGATGACAGACTGTTATTATTAATTTGCTTATTACTTTTAATCTGTGATTGTATTTATGTCTGCATTAATCCTGTACTTAGCAACAATATATGAACTTGTGCATAGCTGTATTAATTTCTGTGCTTTTTGTGTTTGGATTTTTTTGTACAGTATTTTCTTTATTTTGAGATGAACTGCAGTGAAGGCAGGGTTATGATTCCTGCCATGAGCAGGGGGTTGGACTCAATGTCCCTGTAGGCCCATTCCAAAGTCAATATTCTATTATCAAAATTTGTGCCAGATTAGGATGGTGCTAAAACTGTCGCATTTATCTTAGATACCGCTCTGAGATAAAAACTATTCTTTCGTCTATTTGTCCTTGACCTAAGAGTCCTGTATCTCCTGCCAGACGGCAACAGTTCAAAAAATTGGTGGCCAGGATGCGAAAGGTCTGTCAGAATTCTATATGTCTTCCTTAAGCATCTGGTATAAACTGTGACAACAGAGACATATTGACTCCTTTGACTCATATGACCTGGTGTAATGACCTGTTCAATTGATTATCATAATCTTTGACCTCCAGTTTTTGCCACCTGTCCTTGTGCTGTTTTGTTACAGTGGTTGGCCTGTTTTTCAGTGTAGCTAACCTTATCCTCTCTTCTTTCCTCTCTTGTAGGGTAAAAATGATTTGGTGGCAGGGGGAGGGACCATACTCAACCCTGAAGTATCCCTTTAATAGGTTTTCCTTCCCAGTCACTGCAAAACTCATTTTAAAAATCCAGTGGCGAGGCATTGTCATTTTTACCACTACCAGGTGATGCTATTGTCTTTCAGTGTTATTGCTGAAAGTTGGCATCAACTCTCATATGCTTGATGGGTCTTCCTTTGTACAAATAGATTTGGAAGTTGTTTCAAAATGAGTAGAATTGTTTCTGCTTTGAAGAACCACATTTTATACCCGTCTCTTTGTTATAAAACCAGGCTAAAGAACTTTAAATAAAAGTCACCAGTATATTGAGGATGGCTGTAGTTTGTGGGTCTAAACCTTCTGATAAGCCGAAATTGGATGGGGACACCCCTTCTCCTGCCTCACAATGCTTTCCCTCTCTGCCATCTTCCTCCTTCTCTCTTTAATTCAGCTTTCTATTGAATAACCCATCCCATGAAGCATGTCCCTTCCGCCAGTCAAGGCAGACCATTTTTCACAGTTCAGTTGTTTGCTGCTGGGATTGCCAGGTCATCCGCATCTCATTCCCCAAAATGGCAGAGCCAATACTTGAGAAGGGGGTGGTCCCTGTGATGTCACACACAGCCAGAAAGGTCACAAAATGCAACAGCGCCTATGGCACTTGCTGCAATTCCCTTAAGGGCTCACATGGATGGGGGAGGTAGGACTCCCACTTCCATTATTTGATGCCTTGCATCTCTGCAAGTTGAAAGAATTATTAAAATGAACCTTAAAATATCTTGGGTGTGTATTTGTTTGTTTGACAATGATCTGCATGTATATATTTATTTAAACTAGTTCTACCCTGCCTTTCTCTTTGCAAGGCCCCAAGGCCACCAAAAAGGATCCAAGGTCAGCTTCCCCCAGAGACGCTGATGCTGCCCAACTGTCGAATGAAAATTATCTTGCACGCTTATCTAAAGCTGACAATTTTATTTTGTGAACCAGTTTGTATTAGTAGCACTAACTGCTACTAATATTAAGGATTACTGACTTAAAGGTTGTACCATACAGTATTTGCAAGAATAATATGACCAAATAATCAACCATAATAGAAGAAAATGATTTTATACCAGTATATATGTATTTATATAAAGGATATTGCCTAATTTTACATTACATTCTGTTATTGTGTTATGATGTTTCTGGTGAGAGGTGGGGGACAGGAGAATAATCTGTCTTTCACAGCAAAATGAACTGCTGGTTGGGCACAGTTTGTAAAAGGTTCATGACCACATACAAGCTGCCATAAACCAGAACATACAATGTTATTTCAGTTATTTATTTAAACAGCTCAATCGTCTAGGTACACTAAGAGTAAGAATGACACATTGTAATAATCAATACAAAGAAAGCCAGCAAATGCAAAAAAACCCAATACATTTATTAAAATATCTGAACAAAAAGATGGTAATTGTATCTGGTTTGGTGCTATTGAAGAGTATTTATTGGTTGGGGTACCATAACTGAAAAAGTGTTTTCCCTTCTTCAGCAAAGTAAGTCTTTAATCAAAAGCTACAAATTCAAATTAGGAGTTTGTAAAGTGAACACACACCGCTAGGTTATCACATGGAAAATGCAAAGAAACCTATTATTTTTCAGATGTATTCTAAAGTAGAGCAACACAGCCAATTTGACTGAATCTGTAGTATTCTGCAGCTGTTTTTGCTCCACCCTAGCTACTGACTCGTTCTGTTGCTATGGAGTGAAGATACAGTATTTGTTCTCCATGCATTGCTACAGCACTTTCCCAATTCCTGGTTCTTTTAATAATGTTTCTTCTCAGCGTCTTAAACATTCATTCATACCAGTTATTACATTCAGCCTTTGGTTTCCAAATATGTTTGTCTTTTAATTGTCACATTTTTTTTTAAAAAGTAATTCTTCATGATACACATATGGGCAATCTCTGTGGAGAAAATCAAGGGGGAAAATTCCACCAAGGAGCTTTTACAATTAAAGATTGTGATTTATCAACCTATATACATATTACACAGATGTGATTTTATGACATCACATGATGGTTTCTCCATAAGAAAATAACACAATATAAAATTACACATTAAATGCACTGCTCCACAACTGCAAGCACATATGTCTTTTGAAGGCAATAAACAATATTTTAAAAATATGAAATCTAAAACCATGGAGAAAAAGCAGGACAAATAAACCATTTCTTAAAACAAAACTTGAGTTATGAAGTTTGGTTGCCTCTTTTCTACTCATTATAGGTAACTATGATTCTTCATCGTGGCCTTCGTGAAGCCACACAGATGGGTTTCCCAGGCGCCCTTGCGCCAGAGGTCAGAACTTCCCTAGCAATAGGAAAGTTCGTTAGTCTCCGCCCCCGCACCCTGCACATGTGCGACAGTGTTCCCGCCTAAACACCTCAGTTCCTCTTAACCGCCGTGGCTAGAGGTTCTTCTTGGTTAGTCTCCGCGATTTTTCATCGTATTCCAGAATTTTTTTTTCTATTTGGCTTTTGACTTGGACTGTTTTTAGCTAATGTCTTTCGCGCCCCCCTTCAAACGCTGTTCCAACTGCCAGGCAAAGATCCCCCTTACGGACGGGCACGAGCTTTGCTTGATCTGCCTTGGTGAACACCACCGCACCGACTCTTGTCCGATTTGCAGGGGGTTTAGCTCGCAGGCCATTAAAAACTGCCGCAACCGCTTGGCTAATTACCTTCTCGAGCGTTCACTTCACCCTCAACCAATGGAGCTGAAGGCATCTGATCTATCCGGTAAGTCGGAGGCCTCGGGTCGGGTGGAAAAGCCGAGGGAGAAATCGAAGAAGATTCCTGTTCTTCAGGCAGTGGCTTCCTTGAAGTCGAAACCATCCGCTAGTCCGTCCCGAGCCATTTCCTCAAAGTCTTCTTCCAAACCTCCAAAGACTTCGAAACCGCCTCCGAAAAGCTCCTCTGCGTCGACTTTGACCACGCTGGCCTCTCCTTCCTTCGGTGACCGTCAGCTGTGAGTCATGACACTCCCACCTTGAGATACCAACAGCTTCTTCCTTCGGATCCTTCGGAGTCGTCATCCGATGATGACGGAGCCCCACCTCCAAATATCACCTTGGTGGGCTCTACTCCGGTGATGGATACTGAGACCTGTCAGTCTGGAACTGAAGGGACCGGTTGGTCCAGAGAGCCGGCTGTTCGCTCTCCATCCTTGGTTTCGAAGGCTGCCTCGTCCCCGGTTCTACTCCGGGAGACTGAGCTTGAAGAGCATGCCTCTTCCCTGCCTCCGATGTTCCCTTTGGGTTTGTCTTTGTCGAAACCAGAGAAGCACCAATGGGACAAACATGTCCAACTGCAGTCTATCATCCCGGCTGCTTCTGTCGGTTTCGATGCTTCTATTCCGGTGCTTCAGACTGAGTCTGTCCCCGCTGCTGTGGCCCAGGCCTTAACACCGCCCAAACGGACCACTACAGCCTCGGATTCGACAGCACCACCTAAGAAGAAGAGGCGTAAGGAGCATCATGTTAAAGCTTCCTTGCAAGTCCCTCCGATACCAGCCTTCTCCCTCCGTTTCGATGGACGGCAGTGGTCTATCCATTCTGCAGACCAGGTCGAATCCAACCAAATGGCTTTGGTCCCCTCCTCTTCAGGCTCGAATCGGGAGGATGAGGTGGATTCGGAAGTTGAATCCGTCGATTCCGCAGTCTCGGATTTGACTTCTCTACAGCTTGTCACCTCTCCAGATTCTGAGGTCGACGAAAAATCTCCTCCTTCTTCTTCAAACTCTATGAGAAATTATGCTAACTTTCTTGTGAGGATGTCTAAAACCATTGATTTACCAATCCACCAACTGCAGCCCAAGAGAGTATGCCACATCTTTGGGAGGATAGCCAACGACGACACATCACCAGTACATCTTACCTTGATTCCTTCCTTCCTTACGATGATTGAGGAATCTTTCCAGGCCTTGTCTACCACTTCCATCCCTCGCAAGCTGGAAGCTCTCTACAGAGGTCACGATGATAAGGCACCTTATCTTAATAAGCACCCTACTCCCAACTCTGTGGTAGTTGCGTCCTCCCAAGTACAATCACGTACAAAGCAAACACCCATTCCTCCGTCTAAAGAAGGACAGAAATTAGATACTGCTGGTAGGCACCTTTATTCTTTCGCTGTTCTTCAACACAAGATTGCGAACTACCAGGGTGCCATGGGGGCCTATCAACGTGATCTCCTCACTCACCTCCATCCCTTTTTGGAGCTGATCCCTGAAGAGAAGCGTGCAGAGGCTTCTGCATTTTATGAGGAGTCTATGGCCCTAGCAGCACAGAAGATGAGGGCCTCCAAACATTCCTTTGATGCTGCCTTGAAGGTGCTTAACTCTTCAATCACTCTCCGCAGGCACGCCTGGTTATGTACCACCGGCCTTTCAGATGACCATAAGGCCCAAATTGAATTCCTGCCTTTTGATGGATCTGGCCTGTTTAACACCACTACTGATGATCTATGGAGGACAGACATAAGAAGCAGGACACTGCCAAGAAGTTGAACGTGATCCCTGCTCGCCAGAAACCTTCCTTTCGTTTCCACACAAGGAGACACTTCTGGCCCCCCTCAGCTCAGTCTTCCTCTAAACACCAACAGAGAGATCGTCCGGCAAGATCATCTGCCCTGTCCAGCTTTGCTTCCAAGACCAAAAAGTCCAAGTCCACTGCTGTCCCCTCCAAGCCTAGGGATAGGAGATCCCGAGATGACTATTGACATCATCCCATCCGTCTCAGTCCCTTTCTTCAGGCTTGGCAACACGTCACTTCGAACCAGTGGGTCCTCTCAGTTATTCAAAAAGGTTACCTGTTAGAGTTAAGTTCTTTACCCCCGTTGGGAAATTTAGTTCACACTTCTCCATCTCCTTGCCTTCTACAAGAGATCTCTTCGCTGCTTCAGAAGCAAGTCATAGAAATCGTCCCCAGGCACTTCGCTCGTCTCAGCCTCTTCTCCCGTTATTTCACGGTTCCGAAGAAGGACGGAGGACTCTGGCCGATTCTCGACTTGCGGTTCTTGAACAAATTCTTGGTATACAAGAAATTTCGAATGCTCACCTTGGAGAAAGTCATCCCTCTTCTGCACAGAGGAGACTGGTTTGCAGTTGTGGATCTCAAAGATGCATACTTCCACATATCAATCCACCCAGCTCATCGCCACCTGCTTCGCTTCGCCGTAGGGGAAGACATCTATCAATATTCCGCCCTGCCATTTGGTTTGGCGACGGCACCAAGAGTTTTCACCAAGTGCACGGCACCAGTGGCAGCCTACCTTCGCACTCTTGGAATAGTTGTCTTCCCCTACCTGGACGACAGGTTGATCATCGCGGACTCTCAGGACAAGGCCCATCAAGACATCACCACTGTCCTCGACACCTTAGAGTCATTGGGTCTGCAGGTCAATTACAGGAAGTCGCATCTCGAACCCTCTCCACTGGTCAGCTTCATCGGTGCCATTCTAGACTCCACCAGAGCTATGGCTTTTCCTCCATATATGCTCCATCTGCTTCAGCAATTCCAAGCACATCAGGTCATCCCAGCAGTACTGGCTCAAAGACTGTTAGGTTTCATGGCCTCCATGACCTCCGTCTTGGTTCACGTGAGGCTTCGACTCAGACCTCTCCAGTCTTGGTTTCTCAAACACTTCAATCTTCTTCAGGACCCGCCCAACAAACTCCTACCCGTCCCTCAAGACTTACCTCATCACCTTCGCTGGTGGTCTTGTCGATCCAACATCCTCGCTGGACGTCCTTTCAGGAATCCATTCCCCACCATAGAAGTAACGACAGATGCCAGCAACACGGGCTGGGGTGATGTTTGCCTCTCACACTCCGTCCACGACACCTGGACTCCCCAAGAACAACAACTCCACATCAACGAGTTGGAGCTGCTGGCGATCTTCAAGGCGTTCTGGGCGTTCATCCGACACCTCTCCTGCAATGTAGTACTGGCGGTGACCGACAACACAACCACCATGCACTACATCAACAGAGTGGAACACATTCCCATCATCTTCTTCAGCTCTCGATCCGCTTCTGGGACTGGTGCATTGTTGGAGTATCAGATTTGGTGCTTACAGGGTTAAAATCAAATCTGTTGTCATGCGCAGTGAAATGTTGGAGGAGATAAAAACTCCAGGTGCTTTCAGTTTGTTAGAGCAGAGTTAGTTAGAGTTAGTTAGTGTGCTCAGCTGTGTTCTTTCTTAGCGTGTGTGTTGCAAGACGCTGACATGCCGGCTTCAAATAAACTAGGCCAGTTTGTCTCAGACTGTCAGACTGATTTATTCCTTGAGCACTGGCAGAAGACAGTCTGCTGCGCTAAATCTCGAGAAGAAATAGCTACTCTGCTGATCCCTGTGTGTGGAGATTGGAAGATAAGCAGAGGCACGCAGGGAAAGTGTGCTCTCTCCCAGCTGTATGCTGTGGAGAATTTTTTGCTCTTAACATGCATCTCCAACAACATTCACCCAGTTGCTATGCACTTACCTGGAGAGGAGAACTCCGATGCAGACGACCTCAGCCGTTGCCTTCATTCAACCCACGAATGGGAACTTCATCTCAGAACTTTCAACCACCTCTGCAACAAGTGGGGATTTCCTCGGGTGGACCTATTCGCCTCCCAATCCAATACCAAGTGCCAGGACTACTGTTCCAGGGCGGGAAAGGGACTTCACTCCTTGGGACATGCTCTCCTCCTCCCTTGGTCGAAGGACCTCCTTTATGCCTTCCCCCTGGTGCCACATCTACACAGGGTGATCATAAAGACCCTACAGGAGAGGGCCAAACTCATTCTGATAGCACCTTGGTGGCCTCGCCAGCCCTGGTTTGCCTCCCTCCTTCAGATGTCCTTGGACTATCTACGACTCACCCTTTTCCCAGAGCTTCTCTCGTTAGACAACGGACAAGTTCTCCATCTGGACCTGAATCGCCTCCAGCTAACAGCCTGGAGGATTCAGCCTTGATTGAATCTATAATTGACTCTTGCTGCAAGCCTTCCACTAAAAAACAATACTCCTATAAGTGGAAGAGGTTTTCTCTGTTTGCAGCTGATAAGGGATTCGACCCGGTCAACCCCTTCCATACATGGGTCTTACAATACCTTCTGCAGTTGAAATGTGCAGGTCTGGCTTTGGCTTCTCTTAGAGTCCACCTCTTGGCTATTGTGGCTCACCAGCCACAGTTTTCGGAAGCAGCTGCTTTCTTCAGACATCCCAGAATGAAACAGTTTCTCAAGGGCCTAAAACACACTTTCCCGGACAGGAAACCTATTCCTCCTCAGTGGTCCCACTCCTTGGTCCTACGAGCCTTGCAGCGCCCGCCTTTTGAACCGATGGCTTCTACAGACATTAGGCTACTCACCCTAAAAACTGCATTTTTGGTGGCCATCACTTCGGCTAGAAGATCCAGCGAGCTCTGCGCTCTTTGGTGTGACCCTCCGTATTTATGTTTCCACCATGATAGGGTGGTGGCTTACCCAAATGTAACTTTCCTTCCGAATGTTGTTTCCTCTTTTCATGTTTCTCAACCTATTGTTTTGCCAAACTTCTTTCCCAATCCTACCACTAGGATTGAAAGAGACATGCATACACTTGATGTTAGACAGGCCCTAGCTTTTTATGTCTCTAGGACCAAACCCATCAGAAAGACTAATAAACTGTTTGTGTGTCATGATCCTGCTGTACTGGGTAATCCTGTCTCTTCCCAATGGTTTGCCCGCTGGATAGTACAGACTATAAAGCTCTCCTATGAGCTGGCCAGGGTACCCTTCCCCTTTGGCATACGAGCTCATTCCACTAGGGCTATGGCCTCCTCCGCGGCTTTCCTGAAGGGTGTACCACTGGACAACATCTGCCAGGCGGCCATCTGGTCTACGCTTAATACCTTTGTGACCCACTACAGAGTGGATGCCCGCGTGAGGTCGGCCACCTCCTTCGGGAGGGCAGTGCTTTCCTTTGTGATGGCGTGACTACCCTCCTGCCAGTGAGTACTGCTTGCAATCACCCATCTGTGTGGCTTCACGAAGGCCACGATGAAGAAGAACCAGTTACACAGCACCCGCCCGCCTCCCCTCGGACCGTCACGCCCTGACTGGTACTACCATTACCTGTCATCCTGGCGGTCAAGAGGAACTGAGGCGTTTAGGCGGGAACACCCTCGCACATGCGCAGGGTGTGGGGGAGGAGACTAATGAACTTTCCTATTATTAGGGAAGTTCCAACCTCTGGCGCAAGGGCACCTGGGAAACCCATCTGTGTGGCTTCACGAAGGTCCACTCGAAGAACCACCTTTACAGGTAAGTAACTTGTTCATCTGCATTGCATTTCTAAGAAAGGACAGCATTTATGATGAAGTAAGACACCAACTGCTACTAATATTGAGGGATTAATTACTAAAAGTTTCACCATATTTGCAAGAATAAAATGACCAAATAACGAACCATAATAGAATAAAATGATGTTAATCTGTGTTAATTTAGTGGTACTGTAGTATCTTAGAAAGAAAAACAAAATTGTACTCAAGTTTCCAAGTGACAGTATATTGGAAGTTATGTATTGTAATAAACTATGCTTCTTCGAAACAATATGTTTTTAGGACACAGTTCAATACATGTCTAATAAGTAATTAAGTCCCAGTAAATTAAATCTAAGTTTTTTTCCTCTCAATAAATAATAGGTGAAGGGAGAGGGCAGAGAAAGCAAATCTACATATGGCTGTTGTTTTAGCCACAAATATTCCACATCTAGTCAATGTGTAAAGCATCTCAGAAAAAAGACTGATAACTTGAGCATACAGATAAAATCATAAAGAAACCCTTTATATTCCTGGACAGACATAAATGTAGTAACAGCGCTAACAGACACCCATTTTGGCACGATCCGATGGAACACATTTTAGAGATGAAACCTTTAACAAATATTAATCGGCGCTAGACACGCTTGTGGGTTATTTATCTCTCTTATTAGAAATGCTAAAGGCTTTTTGCTCTTACTCTTGAATAGCAAAATCTCCAGTAACCGATTAGAGCGCAGCCGGAGTTAGACGGGCCAACCTAGCTTTTGTTTCTGCTTATTTCCAGGTTAGTTTTCTGGCGGCTAAATCAGCAAAAGCACTGAAGGAACGGGACTCAGGTGGGGGAGAAGCAACGTTACTTCCTTTCCTACCGCCAAGGAACGGAGTTTGGCAGCGAGCCAGCGACTATCAGCCAGCAATTAAAACCAGCTCTCCCTACGGGAGCTTAAAGTGGAGTCCCAGCCATCACTCTGATTGGCTGGGTTAGCGATCATCCCTTGTTCTACTGGTTGGGAGTAAGAAGGCCTGGAACGTGATTGGTCGACTTCGGGAATGGTAAGGGGCGTTCCCCTTTTCCTTCATGCTTTTCCAGAAGCTATAAAAATGTTTTTTTTTGGTGGGGGAGCATTGAGTGGATTTGTATTTTCGGCCTCCGCTCACTATGCCTAGCCCGCCTTGGCTCAAGGCTGCGCTGTACTTGATAGAGGAAGACTGGGATCTCTCCGACTGAAGGGAGCTTCCCGAATCGTCCTTGCCCCAGCCTTCGACTGTTACAGAAAAAGCAAAGGAATCCACTTCTTCTTAAAGCGACGCGGTCGATAAGCTTCAGACTCAGTTCTACTGTTGTTTCTCGCCCCCACTTTACATCAAACCTTTGGGTACAGCTGGCACTGCCGCCAGAAGTTAATACTATTTCCTTCCCAAGTCCACGGCACGGCGGGGGAGCGTGTAACTCAAAAATGGTTCTTGAAAGTTAGAACGATTTTTTAAAAAGACCCAAACACAGACAAGCACGATCTCGGGTGGCGTTTTCAATCCACTCGGCTGCTGCTTGAGGAAACAGACAAGAATAATTAACGCTGCGTTCATTAACAGAAACCGAAGTACTTAAGAAATATAACTACGCAGCAGCCCTTGTCCTGTCTTTTCCTTATATGTCGGAGGCAACGCAATGAACGCTTCGGATCCAATTCGCCGCTCTTGACTCTCGACAACGGGAAAAGAAATGCAAAAATTTAGAAGAGGCAATATTTTCCATAAATCAAGGTGGTGAGGCCTTGGAGTGCAGACTTCCATCCTTTTTGTCACTTTGTGCACACACTCATCAAAAGGATTAGTGGCTTTTGCTTCTTTCTTTAGGAGGGAAAATGCGGGAGGGGGACGCAGCCAGGTACCTGGGCAGAAATGGTCAAAAGACCTTCCTTTCCCGGTTTCTGGTGTTCCATGTCTGCCCCCTAGCACTTAGAACTGTTTCTCTGGTTGGTTAAATGATGCCCCATAGGCATTTGCGTGTGACGAAAATAACAATCCTCAAAAGTGAGTCCTACTGTGTAAAGGCAGTAAACAAAGCTTTATTGCCTGGTAGAAGTGTACATAACATTTAGCCTTAATACATTGTAACAAGCATGTTTGTAAACAGACAGAGAATCCTTAAACATCTCCCCATTGATACAGACCTGTATTATTTTAGTAAATCAAAGGTGATAATTTGTCATACCTAAGTCAAACATTTTATCTCTGACTATTGACCTACACACTGCTGAGCATAAAATTCACTTTTCTGGATCAGACCAAAGTCCATCTAGCTCTGAATTCTTTCACTAGCAGTAGCTGAACAGATGTCTCTAGCGAAGACATAACAAGGGTGAGGCAAAGAAGGCCCTCACCTCTACTATGCAAAATTCAGTAGTGCACAGAAAATATATAAAATAAGCATTCTACTATTCGATTCCTGCCATTAGGAAAAGTGCACATTTTATAAGCTTTACTCAATCTAAATAAACTCACAGTCCTTAGAATGAATTTCACAGGGTTCTTTCTCATATGCAGAACCTACATATGAATACAACTTCTGCAAATGTGCCACTTTCCATTTGTAGAAACCAATAAAGGAGCAGAGAAGTTATCTGGGAAGGAGCTACTGAATAAAACTTATAAATGCAAATATAACAATGTTGTGAACTTTGAGCAATGTGTGATATCATGCATATTTGAGGTTCCATGCTGCTGATTTCCTCATTCTCTTATTTAATCCCTTTCTGAGAGCAGCAGAAGCCACAATTCTGAATTCGTGACTCAAGCACAACATTACAGTAATTAGATTTGGCATTGGTCTTTTTGGGAAGCACCATAAGTAGGACCTGAAGTATTCTAAGGTTTTTGTCATGCTTAGTGACTCCACATGGACTTTTGTTGACAGTTTTGTAAAACTTTGTATTATCCTATTTATTGGTGTGTGTGTGTGTGTGTGTGTGTGTGCAGCTACAAGATTCCTAGCTTCCTCCCAAAAAAACCTTTACAATAATTTTGTTTATCTATTTAAATTATATATTTAAATTTCAGATATTCTACCTTCACAGATCAAAATTTGTACCTTGAAATAGGCTTGGAAGCAAATTGGTTTCATCTCATTTCCAGATCAGTGTAAATATGGACTCTAAATTGCACCTCATACTGTATTACACTCTGGATATTGCGCCCTACACTAAATGAATACTTTTCAAGGGCAACCCTAAATAAAGTGTGCTACAATGATCTGACCAGGGTTTAATCAATGATCAAAGCTACCCTTTCCAGAAGAAACTACAGCAAACAAAAGCTGGGCAAAAGCACTCCTAGCCATAGCAACTACCTGTGAGTAGCTTTTTGCGGTATTCATATTACTGAGTAATAAAACCTGTTCATACCAAGACTAAGAATATAGCCACAGTCATGCAGCTTTACTTCTCTGAATTCTACTCCTCTAATATGGGTGCCCTTAAAGGCAGTCTGGAATCTTCAGATGACCTCCAGAATGTGGCAGCACAACTTTTACCAATTCCCAAATATCAGATGTATGCAACACCCTTCCCTTATGAGTGCCATTGGTCCTCAGTGTGTCTTTGGACTTGAACTCAAGGCGATAGCTTTAATTTTTCTAACTTGTACAATCTGGGCCTGGGAATGGGATACCTTAAAGTGAAACTGCTGCTGTACATCGGCCACCATAGATGGAATAATTAGAATGTGAAAGGCTAGATTTCTTCCTTTCCGTTTCATGCATTTAACAAGTGTCTTTCTGACCCCATTCTACTTCTAAGAGTGTGAGTCCTCTTTCTAATTATCATATTGCAGGGTAACTTACTCTTATATAGGTGTAAACAGTATAGTATATTGGGTTGCACTATTACTCTGTTTTATCAAAGTCTCTTTAAAACTTAAAACAAACATATTTCTTGGGGAATATATTGTTATGGTGACATCCAACTCAATCAAATACATGAAGCATTATCCATCATGAAATATGTGTATTCACCCATAACTGGAGGTGGTTGAGGCTGTAAACTATGAGATCTGAAAAAACTGAAATGCAAAAAGTGAAAAATAAATGCTGAAATTAGCTTATTTCCAGTGGACATCCACAAAACACAGATAATGTGGCATTATTTAATCACTTTACACATTCAGTGTGATGTTTTTTAAAACGACAGAAAAGGGAGAGTTGTCCCTGTTCAGTCTACGAGAGATAGAGCTGAACCTTTTTATCTCCCCAACAGAACTGAACACGAACAACTGAAATATGAAGAATCCAGAATAATGTCTACTTGAAACAGGTGGGCCACAACACACAATGTTAAAACTGTGCTCCGTTGCCATGGCGACCAGACTTCCAGAGTGATGCAAAAGAAATAGCATCAAAGATTATAGCTAAGTATACATGACAAAGTCAGAGGCAAAGCAAACCACCATAGTGGGGGAGCTCCCTTGACTGCAGATAACAAAAACAGATTGCTTGGCTTAGCAGCGTGAGGCCCTGAATGGTCATAGATGGGGAAAATTAGTTACCCACTCCCAGTGTGCAAGTAAGGCAACCTCATTACGTATGAGGCCTTTGCAGTCCAAGCTCATCTCTGATCTTGGAAAAATTGAATGTTCCCTCCCCTCGTATAGGGAGAGAATGGGGAAGCTAAGGTGATTTTTTCAAAAGCTTTAAAGGTTCTTTTTTAAAATTTGAAAGCTTTCTCCCCATACTCTACGGAGATGGGGACAAGGAAGAGGCTATATTTTTGTTCTTTTTCTTTCCCTTTAAAGGGAGGAAAGGCCAAATAGGACTGTTTGAGGTGCAATCTGGTTTCCTGCCATGGAACCATCTGTTCCTTACATGTAGCAACCCTGTTTAGGCTGATCAACCCCCATCCAGGCCAGGATAATTTGGCAATCTATTTATTTATTGGACTTTTACACTACCCATCTAGCAGGTAGATACTCAGGGCAGTGTACAAACAAAGTAAGTAATATCGTGAAATACAAATAAACAGTATAAGAACATAAGTAAATTACAGATATAATCCAAATAATGAAAAATCATGGTTAGACTAAAATAAACAATCCAAATAACAATTACTGTACAAGTAATCAAGGCAGAGGCAGTGTTAATGCAGAAAGAAATAAGTGCATATAAAATGTGTCAGGAGAAAGGTCATATACCTTGTTTGAATAGCTAAATTTTTAATTGGAACTGAAAAGCTCCTAGTGAGGGGGGCAGACTCATTTCTGGGGCAGTCGATTCCACAAGGAGGAAGCAATCATCATGAAAGCTCAGTTCTTCATTGTAGTTATCCAAGCCTCTCTTAGGGTGGGCTTCCCCAAGCACCCAGCCTAGGATGAGCTAGTGACATGGGCAGTTATCTGTGAGAGGAGCCCTTCTGCCAGGGCTTTGCATTTAAGGCTTTGCATGTTAACATTTAAAACCTTGCAGTCAACGCAGAACTGAATTGGAAGCCAGTGCAGAGCGGCCAGAGTTGGTAATCTGGCCACTGTGTTCTGCACTAGTTGAAGCTTCCACATTAGCTTCAAGGGCGGCACCTCATAGAGAGCAGTGCAGTAGTTTAATCTCGAGATTATGAGTGCATAGACCAACATGGTAAGGACCCAGCATCCAGGAAGGCACACAGTTGGGCAATATGACACAGTTGAAAATGCGCTGAACAAACCACAGATGCCACCTGGGCTTCCAAGGTGGCTGCTGAATCCAAGAGGACACCCAAGCTGTGTACCTCATCCTTAGTGGGAAGAGTTATGCTCCCCAAAGGAGAGTCACACCCAAATCTTCAGCTTCTTGAGCTAAAACTATGATCAGACAGACATTTGTCTTACTGTTTGGTCTGATGTAGGGACAAGCTGGTTTGCTCCTTTTTCTGGCAATCACATTACATAACTGCAGAAGGGAACCAGTCTGCCCCTACAACTCCACAGTCCTTTGTCATTGGCAATCTAGGCTCGGAATTCTGGGAGTTGTGTTCCAAAAATCTGGAGTGCCAAAGGTTTGCCACCACTAGAACATTCCTACTTTGATTGCAATTTATTATGCTAAAGTAAATCACAGAGAAGACCCATTTGAATTGATGGATTTTATGGAGGAGTTGACTTACCGAATCACTACCAATTAAAAGGGCCAAGTGTAATGTAACTTATTACACTGAGCAACAAGATTTCAGACCTTACTTTTTTTCAGACCAAAATGGACTTTATTCTGATATAAATTTATTAATTTACATCAGCAGAGGAGCAGAAGTAAATTCTAGTGTATTTCTGTGGCCATGATGTTGGTTGGGGACTCCTTGCTTAGAGGAACAGAAACGGTCACCTGCAGGCCTGACAAAATGAACCAAGAAGTCTGCTGTCTCCCTGGAGCCGAGATTCAGGATGTAACAGAGAGTCTGACAAGACTCATCAAGCCCACTGATTCTAACCCCTTTCTCTTGGTCCATGTAGGAACTAATGATACTTCAAAGCACAGCTTTTGGGATATCACAAGGGCATATGAAGAAATGGGTAGGAAGCTGAAGGACCTGGGTGGGCAGGTAATAATTTCATCTCTCCTCCCTGTAGAAGGACGTGGCTGACGAAGGGAAAGAACAATAGTGGAGGTGAACTGGCTCAGGAGATGGTGCCAGTAGGAATGATTTGGATTATTGGATCATGGTTTGCTATTTCATTCAGATGGGCTATTGGGGTGCACCTCACCACTGCTGGAAGGAATCCTTTTGCCAAGAGGCTTGAAAATTTGATAAGAGAGCTTTAATCTAGGTACACAGGGGGAAGGGAGAAAATTTTCTTAAAGGTAGAGCTCCAAAAGGGGTTGTGCGGAATTGCCCAAATGTTGCAGTAGGGAAAAACAGGTTAAGCAAAGGACTTGTAAGAAGCACACACAGGCTCAAATGTACCAATGCACAGAGCATGGGAAATAAACAAGAGGAGCTGCAACTCCTAATACAGCAAAATAAATATGATATAATTGGTATCACTGAAACCTGGTGGGATGAGACTTATGACTGGAATGTAGTTATTGGAGGATATAACCTGTTTTGAAGGAACAGACCTAGTAAGAAAGGAGGAGGTGTAGCTTTATTGTTAAGGATGTTTATATTGCTGAAGAAATACAAGATATACAACAGGGAAAGCAGGTTGAGAGTCTTTGAGTGATAATTAAGGGTGAGAAAAATGGGAGGGATGTCACTGGGGGGGGATATTATAGATCCCCAAGCCAGCTGGAAGAGTGGGATTATGCCTTCTGTGAGGAGATGGCCACACAATCAAAAGGGAGAGATGTAGTACTAATTGGATATTTTAACTATGCCGATATATGTTGGCAGTCCAACTCGGCTAAGAATTCAAGGTCTAACAAATTCCTAACTGCCCTTGCAGACAATTTCATGGTCCAGAAGGTGGAGGAGGCAACAAGAGGAACAGCCATTTTAGATCTGGTCTTAACCAATAGAGAGGACCTCATGAATGAGGTCAAAGTGGTAGGATCTTTAGGTAAAAGTGACCATGCCCTCTTGGAATTTGTTATACAGTGGGAAGGTGAAGCTAAGCATAGCCAGACAAGAATCCTGAACTTTAAGAAAGTCAATTATTGTAAACTTAGGAAATTATTGGCCGTGATTCCATGGAACGAAACACTGAAAGAGAAGGGAGTCCAAGATGGATGGGAGTTCCTTAAAAGTGAGATATTAAAGACGCAATCTAAAACTGTTCCAACAAGAAGAAAAAATGGGAGATATTTAAAGAAACTGCAATGGTTGACTAAAGAATTTTCAACTCAGCTAAGTATAAAGAAAAACAAGTACAGGAAATGGAAAGATTGGGAATGCAACAAAGAGGAGTATAAGTAAATAGCTAATATATGCAAGGGGATAGTAATAAAAGCTAAAGCATAGAATGATTTTAAGACTTGCCAGAGAGATTAAAGATCGTTAAAAGGGTTTATTTAGTTACATCCACAGAAAAAGAAAATTTAGGAAATGATAGGCTCTCTGCATGGTGATGATAACCAGTTACTAACAGAAGACAGGGACAAGACGGAACTACTCAACACCTTCTTTGCCTCAGTTTTCTCCAAAAAGGAAAAAAAGAGATCTGCTGGGACAAAGAGTAGATGAAGTAGGATGGGAGTTGCAACCTGGTAGAGAGCTAGTACAGGAACACCCAGAAAAATTAAATTAATTTAAGTCTCCTGGGCAGGATGAATTACACCCAAGGGTATTAAAAGAACTGGTAGAAGTAATTTCAGAACCACTGGCAATAATATTTGAGAATTCCTGGGGAACAGGGGAAGTTCCCATAGATTGGAGGAGGGTGAATGTTGTCCCCATCTTTAAAAAAAAAAGGGGGGGAAGGACCCTAATAATTACCACCCTGTCAGCTTGACTTCAATCCCTGGAAAGATCCTAGAGCAGATTACTAAGCAGATAGTCTTTAATTATTTAACAAGCAATGCTGTCATTACTAGAAGTCAACATGGGTTTCTTAAAAACAAGTCATGCCAGACAATTTTGATCTCTTTCTTTGATAAAATTACAGGCCTGGTGGATGAGAGGAACACTGTGGATATTGCTTATCTAGATTTTAGTAAGGCCTTCAATAGTGTTCCCCATGGTATACTTGCAAATAAATTAGTAGAATGTGGGACAGATAGTGCTACTGTTAGGAGGATTTGTAATTGGTTGACTGATTGCTCCCAAAGGGAGATCATAAACGGCTTTTCTTCAGCTTGGAGAGACATGACCACTGGGGGTGCCCCAGGGTTCTCTTCTGGGTCCAGAAGACTTGGAGGAAGGAATCGAGAATATACTAATTAAATTTGCAGATGATACCAAATTGGGAGGGTTTGCTAAGTCCCTAGAGGATAGGATGAAAATCCAAAATTACCTTGACAGATTAGAGTGCTGGGCCAAAGCTAACGGAATGGGTTTCAAGAGAGAAATGGAGGGTGCTGTATCTAGTTAAAAAAAAGAATTGCACAGGTATAGGATGGAAGATACCAGGCTGGAAAATAGTACATGTGAAAGGGATCTGGGAGTCTGGGTGGGCCACAAATTGCACACAAGTCAGCAGGGTGACACAGTGGCCAAGAAAGCCAATGTGATTATTGGTTGCATCAACAGAACCATAGTGTCTAGATCAAGGGAAGTGATAGTACCACTTTATTCTGCTCTGGTCAGACCCCACCTGGAGTACTGTGTCCAGTTCTGTGCACCTCAATTTAAAAAGGATCTTAACAACCTTGAATGGGTCAGAGGAGGGCAACCAGGATGGTTAAAGGTCTGGAGGAAATGTCTTATGAGGGGTGTCTCAGGGAGCTGGGAATGTTTAGCCTTTCAAAAAGAAGGCTGAGAGGGGATATGATAGCCATGTTTAAATATCTGAAAGGATGCCATATTGAAGAGGGGACTGATTTGATTTCCATGGCTTCAGAGACTAGGACTTGGGGCAATGGACTCAAACTACAGGAAAAGAGATTCCATTTGAACATTAGGAAGAAATTAATGACAGCTGTTCGACAGTGGAATATGCTGCCACAGAGGATGGTGGAGTCTCCTTCTTTGGAGGTTTTTAAGCAGAGGCTGGATGGCCATCTGTCAGAAATACTGTGATGGGAGCTCCTGCATGGCAGGGGGTTGGACTGGATGGCCCTTGGGGTCCCTTCCAACTCTATGACTCAATGATTCTATGATTCTATGTTGCCATGATTTCAGTGAATTCAAAATGTGAAGCTACATAACCCTAAGTGGCCTGGCAAAATCAGGGTTCAGGCCTGGCAAAAAGGGTTCAGTTTGTTTACTTCAATGTACAGTATCAGCATGTAGAAGCTCTTGTAAGGTATGCATTAGCAGTAATGATGGGCATCATTAATTGTGAACTTCATAGTATGCAGCCTGTGCTGCCTTAGGAGGATAAAGTCCAGAGTCAAAAATTATGTAGCTGCATCACTACTCAAAAAGGATTGATTTATGATATTTCTAATTTACACAGTACAATGTTCGAATAAGGATGCATGTTATAAAGTATAGATAAGTAACAACAGAAGTATAATTAATTAATGAGAAACTGCTAACTGCTAAGAACTACTTGTATCTTGCATGTCATATCAATATGGTAATACATATTCAAATCAGATGTCAACATCTAGAACAGTGATAGCGAACCTTTTAGAGACCGTGCCCAAATTGCAATTCAAAACCCATTAATTTTTCCGCAAAGTGCCAATACAGCAATTTAACCTGAATACAGGAGGCTATGAAGGGGCGATATCAGGTGTCAACAGAAAGGGCTCCGAGTGCCACCTTTGGCACCCGTGCCATAGGTTCGCCAACACTGATCTAGAAGCTGATGCACATGTTTCCAGTGCATGTTAGTAATTTATTTGGGACATCTTTTATACCATTCTAGCAACATATACATCCAGTACTATTTGAGAATATTGGACTATGGGGAATATATCTGTGTGGTGGGAACTGAGATATTGGTATTATTTCCCCTATGGCCCACTCCTTCCAAGTGAGTACTAAATACAGTCAATATTAGATCTTCCATATCACATTAATAATACCAATAGTATGTATTAATTTATTAATTCAATATATATTTCTGAAAGGGAATCTCATGATAAATGTCCAAGTATAAAGAGAGAAAAGCAAAGCTATCTACTGTGGCAATCATGATTTCATAATTTTTTACACACATACACTTTCATACTTCAGCATCTATAATTATTCCTTTCTAGTGAATGGTCAAAACCAAAGCCTGAGCATTTAAAAATGCACAAGGAGATGGGTAATAGCACATGTAATCTGACATATGTTCTATACCATCTGGAACTAATTATTCTAAGAAATCTAATGATCCAGTGGCAGCCAGATTAGCTTGAAAAATCCAGGATCCTTGTAAATCAAGGGTGCTTCCAGATGAACCTTTTTGTGTGCTCACTCTGCCTCAGGATCCAACTGAACTTGACATTTTTTTAAATGTGAAGAAGATGGGGTTGGGCAGGACCAGGAAGCCACTGGGACCATAGAGACTGACGAGGGGTGTTCAATCCCTTATTCTACTGTTCTATTCTGAAACAAAAATGTTGCCCACCCTCTAAAGCTGCTATTTGCCTTGGGATAAAACGTGGCATTGCTTCTGCTACCATCCCTGTTATTTTAATTTATTTTTATTTTATTTATAGCCTACTTTTCTATTCAAGTGCATGGAGTTTCAGAACGGAGTGGCAAGCAATGCAGCAAATGATCTGAGCTGAAGGGGATGGGGCAATTTTCCCTTGCAGGTGTTGTGCATAAAATGTATTGTATTTTCCCGTCTATAAGATGCCCCCACATATAAGACGATCCCCACTTTTCCAACCTAAAATTGCAGGTTTGCAACCACACAGTTTTCTCCTCAGCTTACTTCTGTGTATAAGACAACCCTCAATTTTTAGCCTCATGATTTTAGAAACAACACAAAGTTTTATACATAGAAAAATATGATACTTGTACATACTTGTAGTTCTGTGAAGATTCTCAGTCATCCAGGTGAGGTTAGCTGGAAGCTGAGTCATGGGAACTGGACTTCTTTTCTTGAGAGATCAAAACATTTCGCTATTCATCCAAGCAGCTTTGTCAGTCAAAAAAGAACTTTTAGGCTTCCTTCTTCTCTGAGGCCACTGCCCACTTGTTTTGTCCTCTTCATTTGAGTGACAGCACATTACTAAGTATGTTTTAGAAAACTTGACTGAATAGGGTTGCTGGACCACCTGCATCCTATTCTATGAGATTTTAATACTAAAGTGGAAGATAAGAGTACTTCCTAAAGAATAAAACTACAGTGGTGCCTCGAAATATGAGCACCTCGTGTCCCAAACAACTCAAGATATGAAAGGGAAGTCCATCCGGGGCACAATGCACCCTGGGAATGGAAAACTTCCACAAAAATTTGAGACATGAGAACTTCCTATAGAAAGCCCTGAGATATTAAAATTTTGCAGAAGAGAATTCTCAGGGTGCATTGTGCCCCATTCGGATCCATGACACAAAACTTTTGCAATACGAAACATCCTGAGTAACAAATTTCACATCACAAGGTACCATTGTATATAACATCAGTGTTGGTTTGGAAACCACTGAAGATTAAAGCAGAGCCACATAAGTGGCAAACAGTAGGCAAATAAGTAAACTTGCAAAGCTGAGGGGATTGGAACATCCAAGTTGCTAATGAAAGGGCAAGGTCAGCTGAAGACAGATGGATTCAAATTCTAGAAGGTGGCAATAATTGGGCCTAGTCAATTTGAGTTGCTGAGGCTGCAAGGAGGAAGAGAATGAAAATAGGAAGAGGTCCCAAGCATGTACATATGTGATGAAAGCTTTTCCTAGAGAGGGAAAACATGGGGATTATGCAGGGAAAATACTGTCCCAAAATAGAATAGGGATGATGACTTGAGTCTCCTAAGACTATTTGAAGAGAAGCTAGGGAGCACTGTAATGCTTGCCGGAACAGTGCAGATGAAGGGAAAATCTTGGGCACATATTCCAACAGAGAGACTGGAAAGAGCTAGAAACATGACTTATTTCACAGGTATTTCTGAGCTTTATAACTTAAATTGCACCCCCCTTTTAATTGTTGGTTGGTTTGTCCTGAATGATTCCCAAATAATTAAGAGCTAGAAATAACATTCAGGATGAATACTGTACAAATTATTCATGCATTGGCAACATCTAAAAGTAAATTCCCTTGTTGTTTCTTTGTACAAAATATTACAAAGGTTTGAACTGTACCATAGAGTTACAGACTAACCGGCTTGGTTATACTGTATTGTATATTGAAAGCAGTCCCAAAAAGCCTCAATTGGTGATAAGGAACTGTTAGGCCTGTAGCACCTGATCGCAGGATTTCACTGGACTCATAGGCTGGTGCAAACTGAATGAGTGACAGTACAGGAAGTCATACACTGTTGTGAAACAACAAAATTGAGAAGGCTCTGAGGTGAAGTGTTTGTTCATAATGAAGCCCAGCACATTAGATTAAATAATAGCACTCAGAAAGATGTATTTGTGTACAATACAGAATAAGTTGAGATAATGCTTTTAAAAGAGGCAGGTATGTTAGTCTATTTTAGTATGTATTAAAAGAAGAGACAAACAGCTTGTGGTTTAGAATGGTTTCAGTGAGCATGTTCCTGAATTAATATGCACATATGAAGATATTACCAAACTGACTGGATGACTCAGGGGATTATGTATCTGGCTATAAGGAATCAGAGTCTGATTCCTTACTGTATCACCTGTACGTAGAGCCAACTGGTATGGTCTCGGGCAAGGTTCTTAGTCCCAAGCCATACTCAGAAGAAATAAATGATAAACTACTTCTGAGTACTGTACCCTCTACCTGGAAAATCCCGAAAAGTGGACCCATAAATCAGGATCGACTTGAAAGCATATCAATATTATTGTTTAGATATATCCAGGGGTCAGAGGGACATGTCTGTTGAAGCAGATTGTAACCCACAAATGCTCATACTGTTGGTTGAAATGAGCCAAAAGTTAGACATGAGAGAATACTGAGCAAGTAAGGAAACCAAGTACTGAGGATGGTGAGTTTCTTGTCACATCTTTGAAAGTTTTGAAAGTATATATACTGTATAATCATATACCGAAATTGGTGTTGAAAGAGAGACAGAGAGAGATTAAGTGTAAAGTAACAGAGTTCACACAAAAGGAATAAACGGAAGCATCAGCAGTAGTCTACATCTCCTTTGCCATTTAGTTTTCTACCAAGTACCAGGAGAAATCTTCATGCCTTTTCTGGCAAACTATGTAGTGCAACTCAATAGGCCCATTTTTAAAATTTATGTATTTGAATATTTTTACCCCACCTTTCTCCTTGGAAAAGGACCCAAGGTGGCTTACAATAATGAGGGTCAATCTACAGCCCAGAACATTTAAGACATATTCATGTTAAGAACAGGGAATTACAAGAGGCATCTTAGAACATTAAAAGGTAACATTAAAGCTACAAAGAGCATGCCAAAAGAAAAGAAAAATCCATTATTAGGCATGGAAAGTAACATGGAAAACACTGGTGTTCTTATGAAATCAGTCAATGTAATCATGCATGGTAATCCATATAAAAGTCACATAGCAGTAAGTCCCTCATTCAGGGGGCAAGATCCTTGTCTGCTTCCGGAAAGACAGCAGAGATGGGGCAGTCTTGGCATCCAGTGGGAGGGAGTTCCATAGTATGGAAATAGCAACAGAGAATGTCCTTTCATGTGTTCTTCTGAGATGCACCTGTGAAGGTGGCAGGATGGAGACAAAGGCCTCTCCTGATGACCTTAGCACCTGAGCTGATTCATACTGCGAGATTTGATATTTGAGGTAGCTTGGACCCCATTTTGTGCTTTGTAGGTTAAGGTCAGCACCTTGAATTGTGCTCGATAACTGATTGGCAGCCAGTGGAACTGCTTTAGTAGGGGTGTAATGCAGTCTCTGTAAGCCACCGCAGTCAGCAATCTGGCTGCTGCATTTTGGACCATTTTTGATGTTGTTGGGTTACAATAAGAACATAAGAAGAGCCATGCTGGATGAGGCCACAGGCCCATCTAGTCCAGATTCCTGTATCTCAAATGCCTCTGGGTGCATACCAGACTAGATATCTGTCTCCTGATATCACTCCCCTGAATCTAGCCTTTGTTGCAGGCTTGTCTTCCCTTCCTCCATTTCTGTAGGTTATGAGATCCCAGTGACTTATCTAGTACAGATCACTTCAAAACAAAGCGAACTACATTAAGGAGTCTATATAGGATCATTTTAAATGCATTTAAAGGTGAGCTTTCAAGTTCTCCATAATTCTTCATAAGACAAAGATGGTGTAAAACTATTATGGATCAGATAGAATTACCAAAAATTGGGCCAGACCTTAACAAGTTTGTGCAGTTAGGTTCATAGGAAGGCAAAATGGACACAGGTGACAAAGGTATCCATTTGCAGATGCAAGAGTCTATTTTGTGCAAAGCTACATATCTTTGTAGTAGTCCTGGAGCGAAAAATATTGAGCTTTTGCATTCAACACAAGAGTTGAACTCTCTTAAAGGATTGTGTATTGAAAATTATGACAAAACCTAATGAAATCCGGTTTCTCCCCTATAAAACTATCTGTATGGTGACATCAAATGGCACGGCAGAGTCATTAAATCCTTTTAAAAGTGAACTTACAACTGGTTGCAATACTGTATGTGGTAATGCCTAGTCCTGGTAGCGGGGACCCTGGGGCTTGCCTTAAAGAAATGGCGGGGCGGGGGGAAGAGGTGCAATTTCATTCTATTATTTTACCAGAAAAGGGGAAAATAGCCGCTGCTTGTGGGCATCCCGTGAGGTTGGTTCCTGTTTACGCAAATCAGACTGCGGGGCGGCGGGGATTTGCAGTCTGTATGAACTCGTTTTCTTCGACCGAGTAATTTCGAGCACGATGTGATTATTTTACCGACGGGGGTGGGGGTTAAGTTAAGGTAAAAATCCTAACAACCCATTTAAAAAATCAGGCTCGGGAGAGGAGAAGCAAAGCCGTCGTTCCGTCCTTTCCTTGTACTGTAATAAACCCCCCTTCTCGGTGTTTGTTTCCCTATTTTAGAAGGAGCAGCCATGGAATTGTTGTAGGAAAGGGAGAACACGGAATTGCGCAAGATAACAGATTGCCCGATAAAAAGATCTTTGCACCGCCGCCTTGAGGCCGTACGCTGATTTGGTTCTCCGTCATGCCACCGTAATGTTAATGTGTAGTATGTGTATATATGCACACACGCCGAGTCACCCTCCCTTATCCCATTCGTGTGTATACACGGGAGAGCGACAGCAGCCCCGTCCTCCTATTTCTCTTCCCGTTTCCCTGCTTAATCTGCTCCCCGCCCCCCCCGCCCCCCAACATTTGTGCATCGGTGCCGGTCTCTGTAGGAAGGCCACCCTCGACCAGACAGTTTACGCTGCGGAGCACGGGAACGGGCAGTTCCAGGGTACACAAGCTCCGCTCCCCCCCCATCCCCCCCCCACTTCCCTGCTTTTACAATAGGCCTGTCCCAAGGAACCAGCTCGCGGCACATTTTGGCCGACTAAAAAAAAACCCCACCAGCAAGGGAGGAGGACGCACTGCGAGAAGGGCCTCCTCCCCTTTAACTGGCTGAGGCGAGAGAATTTGCGGAAGAGATCGCCGAAGGAGTGGAAGCCTAGTGGCTCACTCAAGTCTCGTGACCGCAGGCGGCCCCGCCTCGGCTTCTCTCCGCCGCTGGGCCCTCGGCGTTCCATTGTGTGTGCGAGTTGCGTGAGTCCCCGCCTTTCCCCCTTTTCGGCCACGCCCCCTTTTTCTCTTGGCTCATTTCCGGCCGCGGCTGCTAGCTTCCCTCTGAGGAATCGGGAGAGTGAAGAAACAACAGCCGCCATTTTGTTTGTGTGTGAGCGACTAAGGGGAGGGAGCCCTCCGAGAGGGACCGAGCTGGGCGGGCAGAGCCTGGGAAGGGGGAAAAGCCGCGGCAGGGATTTCTAGCAACTTAAGGGCCCTCTGGCCGGCCAGACCTGGGGACAACCTGAAGTCTTCGTGATACACCCCCCCCCACTACACGAGCCTCGCAGCCAGGAGGGGAGTGCGCATTCCCGGCTTCGGCTAGAGACTCGGGACCCCGGGTGGACCCCACCCCACAGCCCTTCCTGGCGACTGAGCCCGCTCGCCGGGCGGGGGGTCAGGAGGCCGCCTCGCTCCGGTTTGGGGAGCCGTTTCTTCGCTCTACGCCTTCCCCCCTCCTTTCTCGCGTTCCTCCATGGCGGACCTGAGACGGAGCCGCTCCAGAAGCGCTTGAGGCGTCGTGTCTCCAGCTCCGAGGAGAGCTCTAACCTCTCCATAGACCCAGCGCTCGTCACCCTCCTTATCCCCCGGGGAGGGGAGAAGAGGCAGCGGGGAGGGGGGAGGGGCCGCCGGCGCTTCCTCCTCCTCCTCCTCCTCCTCCGGATCGATCCCTCCGTCTGACCAGAAGGGGGGTACCCTGCTACAGAGAAAGAAAGGAAGGAGAGGTGGGGGGCGGCGGCGGCGGGGCGCGAGTTCTGGAGCCCACCCTCTTCGACCCCCCTCTCCCCCCACCCCCAATCCCTGGGATCTCTGCTGCCTCCATCGGGACAACAACCCTTCCTCCGCCTCCTTGTTCCTGCACAACAAGATGTGAAGCAGAGACTCCTGGGACTTAGCTTCATCCTCCTCCTCCTCCTCTTCGTCCTGGCTCCCTTTTCTGCAGCCATTAGTGACTGGCGAGAAAGGCGCAGGGGGAGTTGGGGACCCTCGGCACGCTCCGCCGGCCACCCTCGTCCACAGCCCATTTTTCACTAGCGGTGGTTCTTCTCCCCCCCACCCCACCCTCACCCCCCCCACCCCACTCCCCGCGACAAGCTGGTTTTTGGAAAGGGAAAGAACTGCGAGCGGAGGAAAAACGATTCTCTCTCCTTTTTTCCTCCTCTCCTCCTTCGCCCGCCTCCTTGTGGCGATGAGGAGGAGGAGGACGACGCCGAGGAGGAAGAGGTTGATGGCGGCGAAGAGGCAGCAGCGGCAGCAGCAGCAGGAGGAGGAGAAGACGACCCCCCGGAGGATGAAGATGGTGGTGTTGGCGGCGACGAGGAAGCACCAGCATCCCCACAGCCGAATTTAAATCGATCCGTAAATCCATCAAGCCCTCTTAAGTTTTTTTTTTTTTTTTTTTTTTTTCTGGAAGAGGTTTGCTTTCTTTTCTTCATCCTTCTTTTTTTTTTCTCCCTGTGGCCCGGAGAAAAGACTGCCTCCACACCCTGTTTCCCATCTCTGTTCCCCCCCCCCCTTAGTCGCTGCTATCCAACGGAGACCGATCCCGAGGGGCAGAAAAAAAGAGGAACTTTGTCATTTTCTTCTTCAGTTCCCCCTCCTATTGTTGTTCAGTTGATTCCGGATCCAAGAAGAAGGCTCGCGGCATTGGGGATCCCCATTTTCAATTTGGGTTCTGTTTGTCTAAAAAGAATTAAAAATGGCCGAGAATGTGGTGGAGTCGGGCCCGCCTTCAGCCAAGAGGCCTAAACTCTCCTCACCGGCACTCTCTGTCTCTGCAAGCGATGGCACAGGTCAGTTTCTGGCATAGATCCCCTCATTTTACCTCAGTGCATATGGCCTCCTCTGGTTGACTCTTTCTTCGACCAGTCTCTTTCCCTACTGTCGTTTCAGTCTTCTCTGTTTTCTTTTCTATATACAGTGTACTTGCTACAGTGGCTTTTAATATCCACTTGGTGTTGCCCTTTATTTCTTTGAAAATGCTAACAGCATATCTGTATGGCTGACTTACGTTTGGCCATTTTCAGTATGGAAATAGTTGTAAAAACTATCTCATTTTGTTGTGTGAACCATTGGATCTTCCTTTGCATAGATGTAAATTCTTACCCTTTTCTCCAAGCTTAAAATAGACTCTTCAGTATTTTTTCCTCATTTTATGATGGGTAGTATAGAAATAAATAAATACATAAACACATTTAATTCATCACTATTTGTGTTGTTTTCACAAATTGTTCAGCACTGGTATTGTTAAATATAATATATATGGATGGTGATTGTCAGTAGGGTTTAAAATTGACACTTTTCTCAAATAGTTTCATTAGGTTTGTGTTGAAAAGTAGTATGGACTTGCTGTGTCTTTTTTGCTTTGAGACCAAAATCTGAAATTCTTCTATAGCTTAGTTGACTTTGTGAGGGCTTGAATCAGTTGTTGTTTGCTCTCTTTCCTATATTTTAGTAATAGGTTTATTGATATTAACGTTTAGATGGAAATGCTAGCGTTCATTTGGAATTGTCAGAGAAGTTACAAAAATAATTTGGTATCAAATATTTCCTGATTGTCTTAGAAGTTTGGGCAACTGTACAGGTACTGCTATAGAATGAAAGTAACTGTTCAACCACATGAGAATGTGATATTGGTTCCCTAAGGGGTATGGGAAGTGTATGATCAACCTGTATAATAAATCTTAAAATCACTTTTATCAGAAGGACACACTTGAGGATTTTCAGTCACATACTTAGGCACTGTGCTTACTGATGGTACTCAGTGTTGTTTCTTGGAACTTGTTTGTGCTACTGAATATATGCAGGCTGAATGAAAATGGCTGAACTTGCATGATAGCCAACAGAATATTTGTATGCTTTGTCTGAGTAGTGGTTGGTTGAACTATCATAGTTTGGAATGCTTCTTTAATATGGATTGCTAAACAGTATTTTTATTTGAATTGGCAGTGTCTTAAGATAGTATCTTCAGCAAGTAGAGTTTAGGCATAACATTATAGTTGTATTAAGCATCATTAGTTGTGCTACTTATATGTCTACTACACTTACACTTGAAAATCAACAGGTTTTGTCTTACTAGTGGAAAACAGGTTTGGAAGCTACCTTCAGAGTACTTTCGGTGATAGATAATGAGCACATACTATAAAAGTAATGCATCTATGTTATTTCATCAGATTTATGTTTCAGAATAAAATTTAGATTCATATTATCACTGTGCTTTTCTGTATAATCAGAATTAAACTTCATGTAGTTAGTTACCTGAGATTAGAGTTCCATTTTTCATTACCTGGGAGGTCTTCCATTGAATTCAGTGGTATTTCTAAACAGACTTCAAAGAAACATGTCAGATGAGTGCAGACTGTACATGCTTCAGTTGAAGAAAGCCCTGTTGCATATGATTGGGTTTACTCACCAGTAAGCATCTAACATTCCAACCTATATTGAGGAGTGTTCAGTGTATATTCCTTTCCTTATGGTAACTGGATTTTACAGTTTAGCTAAACTATCAGAAAAAATGTGATATATTATTTATTAATAGTAAGTCACCACATTTTTGTCTATTGGCTACATACCATATTTCTATTTTCTTAACTATAAATAATAACAATAATGACAAGTTTGATTGACTTCTCATGCTGGCTGGCTGCAGATGTTAAAATGTAATAAGTTAATATAGTTACATTTGGTAAAACATTACATACATTTACCATACTGCAATTAGGTTTAGTCTCTAATATTGTCTTGTCTTACATTTTTTATTTACATTTCACTTTTATAAATTTTAAAGGTAATGTCACTCATTTAGTGTGCTGAGAACATAGATATGTAGAGAAGTCATTTTAAAATTCTAACATACTACCATAGGAAACCTCATTTCTGAAACAAACTACTACCATCTTTCCCATATTGCTGCGTCACAGTACTGCATCTTTTCATAGCAATTACAAGCTCTAGCGGTTTAATTTCTCTTGTTCTTGCTCTATGCTTGCTATAGAACATGGTTAACAAAAACCTTAAGGCTTGTACGGTTGAAGCTCAATCCATGTAAATACAAGATTTCATTTGAGGGACTCTGCAGAATAAGGAGCCAGCAATGCAAGTGTTTTAAGTTGCAATATATTTGTAAAATCTATTATTACTGCAAGAGTGAAGATGATAATTTACACAAGTTATCTCCACACTGATGAATAGCATAGTTCTGAATGTGCTTATCAGTTGCATTGCTTTCTGTCATAATTCTAGGATCTAGGACATAGCACTTTCTAATTCCTTTAAATAGTTATTTGCTAAAATAATTACTATTGTATATTGTATATGCAGAACAGTTTTTGTTGTTTTAATCTATTGAGGGCAGACATAAGCCCTAGACATTTTTGCTATTTGAATGTAATTAAGTCTATTTCTGTACCTACATAGGACTAACTGCCAGGTTAGACCAACTTAATGCAAACATGTACCAAACAGAAGAATACAAGTGGTCTTCATTTATATAGTTAGTGGATTGTGCCCAAAAACCTCTTATCCAACTTATAGGATATCTTTTATACAGATATATTTCGTTAAACAGTAATGCCTACAAGGTAAGGATAGGCCCCCTTGGCCCTGCTAGATGTTTGTACTGTAACCACCATCAATGTGGCCAGTGGTTGGGAATTCTGAAAGTAGTTATAAAAACAGGTATACTAAATTTGTTACTGGGGAAATAGATTTTCATTTTAGTTGTATTTGTGCAAACAATATATATTAAAGATCAGAATCTCTCCAGGTATATAGCATAGTGATAATGCATTGGAACCAACTTGGTGGAAAGTAGGTGAGAGGTTTTAATTGAACTAGGAATGTGACAACTTCTCAGTGTGATGCTAGTGTGTTTACAAACTTTTTTCTAGAAATAAAATATGTATATCCCTCTACCTACTTCACTGCTGCAGAAGGCCTTTTCAACATACAGTATGCAGTAGATGTCCAGTGTTACTTGCCAGGTATAGAACAATTTGGGTTCTATAGCAAATGATCCATAAAGGTGTTTTAGACATAGCCGAGGGCTTGAGCATGTTCAGTTGGATATTGAACTCTCTGCCCCCTTCCCTTCCACAAGTGGCTTTGAAAGTTGGTGTTGTCATGTGATGAGGGAAAGAGTCTCCTATTTAAAGTGGAATCAAAGGTCCTTTAAGACATAAGGTGTATGGCTCTTGGAATGTGATTAGCTTTAGTAGTTGTATGCAGTGCAATACTCTTTCTTTTCCTGTTTTTCTGGACCTAATTAGAACTATGATTCTAGTCTTCAGAAATATCCATCTTTTGTCTGTAAGCAGTAAATGAAAATAATGTGCAAAGTTTGCCTTTAACTGGTAAAGCAGGCTTCACTCCCCATAACTGAAATCCTGTGAAGCTTAATATTTGATACTTTGTTTCCTCCGTTTCTGATGGTGCCTTCTTAATTTGAAATTAATTACTTCAGACAAACTTTTTTCCCTTACAAAACTATCATTTATAGTCTGACTTTCCTCTTTATTGTACCTTTTGCCAGCTGATTTTTTCAGGGCTTTGGAAGTTGTGATATATTGATTCTGTTGTCCAAGAATAGAACAGAAAAAGTACTGTACATGGCAGTTAATGTTAACTCTTGTTCTGGTAAAATGTAAATTGTTTCATCTCTTGGAGTAGAATCCATACAGTAACCCTATGAGTAGGTAGCCATCATTATCCCTCTATTCCCTGACACACTGCTTGTTGTCAAATTGCTAGCTGATCCCTTAGGACCAAGGCTGGGGCATTGGGAGTGGTATATTTCTATATACATCCTCCCTTTTCCTGCGATCATTGCATAGCAGGAACACTTGCTTTCAATTTTCTTGGGCTGTAGGAATGTTAGGAGGGTAATAGTGGGTCATTTCTGTGCTTAGCCATGAAAACTTTGAGCCCTACCTGAGCATAGGAACCAGTTTAGTGAATCTTGTGGCTTGGAAAGATGAAATAAAGTTTACAAAATGGAGCAAGTAGTTATTAAGGAAGAATTGGACAGACTGCATATTGACTTGTCATCTTGTTCTGGGGCTAACGTGAAAGTAAAGTAGAACCCAGATTTACTGCAGATTGAGTGGCTGTATAGCTTTTGCTGTTTTATTGCTGAGGTAACACTCAGGTAGAACTAGAGAGAGTGCAGACTGAGTAGCAGCACTGGGTGGGAGGGCTATGTCTGTGGCTGCACATATTTTTTAAGCTTGTTGGCGGGGTGAAAAGAGGGTACAAATTAAGGTTATCTGTTCAAATGCTTGCCTAATATAATTTCGACTGACCCTAGGTGTGAACAGCATGAACCATAACTATGGGTAATAGGTTGGGGAGGACATAGTAACTTCTACAAATAATTCCATCAGTATTAAAACTAAAACAAAAAGACATCCTGTTGCAGCAGAGATATGTCATACAGGAGCTGTTCACTTGCGTGGTTTCTGCTAGTGTGCCATTTCCCACAAACAAATGTTAGAAATGATTCTTTTGGAATGTCATATTCTTTTAGAACAATTGCTATATGAAAAACTAAAAATAGATGGAAATAATCTTTTCTGGCTTCTCTGCTGAGATTGACTTCAGATTTTTGCATTTTGAGATACAAAATGAAGTTTTTTAACTTGTACCCTGTAAGACATAAAGCAACTCCCACATTTTGTCTCTGATTCAGAGAAGATTGTATACGCTCAAGGATTTTGTTCTATCTGCAGTCTTCCCTCTTTTGCTGTACTTTGAAAATGAACTTTAAGAGCATTTACATTCTCAGTAGAATTGTCCTAGTGCAGAGATTCCTGTGATTTACACAATATTAGTTAATGATCTTTCTATAACCAGTTTTCTATTCAATTTTTTGCCTAGATTCTAATCTGAGGAGCTGAAATACACATGCTAGTTGTATGGAAGAATAGCTCTGGCAAGATATTTAGGTAGGGTTGATGTATATCTGCACAGGACTCTTAGATTTACACCCAGTATGATATAATTGTTTAACAGTACAGGGAGGTACGGTACCTTGGATGGACGTATGGATAGGCATATGAATTGGAATAATGCCATCAGTGGGAATTGATTCTTTCTTATAATCTCTTCCTGTTGCAGCTCCCATTCTTCCAAAAACTGTTTTGCAGGATTGAAGGAGCCAGCTCTTCAAAATTGTGAAGTAGTTTTAAGGGACTGCAGAGGGAAGAAGTTATTGAAAATCAATGCTCTGACCTCTCCCTCCTACAGGGAAGCTTTGCTGAATCCATGTTTGCTCTGTTAACAGAGGGAGTCTTTTCATTCACAGAGGAATGAACTCCATGTCTGCAGTCATGTATACACACAGATGGGAGTAAATACCATTCAAACAAAAGGCCTTGCCTCTAAACAAGCACATGTACATAACAGTTTATACAATTCAGTACCACAAATGAGAGTATCTTACTGGCTGGAATCCTGGTCTGTAATTTACACCTTTGGAAAAGTGATGATGTCATCAACAAACAATGATTTCTGGTAATTACAAACTTTCTACTTCTGTTCTGCATCTTGGTTTTTTTTGGTTTTTTTTTTACTGTGTGATTACTTCCATTCTTTGTGAGCCATGGGGTTGGAGGAGGAAGTCTTTATTGTTCCATCCTGTATGCTGCCCAGGTCAGATTGGCAGTATAGAAAAGAAGTTAAAGAAAGAAATTACAAAAGAAATGAATACATGCATACAGATGTAAATCAGGACCGAAGTGTATACCGGTAGGTGCAGATAATTATTTCCAACAACTGAAGCAGCTCATTTGTTTCAAGTACTATACTTAGTTAGTGCTCATCGTTTGCTGGGACAGTGTCAGTATGAGCGTATAATGTGGAACAAAAGCTGCAGTAGGGCTATATTCAGTAAAAAATAAGTTAAATGAAATATAAAACCATCTCATCTGATTTTCAACATCAATAGTACAGTTTATAGAAACTTCATATGATCAATGTGTCGAGATTCTCAGTCATCCAAGTGAAGTTATCCAGGAGTTGAGACATGGCAACTGGACTTCTTCCCTTGTGGGATCAAAACTTTTCACTACTCATCCAAGTACTTCTTCAGTCCCACCTACTTTCCTCAGTCTGAAGAAGCTACTTGAATGAGTAATGAAACATTTTGATCCAGCAAGAAAAGAAGGCCTGTTGCTGTGACTCAACTCCTGCATGTGATCACTGTTCCTTCTAAGCTGCTTCTGCAGAGTTCCATCCGGGCTGTGCACCGACAGCCAGAGTTGGCACTTGTTTAGTTTTAGTTTTGGCTGGGACTCTTACCCCTCATACTTGTGCATGGGGTGAGGTTACTGCACAGGAGGGCTGAAAATTAGAGAGAACATTACATAGTTACTCAAAACATGTTTCAGAAATCTGAAGGATTCAGTGGCTGAAATTCTGTCGCTTTTTCATAGTAAGTTGTATTAACATTGGTGGAGGTTTGTTGAATCAACTGTGTAGGTTCTAACAGTATAAATGGACCCTACTCTAGTTAGGATTAGGATTTACTGTTTGGTGAGTTACGTCTTCTGTCAACTCATTTGAGGTAGATGGTCCTGTTGCAGTTGTAACATAATACATAATATGTCATAAGTAGAGTAAGCCCATTTGAAACAGTGGAACTTAGAGAGGAGTTTACTCATCCAATCCCCACAAAGTTAGTGGGCCTATTCCAGTGTGACTTGCTGAACTAAGCAAGAAGATTCCTGCCAGTGTTTTGGTACATAGATAGCACTTACTAGAAACTACTGTATTAAATATTGTGGGCTCACTGTCTTCCAGCCCACTTGCAAATTGATCTTATGTTTGAAGACTCTTGTGGGTCAAAAGAGTTCTTTTGCCATTTGCAAATCAGACACACACACAAAATAACTGGACAGTAGTATTTTGTTGCTCCAGTTTTCAAAGATTTATGTTGGGAAATTGTGTTGTTTTGTCTATTGTAGGAAAAATGAGTGTTGTGGACTTAAAATATTTAGGGTGCTGTGAAACTTGAGCATGACTTCAGATCATTTCTTTGTGTTTTGGGAGACTTAAAATGGTACCTCACTAGCTTCCCACTAGTAGAGGGAGTTAGCAGAGGGAGACACACTAATGTCAAGGTTTTCTGAAACCTGCAGATAACTCTTCTTGCAGACATAAACACTTTTTAGGGAGTAGTCCTCCTACAGGAACATATTAGAGCTTCTTTGTAATTAAACAACCATAGTATTGCTCAGAAAGCTCTATTGTCTTACAGTATAAGCATTTGTAGGATAGAACCTGCTATGTCAAGTTGGCACATGGTTATGTATAATTGATAGATCAAATATAAAATGTGTATGCTTATAGGTTATGTTAATGAATGAACATTTTACTTTGCCGTTAAAATAGGAATATTGAGGTTTGAAATGAAAGACTCAAAATAATGTCCTTGAATTGGAGACCAGAACATCTGGATCTGATTTCGTATCATATTATTCTATACATATATTAGCTTTGGAGCTAAGAAGGCTTCTATTCTGTATACTAGTTAAACAATTGTCCAGAGGACTTTCAGGTAGATCAGTTTAGGAAAGTGGTGGTGAACCTTTGGCATTCCAGATGTTTTGGACCACAACTCCCACAGTCCTTTGTCATTGGCAATACAGGGTTGGAATTCTGGGAGTTGTAGTCCAAAACATCTGGAGTGCCGAAGCTTCACCACCACTGGTTTAAGCGAACAGTGCCAAATGTTCACTTCTGGAAGCCCCAATAAAGTACTGTGCCCAAATGAAAAATCTGAATTTTGAAACAAATCTTCTTGAAATTTGTCTGTTATTCCCAGACAATTGTTTGTAAGAAACAGGAAATTAGGTTGTTTTGAACAGAACAATTTTTAAAGTGCTTCCTTCTGATGAGGTTGCTCTAAGATGTTTGTTTGTTTGTTTGTTTGTTTGTTTGTTTGTTTCTAACCTGTAGCAGGTTAGAAATAGTGCAGGAGATTGTTTTATGCTGTGACTAGTACTAATTTTTAAAAAAGTTGAGCTTTTTCTATATTATCTTCTGTTTAATATGTGAACCTGGTGCTGAGCACTATTGTTTAAAGTTAACTAAGTGTACCATACATTAGTGGTGTACTTTACATAGGATACAAAATGTCTAATCAAGTTGATCTAACCCGCTATTTTTTTTTTTTTTGCAAAGTGGCAATAGAGCAATTTAACTTGAATACAGGGGTTAGTGAATGGGTGATATTGGGTACCCACAGAAAGGGCTCTGAGTGCCACCTTTGGCACCCGTGTCATAGGTTCACCAACACTGTCCTAGTGTAATGCTTATTTTGCCAAACAGAATTCTTGATGCCCCTGATGATCACTTATCAGGATAAATTAAATTAATAAATTATTTGAAAAGTAATGGTACAATTTTAGTAGGGACACTCTTTTGAGTAGATTATTTGTACCTTTTCAACATTTTTAAAATGTCCTTTGCCCTTGATGATGACGGACCCAATCTTAAAAGAGATAGATACACTCATAAGGCGAGGAACAAATATTTTTAAAAGCAGTGTTGCTTTGTAATTTCTGTTTTACAAGTTGTTGGCCCTAGTGTAATGTTTTTGTTGCCTGATGCAAAGGAGAAACTTTGCCTCAGAGAGTAGATGGGATGTGATCAGTCTCTAAAGCGAGACTTAAACCCTGTTTTTTTAAGCTTTAAAACTAATTGTTAGACTGCCTAAACAGATGTGTCTAAAATGTCAGTACATTGTTTTCAGAAAACCAGAAGGTAAATAATGGTGCCAACATTGTTTTAGAAAAAAACAGTTTTTAAAAAAATTAGTAACTGAATACAGAAGCTCCAAGGGGTACAGCATAGTGGTGCTGGCATCTGCATTGTCCCCACAGGGGTCTGCTTGCATGGAGGACTTGTTCTCTTGAGCATATCAGGTTGATTAAGGCCACTATGTAGCAGTGATGTGTTGCTGTCTAGTAGGTGTGTTTGATGGCTGACCATGAACCTCCCTCCAGAGGAGGAGAGAAGGTAGAACTTGTAGTGGGATCACAAGGAAGGAGGTGTGAGTCTCATAGGAACACAGATTGTCTTCCAGACTTGCTTACTTATTAGGATGTTTCCTCCCTTAACTTGAAAAAAAACATGAACCTAAAATTACTGTATTACATATGCATAGTGCTGAAAGGTGAATAGATGCTTGAATAGAAGGAGTAGAGTAGAGAACTTCTACATCTGCATCAAAACCCATTGCTCTTTAGAACTCAGTACAATTGTGAGAATCTTGCCAGTTCCTTTTTTGAGGTCTAAACATGAAGATGGAAGATAAGTGATTGTCCATGGTCTTATTTAAATAAATTCATTATATGAACAAGGCCAAAAGCTCTGCTCCACATGCTGGCTCAAAACATACCTTTACTTGGCAGAGATATTTCACCTGGGTAAAAATGCATAGGATTGTGTTTTATGTTTTAAGTCTGATGTTTATGTCTGATTGAACACAATTGGACTTATTTCTCTGTGTGCACATCTGTATACATTTTTGTTCTTGTGTAGGACCAAGGAGCTAGGGAGGGTCAGCATTACAGTGACAAGAAATATTGGGTTGCCTTCCAAGACTAATAAAAATTTTAAGGTCCCTAATTGCAGGTGTCTCTTAATTCACTGACTTGGACTGTTGGGAACTTTTGAGTAATTTGAATAATTTGGGAGTATTGCTTAAACTATTTGAGTATGACTTAACACATACAAATTCAATGGTTGCATCTCACATGTATTAGCTTTTAACAGTGGTTCCTAACTTTGAGTCCCCAGATGTTCTTGGATTAAAGGTCCTAGAAGCCTTCATCACATGCTGTACTTGTCAGGATTTCTGCCGTGGTAGTTCAAGAACATCTGGGTACCCAAGATTGGGAACCACTGGTTTAGAACATAGATATGTATAATCCCATTGCTAGGTGTGAAATGATGAAGCTGTTAAGGTTAGGCAAATGAGGAGCTTTTGATTATCCAAGTTCAGCTTTGTACAGTGATTGAAGTTTTGTAAGCACTGATAACTGCCTTAAGAATTAAGCCTTGTGGAGTTCAGGCAATAGTGTGTAGTTTCTTTGTAGGAGATGGGAAATATTTTAAAAACTTCCAGAACTGGAGCTTCTGACCTATGACTAGTCATTGGTTCTGGAATAAAAGTTGTTTAATTAGAGCAGAGATGTCCAAACTTTGGTTCTTCTGTTGTTTTGGACCCCAACTCCCAGAATTCTAAGCTTAGATGCCAGTGACAAAAGACTGTGGGAGTTGTGGTCCAAAACATCTCGAGGGCTGAAGTTTGGACATGCCTGAATTAGAGATTTGTGATACTGCCTGACTAGACCATCCATGCTTTATTCTTGTATTCCTATGAAAACACTGGGGAAGGTGAAAATGGGAGGAGAGCAAATTTTTCTAAGGACCTTTTTAGGTTCCTCCAATTAGAGAATAGTGATATGTGAACAGTTTAGAAATTGTGAGCGAGATCCTTGAGTCAGGGCCCAAAATTTGGTTGGAAACATTCATGGATGAAAAAGGCCCATCAGTGTCCCTCTTCCCCATTCACAATTGGAAAATAAAGCCTTTGTACAAGTTCACAATCTGCTCTGAAACCCCCCTGAGCAGTGTATTTTTGTGGTAGCTGAGTGACGTAAAGAAGTGTTTCTTGTTGTGATCACACAGATGATGTGTAGAATATGACATCACATTCTGTAAAACTGTTGATAGAGTTTCTTCTCTCTGGATGTCTGTAATTGTATTTTGGTGTTTCTTCAATCTTCCTGTAAACTTTTGCCAAGCTGTCCATATATTTTATCTGTTCCTTCTCCTTCAGAATGATTTCTAATGAAACTTTTTGGGCTTCATGTTGGGGGGGGGGAAGCTTCCTATTGTTGCAAAACATAGGAAGTTATCAGCTGTTTCATTCAGGTTTGAATACTAGAATTCTGCCAAACACATTCCTGAAGTAGTTGCAGTGGAAAGGCACTTGCAAAGTACTGTATAGTCTCTTAATTCCCCTTCCTGCCTGTTTTGTATTCCTCCTCCCTTTTGGAGTAAATAAGAGAGACTGGTCTTTGTTTGGAACTACATTAAATCAAGAAGTAAACTCTGATGAGGTCTGTATCAGTTCAGAAAAACTTTCAATCTTAAGGAGTTAATGAGAACATTGAAGATGAATGATTAAAAATAGTTTAGGTATAAATGGCTCAGAAAATGAATTTAGTTAGACAAAGATGGAAAAAAGCAAATTAGTAATCAATAAGTCCTTACTCTCCCCATCTAAGCTTGAATATTTTGACTGCATCTAATACTGGTATTGATGGGCAGGTAGTAAACTTTTTGAACATTTGGGACCTTGTAGGTTCATTTGTAGCAAAAACTTAAAAGACCCAAACATGATAATTTTATGAGCCAACCATATTGTATACAGTATTACATATAGTAATACCCTACCTATCGCGGGGGTGAGGGACCTGACCTGACCTGACCTGCGATAATGGAAACTTTCCAGAAATGTGGGGGGAAATGAATTTTTCCATTTTCTCCAACATTTTTCTCATGGCTTCAACATTTCTACAAATTATGCCTCTAGTCTTGAAACCTTTAGTGTTGGGGAAATAGGAAACTTTAAACCACCAAAATATGGCCTAGGTTGATAACATTTATCAGGCTTAGGCTGTGTAGCTCCTTTACTGGATTTTGACAAACAAATCTTGTCTTATGTACAGTATGTCTGAAGTACAGTATAATAACTTCAGTTTAGTCATGCTCACTTCTAGTAAGGGTTAGAGCTTGATTTGATCTATTTCCCACTTGTCTTTCTAATAATCAGTAGTAATGGCATGGATGAGCTGGGCCTTGGTTTCCAGTGACACACTCAAATATCGTATCTCATTCCTTCTTCCAAGTCTCAGGCTTTCCCCCTCTGATTTCTTGGATGCAATCTTTTTTAGGATTGATGATTTGGTTGAACCAAATACCAAAATAACCTTGATCATTTGAATCCTGTATTGTCAACATTAAGTTTTCTAACTGTTCTGCAGTCATTAATTTTGTCTTTTTGATCTACTTTTATCCTACTTTTGCACTTCCTTATTTAGCTTTTGTCACTTTTATCAGCTCACTGCTGTTTAATGCCTGTAATGGGATGATATCTGCATATATTAAATCAGTGCTCCCCAACCTTTTTGTCCCCATATCAGCTAATTTTTCTGTGGCCCGAAGCTGGGGGTGGGGAGGGGGAGGGGGAGAATTAAAGGGGGTCCGGCGGGGAGGCAAAAGGGGCGTGAAAGCAAAGGATGGGAGGGAAGGAGGAGGGGGAGGCACTCACCGGCTTGGGGCGGGGGGTGCCACTCCCCCACACACGGGCGGGGTGGGGGAAGCCGGGGCTCCTGGGCAGGCGGCCCCCGCCTCCTCCTCCAGTGCCGGGAGCTCTCGCTGCTGGCGCCCGCTTGCTCCTGCTGCCGCCTCAGCCGTGGGCCTCCTCCTCCGCTGGGGAAAGGGAGCGGGCGCCAGCAGCGCTTTCCCCGGAGGAGGAGGCCCACGGCAGCGGCGGCAGCAGGAGCAGGAGCAAGCGCGGCGCGCAGCAGCGAGACCCGCGCGGCCTCCTGGCCCAGGCGCCCGCGCGCGGCACCCGCCCGGCCGCGCCAGGAAGCGCCCTCGCGGCACCGACGGGCCGCTGCCGCCACCTCCTGCTCCTGCTCCGGTTCCTCCTCCTCCTCCTCCTCCCGTGCCGCCGCCGAAGGAGCAGCAGCAGCCGCAGCGAGGGCAATTTGGCGGCGGCGGCGGGATGGGGGCGATGCGGGTGGCTGCTGCTTTAATTCCCGCTTCCCTCGCTGCTGCTGCTGCTGCTCCTTCGGGCGGCGGCGGCGGCGGGAGGAGGAGGAGGAGGATGCGCTGCCGCCGCCGTGGCTGCTGCTGCTGCTGGTGGTGGTGGAGGGCGAGGAGGAGGAGGGCAGAGGAGGAGGAGGATGCGCCGCCGCCGGCGGTGGGTGGAGGAGGGAGGCGGCGGCTCCTCCTGCGCTCCTCCAGCCTTCCTCCAGCCTTCCTCCTCCACCGGCTGCCCGCGGGATAGAAGAGGAGGAGGAGGAGGGCAGCAGAGGAAAAGGGGAGGAGCCTCCCCGGCGTCCCCAGGCGGCCCGGTGCTGACCGGTCCACGGACCAGCACCGGTCCGCGGCCCGGGGGTTGGGGACCACCGTCTTAAATGATCAATATTTATTTCACTATTTTCCATTTCTCTGGCAGAATCTGTTGCATTTTTGAAGGGTATGTTCTTCATATAGATTGATCAGATGGGAGAGAGAAAATGCACCACAAACACATTTGCCAGGGGAAATCATTCTGGTTGTCTGTATTCTGTCCTCATGGAACCCTTTTTTCAGGTTATGAGTTACACATCAAGATAATCAAATGATGTATAAGTTGTATAAGTTGTTCTTGCTGGTTAGTCCTCAGTTTTTAAGTTATCTGTTTATTTTAATATTTAATACTTTATATTTTATGATTATTATAAACCGCCGGAGTTCCTTCTGGGAGACTGGGGTATATAAAAGTATAAATAAGTAAATGATGCAGCACATCCAGTTCTAGAATATCTAAAGCCTCTCATGATCCATACAATTGGACTCTTTAATGTAGTCTATAAAGCACAGACTGATTTTCTTCTGAAATTCTTTGGAATACTCTAGTAGCTAACATGTATTTGTAGTATGATTTTTAGGGTGTTTCATTTCCTGAATCCATCTTGAAAATCAGGCATTTCTCAGTGTAGAACTCATTTGAAAATCTTGACCATCACTTTGTTTGCATTGAAGATTAATGCAGAGGTCCAGTCATTACTGCAGTCTTTGATTACTAGTTTCTTGTTGATGAGGATGTATATTGAACATATTCCAGTCTGTGGGCTATTTTTCTTTGTTGCTTTTGTTCTCGATATTCCTTAAATTTTCAATTTTATTACCAAAATAACCCTTCAAGATAATTTTAATGGTTTTAATGTTTTTGCAATTTTTATATTTCTGTTGGTAGCACTGATTTTTTGAGATATGAGCATGGTACTTAGTTAGCTAATGAATAATAAAAAAATTACAGGCAATATAGAATCACTGCAAATCATTCTTCCTCAACCTACTATCCTTCAAAACATTTAGTTTGTGCCCACTTTCATCTTGGAACATTTGCCATTTGGTTTGGGGTGCTGGGTCTCGAGTTCCAAAACATCCATGTTGTGGAAGGCTGCTGCAGCTCTTAACTAGTAAAAGCTAAAATCTGTTGCAATTGAATCGGATAGATGTTCTACTGAAATATTGTTTATTGTGCAGTCTACAAGCTAGTGAGCTAAATGGATCACCTCCATGCAGAATACATGAATCAAGTTCTTATATGCCTAGATCAATGTTCCCGTGTACACAGAGCTCCCATTGGTGCTGCACAGTGGCAGCCAGTGTTGATGTTCATGAAACCCCACCTGGCCTATGCCCATGGGGCAAGGCTCATGTACAGTGGAACTGAAAAGAAGAGGGAAATTTGGACCAGCTCATTTGCAGTGTAAGACACCTATGCCCAAGTTGAATTCTTGGGTTCACAGAAGCTCTTGGACTGAAACTAAGATGGATTTGATTTACACCAAAGAAATCAGATTTTATTAACAGTTTACATAACATTTTTATTTAAATCAATTTGATTTCAAGAAATCATTGATTTTTATCCTCCCATACTAAAACTCCCAGAAGCCTTAAACTCTCGCTGTGCTGGACAGGATTTCTGGGAGTTCCCAATGATGGGAAGCACTAGTTTATGGAAAGAAATGCTTGGATCCTACTAGTGCAGGGGTGTCCAAACCTTTCACAAGAAGGGCCAGATTTGGTGAGGTGAAAATGTGTGGGGGCCAACCACTCAGCTGCATTTGGCCCCCGGGCCAGACTTTGCACAAGCCTCTAGGACAGTGATGGCAAACCTTTTAGAGACCAAGTGCCCAAACTTCAATTCAAAACCCACTAATTTTTTTGCAAAGTGCCAATAGAGTAATTTAAGCTGAATACAGGTGGCTATGAAGGGGCGATGTCAGGTGCCCACAGAAAGGGCTCTGAGTGCCACCTTTGGCACCTGTGCCATAGGTTCGCCATCACTGCTCTAGGACGTGCAAGGAGACAGGGAGGATGCTGCAGCAACGGAGCCAGGGAGGGGGCAGGTAGGCAGGACAGGTGGCTGGGGGTGAGGGAGACAATCAGAAGCAGGGAGGGCAGGCAAACTGTAAAACTGCAAGCTGACATCTCCATCCGGTATGGGGAGGGGCTGGCTGGTGGGGATGCATGACAGGCTGAGCTGGCAGGGAGAAGAGTCCAAGGGCTGCTCGAAATTTGAAAAGGGGCCACATTTGGCCCCCGGGCCTGACTTTGGACATGCCTGTATTAGTGGGTAGTTTAGAAAACTCCAAATCATCATTATTATTTGCACTGCAAATGAACCATTGGTCAGTTATTAAATAGACAATGGATATGTGCCCTAAGCACATCCGATCTCGCTTGATTTCGGAAGCTAAGCATGGTCAGCCCTGGTTAGTACTTGGATGGGAGACCACCAGGGAATACCAGGTGCTGTAGGCACCTGGAGAAGGAACTGGCAAGCCACTCCAGTATTCCTGCCAAAAAAACTCCATGGACATGGAGTTACAAAGTCGGTCACAACTGTAACGACACAACACACACAGATATTTCAGTCGTGTGGTAAAGAACAGGAAATGACTTCTGTAAGATAAATAAATTAAAGGTATTTAGGTAGATTTAGTAAAGGATACACAGAAATTAAAGGAATCTACTAAAGAAATTAACAATAAAATGCATAATATTCAAGGAATAAAAGCAATTTTTGTTTATGATGGTGGAAGATAAATAAATGAATTAGTGCTAAAAAAAGCTAGAATAAATAAAAAAATATTGGTATGAGGCTCAAAATAAAGGTGGTATAGGTTTGCCAAATGTAAAAAAATACTATTTAGCAAAATCAGATAAGGTTTATTGTGGATATTGTATATAATCCAGAAAGATTAATATGGTGGAAAATGGAATCAGCTGAAATAAAGGATATTGAACAATATTTATTTGGCACTATTAAGAAATTGAAATCAAATGAGATTAATAACCCCTTCCTTAGATCTATGCTAAATGCATGGTATATACAATGGTACCTCTACTTATGAGTGGCTTGACTTAAATGCATTCACTCTTAAGGGATGTATTCGGAACAGATTAAACCCGTAAGTAGAGGTAGCACTGTATATTAAAAATATTATTTCCATTGGATTCACCATTAAGATCAGTAACTGAAATAGAGAAGTTCCCTACAAATTTGAAAGTTTTTAAAAATTTATTTAGGGATATAGAGATGTATGTGATGTCCTGTATTGCACATTCTCATATGAATGTTGTGTAGCCAAAATAATTTCTCTGCTTCTTTGTGCTTCATGGCATTCCATGGCTGTACAAGCTTCCTTAAACTGCATTTGACTTTAGTTTGGTTTAGTGAGCAGTTTGTTTCAACTACTTGAACTATTGACTGTTTTTAAGCTGGATATCAGATCCAGTAGACCAGCAAATTCTGTAGTTTATCCAGGAAAACAAGAAGAAATAAGTTTTTACATTGTCATATGAAAATAGTTGATGTTGCAAAGTAACACATCATCTAAAGTCCTGGCTTATTTCACTTTAGTAGTTGATTTATTAGCAGTCCTTAGTGCTGTGTTGAACTCAAAACATGTTGTGTAAATGCAAAGTGATGAACTTTTTTTCCTGTGATGTGAAAAAAATCACAATGGTGATTGATAGAAGGAATTACATGTTAAATATGTAAACATGTGCTGAGTCTGGTGCAGAGTAGATATGACCAGCTTAACCATGCACACTTCTGTCAGTAACTAGCTTTTTGCCTGATGGTCTTCAAATGATTGTTAAGGAGGAAATACTAATTTTTCCAAAAAGAAGACTGTTTTCTTTTGGTAGAAAACATGTTGAATAAGTAAAGAAATTACTTACATATTTGACTGTCAAATCCAGCAGTGTAAAGCTCAGCAGCAGATTGCTGTCAGTTCTGAAGGTGGCATTTGTATATCTTGTCACATACTAGTTGACTCCATGACTGGCAGAAATTTACCATTGAAATGTATACAGAGTTGTGTAATCATAAATTATAAGATTCTGGCCAGTGGATCAGTGTTGAAAAACAATGTTCTTGAACTGAAATGACTGATTGATGTTTTCAACCTCTTCTTTGGTTTTCTTCCCTGCAGATTTTGGATCTCTCTTTGATTTGGAACATGACTTACCAGATGAATTGATCAGTTCCACAGACCTGGGACTTACCAATGGTGGTGATATTAATCAGCTGCCAGCAAGCATTGGTATGGCACAAGATGCTGCTTCTAAACACAAACAGCTGTCTGAACTGCTACGGGCTGGTAGTTCTCCAAATCTTAATATGGGAGTTGGTGGACCATCCCAGGGCATGGCTGCTCAGCCCCAACAAAACAATCCTGGAATGGGAATTTTAAATAGTATGGCACAGGTAGGGTTGACATCTCCAAGTTTGGGGATGGGTACAAGTGGACCAAACCAAGGTCCATCAACTCAGTCTGCCACAGGAATGATGCCAACAGTAAACAGTCCAGTAACCCAGCCTGGAATGGGAATGAATGCAGGAATAAATGCTGGTATGAATCCTGGTATGTTGGCTGCAGGAAATGGACAAGGAATGATGCAGGGGCAAGTTATGAATGGTTCAATAGGAGCTGGAAGAGGACGTTCCAACATGTCATATCCAAATCCAGGAATGAGTAGTGCTGGTAATTTGCTGGCTGAGACATTACAACAAGGTTCTCCACAAATGGGAGGGCAAGCAGGCCTGAGAGGCCCACAACCTGGTGGAACAATTAACAAGGTAAGACAAAAACACTTTTTAATTATTATATTGAGTGTTGAAATCATAATAATGAAAGGTATTTGAAAATATTTTCCTTTTCAGAAACATCCAGATTGCTCAGAGGCAAGCAGTGGAATTATGAATGAATTTGTTGGGTGTAAGCTTGTCATTGACTAGTAAGAGAAGTTTGGTGTGGGAAAAAGTGACTGAGAGTATATGTCTTACTGAAAGTCTAGAACTTCACAAAACAAAGTTTTCAGCTGCTTCCTCACCTACAGAATGATTTTACTTGTGGTAAATATAGTTATATACTTAAGGTAGACAAAGTGTTTTATTAATGATAAAAAATACTTTAGAATATTCTGTTTTCAAACAGTGGCCGTAATCCTCTTACAGTATCTGGTTATGTTAACATAGGCAATATTCTGTTTTGCGAAACGGTCACGTGGTCTCCCTCGCCCCCACCCCTCTTTCTCTGTCCTCACCATGAAATTTTAGGATCGAATCCATTACTACCTCACGTGCTCCCTTCGCATTGGGAAGCTTACTTGCAACGTCTGGTTTCTGCTTTCTTTTATTTTTTTAAAAAAATTACCACGGCGTATCGATGCATCAATACCCGGCTGTCATTTGCGGTCAGAGGCGCACAAGCCAGCGGTCAAGCCCGGCGCTCAAAGGCCCCTGCGGTTGTCCCGAGGACTTGTGGGCGGCCATCGTGTTTCCCTGAAGCAGAGCAGCTGGGTTGGTTTTTTTTGGGGGGGGGGGCGGGGCGGGGAGAGGCTTCTCTCAGCTTCATCGCCCTGTGTGCCCCGCCGCCAACATCCCTCTGCGCAGCCCTTCACCATCCCTTGCCAGCGGAGGGGCTCTGCTCGCGTCACCCGGGGACGCTTGCCCCCCCTCTGTTGCCCCTGCCCCGTGTACAGAAAGCAAGATCAAAAGAACGGGTTAACCGAAATATCAATGCATCAGCATTTTGGAGAAAAAGTAAGTAAAAAATAATAATAAATATATATATTAACTGGCCACACGTGACTTTGGATGCGAAGCGGGATGCGAAGCGAAAAAGATTCCCGGCCTCCGGCAGGGGAATCTCTCGCCCCGCTTGGAGCACGGTTTAGGGGCGTGGTCGGGGTGGCGCCGAATCCAAAGAGGAGGAGCGTGTGGACTGAAGCGATCGATTCGCACAGAAATTACGGCTCGCCGCGCAGCGAGAGGTTCGTGAAGTAACGGCCATAGTAAAAGTGATATAACTTTTGGAAGCAAATTGGCTGAGGTTAAGTAACCATCATAGACATTTTCGGTATCATATTGAGTTGTATAACTCAGTGTGCAACTATTCACATATAGTTTAATTTCTTGACTTGGGTAAATTTGCCTCTAAAAGCATGCCAATTTGCATAACTATGCTGGAGGATTTTGGCCAGAATGTTTGTCTTTTGGGAGAGGAGAGGTTATATTAGGTGGCTCTGTAACTTGAAGTTTGTGTGTTTAGAATTTTCCTTCTTGGATTGCAAAATAATATTCAGGTGAAGAAAAAATATTTAACACTTCTATTTACTGTGATTGCTGATACAATGTTAGGAGCCTGGAAATCTGGTTAGGCAGGTTCTGCCTGTGCATTTAGAATGATGTCATTGTCAGTGACAGAGTGCCACTGATTAAAGACTTACTTTTTAATGTTTTAAGTCTTTAACCAGTGTAGTCTCCCATTGGTGATAATGTTACTTTTTAATGTTTTAAGTCTTTAACCAGTGTAGTCTCCCATTGGTGATAATGTTGTTCCCATTAGTGATAATGTTGTTCCCATTGCACAAATAGAGTGCCAGAACAGGATTGTGGCCACAAAATCCAAACAGTGGACAATATGAATGTTTGTTGGAGGCCTTAGGGCAGGGGTGCCCAAACTTTTTGTATGGAGGGCCAGATTTGGTGGGTGAGAATGTGTCAGGGGCCTTTGCTCCCCGACCCTGCCACCCCACTGCAAGCCCCACCCACTGACCCCTTGCAACCCCACCCGCAGGAAGGAAGGCGGAAACCAAGGGAGGGAGAGAGGAAGGTGGAAACCAAGAGAGGAAGGTGGGGAACAAGGAAGGGAGGCAGGGAGGGAGGTGAGGACCAAGGGAGGGAGGGAGAAAGGAAGGTGGGGACCAAAGGAAGCACAGGGAGCCGTGGCCACAGGTTGCCCCTTGGAAGAGGCGATCTGTGTGACCTTGCACGCCCCCAAGCTCCCCAGCGGTGGCGACGCCTTCCCCGCCAGCCCACCCCAAAGCTCCTTAGCGGTGGCAGAGGCCCGCTGGCCTGCCCACCCCCACACTTTCTCCTGCGGTGCCGGTGGTGGCAGACCACCCGTCCGCCCAGCCACCCAAGCTTCCCAGCGGTGTCAGTGTTGGCAGAAGATTTTTTTTAAAAAAAAAATGGGGTGAAGGAAGGGGAGGGGCAGGCCAGCCAGCTGCGGGCCTCTCAGAATGGCCTGACGGGCCGGATTTGGCCCCCAGGCCGGACTTTGGGCAGGCCTGCCTTAGGGAATTATTGTTGGATGAGCGACTAGTGACCTTTTGGTATGATGCATTATGATTGTTCAAATGTTAGTCAAGTTACATTGTATAGTTTATGAAAAACCAAGTTTGATGCTTTGACTAGTGAAAGTAAAATAGTACATGGTGAAGGTGAGACAGGAAAACTAGATTGGTTTAAAATACTACTGTTAGCGATAGTTCTATCAACCTGCATACTATGGGTAGCTATTTTAGAATGACTTTTTCAGGAAGAAGGATAGGGAAGAGTTGTCTTTATTTGGGCACATTTTTAATTTGCATATATAATAGCTAAATAGAATTGTGTGTATGTGTGTTTACACACTCAGCATGAAACCATGCTCATAATTCTGAGTGATAGTCATAAGAAGCATGTCCAGTTCAAAAGTCACTGGACCAGAGCAGCAATCGGAAAGCTCACACACACACTTTAAAATAAACTTTTGCTGCCACTGTCCAGTTTGTAACAGGATTTAGCCCTGTAGCGCCCCATGGCTGATGGATTGGAGACCCCTGTTTTTAACCACACCTTATACAAAGCCATGGCAAGAATAAATATCAGAATTATTAAAAACTAGCGGCAGTAATAAAACAGACGTCTCATCTCATCATGAAACAAAGCAACTTGCGAGTCAGAAGCATCAACATTTCTGTAGAAAAAGCAGAATGCTGCAATAAACAAAAGCGTACTGAAGATTTACCTGAGGGCCTGTGATGTTGGGATTTGAAAATCTCAGCTGATGATGAATTTTAGAGTTGTGGGACCACAAAAGGAATGATTGTGTATCAGCCTGACTGTTGTCAAAGAGTGGTGAGTGAAGTGGTATAGTAATGCATTTTGCTGAAGACAGAGTTGATTTGATTTAAATCATGACTTTTAAATGAAAATACTAATTCTTGTTGGAAGTTGTAATTAATATTTGCAACCAGATGACAATTTCATATTTAGTAATTTTAAATAGCAATTAAGATATTTTCCTGAACTTTGTTTATTTTATACCATTTTACTGTGAAAAAGTGCATGGTATCTCAACTTAGATAATTTAGATTAGTTGAATTAGTTTCCCATAAATGTAAATATTGCATGAATTTAAAGCCTCATGCTGCATAACTAATATTATTTCATGAACTATATTATATCTTAAATTGAAAACTATCTTGAGATAATTTTTCCTCCATAACTATTTCATTAGAATAAATTTGATTTAAATTTAAAGAAATCCAGTTTTAGATTTTTTAGAAAAGTATGAATTTTAATGCATCCTGGCTGGAGTGATCCCATGTTCAATTTATGGCACCTTTCTAGGGTAAAGCTACAGTCTGTCACTATACAGGTGAAACTCAGAAAATTAGAATATTGTGCAAATGTTCATTTATTTCAGTAAGTCAACTCAAAAGGTGAAACTAATATATGAGAGACTCATTACATGCAAAGCAAGATATTTCAAACCTTACGTTGGTATAATTGTGATGATTATGGAGTACAGCTTATGAAAACCCCAAATTAATCTCACATGACATCAATAACACAAGGATTGGAAATAGAACAATATCGGACCTCTGAAAAATATAAGCATGCATATGTACTCAGTATTTGGTTTGTGCACCTTTTGCATCAATTACTGCCTCAGTGCAGTGTGGCATGGATGTTATTAGCCTATGGCACTGCTGAGGTATTATGGAAGACCAGGATTCTTCAATAGTGGCCTTCAGCTCTGCTGCATTGTTTGGTCTTATGTATTTCTTAGGAGTTGGAAACAAGTGGCAGAGGAGTTCTCCACATCCTTGATTTTTTACACCTCAACTCTCTAGTGCACTAAATCCCTTGTTCTCAAACTTAGGCAAGCTTAGTCATATCATATAGTGCTGTTTTAAAATTACCTATTCTCAGTAGATAAACTAATACAGATTGCATAGTTCTGCATTTGGTGATCTGCCTGACTTTTATCTTTGGTCATGCTCTTACAAGTTGTAATCATTCTGTGAAAACAGCATCTTGCAGTAACTTATCAGTACCGAAATGTGTCCTAAATGTGGTAATATATAATACTATAATTTTCAGACAAATGGTATAGATACCCAAACAACAGTGATCAAAAGGATTGTAGTAACTTTTTGAGAAACAATCTCAGCGTAACATGCTACTATGTATTTCAAGATGCTTTCTTTGTTCATAAACAGTAAGGAGCTATTTGTGGAAGATACCGGAATTGCAATAGTCAATGGCTTTTTCAGGTTTCTGGATCTGAACTGATAAAGCTTCATATGAGAATTTAACACAGGGGCTTCTATTTATCCCTGCAAGCATTAGGTCCCTAGTCCTACTCACATACTTGTTTGCTGAACATTTCTTAATAAAACTCTTTCCTCTCATGCTACTTTCTGTGGAAATTCTCTTTCTCATTTTTTTAAGGAAACTGTCTTTCTGACCTATTTAAAATTCAGATGAAATAAAATGTACATTTACTTGCAACACTTAGAAACCACTACAATAGTTATAACCACAACAATGTTAAAGAGACACAGAGATGCACTCAGTAAACCTAAATAAGTGGTTTTTAAAAATGCATTAATCCACTGTTTTTTAACTTGATTCTCCATTGGTGCGGGAGTGCAGCCAACAACAAAGGGTCAGCTCACATTTGTTGATAAGGCAGATTCAGTTGCACGTTCTGTACAGAGGTAGAATCTATTTCAGTTTTGGTTCTTTTTTACAGGCATCTCAAAAAAGTTAGGTTAGCTGAAGGGTTACTAAAAAGTTTACTGTTTTGCCCCCAAACACCTATGCATTACTTTGGATCGTACACTGACCTGTAAGAAACACTGTCAAAATACAAAGCAAAAGGTTTCTGCAAGATATAACCATATTTGAAAGCTTTTGGAAGTCATTTGGGACACAGCCTTTGATACTAAGAACTTCAGTTCCTGCCCTAGACTGTTACACAGCCTGAGGTGGTGTAGCTCATCCCATTCAAAACAAGTAGACATAGTATTTATTTATTTATTTATTTATTTATTTATTTATTTATTTATTTATTTAATTTATTTATTTATTACATTTCTATGCTGTACCATCTAGCAACAGATTACATAATACAAAAATTATATATATTAGGACAGTGGTGGCGAACCTTCGGCACTCCAGATGTTTTGGACCACAACTCCCAGAATTCCAAGCCTAGATTGCCAATGACAAAGGTTATCATGCAGGGTGACTGGTGCCTATTCAGTACCATAGCTTGGCCTGAAACCCGACTGAAATGGATTGAGGGTGTTGGTTTCAACCAGAGGCCCCTGGAGCTGGTCCACCATCACCCTCTTAACTGTCTTACTGATAAATGAAATACAGTACTCCCCCACTTATTGCGGGAGTTTGGTGCCTGGTCCGCCCATGATAAAGGAAAATCTGGGAAATGCAGATGCCTTAGTAAACTGACTGTGAGTGCTCCTGCTGGCTGTGTTTCCAAAGAGAGGTTTTTAACCCCCTCCTGAAACCTCAGGAAACCTTGCTGCCAGAAGCTCAAGGTCTGTTTGCTGATATGTCAGGAGGAGGTTAAAAACCTCTCTTTGCAAACGCAGCTGGCAGGAGCAGCCCCAGCTATGTTTGCTGAGATGTCAGGAGGGGTTTAAAAGCCTCTCTTTGGAAGTGAAATGCGGACACCTCAGCAAGGGCTGCTGCTGCTGGCTCTGCTTGCAAAGAGAGGCTTTTAACCCCCTACTGACACCTCAGTTGTCAGGAGGGAATTAAAAACCTCTCTTTGCAAGTGCAGCCAGCAGGAACAGCCCCAGGTCTGTTTGCTGAGGTGACAGGAGGGGCTTAAAAATCTCTCTTTCGAAGCCTGCTTCTCTCAAGGAAAAAAACACAATATACTGAGACCGTAATATATGAACCACGTTGTGGCGGGGCACTACTGTATTGGTGACATAGTAATTGGTGAAAGCTGCAGAAGCATTATTTCATGCTTTGTTTTTCTCGTGCGGGCCCATCATACAACTTGTGCCCTCACCTCTAGTTTTGAACTTGCTACCAACGAGCTTCATTACAAAGGAGCCATCACACATATCCCATTACAGTGGACCCTTGACTTACATCATTAATCCGTTCCGGAGGTCTAGACATAAGTCAAACATGCCTTAAGTCAAACGAACTTTTCCCATAGAAAGTAATGGGAAAGTGGATTAATCCATTCCAGATGATGAAAAAGACCCCTGAAAACAGCAATTTAACACAAATTTGACTGGGATAGGAGATTCCTTCCGGGGATGTAAATGAAATGTCTCTTCAAAGAGAGGAGGAGGCAGTGGAATTATAGTCCACAAGTTATACACCTCCACTTTTTAATGTTCATAGCAACAATGTCTAACATTTAAGTTTTGCTGATTTTTAACCTGACGTTCCAAGTTCTGAACAACTCTATGCTTACCATTAGAGTCCCACAGCTTTACAGCTCCCCAACTAAAATGCTTCCATTGTGGACCAGACTTCTGCAGCCAGATTTTTTACAAGACTGAGCCGACTGTCTAACCAGCGAGGCCAGCCCCGAGCTGCCGGCCCTTCTTCTCCTCCGGCAGCAGCGGTGGCTTCGGCGAGGCCGAGGACAAGCTCCAGGTGTTCGGAGCTGGCCTCGCCGAAGCCGCCGCTGTCGCTGCCAGAGGAGAGGAGGAAGGCAGGAGCAGTTTGGAAGCGGCAGCCGCGATGCTGGGTCGTGGCTGCCGTCCGATTCTGGTGCCTTGCGCCGGGGCTCCGAGCTGTAAGTCAAAGCCTGCAACTCAAATCAAACAGGCCCCTTCTTGCTGCAAGTCAAATATGCTGCAAGTCAAGCAGCATGTAAGTCAAGGTTCCACTGTATTCCTTTTTCTCCACTGCTGCCATACACAGGAAGAACCAGTGTTCCTATCTCAGTGATCATTCCTTACACAGTAGCATTTTCCTCTGCTTGTTATGAGCAGAGATGAAGAAGACACAAGATGATCGGCAAAAAAGGACTGCTATTGAGGCCAAACCCAAGGTCTTTGATAGCTGACCATAGCCATAGCTATGTGTCACTGGTGCTCAGACATCAATGTGAGGGTCCTGGAAAGAGAAATTTCCCCACCCCTGTCTTCTTTTCACTATTCTGTAAGTGGTCAAAATGGAAGCACCTCCATTTTGTGATTGGGGTACACTGCTTTCAGATTCGGCTAAAGAGGAAGGTGGACTCTTAGCCATTCTGCCTCCCTGCCCTGCTACTACATGTTGTCCAAATCAAAGCTTTTCACCATCACACCCAACAAGGTCCCCAATCTGGACAAGCAACAGGCTTCCATGGAAGTGGGCCTTCTTGTGCTAGCAAGAAAGGAGTATGGAGGCACTCAAAGTATCACAAGAGTTTTCTTTAAATTCCCTACCTCAATACTGAATGGCAGGGGCCCATATCCATGTCTTTTGTTTCTACCAAACAAGCCTTTCTGGGTGCTTATGTGGATCAACTGAAGGTGTCATATGTCAGTGATCCAGTAATTTATTATTATTTATTTATTTATTTATTTAAATACTTATATCCCGCTCCATCTTCCCAACAACAGGCTAAAATGCTAAAAAGCTGAAAATAACCAGGCCACCAAGCAAGGGGCGGAGGACAAGATGGCCAAACGTGTTTAACTAATAAGGTCACCATATGCTTCCTTGAAGAGGAAGGTCTTCAAAGCCCTCTTAAAGGCGGGCAGGGACTCCAGCAGGCGCAGCTCAGGAGGGAGATGGTTCCAGAGCGAGGGCCCAGAGTAATGGTGCTCATATGCAAGATAATGATGATCAAAAGAGAAGACCAAGTGTTTCACAAGTTCTATCAAATGAAATTCAAGGCAGCAGTGATGCATGTTACATGAACTTTGACTCACTCTAATTCCATTCTGTTCATGACACTGCTTTTGGATGCTCTCTTAATATATACCACCAGAATAAAGGCCTGAAGAAGCAGGCAAGAGCAGCAGTATTCCTCACTCAAGACAATGCTCTTCCAGAACCTTTGCCTCTAGAGCAGTCATGTGCCAAGACCTATGGCTCAATCTCTTGCAAATCCTTGACTGAACATAGCAGAATCCAAGAAAGAAAGGTTACTTCCCTCAGTATCCAGTAAAAATAACACCCAAATCTAGTGAAAGTCTGTGCAGTCCTTTCAGATGCCATGGAGCTCATCTTATTTCTTCCTTGCCCCATTTTGACCATCAGCATGGTTGGCCAACTGTTACCTGTCTGGAAAGACTATATCTGACGGAGATATCAACTTCCTAATGATACAAGGTGCCGAATGGTAGGAGGGTCATTCCAGCCCTTGGCCTCTCTAATAATAATTATGTGCTCTCAAGACAATTCTGACTTATGATGACCCTTTTCAGGGTTTCCAGGGTAGAACTCATTCAGAAATGGTTTACCATTGCTTTCTGGGGGCATCCTAACACTGGCCAGCTTGTCCAAGGGATCAAGGTGGTTTTTGGGGGTGTACAGTGGATAATTGAACTCCCAACTCCAGGCTCCACCAACAGATACCTAATTCATTCAGCTATCCAGCCAGCTACGAGCACGCTATATCTGGCAGATGGACTCTTGAAGTATTATATAAACATGGTATAAAAATGGACAAACAAACAAACAAACAAATAAATAAATACATAAATTGTGACTTGATTGCATTCTCAGATTTTGCTTTGTGTTGAACTTTGGTTCCCCCCCCCCAACCCGATTTTCTGTCTCATGAGAATTGGTCTCCAGAACACCAGTCTTAACACCTAAGGAAATAAGGTATTTCAGATAGCTTGGACCCTAATTTTTACAGCTTTGTAGCAAAATCCAGTACTTTGAATTGTGCCCATTACATTATTGGCAGGCAATCAAGCTGCAGTAACAGGGCAGGCTTGTGTTCCCTCTAACTCCATTTCAGTGGAGCCTTTTGGAACACTGATGTTTCCAAACACTTTCTAAAGGCTTCCACATATAGAGGGTTCTACAGTAATTCAAACATAATGTTACTAAGTCATCTGTCACCATGGCCAGATCACACTGAAGAAAGGGATGCAGCTGGTGTACTAGTATTAACTGAGCAAATTTACTCTTACACTTGCTGAGATCTCAGCATTCAGGCTCAGAGATAAATCCAGGAGCACATCAAATATGCGAAGGGATTTCAAGGGAAGTAAAAAATCCCATCTAGCCAGTGTATTAAGCAGGAGCCTGACCAGCATCACCCCGTTCAGATGTTATCCAGATGTTTGATATCAAATGCCTAGGTAACAAGAAGTTCTCTAAGGAGGGGTCAAGAAATCATTCAGATCCATCAGTTTTTTGGGCAAACCATCTTAATAAACACTATCCCTTCCCTTTTGTGGAGGCTTCACTGACTTGAAGCTCCATCAGATACTGATTTGTATGCATTTTTATTTATTTTATTTATTCTCACTACTTTATTCCACTACTACCTGACCTGACGGGGTCTCTCTGGGCAGTGTACAATAAACATAGATGTAACAACCAACCTCCATGTCCAGATCAGTGTCCTCTCTAGTGTGGGTGGGGCCAGATACCATTTGACAAGACTTCCTTGACATGGACATTGAAGTCCTGCAAACATAACAAGCCATAGGGGTACTCTTAGGGAAGCACATTCATCTGCAAGCACATGAGGACCTTAAGCGGAAATTGCTCCTCAGATGCATAAAAGAGGGCAGGCAGTAAGTGGCAGCAGAAGTAGACTAAAACAAAAGAACTGTAGTATTGGAGGGAAAACCCAAGGAGCGAGTTGCGGTAAGAAGTCATCATGATAAGAAAATTTGCCATAGATTTGGCGCAGTCTTCTCACATGACTCCTAGGCGTGATGTGACTTTGTGAAACACTGAGGCCCTCGCAAGCTTCAGGTATGTCACCTCTAGGTATATCATAGGTCAGTGATGGCAAACCTTTTTTGCAAAGTGCCAATACAGCAATTTAACCTGAATGCAGGTAGCTGCAAAGGGGCAATATCACAGAAAGGGCTCTGAGTGCCACCTTTCGCACCCATGCCATATGTTCGCCAACACTGTCATCGGTGAACAGAATAGAGAGGCCAACTGGCTAAATGGAATTATTATATGGTACAGGAACAGTTATATTATCAGGTTTTCCATTCGATTTGTGAACAGTAGTGCATGTGTTTGCCATTTCCACTAACCACTAGGTTGAAAGATTTCTCCAATACCTGGATCATCATAGGGAAGCTATGAATGCTGTAGCCTTTGCTGGCTTCTGAGGCTACTGGATGCCTTTTCTCCTTCTACAAAAGTGCTGGGCAGTATCGGGGCCATATGAAGGAGGTCATAATGGTGACTATCCAGTGGCCTTAGTTCTCAGAACAACATCTCTCCCTCCCTGGGAGCTTCTCTCTCTGTACATACTCAGCCAAGATCCTCATGACCTCAGGATTCTGTCTGGCACATTGTCTTTGCCTGAAAGTTGAGTAGCAACATTTTATAGAAAGCAGCTTGCCCAGAAATGTAGCAACTGCCATGTTGGCCCCAGGCAGATATTGGCTGATGTTCCAGAATTCCAAGCCTGTATTTCCAATGGCAAAGGACTGTGGGAGTTGTGGTCCAAAACATCTGGAGGGCTGAAGTTTGGACATGCCTGGGCTAAAAGAATGCTCATGCCCAAATTGAGCTTTGTTAATCCTGAAACAGAGATTCTCATAAGTGCTTTTTTGTGAGAGGGGGTGGCACTGGGTAATATTCAGGAGCTAATAGCCCCACTTTGATAAGTAAAATGTTTCTTACAGCTACACTGTGAACTTACATTCACAGTGTAGTGTTTTTCTTTGGGAAACTTTGACCTGTTGTTGCAAAGGCTCACAGACATACTATTTCAGCTCTTCCATTCCTCTGAATGAGCTAACTAGGAAAGTGGCATATCAGCCAAAAGAATTAGAACAGAGCAAGTAGAGCTCTTCATTTTATTCCCGTTGGAGTTATATGGGCTGCTCCTTTGTTCCAAATAACTGTGTTTCAACACTCAAGACGTTCTCCCTGCGTTTCCTTTTGAAATCCTGTAGTACAAGCTGGACATGCCCAGTCCCTGTAAGATCTTTCTCAGGCACCTGGTTAACTACAGGAGGTCTGACAGATGTGCTTTATATATTATGTTGGGGATCAATAGTGACAGATATGTAGAATATTGTTAGGTACTTGGGAACAGAAGACATACTCTGCTACTACTGTTAGTTTATCCCTGTTTCTTTTGGAATTTAAGTCCATTTTGTCATGAGCATTGTAGCTTCACTATTGTCTGTAGTAGAACCAGAGTCCATTTCATCAGGGGCACAGGATCTTCACTATTGCCTGTGGGAGACTTTTAAAGAGGAGGACCCATGTACCACCTTTTCTGTCTTTAGCAGCATAAAATCAATAAGTGTCTTTTCATCAAAACAGCAGGTACTGTGAATGTTCTGCACACTTGCAATGGATGGTCATTATTGTTTGGTAACATCTCTTTGCTTTGGGGTTCAGTCCTTCATTTAATGAGAATAAAATGGATTTATTATGGAGTGTCTTGATCTATGGAAGTCAGACCCAACAGCTCCCCCCCCCAATCCCAACCCCAACAACTTAGATACCTTTTAATTTCCATTATTTTGTGTTAAGGATTGATCTGTTTACCATATTTGTTTGCAGGGTTAACCAAGTTAGTTACGGCTTTCTCTGTCTATTCCCTGTCCAGAAATTTGCCATGAGTTGTAATATACTTCCCCTACATATTGCAAGAGGGAACCACCAAAATTTATTTTACACTTACAGATAATTGAATATCCAGAAAAAATTGGCTGGGTAGCTTTGTGAGTCAAGTATCAGCCTTCAGAGACAGATATTGGGAGTTTTCTTCCCACCTGTTGTTCCAGAGACAAGAGCAGTTCTGTGTAGCCTTGGGAAGGTAGCACGGTTTCAGAGTGCCACCAAAAGGGGATAATAAACTGCTTCTGATTAACCTGGAAAATGTCATCATATATCAGAATCAACTTGACGAGTATATGTACTTAATTATTTCTAAACACAAGGATAGACAAAAAAACTAGAATTTATCCCTTTCCCCTCAAAAAAAATGTCTGACAGTAGGAAAATAAAGTGTGTTTGCCACTGGTGGTAATTATATATCAACTCTCATGCTAAAATGTTTATGAACTGGAACAGGAACTAAATGTTTTATTTGAACAGAAGGAGCATGAAGAGACAGAATACCCATCTGAACTTTTTACACATTTATTATACTTCCTTATGTGGGAGCTATGGCTCTTGTTGTTTTCCTCTTAGATGTCTAGTTCATGAGCATACAGTAGACCCCCCCCCGTGTCCATGGGGGATCAGTTTTGGGCTACCCTGCAGATACTGAAATCTGTGGATACAAACAAACACTCTTATCCAAGGGTGATGGTGATGACAGCAGTGGTGGGCTGCCAGGGGTGAAAGCTTTCATCCCCAGCAAATCACCCCTCAGCTGATCGCCAGCCATGGCTAACTGTATCCACAGATGGTGAATCAGCAGATATAGGGATGCTACCATATTCAGAAAGAATTATCAAAAGGCTTTTAGACTCTGATAAAAGTATGAAATTTTAAATGTGTCAGTGTCTTCAATGGTGCGGGGGTTTGTGCGGGGGTTTAACTTTTATTTAAATATGATGATTATCGTTTCTCAGCCTTTTGGCTAAGATCAAGTGTAGTAAATATGATGACTTGGAATTAAGTATGCCAGTCAGTAGGCCCTCTGTTAACTAGTCTGCTTAATACTGCCTTTGTTTAGGTTGTTGCCAAACTCAAATTTCATTGTACTGTATTCTCGAAGGCTTTTAAGCCCGGGATCTTGATAGTTGTTGTGAGTTTTTCGGGCTGTTTGGCCATGTTTTGGAAGTTTTTCTTCCTGACATTTTGCCAGACTCTGGCTGGCATCTTCAGAGGACAAGGAGCTCAGGGAACTCTCTTTGGATAAAACACCAGAGCACAGAGAGTACTCCTAGTTCCTTGAGCTCCTTGCCCTCTGAAGATGCTGGCCACTGATTCTGGCGAAATGTCAGGAAGAAAACTTCCAGAACACAGCCAAATAGACCAAAAAACTCACAACAGCTATCAAATTGCATTATTATTTATTTTATTTGTTTTATTTATAGGCTACCTTTCTCCCAATAAGGGGACTCAAGGCAGCTATGATTGTATATGGCGTATCCTTCCTTGATTGTGTATGGCCCTTTCATTTAAGTTCTTCTGGAGTCAGAACTTATGATTTTGGAGCAGGTGCCCCAGACTAGCAGTATTATACCCATATTAGCATTTAAAATTGTCTTTTTTATTTTTCATATTTGTTCCAATATTGCCCTTTAAAATAGCTAGGATAGTCTTTGATTTTTAATGTAAAACAGAGATCTTTCCCAAATGAAAGGCAATAGCATTACATAATATTCTTATAAGCAGGTTAGATTGGAATTTGGTTTTATAGCATTCCAAAACCCATGTTGCCATAATAAAGGTGTAAGATTTTGTTCAGAACAGCCCCTATGTTTCCTGGGAATAAGAAGGACCATATTTGGGGGGGGGGGAATAATCCATTTTGAAAATACAAACAACTTTTTCAAAATTCAAAATTTTGGGGCTTTTTTGTAGCATTTCATCCAGTAGGAACTTTGTCTTAGTAGACAATACTTCCTCACTAGCAAAATGTTGCACCTAATTTTTAATACTCTCATCTTAACTAAATGTGGTCCTACAGAGAGCAACTGCCAGTGAATGAATTGGTAGTGCTGAATGGATCATCATTTTTTTTCTTTATGGTTCATTTGAAACAGCTGATATGGGTGGAAGAACAAAATTGTGGACCCCCCTCCTATTATTTGCGTAGTATCATTTTCTGTTAGCTAACCATGGTTTTGTAATTAGTTTTTATAAAGCAGTACTTTGTATTTTCTTGTACTTTTAATGAATGCCTAACCTAGGATTCCTTCAGATAGGGACTGGTAAAATGGCTAGCCTTAGCCCAATGCACTAATACTGTACAAACATATAATTGTCCTGTCTTTTAGTAGCAGATGAAAAGATAGCAACCAACCACTCTTTTGCTGCAAATGAGCAAAATAGATTTAGATTATGATTTAAATTGATTATGAAAAATATAAATGGAATGGATATTAGATTTAACAGTTTGACTTTAATCCTGGAAAAGTAAGTTGCAAAACTCATGATTTTTAAAAAAATGCTTAAAATGCATAAAGTAGGTTCTGTTCATCTATAAAGAGACAATGCTGCTCTCTCCACAAAAGGCATGTGCTGTAGCATAGGTATTAGGCCATCTAAAATTAAACTCTGTGCCCTTTTTTTAAAAAGAAAAAGGGTTAATTCTGTGCAAATATAAACATGGGTTAACAGTCTTATATCTTCATTTAGATAGACCCATTAAACACACTAGAAGTGCTTGTAAGTAGTATAAATATTGGATGAACAGTGAAACATTTCTATCTCTCTAAAAAAAGAAGTCAATTTGCCATGATTTGGGCTTCCAGATAACCTCACCTGGATGACTGAGAATCTCCACAGATATAAAGAATATTATTTTATTCAATTTACCAGTTAATCAACAGCCATTTCTTTAATAATTCACAGCTTGATATAACATACATACATATATGAAAGTTGAGTTTAGTGAGCAGTTAGAATCTGAGTGTAGTATGACTCTCAGATTCTGAAATTACCTCTAGGGCAAGTCGTTGGAGAGGTAAAAAGGTGTTTGTGTTGCCTCCTAATGCAGTTTGGGTCTGCTGCTGTACAAAGCCTATTTTGGTTCAACATATACATGTTCACTTGGACATAAGGTTCCTGTTCCTTTGCTTGCTGAAGAGGATGATTGAAATGGAAGCTGTGACTTTTAGGTGCATTCAACTAAACTGATTGCCGACAGAGCAATCTTTTTCAGCTGGAGTTCAACTGATAGGAAACTTTTTAAATCTGTTTTTCTCTCCAGTTGTCTGCCTTGGTATAACCCACCAAAAAGTTGGCAGGAAACTGCGGGGGTTTTGTTTGTTTTTGTTTTTGTTTTCAAAAGTATGAAGCACCTTAAAACTGGAAGTGTTGTAGTTTAAGTGTAATTGAACTTAGTGTTTGAAAGAAGCACTTGGTCTTGGTTGGTTGGTGCAGCAATAGTCTGGTTTGGTCGGGGGTCTGCAACCCGCGGCTCCGGAGCCACATGCGGCTCTTTGGAACCTTTGCCGCGGCTCCGGGAGGTTCCCCTCGTGGAAGGGGTCACGCAGCATTAAAACTAGGACCGTGGGGGAAACTCCAGCTCGCCGCCGCCACCATCCTCCTCGTCTTCATCCTCCTCCTCCTCCTCCTTCTCCTGCTGGTGCTGCCGCCGCCGGTGCACCGCCGCCTCCTCGGCCGTGGCGAAGGCTTCTGGGCCGGCCAGGGCCAGGATGGCGGCGGCGGCGTTGGAGGGGTGGTGGGGGTGACATCGGTGGCCGCCCGGGTCTCCTCCCGCCACGGGGGTCAGGGGCTGCTCAGCAGCAGCAGCAGCAGGAAGCCACGCGTGTTGGCAATCCTCCTCCTCCTCCCCCTCCTCCCGCCACCACCGGCAGTGGAGGAGGAGGTGGCGGCGAGGGGGAAGCGGGCACAATGGCCGTGCCCGGCTGGGAAAAGGGCGAGGGGAGGCGGCGGCGGCCAGGCCCAAGCAGCCGGTCGGTTCGTGGTGGTGGTGGTGGCGGCGGCGGCCTGGACGGACAAAAAGGGGGTCCGAAAGGAGAATGGAGGAGCGGACCGGGGAGATCCACGGTGGCCCAGCGCGCCACTCGCCCTCCCGCTTCTTTCAGCCTCAGCCGCCCCTTCCCTCCGTCTCCTTCAGAAGCCAAACTTTGCCCACACACGCACACACACCATGGCTGCAAGAAGGGTGTGTGTGTGTGTGTGTGTGTGTGTGTGTGTGTGTGTGTGTGTGTGTGTGTGTGTGTGTCGCATCACCCGCCCCTTCCCTCCGTCTCCTTCAGAAGCCAAACTTTGCCCACACACGCACACACACCACGGCTGCAAGAAGTGTGTGTGTGTGGAGGGGGAGAGGTCGCCGCTCGCCCGCTTCCAAAAAAAGGGACCAGGTCGGGTCGCAGGCCCATCCTTTCAACCGCTGAGGCGGGCGCCGCTCCCTCACCTCCGGCTGCGGGACCGTGGCGGCGGCGGCGGCGGCGCTGGTAGGCCCGGAGCGCGGGTCATCGCCTCACGGAGCCTCGAACGGCGACTGGCCCAGCGCCCGGTTGCTGAGGCGGAACAGCGAGAACGGCGGCGGCGGTTGTATATATTTGTTTTAAATGTCGCAATGGTTTTGCGGCTCCCAGTTTTTTTTTTTCGTCGGAAACGGGTCCAAGTGGCTCTTTATGTCTTAAAGGTTGCAGACCCCTGGGTTTGGTTATTCACCCTGTGCCGACTAGTCAGAGTATTTTAAAGCTACTTCATTGTAGAATCATTCCACACATATTGCCATATGCTTTTTTCAGTTTTTCGAGCATTTTAACAGTCTCCTCCAACTTGCTGAATTGGCTGGCTGAGATTCCTAGTCTTGGGATTTAACACATCTAGAGAATACCATGTTGAGTAAGTTTGATTTATAGCGTGCATAGATGTGAAGACAACATTTAATCTGAAATAATTTATAGGAAAATTAGAGAACAGTACAATTTCCTATAGGTGTTCATATTAAGAAAGTGGAAAGGTATGAAGCAGATTTTTGAACAGGGAAAAAGATCAGAATATTTTCTGATGTTCTGAATTTGTGATAATATTTGTTTGACTTACACTTGAAAAGACACGTTAGAGTAACTGGCAGATTTTGTATTGGCAGTGCAATTGTTTTCTACTTTGTTTTAATGTGTCTGCTGCAGGTTAAATTTAAAAGGGATATGCATTCAGATTTGAAAATATTTGCCCAGATGGTGTTCTGAAGCCTCTGACACACACACAGCCAATGTCTTACCTTTCTCTGGGCTCGCGCAGGGTTAAACTCCAACCAGGAATCAGGCTGCAATGTCATTTTTGCTGCTCCATGGTGCTGGCCAGTCAGACAGGGAGGCGGGATGATGCCTGTCCCTGCACCATGGAACACCAAAGATGATGTCTCAGCCTGATTCCTGGTTGAAGTTTAACCCCTTGTGAGCCCAAAGAAAGACAAGACATTGACCGCGAGTGTGTCAGAGGCTTTGGAACGCCACCTGGGCTCATGTGGGTTATTTCAGAACCTACCAGTTCCAAAATGAATTGTCCATTCCTACATTACAACTGCTGCTGTACCGAAATTGTGCTTATTCGCTCTTCTGTGCTGTGCCCCATTTTCCTGGAACAGTTCTTACCCACCACAGGCTATGTGCTGCTTCGGTCTGCTGTTGCCCAGGGTATTTGACCATTCCTCAGTACAACCTGTTCTCTGCTTCCCGACTACTGTTCTCATTCCCGCTGTGCAGGGTTCAGTTGGTATGAATTTAAGTAGAGTAGTGATGGATTGTAACTTCTTTTCTTGCAGTTGGAACTTCTATTATCCTCTTTTCTCTGAGCAGTGCACATAAATACGTAGGTATTCCAAATTTTGAGCATTCTTTGAAGGTAACAAGTAAATGCAAATCAGTATGTTATTTTGAGGTGAGTGTGTCCCTTTGTGACATATTTTCTGGAAGGAAGGTTGATTATCATCAGTTTAAAAACATTATTTTGCTTTACCAAGGTTTTAAACATTGATTCATATTTCACAGCCACTGAAGAGAGCAGGTATGCCTAGATGAGTCTTCTTAGCCTTATACAATGGTACCTCGTGATACAAAATTAAGTTGTTCCTTGGGACGCTTTGTATCACAAAATGTTCATATCATGGATCTGAATGGGGTGCAATGTACCCTGGGAATTGAATTCTTCTGCGGAATTTTCGTATCTCGGGGCTTTCCATAGGAAATTTTCGTGTATCGCGTTTTTATGGAAGTTTTCCATTCCCAGGGTGAATTGCGCCACACACGGAGTTCCCTTTCATATCTTGAGTTTTTCGTGACACAAGGCACCCGTATCTCAAGGCACCACTTTATATTGTCACACTGAACAGTGAAGCCTCTTACGTTGTGCCTTTTATAGTTGACATTTCTAATCACTCTTAACTGCTCAGAATATGAAAGTGGCACTTGTAAAACCACTCCTTAAATATCTCACATACCTTGGAACCCTAATAGGATTGCCATGTCAGAATCAACTTGATGGTATATGACACATACCATGAAATGCACATTGTAACCTTGGACCTGATACACTCCCAGTCTGACCTCCATTCCATTATTATTTTGAGGATACAGTGGTATAATACATGCTTTCACGTGGTCTGTGAATAGAATGCCAGAGTCCCCCCCCCCCAAGCCAAATGTTAAGAAATCCTTCACTGAAACAGTTGTGCAGTCTCGTGGCCCCTGTTTTGAACATTTAAAGTCTTGGTTGGCATGTACATTTGTAAAGCAGAAAATATGCAGACTTTGCAATATCTGTGTTACCTGGCAATACTTCCAATTTTGCCTTCAGTGCGGGTGCTTAGAATAATTGCATTAGAGTGAATAAGTGAGATTTGATTTATAATCTGTTGCTATACGGCCGTTACTTCAGAATACGTGCTGGTGTTTGAAGGAAAAGCAAGAGAAGTGTGATCCCAACAAGCTTGATCAATTATTTGTTGATTTAATGGTATTGTTTGCCTGCTTCATACTAAAGAATTAGAATTGTGTTTTGTGATTAACACATGTCAGATCTTTTCATATATTTTGTATTACCTAGTCAAGGGTAAAAGAGCTAATGCATGCATTTGTCAGTAGAGAAGTACCATTTGTATTTTGGGGGATTAATAGTTTATTTTAATGGCTTCATAAATTGATGTTATTTAAAAGCTAAACCTGTTAAACTTCATTTTGTAGCATGTCTGTCCATCTCTGGGAGATAAAATGGGCTTCAAATGGGGGTGCCTTTTATTTGTAGAGTCCTGTTGAGGAGGCTCTAAGCTAGAGTCTATTGTTATTAATCCCTATTTTACACTGATGCACCGATAAGAAATCTCAGCCTCCGTCCAGAACCCTCTGCACACACTGGAAGACTAGTAGGGGATTTTGGAATAGAAGAAGTAGAGTAATGTATTCATATTCTTTGGGGGATTTCACAGGAAGGTGTTTCTTTAGTTTTCTTTAGCAAAATAAATGATAGACTAGAGCCTCTTACCTTGCTTTCTTTCAGTTGCAGCAGAAATAATCTCTTGGAGGCTGCTGACAGAAGGCCAGCCTTACTTGCAGTTTCTGAATGAACTAGATAATTACTGTATTTTCATTTAGAAAATAAAAATGAAATTTCTAATTAGAATTTTAAATAAAATCAGTGGTTTAAATTTTATATTTTTGATAATTTTTTGTTATTTAAAAACAATGTAGCCTGTATAGATTCAGTTTGAGGGTAAGTATTTGAAATTTTTTTGCTTGGGCATGAGCAGACTAGTTTCCTCCCAGTCTTTTGCAGTCTAGCTCCTTTCAGGATCTGCCAACGTGGTCAGGGAATATCACAGTTTAGGCATATGGTATTTCATTTCGTCATCTATGTTTTGAATAATCTTTGAACAGAATCTGGCTCAGTATCTAGATAGTAAAACTGGAGATGAACCTTTATATGTATGCTCAAACAAAAATGTGCTCTTGAAAAGTCTTAAAATGTGGAAGTTGCAATGTCAGTAGAGGATGCAATTAGAGACCTGGAAGAACTTATTTGAATTAATGCATAGTAAAAAATGAAGGAAAAGTAAACAGTTGGAATTAATGTGCTACTGAACATTTCTTAACTACCACTTAAAGTGACATCTAAGCTTCACTGAGAAGGCGGGACTATTAAGTAAATGTCTAGATCAAGATTTGTTCATAGTTGCAGTATGTTGAGATTGTTACTTGAACCAAAACAACATGAAAAAGTGAAGATGAAAATATTTCTAAATTTAACTGTTATTTCTTAATTTCTAGATGGGAATGATGAACAACCCCAGTCCTTATGTCCCACCATACAACCAGAATGCTGGGCAACCAATTGGAGCCAGTGGACTTGGTCCTCAGATGCAGAATAAGCCAGTATTACCTAACAGCTTGCCACAGTTCCCAATGGACAAGAAGCCAGTGCCTGGTCCAGTCATGCCTAACATGGTAGGTAGCAACTCCTGTGTTGAATTTGTGCTAACAATAATTTGTGAGTCCCAATTATTTCTATCCTAAAAAAAAGCTGTTTGATTCTGACTGTAAGCTACTGTGAAAGGGGCAAAATGAAAGCTCCACTGGAAGAGATAACATGAGAACTACAGTACAATGAAAGATCTGGAGGGGATAATTTTTTTATTGAGATACCTTGTCATTTGAACAATTTTTGTTTGTGTATTTTTGCTTTGTCTATTTTCCTGCTCTCTGTCATACCATTCTTCTGAGATACTTAAGGTTTAATGTTATCTAACTTTTAGGATAAATAGACAATGCCATTTCTGCCTCCTCTTACTCATGAGATGCAGATAATAGTTTGTGATATCTCCTGAATCAGTGATAATGAGCTTGTCAATAATGTGGACAAAACTGTCAAGAAGAAAGGGATTTAAAAAGAATAGAATTACTCCAAAGCTTCGTGTTGGAAGCAGACCCTATGTTCTTTTCTGAGAAGCAGTAAAACATAAGTTTATAGTTTATATTGTCATTATCTAAACAGGGTACAATTGAGCAAATACATGACAGCTTGTCTGTTTTAATCCATTAGTTTGTATCTATAATGTGACAATGGTAGGCAGGACATCCATGCAGGTGCATGTGACTCTTCACTAAGCAAAGTGTGCAGTGTGCACACAGTTGCACCTGATTTATTCGACTCTGTCACCTCTGAGTTTGCAAGTTGAACTCTGTATGTGGGTCCATTAAGCACCCAGGGCCATGTTTAACATGTGTGTGTGGGGGGGGGCATACAATACAGATGCTAAAGGAATAGAGTAGCTAGCAGACTTAAACATAAAAGGATAGAAGCTTAGTTGATGGTACAAGGTGTAAGATAATTGATACAGATTATAATAAATGGAAATTACCCAAGGAATAGAGATTTATGTAGAATAAAATTCAGAAAAAGTGGATTACTAGATGCTCACTGAAAGAATAATGGCTTAACTGCGTGTAATTCCGTATAGTTAGCATAAAAGCTTTATGCCTGTGGAGTGACCATCAGGAGATGGTGGGAAAGAGACTAGTAGGTATGCAAGATGAAAATAAAAAGACTGTAATGGAAATATTACATTTTGTGCCATAATTACGACACCTCTGTCTAAGTTCTAGTTCCAACTAAATTAGAGGTTTTAGAGACACTGAAACTTGCATTAGTGTTGAGACTTGACATCTTCCAGTTGATCCAGTGCATATATTTTATTTGGAACTAGAAATTGGGTTTGGGCCTCTGTTTTAAAATCTAATTGGCTAACTGCATGTCTGTATACAACAGCTGTGGATTTCCTAACAGGAGAGTACCCATTGTGCTTATCAAATGAAGTTTCAGTCTGTACATCTGTTGTTCTGAACAAACAACATCAACCTTCTTCAGTTTGGTGCCCCTCCAGATGTACTGAAGTTCAGTCTTTTCTAAATATGAGTTTGGGGAAGCCTAGTTTAATGTTCTGCTTCAACTTGTTATCAGACTTTGACTGTTGTAGCACCTGTACTTTTTCTGCATAATCTCCACATTTGTTGACATATCTCATGGTGTCACTGGTGTCACCTTTATCAAGTATCTTGGATCAACTTTGTAGCTTTTCAGTTTGTTTATTAAATTGTTGTGGCACTTGGCATGGCATCATTTTCTTCTGCCTAAATACCTTATTTGCCAAACCTCATTCTTTGTTGTGATCTCTGTGTAGAGATGCAAAATTTTTGGTAATTTTGAAGCTTGGAAAAACCCCTGTTTTTTCCCATTTTTTTTTAGGAAACAAGGAAAATTTTCAGAAAAATTTTAAAGAATGCTACATTAGCACTTCTCCACCCTTTTACAGCTTTACTTACTTTTGCAGCTTGAAAGTCATTCTGTTACTTTAGGAACATAAAAATGACTATGGACAATTTCACAGCATAAAATTATCACAACTAGCATATTAAAATATAGTGTATCCAAACAATTATTAATGGTATTAAGGTGTGGATGAAAGGAGGAAGAAAAATGGAAATATGATAAATGGAAAGATTATATACATCAATTTTTTTCCCAAAATGAATGGATACAAATTATGCAAGAAGGAAAGACAGAAGGGAAACATAGAATTTTAAAGGTGTGGGAGAAATATATAGATTGGATAAAAGGTAAGCCTGAGAATGAGAAATGGGCTAGACCAGTGATGGCGAACCTATGGCACGGGTGCCAAAGGTGGCACTCGGAGCCCTTTCTGTGGGCACCCAATATCGCCCCTTCACAGCCATCTGTATACAGGTTAAATTACTGTATTGGCACTTTGCAAAAAAATTAGTGGGTTTTGAACTGCAGTTTGGGCACTCGGTCTCTAAAAGGTTCGCCATCACTGGGCTAGACTATTCCATCATGCCTTAATAATGTTTAATATGAAAGGGTAGTGGAATTTGTGCTTGCTGGGGGGGGAGGGTTAATAAGGAAGGGACCAAAGGATGGTGTAATGTTTTTGGAATAGTTGTAAAGACTGGAAATATATGTTGTGGGTTCCTCAAAATAAAATAATTTTTTTAAAAACTAGCATATTAAAATATAGTGTATCCAAACTATTATTACAAACAGAATTTACTTTTAAAATCATATTTATTTGTAACAGTAACACATGGAGTAACAGTCTCCTGAACTGTTTACTAATTTATGTAGAACAAAACACCCTCTACAAAACAATGTTGAAAAATCCAGAATTAACAATTATTCATATTTCATTTCCACAGTGTTAGGTAAAAATAAAATAAAAACCTAATTCTCATAAAAACAATTTATGAATTCATTAACACACCCACCCACATGTAAAACCAAAAATGAAACCTTTTTCTTTTTCTTGTGACAATAGCAGGACCTCCTAAAAGAAGAAATGCATCTTTTTCTTGCATTGGAGAGATCAGTTTGTAACCCAGGATTTGCTTGTCCTCAATGCACAGAAATTAGAATAATCTGCCTAGATGCCCTAAGCACATCCGATCTCACTTGATTTCGGAAGCTAAGCAGGGTCGGCCCTGGTTAGTATTTGGATGGGCGACCACCAGGGAATACCTGGTGCTGTAGGCGCCTGGAGTAGGAACTGGCAAGCCACTCCAGTACTCCTGCCAAGAAAACTCCATGGACGAAGAGTCGCTAACGACTGTAACGACACAACACACATATGCATGTTTTTATAAATATTTAGAAAATACTAGAACACCCTGTCTTAAAAATATTTTATTCATCATGTTAAAATAAAACATTCCATAATCAATTTTTCTTTTTCTTTTTTCAATTTTTCTAATTTTTTGGGAAAAAAAACAAAAAGGCTTCAGGAAAGAAACTGAAAAAAACCTTTCCCCCCAAATTTTTCTGGTTTCCCCCCCAGCCTTCACATCTCTAATTCTGTGCATTGACATTACTGGATCTATGTTTCTGCAGAGTTGCCCCTTTTGAAACCTTCTAGATCGATAGCCATTCCTTCTCCTATAGCACACATACTTCACTGTTTTTTCCTCAGTTTTATATTATCCACCACAGTGGTCACACCCTCACATAATCTCTCAGAAGTTGTGTGGAAAATTCCAAGAAGACTATTAGTATGAATGCATTTACCACAATGAACAAAACGAGCTTGCATTTGTATTATTCAGGAGGTCTTTTATACGTTCATACAATTCATAACTGATCTGATGAACCCTGTTTTGCAACGTTGACTGAAGTTATTCCCTGAGCTTTCCACCTCTTAGCATTATATAGTGTTGAAAATTCTTGGAAGTTCTGCTGAAGTTTCCAGGATTTCTTTTTGTAGTACTCTCAGTTATGATGTATCGTTAACATGGGACTCCATCTATTGTGTTTGGACAAAATCAAGCGTTTATTCTGTCTTGGAAAGTGGCTGCATGCTTTCAGATAACTGAAATATCAATGAATAGAGGATGATTGGAAGTGGACTGGGTGGTTGTGCAAAATGTCAATTAACGTTGTAGGAAGTTCAAGAACGTACTTCAGGGGACAAAAATGAATGATTAAATCTAGTCTTTTGGGCTAGTCATTCAATCATGATTTAACTTAATTTGGCTTAAATCAAGGCCCCGTAATTTACCTGTGTGAAAGTAATTATCCATATTGTTATAGTAAATGTGTCATAATCTGAAGTCAGGAAAATGAAGAATATTTCCAATGGACTCATAATGTTCATATAATGTCCATATAATTAATCATTTATATATATACATTAGAAGCTTTTTAAAGATTTTGTACCTACTGTTTTATCATGTTTTATACTGTAAACTGCCTAGAGTCTCCTCTGGGGAGATGGGCAATGATAAACAAACAAACAAACAAACAATATCAGGGAAGATGTCTTGTGTTCAAAATCTCCACTTATTGATCAGTTTTGCAAATTCTTGTAACCCATAAGTTAGAATGTTATTGCTCTAACTATGATCTGAATAAATAGGCACACATTCTCTTTCCGGTGTGACTATCTGAAGCAAGCAACCTTAAGTGTCAAGGCATTTTACACCATAAAACTGTTACTTTGTCTTTTGAACCCTCTTCTGGCACCTATTTTACCCTTTTCATGCCAGGCAACAACTTACTCTTTGGGGTTTTTAAAACTCTTACCTGAAATGTTTTAGTTGTTTCTGCTCTTAGTGTGAAGGTGCTTGTACATTGTTCAGAAATGCTGATATTTGTTTATTATGACTGTGAGAAAAATCAGAAATCTGTATTCAGTGCAATTTGGATATCTCAAAATAAAGTTATTAATAGAAGGAAGAAAACTATATAGGAGAATTTTTTTATTATTGACCTTAGGGAGACAAGCATTTTCTTGTCAATTTTACTAATCAAAGTTTTGTACTGTGATGCATTGAGCAAGGATAATTTTATTCCAAACGATAGTTAAAAGTCAAATTATATAGTGCATTTGATACATTAAGTGATTAATTAAAGCAGGTGAAATAATGCCTTTATGAGTGTAAGTAAAATTCTTGATACACTTGTATCCTTATTGGAGAAAGTGTTTTCAGTGTTCAGTTATCATTAGAACCTCTATTGTAAACTGCTGAATGAGTTTGGATTTTGGTGTTAAGTGGAAAACTGAATTTCTCTTTTAAAGGTCCTCTTTTGTTTGTGTTGTGATCAGTTGTGAAAGGTTTGCCTAAAAATGTCTGTGCATTCATATGAAAAGATACCTGGGAGACGGCCAGCCTAAGCTTCCAAGATATAGAGTGAACTAAAATAGGTCTTTCTGTGTAACAGCACTCCAGGTATAAAAATCTCTTTTCAAGGTTAGATTTACTGGCTCCCTTATTATTTGCCATGAGATGTCTAGAGAAACAATACAGTTCCTTTGAAATCTATTATAGTTGGATTTTGTTAATCAGTTCATGTTTCATTGGTGTGTATTTGCTTGTTTTCCATGAAATTGTTTTTCCTTTTTTAAATAATTTCATTTTAGATGACCCCAAGTTCTCATTGAATGGTGCAGCAATAATAAATAATAAAGCATGTTAATAAATGTAGAGGTATCATGACATTTTGTACTCATTCACAGTATGTCAGAATAAGCCAGGAACCCTAGGGTTCCTGGCTTATTCTGACATATTGTGAATGAGAAGCAAATCAGGTGTACATAGTGTGTTTGCTACTGTTTTGAACAAATGGTTCAAATTAACTGGAAATGTATAGCTCATTGCACTTTCTAAATGTGAGGCTGTATGGTTTATAAGTCAGGAACATGCAAGCAGCCATATTAGCCTGTACAGTAAAACCTTGGATTGCTAGTTTCTTTTTCTACAAATGTTCCACTAGATGAGTAAGCATTTCTTATAATTTTTAACTTGATAAACAAGCAGAGTCTTGTAATCCGAGCACTGTAGTATGTAACATGATCACAAATGTGCCAGTGGCTCTTCTCTCTTTATCTCTCTCTCCCTGTGGGATGGTGGGTGATCATCTCCCATGCTCGCTCAGGCCTCGGTGTTCAACATATGGTGCTAGACTAGAGTACAGTAATACCTCAGATGATGAATTTTTCAGATAACGAATCGCAATTTCCAGGTATAGGGCTGCCTCGGATAACGAATTTTCCCTATGGGCTGCCTCAGATAACGAATCACAATTTCTAGGTATAGGTCTGCCTCGGATAATGAATTTTCCTATGGGCTGCCTTGGATAACGAATTTTCCCTATGGGCTGCCTCGGATAACGAATTTCCAGCATGAATCAGTTAAAAAAAGTTATCCTGGGCTGCATCATATCTGTACCTTTAAAGTGCCCTTTATAAAGAGTTTTGAGCAAAACACCAGGTGTCTGTGTCATTTTCCTAGGCTCCAGAACGAATTAATTGGTTTCCCATTCTTTCCTATGGGGAACCGCATTTCGGATAACGAATTGTTTTGGATAATGAATTGTTTTGGAGAACAAATTAAATTCCTTATCCAAGGTGCCATTGTATTTTGTCTCACTTCAAAGCACCTATGGACTTGCTTTTTCTATACAAGAGTAAGCTTAGGAATGCTTTGCTTCATTCTGTTTAAGGCTGCCTGTAGATATAAGCCCTTTTCTCTACTTCTTATTGCCAATTACGTTAAAAACAGTATATGACAAGAGCTTATTAATACATTTTTATTTTTCTTTATATTTTATATTTTCTTTATTATTTTGTATTTTATTACAGTATTGCAATCAATTTATATGAATATTTTTAGACTGTAGATTGAATCATATGAGTTTCCGTTATTTCTTATGGGGAAATTCACTTTGATATACAAGTGCTTTGGATTACAAGCATGTTTCTGGAACAAATTATCCTCATAAACCATGGTTTTACTGTAGTCTTTTGCAGCAAAACTGACATGTCATGGGACAACTTAAAGATTTAGCAAGCTTTATTTGACATAAACTTTTGTGGATTATAGTTGACTTGCATCTGAAGAACTAGACATCAGTCCATGCAAAAAAAAAAAATCTGTATTATTCTTTAAAATGGCACAAAACTCTTACTCATATGAAGGTAGTAGGAAAGCAAGAGTAAACAGACTGTATGTAGTAGCATGTTGCTCATTCAGAGAAAATCAGGAAAAATAAGAATTCCTGACTTACTACTCTGTGCATATGTGCTCATTGTGGATTGCCAAGGAGCTTCTTACAGTTTTCCTAAATACAGGTACTGGTTTCTTCCTTGCTCAGGGATCCTAGCCCTGAGAGAGAAGAAGAGGTTAATAAATGTATAGTATATTAGAAAATTGCCTGTTTTATTACTTTATGCAGAATGCTTCATAGCATGAAAGTTATATCCTATGTTATATCCTCTGTTTTGATGACTTCAAGAGAACTGGAAAGTTTAGATTTGCATGCTTCACTCTCTCCCTCTGAAGGGTCAACAACAGACACCTCCTGTTCAACAGACCGGCATGGTATCAACTGCTCCTCAGGGTATGGGATCAGGAGCACCTACAGCAGACCCAGAAAAACGCAAGCTTATCCAGCAGCAACTCGTTCTCCTCTTACATGCTCACAAATGTCAGCGGAGGGAACAAGCAAATGGCGAGGTGCGCCAGTGTAACCTCCCTCATTGCCGAACCATGAAGAATGTCCTCAATCACATGACACATTGCCAGGCTGGAAAATCCTGCCAGGGTAAGTAAAGTCCTTTGCTCCTAAATGCCTGTGATCCTAATCTGTAAAGTGCATGCCAAGATTTTCAGGGAGTCTTTCATTTTTCATAGTGGCATATTAGTACTGTCCAAAAAGCCAACAAATGATTTGCAATATTATATGCATCCTACTAAATTATAAAGTCAAGGGGGTGGGAACCTGATACAGTGGTACCTCGTAAGAAAAATGCCGATTAAGACGAAAAATTTGTAAGACAAATGGAATTTCCGGGAATAGGGAAAACATTTTCCCTTTGGGTTCCATTCATCTTACAAGGTACCATTGATCCTTGCCCAGCCTGGGCTGTTTGTAAGGGAACAGCCGAGGCTGGGTAAAGATCAATGGGTCTGTGCTCTGCCCACCAATTTGGTGAGCAGAGCAGAGATGGACTGTTATTTGGCCAGCCCTGGCACCCGGAATGGGATTAATTTGTTTTTCAATGTATTCCCATGGGAAACCTGTGCCTTGTAAGATTTTTTTTTTCATAAGACGAATTAACCCATAGAACAAATTAAATTCATCTTACGAGGCATTGTGTCTTTTACATTGGGAAATGATATGATAGTACTTTTCAAATACGTGAAAGATTATCATAAGAACAGGGGCCAGATCTGTTCTCAATCATCCCAGAGTGCAGGACACATAATAATGGGCTGAAGTTGCAGGAAGCCAGATTTTGGATGACTATCAGGAAAACATCCCATCTATTAGAATTTGAGAATGGAACCAATTTTCTTGGGCGGTGGTTAGCACAGAGATGTTTAAGAGAAAACTGTATAACCATCTATCAGATCTGCTTTGATTTGTATTCTTGCCCTGAGCAGGTGGTTATACTTGAAAGCCTTATAGGCACCTTCAAACTCAATAATTATATGAAAAATACAGGTATGCAAAACTTGTAACAGTCAGCTTAGACCTCTATTGTGCAAGAGGAATAAGTGATTCAGTAGCAGTTGAACCTGCTGCAGAGTGCAGAGGAACCTTGGATGGACCTATACTTGGATGGAATTGATCAGCGGGGTCATTCTAGTTTATTATAACATCAATCAGTTAGAACAAGACTAAGGAGAATCTTTGTGATTCTAGATCCTATCAGGGATTTTTATTAGTTAAATTTCCATACGTATCTTGAAGAAAAAGTGATGAGTTCATATACATGAGCAACAGATTTCAGTTTGTGTACATTGTTAAAATAAAGTCCAGGTTTTATTGTAATAACATGTCTTGTTATTTTTTCAGTGGCTCATTGCGCATCTTCACGACAAATCATATCGCACTGGAAGAATTGTACGCGGCATGATTGTCCTGTGTGTCTCCCTCTCAAAAATGCTGGGGACAAAAGAAATCAACAATGTAAGCAATCCTTTTCCTTTTCCTTTTCTTTCAGATTCATGTCCTTAAAATATAATCTGTCATTTTGCTTACTAAAAAAACCCCAGAGCTATTTCTTTCAATCACCGTGTTCCTCCCAGTCAGGTGGGTGGGAGGATCTTTCACTGTCATGGCCCAGGTAATGTTGTGTATGAGTGACAACAGGGCCACTGCATATTTGTGCTGTTTTGAGGGATTTTATTCAGGATGTTGAATAATTTTGAGGCTGTAGAATTCATTGCAAGTTGCATTTTCATTTGAATTTGGGGAAGCCATTTGAGATATTCATTGTGTTGGGCTATTTTAGTTGCTTTTGTTTCATTGGTTCAGTACAAACTGCTGAAGGTCAGTAAATTGAGACAACAAATGTGATTTGCAATGGGGGTTGAATAATTTTGATTACAACTTTCATCTTGTTTGCTTTCCACCATCCCTCTTACATCTACAGTACTCTAATCTTTATGTAGAAGACTAGTATGTTAGAATGGAGTATGGCCATATACCTGCACCTGCTTGTGTGTTTTATATTGTCATGTTCTTGAATGTACATTGAAAAAAATGGTAAAGAAATTCTGAGGTCAGATTTTTGAATGCATGTTGTCTGAAAAACTGTCATGATGACATTCTGATAATTTAATGAGGGGTGACTTTTATTTATCTTTCTATTACATTAATACTGTGCCTTTCCCCTGAAAATATCATTCAAGGTAACTTACAAGTTTCTAAAAAAATAAAAACAGAATTCTACAGTTAATGTATCTAGATCACCTGCTAGGTTTGCGTTTGCCTCACAAATAGCACTGTCTCTTTGGTTGAGCTCTTTAACTTACCTTTCACTACTGTTAAAGACTATTTTCCATTTCACTTGCTTTGAGTGCCATTTTCTTAGCACCCCCACCTCAGCTAACTCGCCCTCAAGGCTAAATAAATTCCAGTAAAAAGGGCAGCATTTCTTGTAATGGTCACATTGATGAATGCGACTTATTTAGGTGCTCAGCTAGACATTTTCAGTTGACACACCAAAAGTTGGCTTCATGTGAAAGTTTCTCTTGCTCCAGAGCTTTGCATTTTTAAGTGTAGTTTCAGTGTTTTTTATAGTCTTCCAGTAGAGGACTTCTAATTACTTACCTTTTGACATATTCGAGTTCAAAGAGAAAACACAATTCACCGTGGATTTTCTTGCTGTAAATATACACTGTCTTGGGGGAAAATAATATCCATATAGCCAGTATTTAAATAATCATTTGTGGTGATTTCTGCAAAAATACTTGAAATACTGTGACTCATTAGAGGAAGCCTATCATGAAATTTGTCTCCTCGCTTTTGTGTCAGGATGAACACACAGAGAGAGAGAGAGGGAGAGGGAGAGGGAGAGGGAATGAGAATATGGTTTGGTATTGCATTATTCCTCATTTTATTAATTTGTTCATGACTCTAGCAATCTAATTAAAAATCAGTTGTAACTGGAGCATACTATTTGGCTAGTTGAATGCAGGAACATTTCTAAGTTTGTATCTTAAGCATTTCAAAGAGTGTTACCTCAAACACCATTATATATTATCGTTTTACTCCATGTGTTTCGAATATGTTCACTTTTCTTTTCATTTTTAAAGCATTATTAGGTGGTGCTGCAGTGGGACTTGGAAATCCTGGCTCTGTAGGAGTAGGACAGCAGGCAACACCCAATATAAATGCTACTAACCAGATTGATCCCAGTTCTATTGAGAGAGCTTATGCAGCTCTTGGACTAACGTTTCAAGCGAACCAGATGCAGACGCAGACACAGGCTCAAGTGAAGAGCCAGCCACAAGGGCAGTCAGGACAGGGTCTTCGGCCCATGAATCCTACAAGTAAGTTCATCGTATTATTTATGCATGCTGATATTTGACTAATGCAATAACTTTTGCAAAGTTAAGCATTTTTTGAGGGAAGGCAGAATGGTTTTGGTATGGCGAAAGCATTGTCTCAAGATTTCTGTGTCTCTAATGTAACCATAAAGTGAAACCAATGTAGCCTTATATAGCTAGTTTAGAATCCAGAAGGTAAAATAAGTTGGAGGCATCCTTTGTAACCCAGTCAGGAGCAGAGGCTAAGTCTGTGGATGTTGAGAGAATTCCTTCACTCACTTAAAAATGTGTCCAGTTTATTTTTTGGCATTGTTCACGAGTATTGATTTAGGAGTGTACATAAGGATCTCTTAGTATTTTTCCAGTTTCATTGTGTAACTGATGGAGAAGCACATTTACTTCTCCACTCTCCGCCATGATTACTGTTTTGTAGTTGCAATATCACTGTGTATTCATTTAAAGCCATAGGATAATGTTGGGCTGAAAAATGATTGTTTTAGGTAAGAAATCTGACATGTGTGAAATGTGTCAGATTGTTTCTGCTGAGCATTCCAAGCAAAACAAATGGGAAGGAGAATAACATACTGGATGAAGAATCTGGAAAACTGAATACAACACAACAGCATTGTTCAAATCTACCATAACCAAATCCGATGTCCAGTCCCCACTAGTAGAGGAACATGAGAAAGCGGATAACTCGGGTCTTCTGGGGAATGTAGAGTAATGTTGATAAGGTGCTCTGGCTAGATTATTTTTAAAAGCTCTATTGTGTATATGTTACCATTCCATAAGAGCAACGAAGGTGGTATAAATTAGACAAATAATTGAATAGTAAACACACACACACACACACACACACACACACACACACACACACACACGTAAAAGGTGAGATACAATAAAATATCTGTTAAAAAACTTTCTTGGAGATTAAAAGACGTTAAGTAGTAGTAGTAGTAGTCCTAAAACAATTAAGAGTGAAACAATGTAGCTTCTACATAACATCTATTCAGTATCTACAGTAAAGAATTTTGATTAAGGCACCTTCTGTTGACAAACCTTCCTGCATTCTGTCTAGATGCTAATCCAATGGGAGTGAATGGAGGGGTTGGCGTTCAAACCCAAAATCTGCTGCCTGAATCAATGTTGCATTCAGCTATGAATTCTCAGAAGTAAGTCTGCCTTTGCTTAGTTATAGTTTGGAACAATACAATGATAAATGGATTCACAAAAATGATATACAGCACAATATTTTAAAAAAGGTAGATTTAGACATGAAGACTTTTTAAAGCTCGGGGAAAACGTCCCATTGAGACTTCATCCTTGGACCCATGAATACAATCTTTAATGAAATATTAATAAAGGATTTGGTACCTGTCTAGTCTGAGTTCAGTGTATTCAACCAATTGGAGTTGTGAATTATGTTAGAATGTCCTTATGTCTTCTGCCTTATCTTTAACCATTTCCTAAGAGTTTTTAGAACTCTTGAAAACTGGAAACCTTCAGTACACGTTTTTGTTTCCTTAGTTTTTATCTTCTTAGCTGTCCTGACTTCTGAAGTAGTGATTCTGCAAACTCTTGAGTAGCCCTCTCTGAGTATCTAATAGATTGCTGACAAAGCAGTTTTTAACTACTTAAAAGATTATTCATTCTGCTAATCATGTTCAGGTAATATAGTAGTGATGCTGGATGGAGGATTGTAAGTACACAAGTATACACTGATCTCTACACCAGTGATCCCCCCCACTAATCAAAAGAAGGGGGTAACTTTCTTTTAACACTGCACACTTGGGGCAGGGAAAGACTAACTCAGGTTCCCTGAATGAAGTCTTCATTCTAGCCATCAGAAATCCTCATGCTAATGACTATTTCCTTGTTGAAAAGGGCTGTGGGTTGTGCACCATTCTGTATGAAACTGTTATCCTGCTATGACTGACCTAGAATTGATTTCTATTTCATGAGGGTGAAATGATGTGACTATGTATTTCATAAAAATAGGGCCATTTGCTTCTTGTGCCAAATCTCCTTATGCTACTCATTGGGTGTGATAAGAATTGAACTAGGACACTGGTTCTCCAATTCCACTCACTAGACAACAGTAATACCTCGGATAAGGAATGCCTCTGATAACGAAACAGAATTTCCTGGAATAGGGATGTTTCCACTAATGAAAAATTCCAGTGGCGTGCCTCGGTTTATGACTTTGGGGCGCACTCCATTGGAAACTGGCTGGTGGGAAGAAAGCCACTGGCTGGCGAGTGAGTGCCTTCGACTTTTGGGTGTGTCTTTCATCCTCCCCGCACTTGTCTTTACCCACTCCTGAAAAGAAGGCACCCGCTATGTACATAGTACAGCTATGTATACATGCATCATAGGATACATCACTAGCACTTGTGTTTTTCCAAGCTATCTCGGAGGGAAGCATCACGTAGACCAAATATGCAGCAAAGCAAAGTAGTTCAGATGTCGCTTCTGTGTGGATCACCAAAACAATTTCTGTTCCTTCCAGACAAGATGTGTCTGATGTACAGATCCCAATGTTTAGCCCTTTTCTTCCTGTCCACTTGATTCCAAATATACACATCATTGGAAACTAGCACAAATATACCTCAGATATAGTTGTACTTCACCTGGAAGGTTAAATATACGGTATGAAGTTCAGGACTTGGTGCTACCTGCACAAGGCTAGATGGGCACTGAGGACAAAACTGCTACAAAGCAGTTGTTGCAGAGCAGGGTGGATTATTGCAAATCAAAGCAATTTAAAATCACAGAGATTATTTGTTAATATCATGTTCATCATTTTCAAATTCTTATATCCTGTTTGGTTGCTCAAACAGTTATATTGGCTTTCTGCAAAATAAAATGTTTAGGTTACATATGCCATAATTGAAAACCTTGGACAGTTTATTGTACACACACTTTCTGCCATCATTATGTTCACAGAGAGCATATAGGCACACACAGTTACTGAGAATCAACTGAGTTGATTCTGAAGTTTCAGTTTTATTTGGAAATATTTCTAAATAACATATATATGTTCCAGATTACAGAGAGAAACTCCTTGTTCCCTGAGCTCCTTGCCCTCTGAAGCTGCCAGCCACAGAGTCTGTTAGGAAGAAAAACGTCCAGAACACAGCCAACCAGCCCAAAAAAACTCACAACAGTTATCAGATCCCGGCCATGAAAGCCTTCCAGAATACATATATGTTCGGTTTGCACAGCATCTTCAGGATTCTGCAAGAGCAAGCATGTCCAAATTTTGGCCCTCCAATGTTTTGGACCACAACTCCCAGAATCCTAAGCCTGTATTTCCAATGGCAAAGGACTGTGGGAGCTGTGGTCCAAAACATCTGAAGGGCCGAAGTTTGGACATGCCTGTACAAGAGCAGGAGAGAGTGCTTAATGGGAGATGTAGTGTTTCTGAGTAGGAAGTATATGTCCATGCCAAAACAAATAGGGATTTTAGAACTAAATACAGTGGTAACCCGACTTATGAGGGGCCCGACCTACGAAAATCCCGACTTACGAGCGCTCTTCAGCACCCCCACACACCGGCTGCTACGAGCAAGATTGGGGATTCCCGTCTTGTGAGCAGCGGGTGGGGCGGTGTCGGGAATTGAATTGCCTTCTAGTCACCAAGGCAAATGCTGCCTCAGTGACTGGGAGGCAATTCAATAGTGGCATGCTGCATCTCTCTCCCCCCACGGGGGCTCGGGAGAAGTGGCGCACCGCTTTAAAAAATCCCTTCCAGTCACGGAGGCAGGTACCTCTGTGACTGGAAAGCCTTATTAAAAGGGTGCGCGGCTTCTCCCAAGCCCCCGTACACCACATTTAAACCATCCGCCGCTTCTCTCCCAGCTCCCAGTGTTTGGGGAGGGAAGTGGTGGGTGGTTTAAAGGGACTTTAGCCACCGAGGCTCGGTGGCTAAAGACCTTTTAAATCACCCGCCGCTTCTCTCCCAGCTCCCAGTGTTGGGGGAGGGATGTGGTGGGTGATTTAAACCACCCGCCGCTTCTCTCCCAGTGTTGCGGGGAGGGAAGCGGTGGGTGGTTTAAAGGGTCTTTAGCTACCGAAGGAAGCGGTTGCTGCCTCGGTGACTGGGAGGCAATTCAATAGTGGCATGCTGCATTTCCCCCCCCCCCCGCAGGGGCTCGGGAGAAGCGGTGCACTGCTTTAAAAATCCCTTCCAGTCACGGAGGCAGGACCTGCTCCTGTGACTGGAAAGCATTTTAAAAAGGGTGTGCGGGTTCTCCTGAACCCCCATGGGGGCTCAGGAGAAGCAGCGCGCCACATTTAAACCACCCGCTGCTTCTCTCCCAGCTCCCAGTGGTGGGGGGAGAGAAGCGGTGGGTGGTTTAAAGGGTCTTTAGCCACTGATGCAAGCGGTTGCCTCGATGGCTAAAGACCTTTTAAACCACCCACCGCTTCTTTCCCCAACGCCCCCGGTGGTTGTGGTGGGAAGCCGCGGGTTGTTTAAAGCGGTTTTCCATAGGAATACATTGAAATCCATTTTTCCCGGAACGGATTAATTGACTTTCAATGCATTCCTATGTGAAATCGATTCCCGACTTACAAGATAACCAACTTACAAGCGTTGGCTCAGAACGGATTAATCTTGTAACTCGGGGTACCACTGTACTCCGGGGCTGATATAGTTGGCTGTAAAATAAGAATGCAAAGTTATCTATGCAGGTTCAGTGGATAATTTTGTTGACATACAGGATGCTGTCATCTGAATTATAGTGCCTGTGATTACTTGTTAATCCTTAATTCTACCCATAATATAGGTTAATTACAGTTGTTTCCCTTAAAAATAAATCAGTGTTCAGGGGCTAGTAAGAGAGTCATGAATACAATTTTACAAAAAGTTCCCATTTCATCTTGAACCCACTTATTTTTAAAAGACAATATAACTTATAGATAAAATTACTAAAAACAAAACATCAAAAGGGTGTTTTTCGAATGATTAAAGTAATTCATTTCATTCTGAGGCAAAATCTGCACATGAATACATTGCATTTATATCCACTACCCTGTGCTGCCTGCCTAGTCAGAGAATATCACTGAGAAAATAGGTATTTTTGATAAAATCCCATTTTACTTTTAGCCCTATGATGAATGAAAATGCCAATGTTGCCAGTCTTGGGGCTATGCCAACAGCAGCACATCCATCTGGCATGGGAATTCGAAAACCATGGCATGAAGATATTACTCAGGACCTCCGAAATCACCTTGTTCATAAACTGTAAGTATCCATTCCCAAATGTTCAGATTTCTGGATTAAAAACCAAAATGAGGAGAAAACTATACATGCAGGGTTTTTTTTAATTTAAGAAAATTATGAAATTATAAAAATTATAATATCATCTTTATAATATTAGAATCATCCATATTAAAAATGAATAATAAAAAGAAACACACATAATATTAATAAGACGACATTATACAAACTAAATAGAAAACAAACAATACAATAACTTCTTAGCATTGTGCACCCTTCACCCTCAGGACTTTTCTTTGTTTAAAATCGGTTTATTATATAATTGCCTTATAGGTTAACATCCTTCCTAATGTGGCCCCCATTCTTCAGAAATAAATCAAATCCTTGCTCAGAGTATATTCCTTTCTTTTCTCAAATATACAGTGGTACCCCGACTTACGACCACCCCGACAGCCGAGAATCCTGAATTACGAGTGGGCTTCGGTTGTCTCTCCCCCAGACACCTTACAAGCAAGATGGGATTTCCCCCTGAGTAAAGATGGTGGGGGGGGGAGAGAAAAGGTTGGTGATTTAAAAGATCTTTGAGCCACCGACCCAAGTGCTTGGATTGGTGGCTCAAAGACCTTTGAAACAGTGCACACTTTTTTCCTCACCAGAAGAAAAAGTGGGTGCTGTTTCAAAGGTCTTTGAGGCTCTGAGGAAAGCTGCCACTGTTTAAAGAGGTAGCTTTCCTTAGTGCTTGAAGACCTTTTTTAAAAAAAGGGTAAAAAAAACCTCCCCTTCTCTTCCCGCCCACCAAATTGGGCACCTAGAGGGAGATGTGGAGGTTTTTAATTCCCCCCCTCTTCCAATGGAAGTGCTGATGGCAGCCATTAGTGCTTGCATTGGAAGAGGAAAAAAATTGGGAAAAAAGCTGCTTCTCCCTCTATGCTCCTGAAGGTGGTGGTGGTGGGGGGGAGAAGTGGCAGTTTTTAAAACATGTCCTTAAGCAACCGAGTCAAGTGCTTGGTTTGGTTGCTTAAAGACATTTTAAATGACCCATGGCTCCCCCCTCCGATATTGGGGTGAGAAGCCACGGGTCATCTAAAGCGGTTTCCCATAGGAATGCATTGAAACCCGCTCCTCCAGAACAGATTAATTGATTCTCAATGCATTCCTATGGGAAACCACTCCCCAATTTACGAGATTAGCAATTTACGAGCGTTCTCTCAGAACACATTAATCTCATAAGTCAGGGTTCCACTGTATGTATCAAAAATGGTCTTCGGATAGCGTTAAAATCATGAGTATGGGATACCTCTACTAATTTTCAAACTGCAAGATAGTTAATCTTTGATAGTCATATTCCACATTTCTTTATATCAGTCTTCCGTTTTAAATTAGCTCCCAGCTCACCAATTTTTGGCCATAATTAACCTTGCTACCCTTACCATAACAATTATTAAATCTATTTCTACTTTACGTAGTTGCTTCTTACCAGATTCAACAAGGCTGTCTTAGCAGACATGTAGGTTTCTAAAGAAATATATGTCTGATATATTCCTATTGTGTGATTGATACCTATTGATTTTTTAACCTATGTAAATATCCTGTTAATAGTATTATATCTAAAGGAGTTACAGGAGACAGGGCACTGTTCCTAAACTGGATACAGTGAGGAGGATCAAATACTGTAGCTGGCTTATATCTGAGCTATAACTAGGAAACCATGAGAAACCTGGCTCATCAAGTGCAACAGCATTTTAGTTTATACTGTCTGATGACTACCATAGAGGTTTGATTTTAGGTTTTATCATGTTGTCTGAAAGCAAGCAATTTTCACTCTGACTCTTTCTCCCTTCCCATCATTCAGAGGAAGAAACAGTACAACAAAACAGATTCTTTCTTTACCTTCGGGCAAGGGGCAACCCCCCCCCCAAACAACTCTGGGGTTTAGCTGCATCTGCTGCAAGAAGGAATGCATAGTGCTCTGTACCCATCTGCTGCTAATACCTGATAAGAATGGGTTCCCTGTCTTGTTGGGGCATGCAGACTGGGGGCTGCCTTGGGCTACTCTTTTCTTTGGATCCTTGAGATGAATTTCATGGCTTTTATGGCTTTTATTCCCACACCATAGCTTTGCAACAAGACACTGATGCATCATTTGTAGGCCTATAAGGAAACCTGGTACACTGTGTGACAAATGAATAAATTCTGCAGGCACTGTATCCCTGCTTAGGTACAATTTCCTATGTTAAAATATATGCTGTAGTGCAGGGGTGTCCAAACATTTTGCAAGGAGGGCCAGATTTGGTGAGGTGAAAATGTGTGGGGGCCGACCATTCAACCTGAAGGGGGAGAAAGGGCATGGTCCGTGCTCATTTGCAACAGCCACAAATGATTTGTTGCAAATGAGCATCCCAAGGGCCCAGTGCTTGTTACACAGCCCGGGAATCAGCCCATGCATACCCAAGATGCACTACTTCTCTCATATGCTGCCCTACCTCACAAGGAGGTAGGAAAGATGTTGCAGCAACAGGGCCAGGAGCGAGTAGGCAGGGCAGGTGGCTGAGGGGATTGATGGAGGCAGGGAGAGAGGGAGGGCAGGCAAACCATAAAACTGCAAGCTGACGTTTCTAGCCAGCACAGAAGGGCTGGCCGGCGGGAATGAGTGACAGGCTGAACTGGCAGGGAGAAGAGGCTGAGGGCCACTCAAAATTTTAAATCGGGTCGCATTTGGCCCCCAGGCCAGACTTCGGAAGAGAAGTAGGGCTGTCATGGATCTTCCCACCAATACCAGTGGAGATACTTGACTTGTTTACCTTCACACAAATAGGGCATGGGATACAACCCTAGCTATGACAAAAGTACTACAGAAAATATTGAGGAAGATTATTGTTGTTGTTCAGTTGTTCAGTTGTGTCGGACTCTTTGTGACCCCCATGGACCAGAGCACGCCAAGCCCTTCTGTCCTCCACTGCCTCCCGGAGTTTGGTCAAATCCATATTGATTGCATCGATGACACCGTCCAACCATCTCATTCTCTGCCATCCTCTTTTCCTTTTGCCTTCAATCTTTCCCAACATCAGGGACTTTTCCAAGGAGTCCTCTCTCCTCATGAGGTGGCCAAAGTACTGGAGCCTCAGCTTCAAAATCTGTCCTTCCAGTGAACATTCAGGGTTGATTTCTTTCAGGATGGATAGGTTTGATCTCCTTGCAGTCCAGGGGACTCTCAAGACTCTCCTCCAGCACCACAGCTCAAAAGCATCAATTCTGCGGCAATCAGCCTTCTTTATAGTCCAGCTCTCACTTCCATACAGTAATACTGGAAAAACATAGCTTTGATTAATCAGACCTATGTCAGCAAAGTGATGTCTCTGCTCTTTAGGATGCTGCCTAGGTTTGCCATCACTTTCCTCCCAAGAAGCAGGCGTCTTTTAAATTCATTGCTGCAGTCGCCATCTGCAGTGATCAAGGAACCCAAGAAAATAAACTCTGTCATTGCCTCCATTTCTTCCCCTTCTATTTGCCAGGAGGGGGATGGGACCAGTGGCCGTGATCTTAGTGTTTTTGATGTTGAGCTTCAGCCTATTTTTGCCACTCTCCTCTTTCACCTTCATTAAGAGGTTCTTTAATTCTTCCTCGCTTAAAAAAGAGATTATTAAGCTACTACAATGATCAGATAGATGGGGAGATATACTGTTTCGTAGTGAGAGACTTCTTTGAATTTTTAAGCATTTAATATGCACCCCTTTTAACTACAAAGATTTCAAGACAACATATATATGCTTCCAACCGTTTATCTTGGTTGGTTGTGTTCTAACACAGCTAAGGCATGTTGTACTCAAACAAAATTGATTTCAAATTGGCAAATATTATTTTGTACACAGTTATCGTTTAGACCAGTGATGGTGAACTTTTTAGAGATTGAGTGCCCAAACTGTGATTCAAAACCCACTTTCTTTTCTCAAAGTGCAAACATGGCAATTTAACCTGAATACAGTACAGTGCCACCCTGCCCGGCTCTCTGCATGGAGCACAGTGGTGTGCTCTGAGTGGAGGGGGAAGTGCTGTGGCTGTGAGGGGGTGATGTTGCATGCTCACAGAAAGGGCTCTGTGTGCCACCTTTGGCACCTGTGCCATAGATAGGCCAAATACTGGTCTAGACATAGTATTTAACACACGCCTAAGTAAAAAAAAAAACCCCAGCCTATTGTTAGTTTCCACCAGAGATGGAATTGAGAACACCTGAATCTATGATCTGCTGCCCCTTGTGGTAATATATAAAAGGGCCAGAAAGCTATCATTTGTCCAAGACTGCAGAGAGGTTCAATAAAATTGAACAGTATAGTAGCTTTTGACAAATTTGCCTTGGCTACCAAAGCTTCTGCTCAGCCTGTGTAAACCTCAGTGGCCCCAGTGTCTGGCTACTGTACCAGACTATTCAGTTTTGGCTTCTTTTTGTTATGTGGAACCAGTTCATACTGACTGGCTATGCCTAAAGAAAACTGCTTTTGAGGTCTGGATTTTGCACGCTTTCAGTGAAATGATTTTACATCTTGTAAGCCAGCACAGCCACTAGTTTCTTTCTTGCAGTGCATTTTAGACTTTACCTGGAAGTTGAGTCATGGCAACTGGACTTCTCTTGTTTTCAGTTCAAGACATTTCTCTACTTACCCAAGTAGCTTCATCAGTCTGAGGGAAGTTGGTGTGAATCTTTGAATTTATAGTTCACCTCTGTTTCACACCATCCTGGTCTGAATTCAGACCAAGGTGAACTATACATTGGAAGCCTTTCACCAACATCTCTCAGACTGATGAAGCTACTTGGATGAGTAGTGAAACATTTCAATCTCACAGGAAAAGAAGTCCAGTTGTCATGATTCAACTTCCAGATAACCTCACCTGAATGACTGAGAATCTTCACAGACATTTTAGCCTTTAGTTCCTGGGAAATTTATCAGTAAAAAAGTGCTCATGTAAATGAACAGTTTACCCCATTGAGTATGTATTTTTGCTTGATTTGTTTCAATTAAGAGATTGTGTTTGATTTGAATACTGGGCCATTTTGCAGTAGGAAATATTCTCCTTTCCTTGTTCCCTTCTATTTTTGTTGTTAAATGTTTTAGCATCTGATAGATCCTTGTAAACATATACATTGGAAGAAAATGATGGTAGTGGACTCATTAAGCTCATCTACCTTCCTGACACGAGTTGCTTTAGGAAATTACATATGAAATGCTATGTCCTTAATATGTTTTTGAAACACTTAAATATAGGGCAACTTTTATTCTACTTGTTTTGTGTGTAGAATAGTAGTTATGTGATCTGAGAATACAGATGTTCAGAGGCAAAAAGTATATAACATTTTCACTATATCTTTATAGAGTACAAGCCATATTTCCTACTCCCGACCCTGCAGCACTAAAAGATAGGCGCATGGCAAATCTTGTTTCCTATGCTCGGAAAGTAGAAGGGGACATGTATGAATCAGCGAATAGCAGGGTAAGTTGTTGAAAGGTATAGTTTTCTAATATCTTATTTCCAGCCTAATGTTCATTTCTTGTTCAGTCCTTAAGTCATTTATATGCATTGTTAAATTTTATTGTTAATATAAAACTACAATACAAAACATAAAATAACATTTACAGTATACAAAAGGGGGGAAAGTTAATCAAAACACTACCCCCAAAAAGTCATTTATATGGATATGCTAAGAAAAATTGGCATGTTCTCTCTCATTCTAATAGCAAGTATATGAAACATTATTTCAAGGCATGCTTTGTCAGTACCAATCCATGTTCACTTTTAAATGTTTTGGTGATCTATGAAACCAGTTTAAAAAGAGTTCAGGTGTTGGGAGCACCGCCTCCCATAACAAGTACTAGTGTGGCAGGAAAGACTTCATGAACCGTGGCTTCCATGAACTTGAGAATTGTGGAACTATTCATAGTTAACTTTATTGGGGTCGGTAAGCATATGGATGAAAAATAAGCAATAATAACTATTTCCCAATCCAACAGTCCTTTGGGGGGAGTTGCGTTTCTGCTAGTGCCTCCCTCCCCGAGCTGCCCAGTTCTTACTCGTCACCAAGTCATAGCCATTGTGGTTTCAATCATCTGTGAAATCCAGGGCTTCAGCAAGATCCTGCTTGGCCCATGAGATGGAGGCACCAAAGGCTAGATACAGATTTAGTTCCCTTACTCTTTCTCTTAATCAGTCCTTTTCCCTCTGTCCATGTCCATATAATCAAAAGGCCTTCCATCTAAACATGGAGGCCACCCATCCCAGTGTTTGGTATTGTGCCAATAGTACTGAAAAAAAGTTCAGCTATGATCAGAGAAATCCTGGATAATATGTTGCAGCTGGAGCAGTTCTTTGGTCTGCTGGGTAAATGGCACTAATTATTGTTCTGTTTATTGTTTTTATTTGCCATTGCAGGCAGAGTACTACCACCTATTAGCAGAAAAGATTTATAAAATCCAGAAGGAACTGGAGGAAAAGAGGAGGACACGACTGCAGAGACAGAACATGATACCAAATGCTCCAGGCATGCCACCAGCTCCTATGAATCAAGGACCTATGGGGCAGCCACAGCCTGGAATGACTAGTAAGTATTATATAATTACATTGTTTGCCACAGCCAGAATACCTATGTTCGAAGCTGGTCCTCAGCCAGAATGCCAGTGTAGTGTATTGGGCTGGAGTGTTTAACTAAGACTTAGGAGACTTGGTTGCAAATTCCTGTTGGCCTAAATCCCAGCCAAAATAGATCAAGATAACCCACTTTATCCAGGATGAGCTGAGAAGCCAACCCCCGTTCGAGAATCGTAACACATGGATCAATATTAGAAATTGACTTATTGCCTATTACTATGGGCCCCAAGGAGTTATTTTGTTTAAGTCAAGACCTTACAGCTGCCTCTCTGTGGCAGACTGTGTTGGCTGCCTTGGTAAATTATCTGCATTGAAAACTAGACATCTGGTGGGCCATGGTATCATTCTGTATAGGAGGCACTATACTGTAGTCGTGTGGTCCTTCCGGAGAGATGATCTCAGAAGGTGGTGCTGGATGATATATGTTTTGCCCTTTAGTTGTTGGTGGCCAGTGGGATTCCTCAAGGTCCTGTTTGCCCCCACTGCCATGCTATTTAACAGCCTCATGAAACCTTGGGGAGAGTGTGATTGCCATCACCATTGCTGCCAGCAGCAGAACTTGCAGCCTGGGTTCTCCTGCCAATAATTCCACTGTCTCCAACCTTTCAGTTAAAGTGTTTTCTTATTACATAAGATGATTTTAACAGTGATTCCCTGTCACCACCATCCTGGACCCCAGGGGACTCAGTTCCCAGTACCTGGCAGTTGTCAGTTCTCTACTGGACTCTGTTTCCATCAGTTACCATCACTGGGGCCAGTCTTTCTCTCTCTCTCTCCTCTTATTGCCCCCTCCTCTCCTGGTGGTGATTATACCACCAGCGCTTCAGTTATATATGGGCGGATGTTATGGGTCCTGTCAAACATCACAGGCATCAGGGAATTGTGGGCACAGGAGCTGGTGTGAAAGCAGCCCTCCTCCCCCAGCCTCTACCAATGAATGCTGGGAAACCATCCAAGGAGTCCTGCCAGAGGTTGCCCTTTGGCTCCTACGCCAGCTCTTCCAGTGTACACAGGATGGGCTGTAGCGCCTCTGATTCTGGGCTCTGGGTCTCTTCCTCCTCTGCTGATGCCTTCCCAGCTGTCCCCAGTCCTGAAGAAGGACCCCAGGCTTTCTCTTTGCCCTCCTCTGATTTCTCTTCCATGCCCTTTCTCTTGCAGTCCCATGTGCCTCATCACCTCCCTCCCTGTAGACCCCTGCACTTCCCTCCTTCCTGTCTCCTTCAGACTGCAGAGCAGATAATCCACTCAGTCTTTGGAGTGTGGCAGCATTAGGGCCGTACACCTCTGGAGTCTTTTAAAGTCTGTTTTATAGATCTTGTATAATGGCTGAAATCCTGTTGCTAGAAGTTATGCTACATATATGCTACATAAAGCTGATGAAATCATCAGCTGTGGGCATATTTGGAAATAGAACTCATTTTTGGTTTCTTCAAAAGTCAAGGCTGCCATGGAAGCACTTTGATTTTCAGGAAGTCATTGGGGCGTTTCAGTTTTGGGGCAAGAGGTTTTTTAATCACCAAAAATCTCTGCCACTGGGATGATTTAACTGCTGGTGGACGTATTTGGTCACTCGACTTCCCCTTCTTGTCCTGCTGCCCCCATGATGAAAGGACCTTTGGGGGACAAGTATTATATCCAAAACATCACCACAGCTGATAATGTCATTAGTTTTATGCAGTGTAAACTGTGGCAATATGATTTTAGTCAATGTTTAAACAATATTTTTATTTCATAGTTTTAAAATTGCCATTAGTTTGTTTTTAATTATTTGTAGAGTTCTTAATTTTTGTAAGCCTTCTTGGGCCCCTGCAGAGTGGGAGGAGTGGGATAGAAAATAAATAAATGATTAAAATGTGTTTGCCTTTTTAAATAAACAGTGACCTTACTTTTATGTGTTACATTTTAATAACTTGTATAAATATATACATTGTGATTTAAGTGTCGAAGTCTGCCCATGATAGAAAATTTCAAATGTCTTTAAAACACTTGCAAATGAAAAAAAAAGTTGACACCTTAAAATAGTTGTTTTAATAAATAATATATGGAAATGAAAACATTTTAAATAAGGGTGAAGTCAATCATTGCTCTTATTTGTAAAATATAAAGAATCAGTGATTTGTAAAACTCATAAGAACATTGGAAGAGTCCTACTGGATCATGCCAAGGCCGATCTAGTCCAGCTTTCTCTATCTCACAGTGGCCCCACCAGATGCCTCTGGGAGCACATGAGACAACTAGATACCGGTCTCTTGATACCACTCCCCTGCATCTGGCACTTAGAGGTACCCTGCTTTTAAGCCTGGAGATAACACACAACCCCATCATGCCTTATAACCACCTGCAATAGACTTTCCTCCAGAAATCTAATCCCCTTTTAAAGGCATCTAGGCCAGATCCCATCACCACATCCTCCAACAAGGAGTCCCACAGACTAACAACATAGTAAGTAAAATAATATTTTCATTTGGTCTCACTCTCACAACCCTCCATTAGAGTTGATGACCCCTGGCCCTTGTATTGTGTGAGAGGGAAAAGAGCTTCCCTGTATGCACTTGATCTATCCCGTGCATATGTCAATCACATCCCCCCTCAGATGCCTTTTTGCAGACTAAAAAAACCCAAACGCAGTAGCCTTTCCTCATAAGGAAGGTGCCCCAGACTAGTAATCATTTTAGCTGCTATCTTCTGTGCCTTTTTTAACTCTTTGACTTTTTTTAAGACATGGTGACCAAAAAGCAAAAGCAAAGTGTTCTGCTTATATACCACCGATGGTGCTTAAAGCCCTCTCTGGGCAGTTTATAATTTAATTATGCAGGGCATGTCCTCAGAAGGATAGAAGGCTGAGTCAACCATGAGCCAGCTACCTGGAATTGAACCCCAGCTCATGAGCACAGTACAGCAGTCTAACCAACGTGCCACCAGAACTGTATGCAGTACTCCAGATCTGCCCTTACCGTTGTTTTGTACAGTGGGATTATAATACTGTCTGTTTTATTTTTAAGCCCTTTTAAAAATGATCCCCCACATGGAATTGGCCTTCTTCACTGCCACCACATACTTTACTTGATATTTTCATTGAGCTGTCCACCAGCACACCAAGATCTCTCCTGATCTGTCATGGGCAGCTCATCAGTACAGTACAGTACAGTATTTAATTTTATTTGTTTGTTTCCATTACAGATGGTCCTCTTCCTGACCCAAATATGATTCGTGCCAGTGTGCCAAACCAGATGGTGAATCGCATGCAGACACCACCAGGTGAGAATTCAGCAAAAAGGAGGCTGAGTAACCTAGATGAAAAGTAGAACTATACATGCTCTCTACTCCCTCCCTATACAATGGAAACTCATACTGTAGATTCCATTTGTCTTTTTTTCACATCCTGGCCTTTCACTGGCTTGAAACCCCATTTTTTGTACTTGTGTTGCGCAAGAGTAGGCCCATGGAGTCAATGGGAACTTGGTGGTCCAATTCCTTCATACGTTGTGCTGATTCAAGTGGGCCTATTCTAGTGGGACTTAGAATGCTAGGCAACAGGATTTTGGTTACTCTTCATCTTAAACAATGAATGATGTGTTGATTCACGAAAGAAGCAGCTACCATTTTCTGAGAACATATTTTCAGCACAATTAATGATATACTACAATAATTCGAAAAGTTTTAAGATACCATATTGGAAATTATCTGTTTGGAAAAATGCTGTGAAGGTGTTGGACAACTTTCCAAATGGATAATACAGGGAAAAGTTTGGTTCCCTGTGCCAGCAATTTTCATTTTTGTAGATATTAATTTAAACTAAAAATAACTCTTTCAGCACTGAACTTTCAACATAGTAGCAGTCATACTTCGTCACAGAAACGAAACCACCTTGCTCTTTCTAACATCACTATTTCCAAAATACCATTTGATTGACACTGCTTGTCTCTCATGGTAGTGCTTATCCCAAGTCTATAACCTGCTGTCAGTGCGACTGTTTTGTCAGCTTAGCTTATGTTTTCACTGGTTATTTTTGCTTGCTTTTGGATACTCTGTCTACACCTCCTCCTGATTGTTGGTTTGCGTGCCTACTGTACCATTTACACTTTCCAGTTTTTAAAAAAATGCTGAAGATAGCATCTGTTCAAAATGTGACCTTTCCTGTATTTGCCAGTCACTTTGTTTCCTACTTTTTTATTCCCCAGACCCCCCAACCACTACTGATTGTGTTCTTTCAAGAAATGATTTCATTTCCTTCACACAGATTTCATACAGAAACTAAGGTTTTCAGTGGCATGCTGTCCAGTTCTGACCAAACCTCTTTGTAACTTTTTCTTAGAATATGGAGCATGTTCTAAACATCTTGATTTCTTATTCTACATTCCATGGGGTTCAGCCTTGCCTTTGTTTGCTAATTTTGTTCCTAACAAATAAAGGCATTTTTACTTTTGGGCCATCCACTTGACTGTGGCAGCTGTCCTGTATGGCTCAGTTTTGACTTCTTGGATTATCTAAGTTCCTTATGTTGTTTGCTCTACAATCTTTTATAGGTTCTCATATCTACTTTATTTTTGTTTTTCTCTTTCTTTCATGTATTTCTTCTTAGTGAAACAATCAAATGTATGTTTTACTAGCATTTGTTTTTTTAATATGGCAAATAAAGTAACTGTTTAACTTGTTCATAAAATATAACTAAATTCTTCATCATTCTTGGTCATACCAACATGTAGCCAAAATTTGGATTCTCCCCCCCCCCTTTGCATCTCTAAGGTAGATCTGTTCCTTTATATTTCATATCTAGCAGCTTGGCCCATGCCCAGTTGTAGTAACTGTTCATAGACAGTTGCTTTCTTATTTTAGATTCCTGATATCTTCCCTTCTTGTCACTGTCTATGCACTAAATGTGTTTTCTATCTAAGTTCTTTCCCCTGGATTCTCTCTGAATTGTTCAGGTTCAAGCCCCCTATTTTCATAGAGTTTGCTACCCTTTCTTACACAACCTCTCTTTCTCCTCTCCTTATTGCCCATTTATGGTCCCTTCAAGCCTTTTAAAGGTTTTGACATCTTATTTTATACCTTCTCCATGTTCTGACACCTTCCTCCATTTGTCTTGTCTATTTAAAATATGCCTTCCTCTTCATTCTTACATGTAACTTGAGTTTTACATGTTATAAATATTCTAATGAACTGTCTTTGTTTTAAATATGCAACCTACAGGAATGAATCAGTTTGGAACAATGAACATGCAGATGCCATCAGTTGGACCCCGGCAAACCCCTCCCCTTCAGCACCCTGGACAGCTAAGCCAGACAGGGGCCATGAGCCAGGTCAGTTTACTGTCGTGCCCACTGTTATTATATCCAGTTTATTTACTGTCATGCCCACTGTTATGTCCAGTTTATTTTTGTGTATAGAATTTTATGTATCTTTTAATGACTTTCATCTTGAGTTATTTGGAGCTGGGCGTGCAGCTTTCTTTAGAAAATGGGTTCATTGGCCAGTTGGGATGAGAATTGAGGAGCAGTTGGGTATAAGCATACTTGTAAATATGTTGTACTGTGGTCATCTTGTGGTATCTGTTAAGTATGAACTCAGGCTACAGTTAAGAGGGTAAATGAGTGTTTTATTTATTTGTAATAAATCTTTTCTTACAGATGGGTTTTCCCCCACGTATGCAACAACAAGGGGTTGGGCAGCCACCCAGTCAAAGTCAGTTTCTGCAACAGAACCAGTTTCCTGCATTGTCCCCTGGAATAAATCCAGCAGGCACACCTATGACACAGCCTGGCAATCAGACCCCAACTTCTCAAGTATGTTGAGCAAGGATTGTTCTGCAGATTTTTTTGAATATGGATTTGTTTGTTTCGTGGGGGAGGGGGATTAAGGCACAAACATGGAATTGGCACAAACAAAACAAAAAGCTTTTCACAAACGATTCAGTATAATCATTGGTTACCTAAAAGGGACCATCTTGGGGGGTTTTTTTTAGGTCCTCCATTTTGTTCACTTTTTCATCTCATAAAGTTGTCAGCTATAATTTACCATCATGTCCTTACTATCTATCTTTGTCATGGCTGCTGGGAATATCTGACGGAATGCTATACTGTACTTGTGGCTGGATCTGGTTTTTGATGGTGTGTGTACCTAGAGTGTTCAGATACTGACTGTTCTGTTTCTTCACAGGCACAAATGACGAGCGCTTCCTGCCCTGTGACTTCTCCAGCTGTGGCTCCAGGTTCACAGGGAAGTCACCTTCCCTGTCCCCCTCTTCCACAGTCTAGTTTGCATCGAAACTCACCCTCTCCAGTACCAAGCCGTACTCCTACACCCCATCATACACCACCAGGCCTAGTTTCCCAGCAGCAGCAGCAGCAGCAACAACAACAACAGCAGCAGCAGCAGCAACAACAACAACAACAACAGCAGCAGCAACAACAACAACAGCAGCAGCAGCAGCTGCCTGTGCACCCACAAACAACCCTTTCCTCTGCTCCTGCTCCAGTTGCTCAAGCTATGCCACCTGGGCCACAGTCTCAAACTATGCATCCGCCTCAGAGGCAAACTCCAACACCTCCCCAGGCTCAGCTGACTCCCCAAGTGCAGCCTCCAGTTTCTGTTACGCCTTCTGCAGAGCAGCAGTTGCCCCAGCAGCCGCTTTCACAACAGAGTACAACTGCATCTGTGCCCACCCCGACAGCAGCTCTCCAGCCTCAGCATCCTGCCACACCTGTAAGGAATTTTTTAAATTTGCCAAGTTTTCAAGTTCACCTTCAAAGAATGGGCATAGCTTTTATGGAGGGACAGAACAGTATACTTGACTCTGTAGCTTGTGCTGTCTTCTGCGTAGCAGTGATTCACAGGAGTATAATATAGTGTAGTGACAGTATAGATGTTTGTTATGTATCAATCACATGTATGTTTTGGCATTGTTGGTTGGTGTACATCACCAAGCATGTTTCCATGGTGGAAAAGAATTGTCAAATTTGCCATATTTATTTTATAGTATTATTCCATTGCCATGAAAAGGAAAGGAGAGAGAGCCCATATTTTCCATCTACAAGACGCTCCCATGTATAAGATGACCCCCACTTTTCCAACCCAAAATTACAGTTTCACAACTACACAGTTGTCTCCTTGGTTTACTTCCTTGTATAAGACAAACCTCATTTTTAATCTAACAATTTTAGACAAAAATATAATCTTATACACGAAACAATACTATATGTTACCTAAGATACAAAAGCACAGTATGCATCACTTACTTTGAAGCATAAAATATTTACAGAATCCAAAATTGATAAATTATTTATTATTTATTTTATTATTTTGAATATTTTTACCCCATCTTTATCCTTGAAAAAGGACCCAAGGTGGTTGACAATAAAGAGAGACAATATACTGCCAAGAATATTTAAGACATATTCAAATTAAGAACATGGAATTAGGAGAGGCAACTTAGAACATTAATATGTAACATAAAAGCTACAAAGCACACAAAAAGAAAAAAATCCATTATGAGGGAAGGAAATCACTGTTGTTCTTATGAAATCAGTTAATGCAATCATCTATAGTAATCATTAGAAAAGACAGTAAATAGTAAATCTAAAAGGTTTTTATTTTTATTTTGCTGTAGCTTTCCCAGCCAGGTGCAAATATCGATGGGCAGGTATCCAACCCACCATCTACTAGTAGTGCAGATGTGAATTCTCAACAGGCTGCCCCTGAGCAGCAGCAACAGCCTCTCCCCGAAATTAAAATGGATATTAAATTGGAAGAAGAGGACTCAGAACAAACAGACCTTCAGATGGAAGAGAAACCAGAGGTGAGTGTGTAGCATACACAATAGGAGGACTAGTAATAATAATTGAATGTTATTTTAGATTTTCACATTTGGACCTTATCCAAAAGTGGCATAAATAGTTCTCCTATTTTATCCACAAAACAGTTCTGTGCAGTAGGTTTAAGCTGAGAAAAGTGCCATGCCTCAAGGCTATTGAAGTCAGAGGTGGACATGGATTTGATCTAAGCGCCATTCAAGCCAGGACTCAAGTTACTACCATTCTGATCTAAAAATTAGTAAAATCCGTAAATAAAATGAGGATGCTTCAAAAATTGGTGTGCTGTGAATGGCCAGTTCTGTTTATACAGCCTGTTGAAGTATGAATCAGACATAAGTAACAACGTAACCTAATATTCACCAATCAGATTTCTTAGTGTCACTTCCTGGTTTTAAATCTTCTGCTACCTACAGCTAGACTGGGCATGTAGGTTTGATGAGAGGGAACAAGGTTTTCTTATGACTGCATACTTCCGTATATTTCAGATAACTGCCTGTTTTCTAAGCTTGCCTACATGAAGAAAGTAGCATTCAGCTATAATTTCAAGAGTATATAGGAACTTGATGCAGGTTGTATATGCCATCTGCCAGCATGGCTGATGGTCAAGAAGCTGCAATCGAAAACATCTGGAAGGTGCCAGGTTGTTTGTCTTTAGGTTGTACTGTTCAGCAAAGCAGCAAAAATGTGATAATAATCTGCGTATACGTAATAGTATTGAGTGCGGTTGACTTGTGGCTATCTCTGCAGGATTGCGGTGCCTTTTCTCACCAAGAAGTTCAAAGGAAGTGTATAGTACTCTGAACTGTCTCTTAGTCTCCATTACAACCAGTTGCATGTAAGAAATGTGATTTCCACGGTTGCTTCATGGCGTAAAGCAGTCAACATACTGTAACTGAACAGGCTTTTTCCTAACTTGTGCAATTTTCAGATTAAGGTAGAGTCTATGCCAGAAGATTGTAAATCTGAACCAACAGAACAGGAAGAGAAGAAACCAGAAATGAAGCAAGAAATGAAGGAAGAGGAGGAAAGACCTAGTACTCCAGGCACCCAGTCATCACCTGCTTCAGGACAGTCAAAGCGAAAAAGTAAGCTACATATTTTCCTTGACAATATCTGGAAGCTTGGTAGTTTTCTTGAGTTTGAGACAAATGTATATTTAATGCCTTGCTAATACAAATATTTTAGTTGAAAGTAACCCATCATCTTGTAGAACACTAGTGGGGGATATGTAATATATCCAACAAAAAGAGGCAACGAGTGGGGCATAGGGAGAATGGTTGTGGCACCTTAAAGACTAATTGCTGTATTTCAATGTGAGTCCACTTCCTCAGGCATTAGAATGGGGCTATAGGGCTGTCTTATTTATAAGCCATGACCAAGTTAGGGTCCAGATCATGGACAAAGTGACGATGGTGTGTTCATAAAGGGATAGAACTGCCAGGTAGTAGATACAGTTAGGAGTTTACAAGATAATAACAGCATTTGTTTATTTTTGTTAATATTGTCTATTCTATCAGAACCATTTCCTAACTTTTACGCATTAGGATTTTCACAAGTCTGATGCTCTAGTATTAAGACACCGAAGAAATTGCAGATGATGTTCTGCCTGGATGTTACAACATTTTGTTAATTTTCTTTGTCTCTGTTTTTAAAAGTTTTCAAACCAGAGGAGCTGAGGCAGGCACTTATGCCAACTTTGGAGGCCCTTTACCGTCAGGACCCAGAGTCCCTTCCTTTCCGACAGCCTGTGGATCCCCAGCTACTAGGAATTCCTGTAAGTATGTTTTACATAGTAGTTGATTTCTCTCGGTACATTTTTAGTGTTTTGTGCCTTCCTAAAGATGTGCACCTGTCCACCTCATGTTTTTTGTAGATTGAAATTTAGCTAGGAAGTCAGGAGAAATATCTTTCAGAGTACGATTATCTCCATCTAGCTGGCAAGATTATAGTTGATAAAAGCTTCAAGAAGCAGCCGAGGAACAAAATAAACCCAAGATTTTAGAATTCTAATTTTGTACACATTTGTTTTTCCTCAGGACTACTTTGATATAGTAAAGAGCCCCATGGATCTTTCTACTATCAAGAGAAAACTTGACACAGGGCAGTATCAAGAACCCTGGCAATACGTGGATGATATTTGGCTTATGTTCAACAATGCCTGGCTCTACAACCGCAAAACATCTAGAGTGTATAAATACTGTTCCAAGTTGGCTGAGGTGTTCGAGCAGGAAATTGATCCAGTCATGCAGAGCCTTGGCTATTGCTGTGGTCGAAAGGTGAGGAGGGGCTTCTAAGTAGAAAGTTGACAAACTATTACGAGTTGTCAGAGCAATTGACTACCAAATTTTAAATATTCCTTCTTGACAATTGAGTGAACTAGTGATGCCTGGATGCCCCGAGCACATCTGATCTTGCCTGGTCTCGAAAGCTAAGCAGGGTCTGGCCTGGCTAGTACTTGGATGGGAGACCACCAGGGAATACCAGGCAGTGTTGGCACCTGGAGTTGGAACTGGTGAGCCACTCCAGTATTCCTGCCAAGAAAACTCCATGGACATGGAGTCATGAACTGTAATGGGGTCGTGACTATAATGACACAACAAAAATGGGCAGCAAGTCTAATGAACCTGCAGTCCACGCCTTTGTCTTCGCGCAGTGTCCCTGCAGTTCTTGGCTGACGTGATCTTTCTTATAGGTCACATTGGGAGAAAGTAATACATATGCCTTTGGTGCTCATGTTTCATATGCCATTAATTCTGACACTGTTAGAATTATACTACATTATGTTTACTATTACTTGAAGGCCTGATTAAACATTCCTTAATATTGTGCCACTGTGTTCAATCCCAAGACATATTGTTATTCAAGGTGTGAGAGATTTGTCGTTCCATTGTGTCTGCACACATCTCTGTACATAATACAATAATATTTGAATTGTTTCTTTTTCCTGATAGCTACATTTTGTGCATGTTTGGTTGAAAATTGATCCCACATCATTGGGACAGGGTCTTTAATTAAGCAGGTATAGGATTGCTAGCTCTGTCTTATGCTGCTGTACAAACAGGATACTTTTGTCAGGCTGAAAAATATGGGATAAATTTCTCAATGTGTCAGCAATTGCCACTAAATCCATGCTTCTATAAGCTTTTTCTGCTCATAGGCAACATTGGTTATGGATAAGCAAAACTTGAATCTCCTTGTTAGGCAGTACGTGCAGTAACATACATCCACACCTGTTTATAGACAGAAGGACTCAGAAATTCCTCTTTGTGGATTTCCTTCTTTGTGCGTCTCTACAGAACTTTATGTGGGTTTTTTGTGTGTTCAGTTTAAGACTGTGTAAGCACCACACAGGTTGCATTCTGTGCCTTCAGGGTTGGCTAATATCTGCAAGCATCATGGTTCACTGGATGTCCGTAAGCAACATATACCCCCTCCCCTCTTTCTTTGCAGTTGGAATTCTCACCACAGACTTTATGTTGCTATGGAAAACAGTTATGCACAATCCCGCGAGATGCTACGTATTACAGTTACCAAAACAGGTAAGAGAGTATTTAGGAACAGCCCTGTGCTGCTTTGAAAAACCATATTAGAGAGAGACAGCCATGATCTTGCTCTTTGAACAGGCTTGTTATGTAAATAACATCTTGTTCCATTTGACGTCTGCCCTTTTTTCAAGAAAAAAGGATGTTTCTATAAACTTATTGTGTGCTAGAGACAAGTTTAGAGCTATTGCAGTAAAACGTGAATAACTTTTTTCTCTTTTCTAAACCGTTCACATCAAAGCATGCATGTCTGCATTTAGAGACATGCATGCCTTCACTGCCTGCTTTGTCTTCCTTCATTTCCCAAAGAAGGAAGTCCCCCCCCCCCGTTTGAATGCATGTAGTTGTCATATCCACAGATAAAATAAAGCTATGCTATTATATTTAATAAACCAATTTTAAAACCCAGGATGTTTGCTAAGACAGATATGGGTTTATTTGAATTTTTCATTTTGTGACTTTTCTCTTTACAAACCTAACTCAGTAAAATATTTGACATTGTCAATGATGTGTGCTTGCCTGGGATCTCTTAAAAATCAAGGCAGAAATGATCCTGAGTATGTACTCTTCCTTAAGGACTTGTGCTGTGGATTGGCTAAAGGCTACCTAGTCTAGTTCCTTTTGTAGGAGGTCCACCTACCAGAAGGTCCCCTATAGTCCACAAGTGGACTTCCATTGCTTTGTCCTCACTGTTTTAGATTACTCTTTTCTGAAGTGGAAAAAATAGTTTCTTGAGTTAAATAGGAATTGTAATGGCTCACTTTTACCAGTTGAACTTGGATAACAGGGGCAATCTTTTTTTCTCAGGACTGTGTCTTTTTTTCACAGAAGGGTTTAACCTTCTTCTGTGAGGTCAGCCAGCATCTGATAGAAAAACAGTGTTTAGCTTTTTGAAAAAAGAAGCAACATTGAGAATAAAGCAGGAGACCTTCCTTGTTTTTAACTAAAGATTTTGTTCAAAATGTTTCTGTTGATTTCTTTAACATTTAGACACCAAGCCCACATGCCACATTGCAAATAGCTTTAAAAACCCCATTAATTTCCAAAGGAGCATGTAAAGTGGTACAGAGGCATACTGGCCAATGCATTCAAGCCAGAGAAAGACTCTTGGTAGATAGTACTTGTCTTGTTCTTCGGACTTGGTTCTTTAAATATTTCGTTTGATGTATTTGTCACCTTGTCAGTTACAGCACAACTTGCTATTATGTACTGGAAAGTGGGGGCCATGGAAAGCTGATCTCTTAGCAAATACTGATCCTATAATGTTGGTTTTGTTTTGCTTTAAGATGCTGTCGCAGTTTTGTTTTTTGTTTTTGTTCCCTTTTGTTGTGTTTGTGCACTCAAATTAACTTGCTTAGCAGTGGAAAAGCTGACATTTCTTTATCCTCTTGAGGATAAATAACATATTGAGTAAAACACTCATCTTTAATTGTAATAAAAATGGAATTCTTTTAATATCTCAAGCATTCCATGCCTTTAAATGGATGGATGTCATCAATTCTTCAGATATTAAAAGCATACAGATGTGTAGCTGTCACTCAAAGTACCTACAATTTGGCAAATTGAAAACAATTGCTTCTTTAAACATGCTGTGGATAGACTCTTCAGGAGAGAAAGACAGTGCTCTGACAGCATATGACCATTCTCAAGATGGATTGTTCTTCCCTTTTCCATCCTTCTCCTGGCAGATGTTCTTATGAAAAAAATTGCTACCCTGATGTAGATATCAGAGCAGCAATGGCAGTTACCCCTTTTCTTCTTCATTTTGAGCCTCTGCTTTATTTGGCATTGATTATTAAAATGAAGAAGCCATGGGTACACTCAAATGCTTTTTTGCTATAATTTGCTGCTTATGATCCCATTTGAGAGACTGAATGCTAATCTGTGCTTTGCCTTGGCTTTCTGCTTTGTGTTGTCCTGTCTTGCTTCTGTGTTTTTATTTTTCGTCCTGCAAATCCCCATTTCTTTGTCCGTTTTTGTGTGTGTGTTGTTTTTTATTTCTCCTTCATGCTTGTCGTTGTCCGCACTTGGCTTTGATTGCAAAATACCCAACCAAACCAAACCAAAAAACAAACCAACCAAATACAAACTCTGGGTCCCATAAATCTTCATCATTGAATGTCCCTGTCGCCGTTGACGACCTGCTCTCTGCTCCCGCCCCCCTTCTTGGCCTGCTGTGATTGGTGACTCCGTTGCTTGGCTTGGGCTGTGTTGTGTGGACGGAACAGTTCACCCAAATATGGCCTTCTTGCCGACAGGTATCATTTCTGTGAGAAGTGCTTCAATGAAATCCAAGGGGAGAGCGTTTCTTTGGGGGATGACCCATCACAACCACAAACGTGAGTAGCTTTAAAACAATTTTTAAAAAGATATTCAACAGATTACTAATATTCTTTGTAATAGGTTAAATACCACAAAATGATGCAAGTCACATGAGGTGAAATTATTATCTAATGCTAAGGCTTTATACCAACTATGAGAGAACAGAAGAAACAAACATCTGTTTGAAAGCACTGCCATAAGTCATCAGGCCACATTTTAAAGATAATATAAATACAGTAATACCTCGGATAAAGAATGCCTCGGATAACAAATTTTTTGGATAACAAATGTAAATTTCCAGTTACATTGATCCCCCGCCTATCGCTGGGGTTAGGGACCTGACCTGACCCACGATAACTGAAAATCCGCGATATGCGGATGCAGGTCAGGTCGGGTGTGGGGGGCCTAACTGGAGGCTCTTGTACTTACCCCCAGCCTGGCGCTGCTCTGAATGGGACTGCGAGGGCCTTCCCAGGCCTTCTGGAAGCAGCACCAGTCCTGGGGTAAGTATGGGAGGCCAGAAACAGCCTTTGCCCCTTACCCAAGGGGGGCTTTTTCATATAATATGGTCTCGCAATATATGAACCGCGATAGGGCGGGGGACCACTGTATAGGGCTGCCTCGGATAGCAAATGTTACCTATGAGCTGCCTCGGATAACAAATGTTTCATAATGCCTTGCAAAAAATGTGTACCCTGCATGCTTTGCAGGATGCATAGTTTGTGGAGGGGTGGGAGGAGTTTGAGCGTGTTTTTTTCCATGGCATTTTGGAGCAGTTCTGGACATGTTTTGCTGAGGGATTTGGACCTTTCGAACTTGGTAAGATAGGGAGCTAGCTTTTATTAATCTTTGCACTGTTTTCCTTTGCATTTTTGGCTGGAAAAGGCTGGTTGCTAAAAAAAGTAGAAAAAGAATATAGGAAAGTTTTTTTAAAAGTAGCTTTCTGATAGTTTGGGGGAAAGTGAAAAAATATGTAGTCTTGTCAGATGATATGGATTATGGAATGTTGTTGTACACTTGTAATCCCCACCTGACACAATAGATAATGTAACCAGTTAACGATTGAGCCCATGAATTGGGAATATAAAGCAGAGCCTCAGTTGTCTGACAATCAGCTAATTTATGTACATAATCATTTTTCATCATAAACCTAAATTATTGTCTGCCACATAGTTAAAATAGTTATTTTAATACACTTTTATGACAGAGTACATAGATTTTAGCAGCCATAATTTTAAATCAGGTAGGATTCTGTTTGATTACATGTTGTATGGAAAACAAGAATTTGCTAGCCAGCAAAAGGTGAAAAGAAGTAAGCCAGTGAAGACTCTGAGGACCTCAAATTACGAATACTTGTCATATTTCATTGGGGTCCCTTGCAGCAAAGGGCTGACAATTTCACTGCCTAGGAAAGGACCTGTGGTGTTCCTTTAAGTAATGGTCACAAGTGGACATGTTTCATTGGAGGAAGGTGTCAGATTTCTGCCCTGTTACCCTTGAGGGGCAACAAAGATGGTTAGACTGCTAAAAAGTGAAGAAATGGATCAGGAGGCTGCTGAACTCTACTTCTGGTTGTTTTTTAAATGGACAGTTTTTGAGGTGAAACAGTATTGCAGGAACAGCTGTAAACTTTTAAACAGTGGTTGCCAGGAATAATAGTTTGCCCTTTCTTTGCCTGAAGAGCGTTAAGTGGGAAAGAATAGGGGAGTTACATTTTCCTTACTCATGTCTTCTAGTTTTAAGGGGTAACATATTGAAATTTGTTTTTACTTAACAAGTAATTAGCCTTTCTAAGCCTTTCTAACCCCAGAATAGCATTGCGGTAACCCCTGATATTCCAAAGCATTTCTTAGCTAATCTAGTAGTCATGCATTTCCTAATCTAATTTATTTTCATCATTCTGAGAGACTAATTTGAGTTATTTCAATTAAATGTAAAAATGACTTGCAGTAACGGGGAAAAATTAAAACAAAATGCAATCATGAAAGCAACAATCCTACAAATGGAATTTCCTGAGTTGTGAAATAAATAATTGAAGTGAAATTCAATTATTTGAGATTTCACCTACCTGAATAAATTCAAGCACATTTCTGATGTTCATATGTGGCCAAGAGATTAATTAGAACTCCTCCCCCAAAAGGGTAGGGGCTGTGGTTCCCTCCATGAGCACATTTGTTGAAGATAAAACACCTCAGTTTCAGTCCTTTGCATTTCTAGGTAACTTTGCAGAAAACTGTCGCCTGAAATAGAGTCGTCAAAATGGAAATAAATGAGTTGGTGATCTGACTTGGCATAGGGCATCTTCCTGTATTTCTAACCCCCTCGTTTGCCATTACTTAGAAAGTTATGCTATAAGTGTATTAAGATGAATAATTTTAGATAAAGTAGCCATGTCAGTCTGCACTAGCATATCAGGCAAAAGTAAAAGACAAATGAAAAATCAAGTACACAAAGACATTTCCAGTATCTTAAAGTCTGAGGAAGAGGACATGTGCATGAAAGCTCAAATTAAAATATAGTAGTTAGTCTTTAAGAGTTTTTGTCTTCTTTATTTTTTATATTTCCCTGATTGTTGCCTGGTAAAAATGAATACTATATATATCTATATATATATATCACTATTTTCCATTTTAAAGAATATACAAAGAGGCAAAACATTTTCAAGGATTTCCCTGTATCCTCTGACACCTTCCCAGTGATGGTGCCGGAAAAAAAGTGCACACCAACAGCCAGCTGTGCCTAGGGATTAGGAAATGATTGTAAGGGGCATACTTACTGAACCCTGAACGGTAGGAATGCCTACAGCAGTAAGGGAGCAGATGAGGGGTTTTACTGGGCAGCTCAGGGAGGCAGCTTGGAGCAGCAGGTATCGTGTACTGGGTGAGAACTGCCAACAGAGTGAGGCACAGCACAGATGAATGAGTGAGCACAATTTTGGAGGAGCAACAGTTGTAAGAAAGAAAGAAAGGCAGCAGGTGGAAGCAGGAGACTTGAAGTGTAGCATACCTAGTACTGTGAGCCAAGTGTTCCTATTTGCCCACCTACCTCCATGCTTCCCCAGGTTAGTGGCCCAGCCTCTGCCCTCTGATGACTACTACCTTTCATACTAAGGAAGATATGTGCTCCCACATTTTCCATTTCATCTGCCAGCACCAGTGTCTGGGCTTAGTCTTCAAGTGGCTGAGTAATAAGTTACTACTGGAGCGGTGGCCCACGTCCTGCCCATAGCTGAGTACCTTCTTGCAGTGTATGGACTCACCAGTGCAGGCATCCATTGCACACTGTTGAAACTGCTTCCAGATTTGCTGAGAGCTCCTTGTTTTTGACTATATGCTCCTAACATTGATTATTTGTCATCACCATTCGTTCTGACAACTGGTGCTGCAAATGCAGTTGGAGAGATGGGGTGGTTTCAGTGTCACAAGCTTCTCAATGCCCACCCGAGTCCCCTCTGTCTCTTCCTCACCCATGTCAGATAATGTATGTATTTGAAATAGTGTTCCCAGCAACCACAATGCTGCTTTGATTTGCACAGGAGAGATTTTCTGGGAATGGAAACGGGAGGTAAACATTTCTTTGAATATGAAAGGGCTGCGTGGTATGGATATGGAGACAATGTCTGGTGCTCTTCATAAATCTTCATAAATATCTTTTCCAACCACAAAAGCAGCAGTACTGCTACTGCCCAAGCTGACAGTCTGATTCCTGATATCATCCTTCTCCTCTGGCCCACCGGGTGTTTGGGAGAATTGTGATGGATTGATAGCACAAAGACGTGACTGGAACCCATGTAAGATTTCCTCATATCTGTCCTTCCATGAAGTGGAGGCTTTTCTGCCTCCCAGGCAGAGACACACAAACTCTGAATTGCTACCTGCTGCTCTTTCATAGCATCAATGCTGAAGAAGGCAGCTGGGTGGGAGATTTTGTTTTGGGGGCTCATTCTAGGAGTGTAGGATGTTGGTGTCCTCCATCTTGCACTCCTTTCAGTAGAAGTTGCAGCAAGGAATAGAAGCAGCCTTCTCCAACTGCCTACTACTTCTGCCATACCCATGTTTCATATGGCCAGCAGACTCTAACCAAAGAACAGTATCTGATTTAGTTACAGCTGATGACAGACCCTTCCAAACAAAATCACACACAAGCACACAATATTTATTAATGCAATACATCTGTCTGTCTATAACAAAACCTTTTCCCCCTCCTTCATGTATCCCAGTGGGGCCTAAACATCATATATTTCCTTTTTATAACAATCTTTGAATCTGCTAATACTACCTAAACCATATTCCTAACTAGATTAAGAAAACTGCAATGAGAGTATCAGTGTAAACTGAGGGTTCAGAAATGGACTCAGAGAAAGCTGATGCAGCACAGGCCTGGACCAGAGCATATACCATAAAGTATTGAGGTGTCTTCCACCCTCACTACCCCTACTGTTACTTTTAATTTCCCTGTTCCAAACACTCCTCTCTGCTTTGGTGGGTTGGTTTTTTTCAGGCCTGGGCTCCATCGGGCTTGAGCAGCCCATTAAGAAATGCCTTTTCACTAAAAAAAAGGGGGGGGCGTGTGTGGCTTTTTTCTATCCTGAGTATATTTCTTAATGGGCTGCTCAAGTCCGACAGAGCCTGATCCTGCAAAAAAGACTCACCAAAGTCAAGAGGAGTGTTTAGAACAGGAAAATGAAAGAAAACAGTGGGGGTGGAGAACTCAAGGAAAGACGGAACGGATCATGCAAAAAAAAAAAAACCAAAGGGTAAAAGCAAGATGAGTTTGGGTTCTCCACCACCCACCCACCCCGAAAGGCTTACTTCCGTGTATACCATGCCCCTTAATTTTTGGCGCCATGATGTTAGGAAAAAAGCTGTGCGGTATACATGGAAAAATATGGAAATAACAACATGTTTAGATGATAACAACATGTTTAGATGATTTATTAGCAGGTATGTCCACCTTTTAATTGGAAAGAACCAGTGTGAAAAGATTCTCTGAGTGTGTCTGCCTCATTTTAAGTTTTGTGGGTACAGGCAGACTCATTTACTGGTTTTGCTGTCACTCCAGCCCCCTTCCCTTGGGAGTCCTATTGCATCCCCATTCAGGAGTCCCTGAGTTCTCTGTCCCTGGTACCACTGGTGCCAGAGTGTCTTTAAGTTTGATTTTTCAGAAATTATTCTAGAATGTCTGAGAAACATGTTTCACTTTCACTTCCCCCTCTTACAGGGATAAACGTAATTCTTTGTAGGAATTAGTTTTATTGATACTTGGAACCATCAAATTCAGATTTAGATATACAGTAGTTGGAACTATCCTAATAGGGCATTATTTGGTGGATTTCAAAATATTTCCAAATCTGAATGGCCATCCCTGTTGAAGACTGACAGTATTCAAACTAGTACATTCAATTTCTACATTGAAAGTTTGTGCCGATGTTTCTGTTAAAGTGATACCTCTGAGCAGTCTTTGAAAGGCAGAACAGCTTTTGAAAGGGAGACAGTCTTTTAATACTCACTAAAAATATGTGCCATGTTCTGGAAACAGTATTAGTTTTTCATATGGGAAAGAAGTCCAACTGTGTCTAAAACATAATCACTTCATATTGTTTTGCCAAGAAGGGGTTGCATTTGATACAACAAAGAGACTTGACTAACCAAGCATTTGTCATAAGTTCATATTAAGCTCTAAAGGTACTTCTTCACAAAATGTCACTTTGTGAAAGCCAATTCATAGTATAGAATGTATTTCAGCAAACAACAAGCTTATTACAACAGTTTCATGCTTCGCTTGTGGCAGTAGTTGCTATATTGTTAGCTTTTAAGCAGCCAGTACATTATCCCAGTTATCTGGATCCACCTGCAGTGTTCTCTGAAATCTTTTGTGGTAAACTAGAGACAAAAATATAGTCATAATGGGTTGAAATATTCTAACTTCTTGTCGTGTTCAGTCTTTTCCTTTCTTCCCACACAGTTTTTAAGGGGGAATATGCTTAGAAATTTCTTGAGTATCAGTTCTGCTGCAGATAATTTTATTATTAATTATTCTTATCACAACAAAGATTATCACTTTCTCTCCTCAGCACAATAAATAAAGACCAGTTTTCAAAAAGAAAAAATGATACACTGGACCCAGAACAGTAAGTAATACTTTTGAGCTATTGCAATCATACTTTGGGAAATGATTTCCATCTCTGTATTCTTGAAAAGATTTTCCATCTCTTTTTGAAAAGGAAGCTTATTTGTATAATCTTAGTACATTTGAGTACCTGATTTTGAAAGTTTTTCACTTTATTCACTTAGACTGTTGGCTGCAGTATTGATTTTTGTATTGTGTCTTAAAAATATTTACCTAACACATGTGTTGAAGAATGCTCCCATTTTGTTCTGTTTATTCTGGATTTCAAACATTCAAGTGCTGATACATTGCTCTAGAAACGTTCACAAACACAGAATAATGAGAACTCAAGTACAACAATCTTGTCTTTTTGGTTTTTTGTTTCCCAGCCAGCTTACCTATTTGTTTCACAAAGAATTGGTCACAACTGTAATGACAACACGCGCACGCACGCGCATACACACACACACACACACACACACACACACACACACACACACACACACACACACACACACACACACAGTCCCATCTTCAGTATTTTGTGTATGCTGGATTCTGTGTTCCTCCTAAGTACATCTCCTGGTAAGGAAAGCAGTGTTACTTAAAATCAAACGAAGAGTTAATAAGGGACATTTGACAGCTGGTGATCTTGAATGACATTGTATCATTTTGAACCATGTTTCTTTTATTTGTGTGAAGAGGTGTTTACAGCAGATCTGTAGATTTAAAGAACACACAGTTTCTTTTCCTCAACTGCATAAATTTCTAACTTAACTCTGAAACATTTTTCTGATTGACAGCTCTTGCAATACCTATGTTTTTTTTTCTCTTCCAGATTTGTTGAATGTATAGAGTGTGGAAGAAAAATGCATCAGATTTGTGTTCTTCACAATGAGATAATCTGGCCATCTGGGTGGGTTGCTTCTTCTTGTTTTCCTACTACTACTGTATTTCAGCTCTGCCTCTTCACTGAAGAAGAGCCCTCAAGGCACTTTACAAATATCATTAATCACAGTTGAAAACATTAAAAAACATTAAGCCTCATCTGCAAGAATGCTATGTTTTCTGGATATAAAAAAATAACACTGATGACTATGGTCTGCATAAAAATGTGAACATCAGATATTTCCTTAAATGACTCATTAAAGCACAACCTGTAACCTTTGGGTGTTTTTTTAAAAATTAGACTTCCCTTAATAATCTCCTATGTAATTCTCATTTTTTTGGGATGGAGGATGTTTCAATAACCCATATCTCAGGAAATTTGGCTCAGGAAATTCTAGCAGCACTTTTCTGATTGCCTAAACAAAAACAGCTGGTACATATTGCACAGTATACCAGAGTATCAGATCTAGTTGGGTTTTTTGTTCATTTATCTTTGCAAGAGGGAAAAGCAAAAGTCACTTGTAGAACAGACTGAAATTAAGACTCTGCTTAATCCATGGAAAAAGCTAGTTATTGAAATATGTATGTGAGCAATTGATCATTTTAGTGATTTTGAATTTGAACAGTAAATTCCAAAATGCAAAATTAAGTCTAGTATCTCCTTCACAGTGATATTTGAATTCAGTAGTTTAGTCATTGCTGCCACTAGGCTGGAAAAAATGCAGGGAATATTTGAAGGGGTGGATTTCACTAGGCTTATTATATCTTCTGTTTCAGCTTTGTCTGTGATGGTTGCCTAAAGAAAACTGGGCGAACACGAAGAGAGAATAAATTTTCTGCTAGAAGTAAGTGAAAATATGAGATTAATTTACCTCATCCTTTTGTGTTGGTTTACTTTTGTTTGGTTTTTTAAATACTGTTGTTCCTCTTTTCCTCAAATATTTCATGGGTTAATAAAAAATTAAAAACTGCTAACTGTATCATATAAAAATGAATGCACAAAAGTAGTAAACTAAACTGTTCAGCATAGTCAATTAAAGCAGCTTTCAGTTGAATTTAAATTCTGGTATCCACAGCTCTTCCTGAAATGATTAGTTTCCATCAGGAAAGAAATGATAGGGTACGTGGATGGAGAACCTGAGAAGTGATTGGACTTGTGGAAGGAGTCCATATTGGTTTATATGAATAAATAAATGAGCAGGTTTATGTGGGTTATCGATTTGACAACAACCCCATTGATTTCAGACAATTTTGTTTACAAGTAAGATACATTGGGGACTGGTGCTTTATTGACCCTGGGTAGCATTAACTACATACTCTTTCCCCAAAGCTGGGTTTGCACTGCAGTAGTTCTTGAAGGATGTTCTTTTCCTGGAATGAGTCGAACAAGTGATATTGTGTCCAACAATATCACGCTTGAACAAATTTAAACTGCCTTTAATAAAAGAGTATTATTAATCTTTGATCACTTGACAGTTGAAAACCCCAGGTAGTGGGGGCTCTTGATAATTGTCTAGTATGTTGCATTAACTTGGCACAATTAAGGAGCAAGTCCTCTACATGTCCTCGAAATGTGGAAGGCATTAAAACTATTCAAGAGTATTATTCTTCAGCTCCATTCCTCTGAAATGGAAGCCAGACCACCATTTGAGACTGCTGTTTTGAGCCTCAACATCTGTTTGCCTTTTTTAGTACAGGATTTATTGAGATCATTGCTTGAGAAGTTGTGTGGGGGTGGAGATGTTACATTATAAATATGTGATGTCTATTTCTGTTCCTTTCTTAATAATTTCTGGAGCTGAATTTGCCGTTTTCACTTCTGCTGCACCCAGTGTTTTCGGGGAACTGCCCCCAACATTTTTTCAGACAATTCAGTAATGCTCTAACCATCATGGTGGATAGTTCTGAATCCTAGAGAAGGGGTTATGAGATGGCTATGCTCTTTGTGCCCTGGCTACGAGTTTTGCTGAGGCTTGTAGCTGGCCATTTTTGAAATAACAGAGAGCTAGAATGTATCTGTCACTAAGCTGTAATTTTAATGGAGGAGAGCTAAGAGTTCAGGGGCATGCTTGCCTAGACTACTATGGTTCTGGGACATACCTGTTAGTGGATCATTACAAGTTCTTTATTTTATGCAGGATTACCAACTACAAGACTTGGTACATTTTTGGAGAACAGAGTGAATGATTTCCTGAGACGACAGAATCACCCAGAGGCGGGTGAAGTCATTGTGAGGGTGGTTCATACTTCTGAGAAAACTGTAGAGGTTAAACCAGGAATGAAAGCAAGGTATTATTATTATTTTCAAGTCATACACTGGTATCTCTGGTACTGCAGTGTTTTATTCCTGCTTCATGTGTTCCTTTTCGTATTCAGAAGAGCGGTGCCAGCATTTTTCCATCACTGGTACCTGACAAATACAATATATTTAACTTGTTCTCTTTTCAGTAATTTAGTTGTAAAGTACATTCCATTTCAACAGTGGCTTTTGAAAGTTCATTGCATTAGTCAGAAATGTTATCACAAAATGCTTAAATTATACTGCTGATGTTTAGCATCAGACATCCTCTGTGGAATAATTTCTCAGTTTTTCTGTTATTTTGTATTAGCTAGAATTAATATATTATCCAACCCTATTTGTATACTGTACCATCATTTACACTGACTGGTGACTGAATATTTAGAACAGTGGTTGTCAACCTTTGATAACCCAGGGGGTCTTGGACTGCACCTCCCAGAAAACCCTGGCCAACACAGTTTTGGCAAGGCTTCTGGGAATTGCAGTCCAGGAACACCTGAGTTACCCAAGGTGAGGAACCACTGGTCTAGAATGATAAGAATCATTTAGCACATTCACAGTTGTTGACCACTCCTGTTCCTTAATTGGTTTTCATGCAGAGCATGCTTGGTGTTAAACCCTGTGGAAGGTGGACTTGGGTCTCTCTATAGTGCTGGGAAGCCTGAGGGAGGGAGATCTTGGATCACAAACAGGCACTGGCATCAAAGCTGCCGAAAGCCTTTTTTGCTATCGAAGTCCAGGCTTTTTGCTGCTTTGCTGGCAATGCCTCTTCCCTCCTTCCACAGCCTTCCCAGCACTATGGGGGAACCTTGCAGAAGGTGGACTTGGGTCTCCCTATAGTGCTGGGAAGCCTGAGGAGGTGGGTCTTGGATTGCCAAGAGGCACAGGCATCAAAGCAGCTGAAAGCCTTTTTTGCAATCAAAGTCCAGGGTTTCGAATTTCCTGTGCCAACAGCTCCCTCCTTGCATGGTGCAATGAGGGGGGAATTTGAAAGCCTAGTCCCCGATCCAGGCTGCTCCAACGCAGCAAGGGGATGAGCAGGTGACTGGGCGAGTCACTGCTTGCCCCCCTTCTTGGTTGGGGCAGCCAGCAAAAGTCCTTTCTTGTCTTTTGGAAAGAGCTTTTGCTGGCGGCCCCAACCCAGCAAAGCAGGGGGAAAGCTTCCCCCTTTACTGGATTGGGGGGAAACCCAAAGCAGCCAGCCAGATAGCTGATTTGGACAGCTCTGAGCTGTCAAAACCAGCTATCTGTTGGGCTGCATGGAGCAGCCTTTGGCTGCTAGTTGATTGAGGGGTTTTCTCCCCAACCCAGTAAAGGGGGAAGCTTTCCCCCTTGCCTCGCTGGGTTGGGGAAGGCTTTCAAGAACCCACCACCCCCAAAGATGGTAAAAGCCCTTTCCTGTCTTTGGGAGCAGAGGGTCTCTCTCTCTCTCTCTCTCTCTCTCTCTCTCACACACACACACACACACACACACACACACACACACACACACCGCTCCTTGCGATTGGGGGGGGCTGTCAAAAACACAACACCACCAAAAAAGGGAAAAGGCTGTTCCTGTCTTTCCTGGCATTGGGACAGCCTTCCCATAGGAATGTGTTGAAAACAAATGTAATCTGCTCCGCTTTTTTGCATTTTTTCTGATCTCCGGAATGGATTAATTGGTTGTCAGTGCACTTCTATGGGAAACTGCGCTTTGCAAGACAAAATTTTTATAAAGCTAAGCGACCCACAGAATGAATTAATTTCATCTTGCGAGGTACCACTGTATATAAAAGACATTGAGTAGGCATTCCTTATTCCTGATACTGCTTTACTGTCAAGTCGAAGTGAGTAAACTGAAGCAACCAGGATTAATTCAATGTATTTTAAATGCTGCTTTATCTTCTGTTAATAGGTTTGTTTATCTTGTTCAATTGTTTTTCACTTTGACTATTTTGATAACAAAGAGGAATATGAATAATGAGACAAATATGGAGGGACCTGTAATCATTTCTGGTATGGACATGCAGATAAGGAATGTCTGGCTGATTTCTTTGATGTACTTACATTTACTTCTTATATTTGTTAATGGTTCTTCCTTAGCTGAGCCTAACAATTGGCTTTATCTCATTGTTATTTGTATAAGATCAAGACTTTTAATTCTATAGTATTTGACCTGGTTAAAGTTGTTCTTTTTGCCATGTTATGTTTGTTTCTAGGGAATCCCTTTACATTATGCCTTTTACTTTTGCAGATTTGTTGATAGCGGAGAGATGGCAGAACAGTTCCCTTATCGAACAAAAGCTCTCTTTGCTTTTGAGGAGATTGATGGTGTAGATTTGTGCTTTTTTGGTATGCATGTTCAGGAGTATGGTTCAGACTGCCCTCAGCCCAACCAGAGGTAAAACACTGTATTATGATAAAAATATATTATTTAATGGCACTTGAAATTGAATTGTTGCTAGATAATAGAACTTTGGATTTGTACAAGGCATTAGCAATTTGTGTTGAAGATGAATGTGTTGTATTTTGGTCTTTTTCCTAAATTGCCTTTCAATTGAAAACTTTTCCCAGACAAGCATACATTTTTATGTATGGAGGTAAGTTAGGTTAGGAATAATAGTAAGAATAATACAAGCAGTAGAATAGATTGTAATTTGCATAAGCTTCCCCCTCCCTCATACTATTTATCTCAAGAATCTTCCTATCTGTAGCTGGCATTGCAAGTTAAAGTAAACATTTTGGGCAAAGGATTACTCCCTGTGAATCTTCAAATGCCTACTTGCAAGCGAAGTATTAAAGGACTTCAGTTAGAGATGCTAGTATTTCTTAGAAGTGGCACTTGTATTTGTTCATTGTGTTAAATTGCAATACATTGCATGAACTGCAATAGAGGTAAAATTCTGTAATGTCGTTGAAGCAATAAAAGGCTCTTGTTGTAACAGAGGGTGCCCTTATGCCTTAGGGAAGCCTAGTCATCATTGGAGGCTTGGATACCGGAGGAACGCTTGATGATCAGCAAGATCATTCAGCCTAAATATCCACTGTGGGTTAGTAGTAGAAGAACAGGTTTTCAGAGGGTCTAGGATTCTAATAATTCTTTCTTTTTCTGTCCCTTCCTCCTACACATAACAATTCCCTTCTTGGCTTGAACAGCAGTTTGCCGTCCTATCCAAGCTTCAAAACTCTGGTTTGTACTTGGCCTGCAGGCCACAATCAGAAACCACTGTTGAGCTGCGGTTCCAGTTCAATGCAAACAATAAATTGCCAGATCTATCAAGATTACAAGCATTGGCTGTCCTGCAAATCAGGAAAGGAATCATGGTGTGCAAATATATAGCATCTTGAGATTCATTCTATGCTTCATTCTTGCAAGAATGAAGCATAGTTTGACCCTGTGCCTGAGTCAGTTCTGTATTCCATCCTTCCAAAGACAGCAATAGTGCATAAAGTGTCATATGAGTGGCCAGATGGACAGGGTATAACTCAAATAAAATAAAATAAAATAAAATAAAATAAAATAAATAAATATTAGCATGTAAAGAAGAAAAAACTGTTTAATAGAGATGGCTGCAGAGGATGATTGTAAGAAATGGGGGGAAAACACAAATTGGTTTGTTTGTTTATTGGACTTTTATACCATCCATCTGGTGATTATACATTATATCCTAATGGAAACAAATGGCATTTGCTTGAATGATGGAAAATAAAATGGGGAGATATTAAGACAAAATGGTTAGGAACTTACAAAGTGGAACTTACATAGTTTCTTTCTTCTTTATATAGGCGAGTATACATATCGTACCTTGACAGTGTTCATTTCTTCCGCCCTAAATGCTTAAGGACTGCTGTATATCATGAAATACTGATAGGCTACCTGGAGTATGTCAAGAAATTGGGGTAAGCTTCCTAGCATTTTATAATCTCTGTAATATCTAAACCAGTGGTTCTCAACCTGTGGGTCCCCAGATGTTCCTGGACTGCAACTCCCAGAAACCCCTTCCAGCACAGCGAGTGGTGGAGGCTTCTGGGAGTTGCAGTCCAGGATCACCTAGGGACCCACAGGCTGAGAACCACAGATCTAAACTGATGCAATATATTTTATCATTGAGGTGTATCTTTTATTTTGAATCTAAAGATATGTTGGCTGTTATGCCAGTAGTGGAGATGAGAATTTTAAGTTTGTTCTGTTTGATATATCTGTAGAATATGTTGTGATTTTTATTGTTGTTCAGGAGAGTTGACAGTTACTGATTTATACAATTGAAAATAGGTATATTATGTGGTCAATATTATGGGGGAAGGAAAAGTTTAGCCCTGAAAAGTTGGATGAGTGAAGTAGGCACTTGTGGAAATCACATTAATAATGGAAATAATTATTGTTCATTTTTCTTTAAATACCTCTAGGTATACAACTGGTCATATCTGGGCTTGCCCACCTAGTGAAGGAGACGATTATATTTTTCACTGTCATCCTCCTGATCAAAAGATACCAAAACCCAAACGACTGCAAGAGTGGTACAAAAAGATGCTGGACAAATCTGTGTCAGAGCGCATAGTCCATGATTACAAGGTTGGTTGTGAAATAAATGTAGTGCCGCTTTTTAAAAAACCTGCTATTTATCCTGGAATAGGAGCTTATTTGCACAAAATGGAAAAACATTATTAAAACTGGTGTTTGAGAAAAATATCCAATGTCTTAATAGTGTTTAAAACGTATTATTTAAAACTAATTTGGATCATATGCGGCATCTTTAAAAGACTGTAATCCAGGAGTAGGTTATTTTTTTATTATTTGAGGCCAGATTTGAATTTAGGGAAGGCCCTGAATTGGATCTGTCCATAAGCATTGCCTAGATGCCCTGAGCACATCTGATCTCGCCTGATTTTGGAAGCTAAGCAGGATCGGGCCTGGCCAGTACTTGGATGGGCGACCACCAGGGAATACCAGGTGCTGTAGGCGCCTGGAGTAGGAACTGGCAAACCTCCAGTATTCCTGCCAAGAAAAACTCTATGGACATTGGGTCACGAAGAGTTGGTCATGACCGTAATGACACAATAACAACAACAACCATGTGGCAGGGTCAGGGCAAAGGGTCAATATAAATCTTGTCCCATTAAGAAAAGCCAAACTCCACATATATCTGCTCAGGAACAAGGCCCCAGTGTAACAACAGCCCTGCTATAGAGCACAGCTCAATTTCAGTACCCTGTTGTTCTTCAAACAGCAGCTGAGATTTGCCAGCCTGTATCTGCTGAAGGTATTGAACTAAAACAATCTGGGATGGGGTTAGCTGGCATTTTGTATGTGGCATTTAGAATTTCTCTATTCATGATGCTATCTCCAAGGTAATACACTGTATGTGCTTGGAATTTGTGTTGCAGGATATTTTTAAGCAGGCAACAGAAGACCGTCTTACCAGTGCAAAAGAGCTGCCGTACTTTGAAGGGGACTTCTGGCCAAATGTTCTGGAAGAGAGCATTAAGGAGCTTGAGCAAGAGGAAGAGGAGCGAAAGAGAGAAGAGAACACTAGCAATGAGAGCACTGATGTAAGGAAGTAGCTTGTGCCCCATAATTGTTCTTCACATTTGTGAAATCTGCAACGATGGAATTAAATTAATCAAAACAGTGTTGCACGATCTAGATACATTACACATGTGGACTGTTTGATAAAGAGGAGAGTGGGATCAGCGACCCTAAAAACATGGAAAGACCCATGCTGGATCAGCCTAAGGCCTACTTAGTCCATCACTATGTTCTCACAGTGACCAGCCAGTTACCTTCAGGAAGCTGTCAAACAAAATATCATCTCCTCCCTCTGTCCCAGAACAGCTGTTGTACACAGGAATGACCTGTCCAGAAAAGGGTGTTCCATTGTCACAGCCTTTGATCCTCTTGTGGATGGGAGCAAGCCTTCCATAGTGTTGTAAGCCTTGTTGAGTTCTGTGTCACATCTTTTCCTCAGGACCAACCGCTTTGGGACAGGTGACCTAACAAATGTTTTGTTCAGCCAGTGCTTCTTGTGTTGGTATTCTTATTCCAGGCAACCTAAATTCTTAAGCAGAGAATATACCATACCTTGTTCTTTTCAGATTTGACTAAGTTCTTAACTCCTTTTCAGGTCAGCAAAGGAGATAGCAAAAATGCCAAAAAGAAGAATAACAAGAAGACCAGTAAGAATAAAAGCAGCTTGAGTCGTGGTAATAAAAAGAAACCTGGCATGCCCAATGTCTCCAATGACCTTTCCCAGAAACTATATGCCACTATGGAGAAGCACAAAGAAGTAAGGACAAAGATAAAACATTTTAGTGGTCGTTTCAGAAGCAGGCAACAGGTTACAAATCTGGAGTAAATGTAGCTCTGATATTGGCAAGGGAGGGTGAGGAACAATCACCGTGGTGTGTAAAGGGAGTGTCCAGCCGACAAAGAATCTACTCAGATTTGCTACACAAATCCAGAGGAAGCCCTATTGAAGGAAGATGTAGAAATAACCAGCACATATTTTTCACTTTAGTTTCAATAAATTTTCCAGGGGAAGGGGGGAATCTGATTCCTTCAAGGAATTAATATTTGTACCCAGCTATTTTAAGGAGTCCGTTTCATATATTGAAAAGTTGAACGTATTTGCCGTGTTCTGGGGCATTGTGTAATGTGATAGAGGAGATGCTCACTTTCTTGAGCAGACAAGGTAAAAAGAAGGAATTGATAAGAAAAGACAGTAGAGAAGAAGATAAAATTATGATCAGCTAGAGGTGTGGTTTTCATTATCTCTAGTCTGTCCGGAGTATTTGAGGGATTCTAGACTGTATTTGTTCTGATAAATAAAACTATTTTAAGACAGATATGTGATGATACACTCAGAGTATTGCAACTGGGTATACTACCATTTCAGCCAACTTGTAAAATGAAGATTATTGGCTAGGCCTTTCATCAGTACTTTTTAAGCCACTGCTTGTGGCCAGACCCCATGAGTAATTATTAGGCTGCATTTCAGCAGTCTGTTATTGCATGATGAGCTGCTCCCATTTGTTTGGTCAGACAGTAAAAAAGGTAAAGATTCCCCCTGCATATGCATGCTAGTCATGTCCGACTCTAGGGGCAGTGCTCATCTCCATTTTCAAGCCAAAGAGCCAATGTTGTGAAAGTCTGTGGCTAGCCTGGCTGCTCGGAACACTGTTTTATGGCAGTACCTAGTTATCTTACTTGCATTTGCATGCTTTCGAAGTGCTAGGTTGGCAGGAACTGTGGTTAACAGCAGGAGCTCACTCCGCTGCATGGGATTCGAACCACTGAGCTGCCGACTTTGCAGCCAACCATTTCAGCACTTTAATCTGCTATACTATATACAGTATAACTGTGCTCCAATAAAAGTTCAACAAAATGCAGAGTATTTTAAGACCTGTTTCTGAAGCTGAAGCCTACTGATTTTTAAAGCCCCCTTTTTACTGGTATTGATAGTATTATATTGCTAAGTATATAGCTAAGCTCACTTAGAATTGAGTTTAAAATTGGCTAAATAGCTATGCTGTCAAGACCCTCCTTGGATACAATTTAAGTTGGCCGTTCTTTTTTGTTTGTTTGTTTCAGGTATTCTTTGTGATCCGTCTCATTGCTGGTCCTCAGGCCAACTCCTTGCCTCCCATTATTGAACCTGACCCTCTCATTCCATGTGATTTAATGGATGGCCGTGATGCCTTCCTCACTCTTGCAAGAGACAAACACCTTGAGTTTTCTTCACTACGAAGAGCAATGTGGTCAACTATGTGCATGCTGGTAGAGCTTCACACTCAAAGCCAGGATCGTTTTGTTTATACATGCAATGAGTGCAAGCACCACGTGGAGACAAGGTGGCATTGTAAAGTCTGTGAGGTATGGATAGCCTATGGTGAAAAGCATGTGTTTAAACCTACATTCAAATATGAGGGGAGGAAGATCCTTTGTTCTAGCATGGTCATTCAGCCATTAGATTTTACACAGGGTTAATGTAAAAGTAAATGTTCCTTACTGTCCTATCCTGGCGTCTGCTATTTTTCTTTGGGATTCATGATAAATAACAAATAAATAGCCTTCCAATAATGACATAATTCTACTTAGGAAGAAAGAACTGCTTTGGGATGTTATGATCAAAAATATAATGGAAAAGTACTTATTTAAGGGTTTTTTAGGGCTTTGTTTTTGTTTGCATGTTCTTAAATAATCTAAGACTGCATATGCCTGGATTGGAAAGCAGACCTTCATTTGGATTTATCTCTATTAGTTCATTTTTGTGCCACTTTTACTGGTCTTTACTGCATATGTGTTGATTGAATGTCCCCCCCCCCCGCCTCTTCCAGCTTAAGGAACTGTTGTTTCATTGGCCTTGGATGATCAGATTTTCTGTTGTTTCTTTGGGCAAGGGCATGAAGGGGGGTATACAGTTTCTTTGTAGGCTTTTCAAGTATAGGTTTTCTCTCCCTCACTCAATTGCTCATTTTTTCAGCATTCTGAGGTTATAAAATGTCAGGACTGTCTCCAGGCAGGCAGCCATAGATATGTACTGAAAGGTGTTGAATTTTTCAGCACACGGTTGTGTTCTTTTGCTCTGAAATATGGTCAGATACCTAACGAATCATTTCTGTTTTTAGGATTATGACCTGTGCATCACCTGCTATAACACTAAAAACCATGAGCACAGGATGGAAAAATTGGGCCTTGGTATTGATGACGAAAGCAACAACCAGCAGACAGCCACCACTCAGAGCCCTGGGGATTCGCGTCGCCTGAGCATCCAACGTTGCATACAGTCTCTGGTCCATGCCTGCCAGTGTCGCAATGCCAACTGTTCACTGCCATCCTGTCAGAAGATGAAAAGGGTTGTCCAGCACACCAAAGGCTGCAAGCGCAAGACTAACGGAGGGTGCCCGATTTGCAAGCAGCTCATTGCTCTTTGCTGCTACCATGCTAAACACTGCCAGGAAAACAAGTGCCCTGTTCCCTTCTGCCTGAACATCAAACACAAACTTCGTCAGCAGCAGCTTCAGCATCGCCTGCAGCAAGCTCAGATGCTCCGGAGGAGAATGGCAAGCATGCAGAGGACTGGCATAGTAGGCCAGCAGCAAGGGTTGCCCTCGCCAACACCAGCCACACCAACTACTCCAACAGGACAGCAGCCACCAACGCCTCAGACTCCACAGCCACAGCCTCCTCCACAGCCCGTCTCACAACCACAACCCGCTGCACCCAACAACATATCTCCATTTAATATTACAAGGATTCAGCCTCCCGGTGCAGTGTCCCAGGGCAAGGCAGGTGACCAGGTAACGCCTCCAACAACACCCCAGACTGCTCAGCCACCTATCCAGGGTCCTCCCGCAGCTGCAGTGGAAATAGCCATGCAGATCCAGCGAGTCGCAGATCACCAGCGGCAAATGGCTCACGTGCCCATTTTCCAGAGGCCAATTCAACACCAGATGCCCCAAATGAATCCGATACAGCCAATGAGTGTCACACCGCCTCAGATGGCCAGAGGTCCCGGTGGCCACATAGATCAAGGGATGGGACCAACAGGGATTCAGCAACAGCCCGCTTGGGCCCAGGGAGGTTTGCCCCAACCTCAACAGCTGCAGCCTGGAATGCAGAGACCACCAATGATGTCAATGGCCCAGCCTGGTCAGCCCATGAATATGTCACCACAGCCAGGAATGGGTCAGGTACCTGGTGCGGCTCAGTCAAAGCAAAGTTCTCTGCCCCAGGTAGCCTTACAGAACCTGCTGCGGACTCTCAGGTCTCCCAGCTCTCCCATGCAGCAGCAGCAGGTGCTTAACATCCTGCATTCTAACCCTCAACTGTTAGCGGCATTCATCAAGCAGCGGGCTGCCAAGTATGCTGGAAATCAGAATCCGCAGGGGATGCCAGGGCAGCCTGGAATGCCTCAGGGGCAGCCAGGGTTGCAGCAGCAGCAGCCCATGCCTGGGCAGCAAGGGGTGCACCCCAATCCAGCCATGCAAAACATGAATCCGATGCAAGCAGGTGTTCAGAGGCCCAGCATCCCGCAGCAGTCACCGCCTCAGCAGCCTCCACCCCAGCAGGCCATGGGTGGGATGAATCCTCAGGCGCAGCAGATGAATATGAATCACTCGGGAATGTCTCCCCAGTTCCGGGATCTCCTGATGAGGCGGCATCAGATGATTGAGCAGCAACGCCAACAGCAACAACAGGGAGCAGGGCCAGCGTTGGGACCTGGCATGGCCAACCATAACCAGTTCCAGCAACCCCAAGGAGTTGGGTATCCCCAGCAGCAGCAGCAGCAGCAGCAGCAGCAGCAGCAGCAGCAGCGGATGCAACATCACATTCAGCAGATGCAGCAAGGCAATATGGGACAAATGAGCCAACTTCCCCAGGCAATGAGCGCAGACACAGGATCAAGTTTACAGCAAGCTTTCCAGCAGCGTCTGCTCCAGCAGCAGATGGGCTCACCAGCTCAGCCCAATCCCATGAGCCCCCAACAGCACATGCTCCCTAGCCAGGCACAGTCCCCACACTTGCAAGGCCAGCAGATTCCATCATCACTCACCAACCAAGTGCGCTCTCCACAGCCTGTACCCTCACCACGTCCACAGTCTCAGCCACCCCACTCCAGCCCTTCACCCCGGATGCAGCCGCAACCTTCTCCACATCACGTCTCCCCACAGACCAGCTCCCCGCATCCAGGACTGGTAGCTGCCCAGGCAAACCCTATGGATCAAGGGCACTTTGCCAGCCCGGACCAGAGTGCAATGCTTTCTCAGCTTGCTAACAATCCAGGCATGGCGGGTCTCCATGGTGCAAGTGCCACAGAACTGGGACTCAGCTCAGATAATTCAGACTTGAATTCAAATCTTTCACAGAGTACACTAGACATACACTAAGACACATTGTAGCATTTTGGGAGCAAAAGAACCTTATTTTCTCAAGACTTTTTGTACTGAAGACAATTTTTTTTAAAATCTTTCTTAGCAGAACATTTTTCCCTGGAATACATCTGAACTCTGCAACGGTAGTTTGTGGTTTTAAAAAACATAAAACCAACAACATGAACCTGAGGGATGATAGAATACAAAGAAATATATTTTTGTTATGGCTGGATTCATAGCCAGTCCTTCTTCTTGTTTTTGTTTTCCATTTGCGTGCATTGGGGAGGTGCTTGGGAGGAGATAGTTATTTGGCTGCTGACTAAATGACTTCCTTCTCTAGCCTCTAATAGTTTTTATTTTTTTTTAATTAATGAAAATATGTAATATTGCTAGTTATAATTTACTGAAGCTGATGGTTAACTTTTTCCCTATTCTGGTTTTCCTCTTGTCTACTGCAAAAAAACAACACAAAACAGAACGTTACTTGCAACTGGAGGACAAAAAAGGGTGAATGTTGCTTTAAAAATACAGTGCATATATATAAATATATATTAAAGATAAATACCAATTTTCCCTCTTTGGATGGAAAGATGTCAGTTCTTTTAAAAACTGTAAAAATTATTAAGTAACCCAGTCTCCCTCCTGAAGTCTACTTTTGTCCTCCATCAATTTTCTATACCAGAGTCTGAGCTTAAACTTCAAGTATTAAAATTTGTACATGTAGAGAGAAGACAACTTTTTTGCAAATACATGGGGGCAGCTGCCAAATGGATGTAGTATATATATTGTGGTTTGTTTTCTTGAAAGAATTTTTTTGTTATTTTTACATCTAACAAAGGAAAAAAATAAAGAGGGTAAGAAACTATTCCAAGGGTATAATTTTAACCTGAGAGAAAATCCCTGGGGTTTCTTCTTTATGCTTGCTTTCTCTTTCCTTCCCCTCCTTTTTCCTCCTCTTCCATTTTCTGTAAAACTTGAAAATAGAAAGCAAAAAACCCTCAAATGTTGTAAATCATGCAATTAAAATTGATTACTTATAAATATGAACTTTCGATCACTGTATAGACTGTTAATTGATTTCTTATTACCTATTGTTAAATAAACTGTGTGAGACAGACTGATTTTTAATGCTTCCCTTCTTCTTTTCCCTCCTATTGGTGCTCATTTTGAAATGGGGAAAGAAGATGGTATGCTTTTGCAAAAACAACCTGTGGAAGTCTACTTCGTGTATAATATCCATACCAATGTAGTTTTTAAAAGAGGTTTGGTAGCTTGGGTTGTAGTGAAGATGATCAGTGTACATTTTGCTCTGACCTTGTATTTGCTTCTACTTACACAGCAGAAATTATACAAGCATTTTTTAATATCCAGGCGGGATGGTCTCTGCACATTTGAAATGGTTAGTCTTGGTTCCCAAACAACCCTGCAGAACACGTTTCAATGTTTGTAGCTGTTGTGCTGGACTGTGAGATTCTGTTTTAATCCATTCCATGACTGAATTTGTTCACTTGCATTGTGGCCTGGAGAAAAAACAAAGTTTCTCAAGTCTGCTCTGAGAGTAGCACAATGTAATTTTATTAGAAGAAAGTCATGAAGACTTACCCATGTAATATTAAGGTTTAGCAGTTTTATAGCCTAAAGATTTATGTGTCCATTAATGGAGATGGAATACTACTTGGCTACACTTCTAATAATACAGAAGCATTTCCTAAGATCTGCAGAGCCATTTCAGTTTTTGCTGATACAAGTGATCCTGAAAGTTTGAGGAAGTTTTAGTGTTAAGTGCTAGTGAACAGAAATCCTGGCATGGCTCATTTATGAGTTACTGAAGAAAAGGGCTTCAAAACTATTTCCAGCTTCTTGAATCCTTTTCTGGATTGGCTCAACACCAAAGTGTCTTTCAGACATGACAAACTTTCTTCTTTAGTGGAAGGTTAGGGTGATATTCAAAATACTAAATAAGATGCAGATGTGAATACCGTACTGGAGTTTGTCATATACTTGTATTTTAAAATGATGACATTTCAGCATTACATTCATCTCTACCCTTTATATATCTAAGTCACCTCAATGGAGAGAGACAAACATGGAAGCACATACTCTGTGTGCCGCAACTTTATGGTGGTAGTTGATATGCTGCAGGTTTTGCTTGCAGTATCAATATAAAATTAAACATCTTGTCTATAGTCTGAGTATAATTTTACAATCTTCTAAACTGTGATAAAGTATCCCAGATCATTGATCCATAAGTGGTTGCACCATCAAAATGGAGAAACAAAATTCTTATTCCAGAGGACTACAGGTATTTAAATGATTTCTAGTTCTTGTGTTGACTGTGCATATATAAGTGAACTTTTGGAATGAATGTTTCTAAAGATTTTTAAATTTTACCACAGTGGCTACCTAAAGTTTCTGTAAGAACTCCACTTGGACCTGCCTTTTTAAAAGAGCGTTTGTCTGGTGTGATTTATATCCAATGTAGTTGGTAATGAAGGCTTTTTGGAACTGCAGTCCAATAATATCTGGGTTGCGTAAAGTTGGGAACCATTGTTCTACAGTGAACGTGGGGAGTTTCTAAAAGAAACTGAGTAGGTGTGCGTTGTTTGAAGAAGTGCTTTTGGACTAAATCTTATTAAAATTCCAAGTACTGTACCATTTATCTGGTTTACAGAGGAGTCAAGTTTTCACGCCATGCAGTTTTCCAAGTTTCTCATTTTTAGTCAGTGAGAGAGATCCCAAAATTGAAAAAAGTGTTCCCTGAGTCAGACAACAGATATTTTAATTTGTTTTGGGGACAGAGATGTGAAGGCTCTGTCTTGAATGTCTGTGTTCTCTTTTCCTGGGGGGGGGGGGGGACCAGAAGCCTTTTTTACCTGCCTGGCAGAATGATCACTATATTGAATCTGGTCTTATGTTGTCATGCAGAAGCTCAAAGGAAATCTATCTTTTCTTCTGCAAAGAGGTGGCAGGCACAGGACACAATGCTGTGTTTCTGACATGAGGTGACAATATATTGCTGTAGTATTAGGCACTAGATACTTGAATAAATTTTCCCTAAATCAGCAGCACATTCAAAGCCCTTTACTGATTGAGCCATTGTGAAACCAAAAAAAAGGAAAATCTAGGCCAGTATCAGGAGTGGTCCAGTCTTTGCATCGATGGATGGTTAGTGTGTATTGTAAGATGGAAAAGAAACGGGAAATACAGTATGTGAAATACAGTGCCTTCAAGACATTGAGTAGAATAAATACTGTACATGGTGTGTGTGTGTTTTTCACTTTTGCTGTAGCCAGGATTAATTACAGAAAAATGTGAAAGGGCTTTCATACCTAGGTGTGTTCAGCTAGATAATGTGGTATTATGAAATAGACAATAGCATAGCTCCAGTGGTAATCTATCATTAATTCCCATAGTATGGACACGGTCTGCTTTCATATGCTACTTACATAATTCCAGTATGTATCTAGTGCTTGATGGAATCATGAAATGATCACTGCTCTTGAGGCACCTACCAGCAAAATTTGAACGTGAGAAAGTAAATGGAACATGAGTTGGAAGAGGGGATGGGATAGTCAGCAGTGATCTCTCAAAAATTGGGAAGGACTTTGGTTTGGTGCCTATTCAATAAAGTCTGGGATGGTTTTTTTGTTTCCTGAAATAAGATAAATTATGGGCCTGGGAGGGAGAAGTACTGTGTGAACAATCTGCCTGAATTATGGTTCCCAGTAAAATCCTATAAAATAAGATTGGAGGGCTTTTGCTTGCACACACCCCCTCCCTACGTAAACAAGCTCAGACATGTACATAAGACTTTAATTTTAACAGTAGAATGCCGGACATTTGGGAAAGTATCACATCCAGATTTGGCTGTTCCCCTAAGCAACCTTAGCAGAACTGGAACATTACAAGCCCCAATCCAGAAGGTGTTGTATATATTTAGGCTATTGCTCCCAGAATCTTCCTGCCAGCAATGAATTCTATGAGTTATAATCAGAGGGGGAGGGGCATACTTTAACCTCTGATATACAAGCAACTGTCTGGATAGCTCAGTCACTGAGGTATTTGTCTGCAAAGTCAGAGGTTGGGAGTTCAGTTCCCCACTGTGCCCGCAAGTTGCACAGTCCCGGGATGCATTCAGAAGAAGGGAATGGTAAGCCACTTCTGAGTACTCTCTACCTGGAGATTCCTGAAAAGTGTTGCCCTAAATCAGAATTGACTTGATGGGGCACATTATTATTATGAAACTGGCTGGATAACCCAAGAGTTTAGGTAAACGGTTGTGGTGCCAGAGGTTGAGAATATAAACTGCTTTGAGGGAGAAGAGCCAGCCTGTGTAGTCATGGGCAAGATGCATAAAACCAGGATGCCCCCAGAGTGGAGTGATAAGCAACAGGAAATTGAATAAGCCTCTTCATAAGAGAATCGTAAATCACTTCTGAACATTATCGGGGGGAACCATGAAAAGGTTTCACATGCAGGAAAGCAAGAAGGGGCACAACTTAAAGGAAGCAATAGGTAGCTGGGATTCTAAAGGCAGAGCTTCGACTATGAGAAAATAAATCAAAGGGTTGTAGCCCAAAGATTGGAGGGGCAGGATGGCATTCTGAATCTCATTATTCTCATGCCAGACATCCCTTCTTCCGTGACAGATTGAATTTGATTAGAAGCTTAGGCCGCCAAAAAAAAGTTGGAATGTGGTTGAAGTTCTCTAAACATTTTGAATTTCAGATTTCTTTTAAAGGTAAACACTATTCTGGCACCATTGAATCTATGGATGAAATCTGCTTGTCCAGATATGCAAATAGCATAACCTTTATAAGTGAATTAATCTAAGTTAAGTTTTCATAGGCCTTGCCTGTTGCACGCTAGTCAACGGGGTCCTATTTGACCACTGGTGTTACAGTTATTTATGTTTCCTTTACTTTGTATTGTAACCTGTTGGATTTTATTAGTTTATTAGTTTCCTCTATACTCATTTATCCTGTTGTTTTTTTAACCATACCAATAAAGATATGATGATGACGATTATGACACTGTTACACACTGAGGCACACAACTCAATATGCAACAGACAATATCTACCCAGATTTGTTAATTCTTAGGGGCAAACTGTCAAAAGTTATACTGTTTATATAACTGTAACAAGATTGAACTGACTGGTAGTGATCCTAGAAGGACTTTCAAACTACATGGGATATTTAGGGAGTTTCTTTACCAGTTCTGGGACCCCATTCCATGTGTTTCCATGACTGAGTGGGGATTCAAACTCACGTCTTCTGAATCCTAATTGCTCCATCCAGTACATCACAATCCTACTAGGTTTAAGAATTTATGGATTGTGCAGTAGTTAAACTGTAGTACTGCAGTGAAGGCGGTGCTCACGACATGAGCTTGATCAGGCAGCCAGCGTGGGTAAATTGAGAACCAGGTTTGCTGAGAGCCAATGTGTAGCCAGCATAATTCAATTGCAAACTGCCCAAAGACGTTACCTAAGCAGCACACATTTCATTTATTTATTTATTTAAAATTCACCTGTTGTTTAGTCATACAATTTTCTAGTACTGTATAGTCCTTTCCATTCTCCACTTCCACAATAATCACCCCTCAGCGTTCTGTTCGATAATCATCTTCAGTCCTCATTCCGTCTTTCTAAAAGCCTTTTAGCGTTTTATGTGTAGAATTTGTAATGCATCTACAAATGTCAAGGTTCGCGAAGTATGCTGTTACATCCCTCTTGAATATAGATGGTGCAATTTCTATTAGTTAAGGAATAAAATAAGCTATTTACTTCACATACAGACACTTGAACACATTCTGTATGTAGGACAAGGCTGTAGTCTTATGCACAGAGTTACACAGTTTCTTGAGAGCAAATCCAGCTACACATAGTGGCACCTATTTGGAGGTAAGAATACTGTATACAGGAGCAAACTGCTAAACCAGGGGTCCTCAACCTAAGGCCCGGGGGCCGGATGCGGCCCCTCAGGGTCCTGAATCCGGCCCCCGGGACCAATTGCAGACCCCCCCACCTCCCCCCTGCTTCGCAAGCAAGCCAGCCTCCACAGCTGCTTCTATTGCTGAGGCAGTTCCCAGCCCTTGCTCGTTCCCTCCCTCACTTGTGGTGCATCCAGTCAGGGCCGGCCGGGCTGGGCCAAGAGAGAAGGCAGCTTTCCCTTCCGGGCACAGCAAGGGCATGATGGCCAGGGCGCACAGCTGGATCTGTGTGCAGTGGTGCCAGCCTTGCTGCGGCTGCTGCTCCTCATCCTGAGTGGCCGCCTAGAAGGTGATGAGGGGCCTGAGCTTGCCTGGGTTGCCACCTCCTTCCCGATGCAATGAAGGAAGGAAGGAAGGAAGGAAGGAAGGAAGGAAGGAAGGAAGGAGAGCTGCTCTAGCCGCTGCCACTGTATGAGGAGGAGGAGGAGGAGGCGCAGCAGAGGGATCCCAGCAGTGGCACAACCCGGAGCAGGAGGCATTTGTGCGGGCCCCGGAGATGCACTGATCATGGGCTGATCGTGGGGTGGTGGTGGCCCCATTTGCCCCTCCCTCCCCTGTGGTCCGGCCCCCAGTGGTGTCTGAGGGGTGGTGGACCGGCCCGCTGTTTAAAAACGTTGAGGACCCCTGTGCTAAACTGTAATTAGTATATGTAAGAAGGCAGGTTTTTGAAGTAAATTTGAAAGGAATTTAATCAGAAACACCAGTATATTACAATTCCACTGATAAGGAAGAAAGCTTACCTGAAGTGTCCTTCTGAGTGACATACACAGGATGTGCCTGCAAATAAAGGTTTTCCAATGGGTTTTTCATGCACCTCACCCCAAGATCTTCTGTTGAAGCCCATTCTTTGAATTTCACACTACTAACTTTGGTGGCAGCTTCATTTGAGAGGGTGTGTTTAAATTTCTGTGCTTATTGGTACATGAATATATGGGTGCCTAGTCCTTGGAGGCATGCAGTAGGAATGGAAAATGCATGCATGGAAAAGAGATAGATGAGGCTGGAAATATGAGGATTCTAAACAGTAGTTTTTTGCCAAGTATGTGGATCCTTCAAATAATTTTTGTGTGAACATACAATGTTGGCAAAATACATTTGATGGAATAGATTGATTTTAGAGATGCTCAAGGGGGAGACTTTGCCTTTTTGTGAAGTGTGTCAAGTAAAAATTAGGTTGAATTGAGTGGTTTTATGTCCTGGCTAAGACCGTCTGTTATTTCTATTACTGTATTTATTTTAATGTAGCCATTAGATTTTTGTGTGGATTATGGCTTTCCTTTCAATCTGCTTGTCACACTTCATCTTTAATCTTTGAATATTTAAAATCTAAATTTTAGATGGTAATCTAGGAGAGGCTGAAGTAAGCAGGACAAGAGGAAGACCAAATGATGAGATGGTTTGACCTCGTAAAGGAAAGACAAGGCTGGGTTTGTAAGAGCTGAGCAGGGGCTGCTGAGAACAGGACATTTTGGAGGCTATTCATTCATGAGGATGCCATAATTGGAGTGCGACTTGAAGGCACACAACAACAATAACAACAATGGCTACAACAATAACAACAGCTTTACTTACAGTTTGGATTTACCACATACATGTTTTCTAGTGGGAAAAGCTTTTTGAAAAACCCCTTTTAACCATCTTAAAACCTCAAAATGGTATCACCCTTCCATGTCTTCAACGTCGGAACTTCGCAGTTCGGTAGCAAAATCTCTTCCCTGATCACCTCTAAAATCAATCTGTTCGATCAAAAACGGGAAGTTCACTCCTCAATCCTTTTATTTAAGAGAAGATTTCAAATAAATAAATCTGGGCTAACAAGGGCGATGCTTTCCCCTTCCCTTCTCAGAGCAGCCAGAACGCCAAGAACCAATGAAGTTCGTTGTGTAACAAAAAAGAAAAAGAAAAAAGGGAGGGGCGCGCGTTTTACTTGCAATCTCTGGGGCGTTTGCCTAAGATTAAAGAAGCCCCATCGAATTCAGTGGGGCATATATCTACTTGTAAATAAACATACATGAATGAATAAATAGAGAACTGGACGTTTTAGTAAGGTCGCGCCGTTATCTGGGTTGGTGCCTCCCGATTGCAAAAAGCAGCACCTCCAAGGCAGGAACATTTGCCATAATGCAAAGGGCGCCTAAGCGACGTTTTGGGCGACTGCTACGGACAGACTGCGAGCAACAGAAGGAGGACACCGTCCAATACTTCCTCCCAGAAACCTTGCACGGAGGGGACATGTCCATTTGACACCCCTAAATGCGGCAGGGCTAACGGACAACGGAAGGAGAAGACAAAACGGGCGATTCGAGCACAAAAGCAAAATCAAGGTGTTCTGCTTATATACCGCCCCATACCACTTCAAGTAGTCCCTGGGCGGCTTACAGTTTTTAATTACAGTATGTAGGCTACACAAGGCAGAAGAAACACGGGGGGGGGATGTAAAGTCCGATGACTCAAAGCTCCTAGAAGCAGACTCAAGCCCGGGACCAGAAGGACTCCAACTCCCAAAAAGCTTTGCGGCCTCAGGGCAAATAAATAAAACCAAGGCGGGGCGGCTGGCTCCTCCTCCGCGATATTCCTTCCGCCGCTGTCGCCTTCTCTTTCTCTCTCCCCATTGGCTGGGCTTTGCACGCGTCTAGGCCAATCGGCTTGGGAGATCCACGGCTGCCCGTGAAGCCTCGAAAACTGCGGGCGCCTTGTGGGTTCTGGAAGCGGGTGCGAGACCCGCGTGCCTGGTTGTTGATGCCGCCTCCGCCGCTCGCTTGTCCGCGCGGGCAAGAGAGCCATGGAGCGGGAAGAAGGGGAGGTAAGAGGTTCCTGCGAGGTATTTGCTGGTTAGCCGGCTCCAAAGCAGGCAAGAGACAACACGACCTCCCTTCCTGGACTCGGACGGCGCATGTGTGTGTGAAATGCTTTCTCTCACTTTTGTGTGCGTGCAACAAGATATATTATTAGGGAACAATGTTTATATATACAGGACCATCCCTGTAGGGGGGGGACCCCTGAAAACCCTAGATTGGTGACAAAATAAACTCTTGAAATGGTAGGGTAAAAGACAGCAAAAGTAAAAGGTGACAGAAGTAAGGTCAGAACCCCGAATGCAGTTTTTATAGACTGTCAGGTAGAAACAAACCAGAGCAATGAAATAAGACAAGAAAAGGAGGAAAGCAAGAGATCGTTTCCAGAAGGTCCAATAAATTATTAGAGGGAAACTTAAGGCTAGGTTAGAGACATGCTGGATGATCAGTAGGGAAGCAGGCTATCTGAGCAGGAGAAAATAAGGAGGAAATGGGAACAGTATACTGGAGACCTGTCCAGAAGAGGTAAAGCAGGCCTGCCCAAAGTCCGGCCCAGGGACCAAATCCGGCCCCTCAGGCCATTCTGAGTGGCCCGCGGCTGGCTAGCCTGCCCCTCCCTCCCCCTACTTCACCCCATTTTTTTTTTAAAAAAAAATCTTCCGCCAACACTGACACCGCCGGGAAGCTTGAGGGGCTGGGCAGGCCGACCCGCCGGTGAGCAGAAGCTTGTGGGGCTGGGCAGGCGGGTGAGGGGGCGGGCCACCACCACCAGCACTGCCAGGAAGCTTGTGGGGCTGGGTGCGCATGGGGGGTGGCGCACGGGCGGGCCGCCGCCACCGGCATCACCAGGAATCTTGTGAAGCTAGGCACGCGTGTGCAGGGGTGGGATTGCAAGGGGTCAGTGGGTGGGGCTTATGGGTCAGTGGGTGGGGCTTGCAGTGATGTGGCAGGGTCGGGGAGCAACCGGCCCCTGACACATTCTCAGCCACCAAATCTGGCCCTCCTTACAAAAAGTTTGGGCACCCCTGAGGTAAAGAGATGACAGACCTATTTGAAGAGGAATCCTATGGTGAAGAACCTGCAGTGGTAGAAAGTGAAATGAAAGCTGCTGTGAAGGAAAAAAAAATAATCAGGGGTAGGTGGAATAATACTGATAGAACTGTTTCAAGCCAGAGAGACTGAATCTGTCAAAACCCTAAGAAGAATAGGCCAACAAATACGAAATACAAAAAAAGAGACTAAAAACGTTCAATATATGTTTCAGTCTCCAAGAAAGAAGATTCCAAGTAACTTTGTAACCCAAGGACCATTGCAACGTTCAGGGTATTTCAACAAAGACCTTTAGCTTATATGGGGCAAGAAATTCCTGGTGTTGGAGCTGGATTCCAAAAAAAGAAGAGTTACTTTTGAGATCGTACTACAAATATCCACTGGCTGCTGGAACACACCAAAGAATTTCGGAAGAAAAATTAGTTTATTTATTTATTATTTATTTATGTTATTTATTTATATACTGCCCGTCTTCCCAGGGAACTCCAGGCGGTTAACAACACATGTTGAAGCAACCAATTAAAATACAATACAACAGTACATCAAGGAATAAGAAAGGATTTAAAAGAGGGAAAATAAACAAAAATGGATAAAAACAAAATCATCAGCAAGTGGCATCAAAAAATTGAATTTTAAAAAAATCATAGATCATAGACTGCTGCAGCAAAGCTTTTAACAGTGTGGATCATGAAAGGATTGCTCTGAAAGAAATGTGTGGGCCTCAACACTTGATTGTCCTGATCCGTAACCTGTATTGTGGAAGTTACCATTAGGATAAAAATAGGAAAAACCGAATAGCTTCCTATATAGGGAAAAGGTGTCAGAAAATAGTACATTTTATCTCCGTACTTGCTCAATCTTTAAGCCAGACTAGATTCAGATGAAGGAGGAGTGAAAATTAGTGAAAGAAACTTAAATAATTTAAGATATGTGGAAGACTCCATCTTACTGGCAGAAAGCAACAAAGACCTGAAAGAATTTTTCGTGAATGGGAAGAAAGAATGAGCTAAAGCAGGACTGCAGTTGAACATTAAGAAGACAAAAATATGATCTATGCAACTTTAAAGATGAAAATGAATAAATTTAGCTAGTTAAAATTGATATACTGTGTGTTGATTTAATTATCAATCCAAAGAGAGACTGCAGCCAAGAAATCAGAACATAACTAACAGTTGGGAGGGCAGCAGGAAGAAACTAAAACATATTATAATGCGTAAGGATGTGTCACTGGAGGCCAAGACCAAGAGCATCCACAGGCTTGTATTCCTGATCACTAGGTACGAGTGTGAAGGCTGAACAGTAAAGAAAGCTGTCAGGGAAAATTATGATTTGTTTGAAATGTCCTGGAGGAAAGGTTTGCATATACCCTGGACTGCCAGAAAGGCAACCAGGTGGATCCCAGATCCAGTCAAGCCCAAACTGCCTGGGGAAGCAAAAGTGATGAAACTGAGACAGTTCTGTTTTGGGCACATAATGAAGATAGGATTCTCTGGGAAAGATTGAAGGCCGCAGGAAGACCAAATGTGAGATGGACTGACTCCCTAAAATAGCCATGTCTAAAGTCAGGCCTGGAGGCCAAATGCAACCCCTTATCAAATTTGGAGTGGCCCACAGCCTCTTCTCCCCACTGGCTCAGCCTGTCATGCATCCCCACCACCTGGCCTCTCCCCATACTGGATGGAGGCAACAGCTTACAGTTTTACAGTTTGCCTGCCCTCCCTGCCTCTGTCACCTGCCACCTGCCCAGCCTACCCACCCCCGGCTCCATTGCTGCTGCGTCCTCCCCGCCTCCTTGCATGTCCAGAGGCTTGTCCAAAGTCCAGTCCAGGGGCCAAATGCGGCTGAATGGTTGGCCCCCACACATTTTCACCTCACCAGTTCTGGCCCTCCTTGCAAAAAGTTTGGATACCCCTGCTCTAAAGAGTCAAATAGTTCCTTACAGAGCTTGTGGTGCAGTAGTTAAATGGCAGTGCTGTAGTCAAAACTCGGCTCATGACCCAGGTTCAAGGCCAAGTAGCTGGCTTGAGGTCCTCTCGGCCTTCCATTTTTCTGGAGTTGGTAAAGTGAGCACTCAATTCATTGGAGAGGTGGAGGCAGTGTGTGGCCTGCATTATTAAATTGGAAACTGACCAGAGAGTGTGTTCAGTGCTCTGTGGAAGTATTAAAAGCAGCACATTTTGCTTGTTTCACTTTAAAGAAAGCTACGGGCTTGAATTTGCAAGAGCTGAGGTATGCTGTTGAGGACAGGATATTTTGGAGATTGCTGATTCATAAGGTCACTGCTTCGGAAGATTGGGCAGTATATAAATGTAACAATAAATAAATAAATAATAAATAAGTTGGGAGCAATTTGACAGCACATAACAACAACAACAAGTTGGTATTACTACTACTTATACTAATGAATTCCATAGGTTAACTATCTGTGGTGCGAAGAAGCCCTTCATTTTATCTCTTCTGAATATTGCAGCATCCTGTTCAGTGGCTGAACAGCCACTGAAAGAGGCCGAGAGGAGCACCCCATCCCCTCTCAATACACTATGAATTATTTTGCACCTTTTCTATCATGTCTTTTCTTGCCTTTTTTCTAAGCTAAGCAGCCTGACACAGTGTAAACTTTCCTCATGGGGATAAAAAGAAGAGAAACTGTCCAGAATACAGTATCTTTCTGTGTATAAGACTATATCACCCCCCCCTAAAATTGTTAGACTAAAAATTGCGGGCCATCTTATATATGGTGGAAGTCAGTCAAGGAGAGAACTGCATGGTTGCAAAACTGTAATTTTGGGTTGGAAAAGTCAGGGGTCATCTTATACATGGGGGCATCTTATATACGGAAAATATGGGTACCTTTTAAAAACTTTTCTGTTTCTCTCTTACCCCTCTCTTGTTAATAATCAGCTTGATGAGCAGTTCTGAAAGACTCAACATCTCGTTTAAAGAATACTTTAGTAATACACTACCTTGATTTTAACTGTATCTCATAGATTACACAGTTTAATGTAATGCTTACTATGATACTTGGGTCTACAGTGAAGAAATAATGTAACTGGTTTTCTAAACACAAGAGTTGTGACTTCAGAAATAAAATTTCTAAAGCACACAATAAGTGAAGTGTAATTTTCCATCTTACTTAATCATCCTACCTCCCCTGAGATAGTTGGCTAGTATTGCTTTTTCCTTTTGAAGCCAGCTGAAAATATGTCCCTTCTCCCTGAGTTTAAATAGACAATCATTATTTTACAGTCTTGTTTCTTTTTCAAAAACAGTTTTAAGAACCACTGTTTTGTGTTTTCAGTTGACCTTTCAGTTGAATTTGTTTTTGCTTATTCTTGTTCATTTTCAAATATTTGTCTGAAAGATGGATTGTAGATTTTTCATGTGATTTTTTAAAAATGAAATGGTTTGAACAAATATTGGTCAGGGCTGCCATGTCATTTCACCAGGTTGAGGTGGTTGCCCTTGAGGTGGTAGGGCTGCCTGCCACCACTAGCGTCTCACCTGCTTTTGCCTGCCTGAATTCTCTGGCTGCTCCTTAGCTGGTTATGCAAATAATGTGTTGGCTTATTGCACCAGAAAATCTGCCCTAGCACTTTTGTTCTGTTTTGAAAAGTGCCTTTGGCACTAACAGGAGTGATATAGAAATCCAAGAAATATATACAAATAAATTATTGCATAGTTGTTGGGAGGGCTGTCACGGGCATTGCTGTCCACAGATTTACCAACGCATCTATTTGGGCCTTTTTACACAACCCCTAAGATCCGCTGGCCACTTAAATTCGGACCAGAGATCTTAGGGGTTTATCGCTTTTTGGGCGTTCCCACCTCCTCCGCACTTCCTGGCTGCTGGCTGCGTGAGGGGAGGGAGAAAAAGAGAAAGAAAAGCATGCCGCTCACCTCGTTCTGCCTCTCGTCTCTGTAAAAGTAGCTCTTAAAGGGGCGGGAGCCAAAAAACAACAAACAGAAGCAAGGAGAGCCCCGCACTCACTATCCTTACACCAGATCAAATAATTTTCACTGTCCCAGAGCAGATACAAGAAAAGTGTGCTGGGACGTGCTAAAGTGGGCGGGGTCACACTTAATTTCCTGTTAACTCCGGAGCTGGTGGGTAAACATTTTTAAGCTCCAGAGCTGGGAGCCATTTGCCCCGGAGTTTAGGGGTCGTGTATAAACGCCCTTTGCTGACCATGCGGAAGTATCTGATATTCCTGGAGGAGGAGCTGGTATTGGAGTCGACTGCCTTTTCTGTACTCATCATGTTGTGTCTACTGCCTATGGATGTTTCAAAGCCTCTTTCACTGCTAGGTGGAGTCTCCTGCTCTCTGTAAGGCTTCTACCATGGAACAAATGGATGCGGAAGACGAGGAAGGAAACGATGATGACTTGGATCTATTTGGAGGTTATGATAGTTGTCGGCTGTACAGCAGCAGCGGAGACAGTGACAGCACCTCCTGCCTGGAAGATTCCAGTGATAACGAGAGGGGAGACCGAGAAGCAGGGGAAATAGCAGCATCCCCGTCGCTGATCCAGACACCTGCAGCCCGAGTGCCAGATGGTAACGGATCTGAACCAGGTACTGCACTGGGAACTCCATGAAGTGGGAAAGGACGTCTACAGCCAATACAGGATTGGGTGGTTTCTCTCTGCTTAGAATGGATAGGAGTTGGTTGGTGGGATATTTAGAGTTTGTTTTAAGTCAGTTTTCCAAAGAGTTGGCTTATTCAGGTCAAAAGAGGGGGAAAAACATATCTGTAATATTGAAAAAGCTGCTAGGTAAAGAAATGTGGAATAATGCAAATCTTTAATTTCATGCCCACCACTATTGCAGCAATATGTTTATTTTTATTTATTTATTATATTTCTATCCCGCTCACTTTGGGAAACTTACAACAGAAAAACACAAATAATATAAATACATGATGTAAAAAAAATTGACATAACATCAATATAAATCAACGTCAAAGCTAATTCAGGACCAACCCCCCCCAAAAAAAATTACAAGCATAATTTAATAACAAAAAATAATGTATAAAAATAGTATTGGAACACATTGCTATGTTTAAAATATTGACTTTTAAAAAGAGCAGCTTTATTGTTCTTATATGTCAACAAATTGCTTTTAATGTGTGTGTGTGTGTGTGTGTGTGTGTGTGTGTGTGTGTGTGTGTGTGTGTGTGTGTGTGTGTGTTCTGTACTGTCAAGTTAGAACCAACTTATAGTGACCCTAATAGGACTTTCAAGATAAGTGAGATATTTAAGCAGTGGTTTTACCTGTGGTGTGCTCAGTGGGCTAGATTACTGAAACTGTTGGCTGCAAATTCAGCAGCTCAGCGGTTCAAATCCTGGGTGCCACGCAGCGGAGTGAGATCCCACTGTTAACCCCAACTCCTGCCAACCTAGCAGTTTGAAAGCATGTAAATGCAAGTAGATAACTAGGTACAGCCGTAAAAAGCGGGAAGGTAAACAGTGGTCTGTGTGCGGAAATGCATTCAGCCATGTTGGCCACATGGCCATGGACTTGCACAACACTGGCTCTTTGGCTTGAAAACAGAGATGAGCACCACCCCTAGAGTCAGACATGATGAGCACGCATGTGCAGGGGGAACCTTTACCGTTACCTTTTTACCAGTCCCATTCTCCCAGTCAGTTTCCATAGCTGAGCAGGCAACCCTTGTCTCCAGTGTCCTAGTCCATCACGCAATCCACTACACCACACTGGGGATCCTGCTTTTGACTTAGGGGGACTCTATGAATTAATGAGTGGTGAAAGCACCTATTATTAATGCCCTCTTTAATTCTGGAAAACTAAAGCCTGTGGTCAATCCATCTCAAATTTGGTATTTTTCTGTTGCTACCTATTATTCTTTTTTCCAATAAATCCTCCCTTCTCATGATACACCCAAAGCACAATTGCTTCAGTTTAGTTATTTTAGCTTCTAGTGGGAGTTCAGGCTTGATTTGATCTAGAACTCATTTACTTGTTTTCCCAGTAGCCCATGCCATTCATAAAATCTACTCCCTATCATTTTTCCCTGTATAATATTTGATTTTATCACAAGCCTTTTAATGGATTCTCTTATAGGCAATGCATTATGCATTAAAATGTGACTAGATATTTTAATACAAGAGTTTGAAAAGAATGCAATTCCAAATTGCATAAAACCTGTTTTTGATGAGACCAGATGAATTAGGATCAGGGAGGGGCTACCTCTACTTAACAGTCCCATAAAATGTGTTATATATGTTCGGTAAGTGATATGCAACCATATCCAGCAATTCCTGAACATCACCTGTTTTTGGGAGACAGGGCAGCCTACAAATGAAACATCTAAATAAAAATAAAATTAGATACAGAGTGATATTTAAAAGTGTAGGTGAGTAATAGTGGTGTGGAACGATATACATAGCATTTTGTCACCAGTTCTCAATGTCCAGTATAGATGTTGTAAGCAAGCCATGATGATGAGGTCCCACTGGCTTCAGTGGACGTGCTTTAAATAGGATTGCATCAAAACAGAGTTCTGGATTTCAGTTAATGAAGCTCTATCCCAACTCCCACGGTTGGAACCCTCTGCCCTGTAACCAGATTTCTTATGCCAGAACTTTATAAAGGAGCAGAACTTGATAGAAAGGCTTTTGAAGATCCTCCTTGCGGGGCACGTGCCCATGAGGTTTATCACCCTCCAGGCCACAGATTTACCCTTGCAAAAGCTGCTCTTCAGTATCCAAGAATTCCAGTGTCTTGCCAAGGATAAAAACGAACTGGACTCTCCTCCTTGAAATCCATCCTGTCTTTTTTTTCCCTTCTGTGTCTGTTTTTTCCTGGATGAAAGTGGCTTGTCTCCCACTGCAAAGAGTTATTCATTTGTCCTTCTGCAGCTGTCTGTGAGATGTGTGGTATTGTGGGTACAAAAGATGCCTTCTTCTCCAAAACAAAACGTTTCTGCAGCGTTTCCTGCTCCAGAAGCTATTCTTCCAATTCCAAGAAGGCCAGCATCCTGGCAAGGTTACAGGTGAGCAACAGCATCTTACTGAGAGGTCACAGCTAGGTGTGCATGCAAAGTAAGACCAAAAATCCTGTTTTTTTATAGCAGGGTGATTCTCAGGGCTGAATTGAATTGAGTTAAGCATAGGCATTTGCTGTTGCACGGCAAGTCACATGAATGCATGCAACACCAAGTGGCTACGCTTCTTTCTTTACCTGTGGCAATTTGCTGCTGAGATTTACACCAACTGTTTCACATTAGTGGGTGCAACTGTTATGATTTTAGCTCTCCCCAGGCGCCCAATACAGGAAGATCAGGTTAGTTGTCTAGCAAAAGGCTATCCTCTGTCACTTTGATTATTTAGAAACATCAGATTCTAACTTTTGCCAGAGTCAAGAGGATTAAGATTAGAAAAACGTGATTCACCTTCACACTAACAGAAACAAATGTATCTAAAATGATGCAACTAATTTTTCCAAAGGCTAGCCATGTTGATCTGTTGCAGCAAATACAATGGAGACCTATAGTACCTATAAATACTGTAATTTTCTCTTTACAGTGTAATAGCACTCTTGGTTGTTTTTAATACAAATCAGTTGCCCTTTAATTTCTTCATTATATTTTAAATCCCCAAGTGGATTTTCCTCTGTTGCAGTCAGAGAACCTGCGGACATCTGTTTTTTTTTTTGGCTCCAAACTCCCATAGGCACCTGAAAGGCCAATAGTCAGGGATGATTTATGTAGTTCAACAAAATCTGGAAGTTCCTTATTGCTCTATTATTTTTCCGTGCAGGCACCTGAGGGTAGGAGCTTCAAAAAAAATCCATGTAGGGTGATTCTGATTAGGGAAACTAAGTATGCCAACTGGAAGAACCACAGGCAGAAAATTAAGTAATTTTGTATAAACAATCTCATTTTTGAAATAGTGGTTCCTATGCACATGTGGAATTGAGAGTAAACAAGGAATGGCATCCTGTGTGTTCTGTCTAGAGGAGGTAAGATTTCAGATGGGAGGACATATTGGGACTACTGTCTGTAAAATAAAGACAGATATTGGTAGCGGGAATAATATCAAGGCTATGAAAGTAAATTAGAGGACTTGAGGTTTCTTCAGCAGAAAAATGAAGCAACCATGGAGCTGTTAGTAAACAAGTAAGAGTGATTTTAAATTATTATTTAAATTATTTACATTTCTTTTTATATAACTTGTTCTTGAGTCCTTCAGAAAATTGATTTTCTTTCCCTCCCAAAATCTTTCTCCTCAGATTTTAGAAGATGAATATTGAAAAGTAACACATTAATGTCCATTTGCTTACTCAGTTGCTTGCAACAATATTTTTTAAAAGTGATTCATTGTGTCAGTCATTAACTTTTTTAAAAGAACCATATGGTTATAGTATAACACCTTCCTACCAAAAGGCCTCTAAAATGCCTAAAAGTAACTTTAAAAATATTTCAAATGTTATTCATGGCACCAATAAAGTAAATTTATTTCCATTTCTTATGCTACTTTAAAAAGATGACTTCACAGGATGCTTATAGTCGTGCCCTAGTAATTTATGAGAAATAATTTGTGTGTGTTTGTGTACCTGTCTAAAATATGTTGTTTTCAATCTCTGAAAACCACAAGAAGCCACAAGCAGGGAAGTTTAGAGGAGAACATTCCTTCTTATTCTCTCTTGAATTTTACAGAATATTTTGTTCTGTGTATCATTCTTTTTAATTGGAAAAGCAAGAAGAATCATATCACATTTAAAAGACTTACAAACTGGAAGTGTGCAGTTTTGTGTTTCTGGATCTCAACTCCCAGAACCACAAAGACAGTTATGCTATGCTGCCTTGGGGATTCTGTGAGATGTAGTTCAAAAACATAAATCAGCACACCTTCGTTACAGATATATTGTACTGCTTGTTTCCTTATACTAGAAGTGACTTTGCCAGCTGCATTTGATGATAGAGACTCTAGCTGACAAAAAAGTCATGCTTTATCTCCTCAAATACATCTGGCATATCTTTATAATTCTATGAGACATACTTATATCTGCCACAAAGAAATAAACGAACATACTTTTCTGAAAACAGGACTGTAGTTTTTGATAGTTTTCCATTATATCCCCTTTCACTGAAGGCAGGAAGATTTGCTCGTCTCTGGCAAGCTTACTATGGATGTTCCATCGACATCTTTGTGTTCTGACTGTCTTTGTTTACCCTTTTCCAGGGTAAACCGCCTACAAAAAAAGCCAAAGTTTTGCACAAGGCGGCCTGGTCTGCTAAAATTGGAGCATTTCTTCATACTCAAGGGACTGGGCAGCTGGCAGATGGAACGCTTACTGGTCAAGATGGTAAGTGTGGGCAAGCAGGGAATATAGGCCAAGATGAAGGGTAAAACGGTGTCATCCGAGGGGACCTGCATCCGCCTGCCCTGTTTGAGTTCCTTTGGGAAATGGGAGCGGTATATAAATGCAAAAATAAATAAATAAATAAATAAATAAATAAATAAATAAATAAAGAAATAAGAGGCTGATACAGTGGACCCTCGTATAGCAAATGGTTTGTATAAAATAAAAAATTTCGGAGATAGGGGAAATTCACCTATGGGGTAAATCCATACAACATAAAAATGGTCGTGATTAGGGATTACTGTTTTCAATGCATTCCTATGGGAAATTTGTATAAAGGAAACTTTGATTAACATAATTTCATTTGGAACGAATTAATTCCTTTATACAAGGTACCACTGTATAGCAAACTGCACAGTAAATGGAATTTATTGGAACAAATCATTTGATAAAAACTGGGTTTGAGTAGCATATTTCAGCTGAGAAGGGAAATTAAATGTATGTCTAACCAATATAGGCCAAGATGAAAGGTAAAACGGTGTCATCTGAGGGGACCTGCATCCACCTGCCCTGTTTGAGTGGAGTTAGTCAAGCTGGATAGTATTAACTTCCCTCCAGTGAGCTTAAGACAGTGTATGTAGGTTTTCTTTCATCCTCCAATAGCTGTCTTGGATAGACCAAGCAGAGAGATATTGACCTAAGGGCCACTCAGTCTACTTTGTGGTTTGGCAAGGCATGGAAACCGGACCTCCCAGCTTCTAGTCTGATCACTAACCAGTGTTGCTTTACTCCTTTTATGAAGAAGAGAGATACAGCTGTTGCTGCTGCCTGGACTAGAAGTGATAGTACCACTCTGTTCTGCTCTGGTCAGACCCCACCTGGAGTACTGTGTCCAGTTCTGTGTGCCTCAATTTAAAAAGGATGTTGACAATCTTGGAACGGGTCCAGAGGAGGGCGACCAAGATGATTGAGGGTCTGGAAGAAATGTCTTATGAGGAGCAGCTTACAAAAAGAAGGCTGAGAGGGGGATATAATAGCTATGTTTAAATATTTGAAAGGATGTCACATTGAAGAGGGGACTGGTTTGTTTTCCATGACTTCAGAGACTAGGAGGCAGGGCAATGATTTCAAACTACAGGAAAAGAGATTCCATTTGAATATTAGGAAGAACTTCATGACGGTTAGAGCTGTTCGGCAGTGGAATATGCTGCCACGAAGGGTAGTGGAGTCTCCTTTGGAGGTTTTTAAGCAGAGGCTGGATGGCCATCTGTCGGGAGTCCTGTGATGGGGGTTCCTGCATGGTAGGGAGTTGGACTAGATGGCCCTTGAGGTTTCTTCTAAATCTATTATTCTGTTTTTCTATTCTTCTACACATTTATTCTGCTTGTAGAGGTCCAGGAAGTTTGTTCACTCCAAGAGAACTTGCTCTATGACGCATCATGTAGTTCATTTTCCTGGCCCTTTCTAATAGCATGTCTTCCTATTGGCTTTGAATCCATGTGTTAACCTGTTCTGCATGGGTGAAGGCTGATTGGAAAGATTATTATGGAGGCAGGGAATTAGTCTGAAAAACCTATTTAGTCCCCAGGCAACAATGTGCTTGATAGAGAGTAAGGCCCAAGTCTAGGCCCACTTTCTAACATTTTAAGCTAAGTCTTACTTAAAATGTTAGTGTATTAGGCAAAAACAAAGAGTAAAATAAATGAGAAGTTGTTCTCTAATTAAGAACAGTGTCTACATCTGATTGGTATGTTATCTGTCAAATGCATCTCTTCCCATGGTACCTTAATTGGAAGAATGTGTTTCAGCTTAAGGCAAGGCAAGGACAGCGGAAGGAGAGAGGAGGAAGAAAAGTTACTTAAGAAAAAGTTACTCCCTGCCAGAAAGTTCCAAGCAATGTTGAATTTCATTAGTGGAAAGCACCAAAAGATCCAGAAGTGGATGATAGGATGATATTTAAGGTGGTTCAGACAACAACGCTCACAAGGGGGCTCTTGCCAAGCTTTGCTTGTTTTCCTTAATCTCGGAGGAGAATATTAGGCTTGCCAGTCTTTCTGATGCGTTTGACATCCCTATGCTGCAGCTGCAATGTATTGAGAGTATTCGTGTAGGTTAGCTGGCTTTGTTGTTGCATGTGGGAATTGTTCTGACCCTGCCTATACTCTGAATAGCTTTTTCAAGTGGGATGTTTTGTTATGGAAGTGTGTCATATCTTGTTGATTCTTTTGGTAACTTTGAGCTTACTTTTGAATTTGTACATCTTTGGCAACATCTTTATCGGAGCAATAATATAATAATAATTTAAAAAACAGCTTTTGAGGTCACTCTGCAAAAAGAAGGAGTTGGTGATCCCTTGCATTCGGGATTTTTGAGTATTTTGTGGGTGATTTTTAGCCACTGCATGGAGCACTGGAAAAGCAGAAAGGATCAGAAATGTCACGAGGGGGGTCACACAGGACATTTCCCCAATCAGCAATGCACTGGATTCTCCTGGAAAGTGCCCACTCCAGGAATAGTTAGTGTAGGGTAGCTGAGTGGTCAGTGGATCCTCTTGGCCAGTCTCTTGACACATAGGCTGAATTGTAATTGGTATTCGAGGACAATGATTATCCTGCTCAGAATGAAATAAACACTTCCTTAGCTAGCCTAGAAGCAATTTATCCCCTTATAATGAAAGCTAAGATTCTTTCTCTGACCTCTCCTGTAGCTAAAGCAATATCAGTTTTTGAGCCATTTTCAGTTAAAAGGAAGTGGAGTGTATGCACACACACACACACCCAGACCCTCCAGAAACACTATTTTTTTCCAAAATGATACTGATTTGCCACTGAAAATCGATGAGAAATCAATTTTCCAGCCCTTTTCCTGGCTTTGCATCAGCAATAAAATGCTCAGTTTATTTTGTCATCCCTTATTGAGTAATTAATAATTGTCCCATTTCTTGTTGTTTAAAAATGTACTTCTGTACCTTAATTTTCTTAATTTCCATATTTGGGAAATCGGGCAGTATAGAAATGCAATAAATAAATAAATAAATAAATAAATAAATAAATAAATAAATTTATATAAGAACATCAGAACAACCTTGCTGGAATAGGCCACATCCCATCCAGTCCAGCATTCTGTCTCACCCAGTGGCTCACCATTTGCTTCAGGGTATTCCCAAGCAGATGTCTCCACCTGCTTATGATTCCCCACAAATAGCATTGAAAGATATCCTGCCTATCTCTCCAACCCAGAGGTTGTCCTTAGGCATCCATAATGATAGCCATCAATACCCTTGTTCTCCATGAACTTGTCCAATCCTTTCTTAAAGCTGTCAAGGCTGACAGCTGTCACCACTTCTTCTGGCAGGGAGTTCCACAGACCAGTGATCCTCTGGGTGAAAAAGTACTTCCTCTGATTTGTTGAGATCTAGCACCCAAAAGTTTCAAGGAATGCCCCCTAGTTTTAGTGTTTGTGATAGGGAATAAACTTCAATCAGGTCACCTCTTAGGCGCCGTCGTTCAAGAGTGAAGAGGCCCAGCTGTCGCAGCCTCAGATGGTGAGGAAGGTGTTCCAGTCCCCTAATCATTCTGGTTGCCCTCCTCTGTACTTTTTCCATTTCCATAATATCCTTCTGGAGGTTTGGTGACCAGAACTGTACACAGTACTCCAGGTAGGGCCTCACCATAGATTTATAAATAGGCAAAATGACACTTGCTGACTTATTTTCTATAACCTTCCTAATGATCCCTAGCATTGAGTTTGCTTTTTTTCACTGCTGGGGCACACTGGGTTGACACCTTCATTGAGCTGTCCACCAGGATACCAAGGTCCCTTTCCTGGTTTGTTGCAGAGATATAAGGATGTCTTCAACTGGTACATTTACTTCCATGAATATAATTTCCTTCTTTGTTCTGTGGAGGCTTCCTGTTATGCATGTATGCCATGTTCTTAAACTGATCTGTACATATCCCAATACTTATGGACCATTTAAGGATCAGTGTAAGGAGAGAAGAAAAGGAACAGATCCGAATCTCATTTGGTGATCTGGTGAACAGCATTGTCTGTGCCAGTTTCAAAGACATTATGAATTGTTTGTTTGTAGAGAGGAACACAAAATAGGCATTACCATACTTGCTCTTGGTACTGTTGTATAGGACAGTGGTACCTTGTATAAAGGAATTAATTCGTTCCAAATGAAATTCTGTTAAGCAAATTTACCTTTATACAAATTTCCCAGAGGAATGCATTGAAAACAGAATAATCCCTAATCACGACAATTTTATGTCGTACCGATTCGTCCCATAGACGATTCAGTTAAGCAAATTTCCCCTATCTCTGGAATTTTTTATGTTGTACAGATTTTATGTTATACAAACCGTTTGTTATATGAGGGTCCACTGGTATCTGTTTAATAACCGTAACCTTCTATACTGAGATGATTCTGATATTCTCTTTTATCTTCTCTTAGCTCTCGTCGTAGGTTTTGAATGGGGAGCACATCTGCTGGAGCATGGATGCAAGGCTGCCCCTGTTAGCAGTTTCAAACATGTGAGCTCTTTCTGCTTCCTGTCATGCTTTAATGTGCACTATTGGAGCAAGGCCTAGATTCCGACATAGCGAACGGCAGAGGAAGGTTGCCAGGAAAAGCAGGAGGGCCTTTTGTTGTTGTTTTCAAGGGCCCTTCACTTCTAATTTTCCAATATGTTTCTTCACGTCACAACAAATAGGAAGGGTCCCTGAAGTAAAGTCCTGAGGCAAACTGCCTGCCTGGGATATGGTTGGAACATCTCATATGCCCACCTGAGAAAATATAAAGCAAAATGAACTAAAATTGGTGTAAAACAGTGATGTTCGAAATGGGACACAATGGCTTGCAAGCAAGAACAGAGTTAGTAGTATTTTTAAATCAAAACTGAGGAACCCACAGCCCTTGAAATGTTGAAGCATAGGAAAAACAAGGCCCAAACCAAAAGTTATCACTGTCACTGAAAATACAGGTTTGAAGAGAAAGTTTTAACAGTTGCTTTATTTTACCTTCAAAAACATAAACAGCAAATTAAGTTACAATAAACTATTATTTAAAATGCAGAAACCTGCTGTGTATAGATGGGCATGACATGGGGAAAATAACATTTCATTTTGTGCCCAGCCCCATTTCATTTTGTTTTGTTCTTTACAATTTTTTAAAAAAATCATACAAAATGAAATTAAACAAAATGAAATGGCTCCCCTGGGTCCATGAGGCACCAGATTTGGTGCCCGGGAGCCATTTTTAAAGAGGGCCAGCCGAGCTGTCATTGGCTGTACCCCTTTAAAACTTGGCCCAGTTGTCTTAATTTATGGCCCAGTAGCCACCAGGGGATCCTCCCAGTAGTGACTGGGCCACTTTTAAAGGGGTACAGCCGATGACAGCTCTGCTGGGCCCCTCTAAAAATGGCTCCCCGGCACCAAATCTTGTGCCTTTAGGACCCAGGGAAGTCACACACACCACCAGCCTCCCAGCTGAGAGGAGTCCAGAAGCCAGGGCTGAGAGGAGGAGGCAGGGGGCACCCGAGTGGCTGCGGGGACCCACCTCCTCCTCTTCTTTCTCCTGGGCTCTGGCGGCAGTGGCGGCTCATTGTGAGTGCAGCAGGTAAGGGACCCCTTTTACAGATGGAACGAAATGGTTTCTTTCAACGAAAAAAATGACCTTTTGTTTCTTCTATAACGAAATGCTGCTTCCTTGTTTTGTTTTGTTTCGTTTTTTCATTTCGTGCCCATCTCTACTGCTTTGTAAGACTAAGCATTCTTCATGACTCTGAAAATGGCCATAAAAACAGCTTATTTTAAACTCCTTATTTTTTTATTTTTTTACAATTTGTCAAGAAAATTCCCTTTCACCTTCAGGCAGTCTCTTCAGTTTTGGATTTAAAAAGTGTTCTTTCTTAAAATTAACACAATTAGTAGACATCATATGTTCAGATAATTATATTGGGTCTGAGATACACCTTCCTTACCATGTTGCATATACATACTGGAATGAATGGGTGAATATATCGCCTATGATGTTAATATTCACATGGTGCTGATGATTATCTAATCTTTTGGTGCCTTTTCCTTCTCTTTAACCCCCCCCCTGCCCCAAGCTCTCTTCTCCTAACTGTATCCTTCATCTTTTAGGTCCCACTTTATGACCAATGGGAAGATGTGGTAAAAAATATGAAAGTGGAAGTACTGAACACAGATTCTGTGCTTCCCAGTCGTGTGTATTGGATTGCCTCTGTTGTTAAGATTGCAGGTGGGTCCCTTGAAGGGGATTTGTTGGTTGATGTTTAATCCAATGTGTTTACCAAGAGGCTTTATGGAGGCAACCAAAGATTTAAGAGAAAAGAAGAATGAACTCCTAGACCAGACATGTCCAAAGTTCGGCCCTCCAGATGTTTTGGACCACAACTCCCACAGTCCTTTGCCATTGGGAATACAGGCTTGGAATTCTGGGAGCTGTGGTCCAAAACATCAGGAGGGCCGAACTTTGGACATGCCTGTCCTAGATGTTTTGAAGGGATTCAACCCTTTTAATAGTCTGTTTCCACTCACTTTTTTATCCCCTCATTTTTAAATGTTTCCTCTTCTGCACTCAGCTCATCATCATCATCATCATCATCATCATCATAGAACTGCAGGGGTGGAAGGGACTCTGGATCATCAAGTCCAGTCCTTATCGAGGAAGCACATTGGGGAACCAAACTCTGAATCTTTAAGCTCAACAGCCAGATAACTGTCTAACAGTTCTGTTGCTGTCTTGGATTTCCTTGCTAATTTCTCATTGACATATACATTAATTTGGTGACATTGCAACCACAGCTTTGTACAGGGGTCAACAATTAATCTCACACTGGGTCCTGTTTAGGCACTGTTTAGGATTATCTCCAGAGTCACCTCTCTTCCAGACCTTGCTTTGGTTCTGTGGCTAATTGTTCTAGGGAAGAGTCACCTGAAATATAGGTGATGCCTTTATGAACCAGTAAAACGAAATCAACCTGGTAGCTTTCAGGACTGTCTACATTATCAGGCGGGTACCAGTGTAAAGATTTTAGTCTAAGAATTACTTACTGTAAATTTTAAAATAAGAATTCCAAGACAGCCTGCATTTTCCTAACTTATAGCTGAGAAAAACACCTGGTAAAACCCATCTTCCAATGAGTTCTCAGGACTTTTTTTTACACTGATACAAGTGTGATTAACTGGACAGCTGTGAACCACAAAAGCAAGCAGGTTGTATAATCTATAAATGTATCACTTACTCTTACATTTCTGTTATGTAGTTTTTAAAGTGTTTCTCACTTTAAGGTAGAGGCATTTAATGGATGGTATCCAGAGATAATGAAATCTACAGTAGCTGCTACAATTGCCAGAAAATACAGATGTAGAGTGTTCAACATTTATTTATTTTTTCCCTTCTTGAATTCAAAAACATATCATGGCAGGATACAAGGCACTGCTGCGTTATGAAGGATTTGAGAGTGACTCCAGCCATGATTTCTGGGTCAACATGGGCACAGTGGATGTGCACCCTATTGGCTGGTGTGCCATTAACAGCAAAATCCTGGTACCACCACAGAGTAAGTATCTTGGTTCTCACCCAACTATAGCTCCTTGTTTAAGTGTTGTATCATGTATCTTTAAATCAGAACATACATTTTGGATCGTGTGACTGCAAATCCTAAATTCTGCTCTTTGGAATAATTTTGGGAAACACAGAATATATGTGCGTAAACTACTTTAGCTGGTATGTATGCTGAAAAATCCAGTAGTGGCAATTTTTGCATTAGAGACATAGGGTGCATATGAGAGGATACAGATACAGTAACCCCCTCCGTTTCGTGGTTCATATCATGGGACTGCTGTATATGGGAAAAAAATTCCACTGGGGTAAGCTGGAAAAGCCGGTTTCAGGCCTCCTGTACTTACCCCAGGTTTGGCACCACCATGAATGGGCCTGTGAGGGCCTTCCCGGGCCCGTTGGAGGCTCTAAAAGGGCTTCCCTGCGAATTGGAAGTGACTTCCGGAAAATGGGAAGTGACCTCCAGATTGCTTAAAAGCACTTTTGGGGCCTCCAAGGGCTTTTCTGGGCACGTTGGGGGAATCAGAAATGCTTTTCTGCAAACCAGATTTCTGAATCCTCCGACATGCCTAGAAAGGCCCTCAGAGGCCCCAAAAGTGCTTTCAAGTGATCTTCCTGTTTTCCAGAAGTCACTTCCGGTTCATGGGGAAGCCCTTTTGGAGCTTCCGACAGGCCTGGGAAGGCCCTCGCAGGCCTGTTTGCAGCAGCACCAAGCCTGGGGTAAGTACAAGAGCCTCCAGCTAGCCCGCCCCCCAGGCCCGACCTGACCTGCATCCACATATCATGGATTTTCAATTATCGTGGGTCAGGTCGGCTCCCTAACCCCCACGATAGACGGGAGGTTACTGTAGCATCAAGTATGAAATTACAGTGGACTCTCGTATAACAAGCAGTTTGTTTAACAGAAAATCTGCTGAAAGGAAAAAAATTCCGGAGATATGGGGAAATCGCTTAACAGAATCCGTGCAACAGAAAAACGGTCGCGATTAGGGATTACTCCGTTTTCAATGCATTCCTATGGGAAATTTGTATAAAGGAAAATTTGCTTAACAGAATTTCATTTGGAATAAATTAATTCCTTTATACAAGGTACTATTGTATAATGGCTCTGGAAGTCTGAAAACCCCACTAGGTCCTTTACCAAGGTTGCCTATTGATGCCCTTTTCTCCAAAGGCCACTCATTTTAGTTAACTGGTTTGTATTTTCTCAGTACCCTTCAGGACACTTCACTCTTCGAGTTCCAAGAGACAATTAGGCAAAAGATCCATTATATGATTTTTCAGAGAAATAACCGTATTGGCTTGTTGCAGCAGAGGCCCAGTCATATCTCACTGAGAGTTTTGCAGTATGTTGAGGTGGGAATGACAATGATAAGATGAGGAAACAGGTGTGGGAACTGTTCAGGTTTAATTTGATGTGCTTCTGAAAATTCAGACTTACCTGAGCTCTCTCTTTCCTACCCTTCTATGCAGCTATCCACTCCAAGTACACAAACTGGACAGAGTATCTAATGAAAAAACTGGTGGGAGCCAGGACAATCCCAGTGGATTTTCATATGAAGGTAAGGAGGGGTGGGGAAAAACCTTTCTACCTGCAGAAAGTCCGTCTTGTTCAGCCTCCTGCTTCAGAGTGAATATAGGTGGCAAGCCGGACATAATTTCCAGAAATGGGTGGCCACATCTTGCTATCTTCCTAAAGGCCATTGAGAAGAGCAGATTTATATCAAACGTAGCGGCAAATGAAAAACAGTTTTGGCATGTGCTGCACGATGGGTTTGAAGGCTGATCTCTGGGTGGGGAAAACCGGCAAGTGTAAAGATGGTCCCAAGTTTTTCTGTACATAGATGGGTGCTATATTGTAGCCCACACTTTGACAAACCACAGCCTGCCTCATCAGGCAAATGTGTATGACTGAGTTGAGAATGTAGAGAGCAGACTGCAGTAAGAACTGAATATGTTTGATGTAATCTTCCATATTGATGGCATGATGTCCTTCAGTCTAAATTGTTTTTAATATTTTGCCTTTTTTGGCTTGACTAAAAAGACCCGTTCTTAGATTGTTCTAAGTTGAGGAAGCTTTTCTGGAAAGAGAAAAGAGACTCCCCCTGCTGGCACGTTTTAGAAAACATCTTTGGCCTGTAAGAATTTTTCTTCATAATCTGTGCATTGGAATAGCGAGATGGCGGATTTAAGGAAGAGCTTTTGCAGCATTCAGCTTCCAAGTTAAATGTGTTCTGAATGAGCAGAGCTTATGTGAAATCACTGGGGAGTGTCAGTCAGTCTGGCCTGGATTTTCAGTGTGAACATTTGATTTGTGACTCTTTTTATGAGACAGCCATGCTTAGAGAAGAATGATTACATAGTGAGAGTCAAACAGACTTTCTTTTACTGCAGTAAAATGCAGTTCTTGACAAAGTTACTTCACATTAAGTCCCATTGCAGTAATTAGAATTACTTATTAGTATGCAAGGATAGAATGATCAGGCTGAAAGTCTTATTATGTCATAATTCTAAGTATTATTTTTCTGGATTTTTTATGTTCAAAGTATGTCTGGTAGATAGGCCAACATCCTGTCCAGTAGCTATGCTAGCCCAGTGGGAATGACATCTCCACCAGCACCAAATGGCTGCTAATTAAAGAATTCCTGTTTTGAATTTGGATAGCACGCAACTTTGCCTTATTCCATTTGAATCACACACAACCCAAAAAGGAAGCAGGAACTCTTATTAGAGACAATATACTGCTGCCAGTCATGTAATTCCCACTATGTGGGTGCAGCTATGCAAAAGAATACTGGCTATTTTTCTTAATACAGTGGTACCTTGTATAAAGGAATTAATTCGTTCCAAATGAAGTTATGTTAAGCAAATTTTCCTTTATACAAATTTCCTATAGGAATGCATTGAAAACAGAGTAATCCCTAATTGCAACCTTTTTTATGTTGTACGGATTTGCCCCATAGACGATTCTGTTAAGCAAATTTCCCCTATCTCCGGACTTTTTTATGTTGTAAAGATTTTATGTTATACAAACTGTTTGTTATGCGAGGGTTTACTGTATTCCTTAAAATGTGCAGATAGGATATTGCAGATAGAGTGGTTTAAGCAAGTCGAAGCACTTGGTGGCAGAGCCCAAGTTCAGGACTTTGATTCCCTATTGAGCTTCTAGGAGACAAACCAGCCTGTGGAACTAGGAAGCCACCAGTGGAAGGAGCTGATATTAATTAGTGAGTTCATGCCAGAAATGAAGTTATCAAGCAAGAGATCATAATTTGAAGCAATGTCGTCTTCTTTCATGTCCAGATCAAACTTGGAACTGCCAAACAGAAACCTCCTCCTTGGCTCTGTCTTTGGCCGAAACTATATGTGCATGTTCCTGGTGCTAACAACCAGCAAAGCAACAGATGGGCCGGGATTTGTATCTCTCCCCATTCACACAGTGTGTTGTCATCTGCCAACCGCTCCCATTTAACCACATTGGTCTTGTATTTCACTACTCCAACCCTCAGTCTATTTCAGGTTTTCCAAATAGCAAAAAGGAGCTCAGATCCTTCAGTGGGATTTCTTCCTCTAATGTTATTCTTTGTCCAGTAGTCTCCCTCCTTCACCTGCCAGTTCAATTTTTATCTTGCGTACCCTCAAGGATATTTGTTCTTGCCATAAAGCTCATCCTAGATGCTTTGGGGCATGTTAGGCGTGCAGGAGATGTTAGGAGGCTGAATTTCTTGCTCAGCGTCAGTTGCTCCTTCTCTCCTAATCTTAGGTGGAGCAATGCTAGTGAGAGGATATATTTTATCAGTTGGTGTCGATTTAAGATATCCTGTTGTGATCCTTGCGGCTTCATTAACAGCAACATTAACTTGCTTCACATATATGCAAATGCACTCTGTACTGAAGCGGCATACTCAAATTCAAATTCAAATTCAAATTAGTTTTTATTATAGCCAATGGCCATTATATCTATATACAAATACAAATACAATAAAAGCAGTATGGCAATCAGTCATATCCGAATATGACTGTACATAGATGAAGCGGCATACTCTGCTGCTTACATGCTCAAGGCCAGAATGGATGTCCTGTCTCTAGCCTTGTTGGTGGAGCCCCTTGGGTGTAATTTTCCTACTGAGTTGACTTTATCCGTAGTACTCAGGCAGCATTGTTGAGACAAGTGTGTCCTGTTGAGTGTCACATCAAGATAATTTGGTGTCAAGCAATACTGCAATTGCTTCCCTTGCCACATCACATCCAACTGTACCCCTCAGGTGACTGACAGCATAGTTTTTCCCTAACTCTTCCAATGCTATCATAAGCTTCCTCTTCATCTTCTCCAAAAGTTGGTCCTGCATCATCTGCATAAATAAACAATTGTGCATTGGTTGATTGGTTGATCATTTGCATATTTATTATATCACTTCTTTGTGGCTGCTTGTTCTTCTGCCTCTTCTGTTTACTGTTTTGTCATTGAGCATCACAAAGAATCTCCAATTCTGACGGAAGCTGCCTAATAACCCTGGTTAGTTTGTTATCTCCTGTGCGGTTATTTATATTGCATAGCAGTATCCTATCATTAATACCGTAGTGTCTTGTGCTGGAGTTAAATCAACAAAATTAGCATTCTTTCATATCCATCTTCACTAGACTATGTGAAGTTAACAATTTGGCCACAACATGTCCTCCCTCGCCTGAAGCCTGATTTTTATTTTATGATCTTACTTCTGTTGTTGCTTTGAATGAGGAGAAGCAACAACAGAAGTGTGGGGGGGGCAGAATACAGTAACTATCCAGATGTATGGGTTTTGTGTGTGTCAATTCTCATTCACAAAGGACTACATGACTACACGTTGGAGGTGGACCTATAGAAGAAGTGCAGATACTAGTTGATCTGCTCAGCAGAAGTTGAGTACGGGTATATGGCAACATGGCATGGAAAGCAACACTGACCCTCTTCCTCTTTTCTCAGATGACTGAAAGTATAAAGTATCCTTTCCGCCAAGGCATGAGAGTGGAAGTGGTAGATAAGGCCTGTGTTTCACAAACGCGTGTGGCTGTAGTGGACAGCGTGATTGGTGGTCGGCTGAGACTTCTTTATGAGGATGGAAACAACGATGATGATTTCTGGTGCCACATGTGGAGCCCCCTAATCCATCCTGTAGGCTGGTCCAAAAGAGTCGGCCACAATATAAAGAAAGGAGGTGAGGTGTTCATATCGGACAAACATAACTTGCCCCCTCACCGTTGCAGGGTTTTGTGTCCATTACTAACATATAGCAGGGTGGTTGTATTCAGTGGGCAGAGCCAGCCTGTGAAAAACAAGTTGTGCTGTTGGCTGAGCCCAGGGTCCAGTGATACTGCTAACCTTGCCTCTGGTTGTTTGCCCAATTTAAGTTCAACTGAAAGAATAAAACATATGCTTGAGCCATTTGAAAGAATGGACAAACAAATGCATTCAGTATAGCCACCATGTTTAGGTCTGAGGCTGGTGTTACTGAACTATTGTGACTGTTGTGCCCAAACTGCACCCAGCAAGACCGGGCTAATCAGTTTATTTGCTCAAGCCAAACCTAAGTAACTGTCACCCCCCCCCTTTTTTTTGGACAGGGGAGAGGTTTCTGAAGTCTACCAATGCCAAGAGTCAAGCTATTGTAGGTCAGTGCACACTTTTCTTATGTTAACTCAGTTGTATTTTCAACCAGCATTCAGCTCCCTCTGTAATGTGTCTAAAGTGTAGTGCGTTTGGTTGAGGCTTTTAGATTGGCAAGATTCACCTATGATGGCTGTAAATATGTCAAGAGGAAATGTTATTAAAGGGTGAAACTTTGTGCATTAACATTGCTTTCACGCCTCACCGTTGCTGTAAAACAGGGCTGTTCAACTTTGAACAGGCCGAGGTCTACTTTTTCCAGCCCAAAGTGCCTGAGGGCTACTATACTAAAACCTCTACTTTCGAATTTTATCTCTTCCGAGCCCATGCTCATAAGTTTAAAAAAACTGTAAGTTAATCAGCGGTTTCCCATAGGAATGCATTGAAAATCAATTAATCTGTTCTGGAGGGAACAGATTTCAATGCACCATGGCCCTTGAGCTGCCCCGCTGGGCTGAGACAGGGGGCTGGCAGACCCAGAACTTTGCTGGGGCAGTGGTGGTCCTTGGGATGGGGGAGGGAGGGGTGGAGAACTTATCCCCTCACTTTCTAAATTGATGGCTGGTGGGCTACATTTGAACCCTTCGTGGGCTACTGGTAGCCCACGGTCTACCTGTTGGGCAGGCCTGCTGTAAAACATTCCAGTGTGAGTCACTTAGTCAGTCAATCATTGATTGGGAAATGGCTGCTGTTCTATGTCAGACATGCCTGTGATCAGGAATGTTCTGAGACAGCTATTTTCTAGGAGAAATGCAGGAAGGGAGTGTTGAGAAGAACTAGTGGCCATTTATGCTGAACAATGGCCCGAATTTGATTGGTGTCTGCTTAAGACGTGTAGCTTGCCATAACTAATTACAGATAATAATTGACAAGCTGCCATAGTATGTCTTGGTTGTGTGCCTGGTCACACACCCAAATGCACAATGGAAATGTGTGCTGGCATCTCTTCATTGAGTTGTGGCATGTTATACAAGCATTATGCAAGCACTACTAGGATTCAAGCCAATAAGATGGAAATGGCAATACCTTTTCATCTTTTACCCACAGGTGGGGAATCTGTATAGCTGCCTAGATGCCCTAAGCACATCCTATCTTGCCTGATTTTGGAAGCTAAGCAGGGTCGGCCATGGTTAGTACTTGGATGGGCGACCACCAGGGAATACCAGGTGCTGTAGGTGCCTGGAGTAGGCAAAGCTGGCAAACCACTTCAGTATTCCTGCCAAGAAAACTCCATGGACATGGGGTCACAAAGAGTCGGTCACGACTGTAATGACACAACACACAGGGAATCTGTATAGTGTTGACATGAAAGCAGAGCTCTAAAAGTTACCTTTTTGTTTTGTAACTCTTAAGACATTCTGGAAGTTATCACACACATAAATTATATAGTATTTTCTAACCTTCACCGCCTGTTCATGATATGAATAGCCATTAGGACATATTTTTCTTTTATCTTATTAGCTCATTCCATTATTCTAATCTTTTTGTATGCAATGTATTTTTGATCTCTATGAAAAAAAATTAGAAGCTTTGGTTCAGCAATATCTGAATATTTATGTACTACTGTATAAATGTACATCACCTTTTTATAGCAGTCAAAATAAGGAGTTAGACAGCCATGTAGCTAATGCTTCATTTGTCATGCCAAAAATCTGGAATAGTGAGCAAATTTGAGGTCCCTTTCTTTCTACTGATGCCCTGTTATGTGTTTTTCTTGGAAGAAAAGTGCAATGAAATGGCCAACCACCCTACGTTCCGGAAGATCTACTGTGATGCTGTTCCATACCTTTTTAAGAAGGTAACTGAGGAACCACTGAAGTCTTATTTCCATTCCTGCCTAGGAAAGATAATAGGTGCTGGGAGTGGGGGAGGGGGATGCCTGGAGTCCTTCACAGGATTGTCTTTTGTGGAACTGATGAACCCTGTCTCCTGCCTTGCAGAAGATAGCAGCTGGTGACATCTAAGAAGTCTATTGCAAAACTATTGGGGAGGTTTGAGAATAGAGTGGAAGACCAGGAGGGACTAAACACAGGTGGGAATGGAGAGCAAGAAACCTAAGGCCGACTCCAAAAGCACACATGGCGGACTACATCTGTGCTTGAAAAAAGAATTGCTCTATTGTTGCCTTAAAATCAAAGGGTGAGAAGAACTTACAGGGAAATTTAGATGAAGGGAAGAGAAACACCAGTTTTAAAAAAGCCTTTTGCCACATTTATTCTGTGTATTCTTGCATCTTTGTCTTGTGACATAACTCCCTTTTGTTCTTGTTTAACATCTGAATTGCTGAGAATAGAAGAGACTACAGCTTACATGAAGTGACTCAGGAAATGACTGAACTCATAGCTCCAGGGTGCCAGGTCTATTTTATCCAGACAGCCAATATGCCCTTTTAATTAATCAAGGTCTCGCCTCCTCTAATGTGTCCTAGGTGCGTGCAGTCTATCCAGAGGGTGGTTGGTTCGAGGAAGGGATGAAACTGGAAGCCATTGACCCTTTGAATCCGGGCAATATTTGTGTGGCTACTGTTTGTAAGGTACGCTTGTTTGAGAAGAAAGAGTGTGTGGCTACAGCACAGCAGTACAAACACTCCCTTGCTCTCTTTGTGTGAAACGTACCTGTCATATTTTGTCTTCCAAGGAACTGGATGTTAGACTTCAAATTTATAGTGGAAATTTTTGCAGAAAGAAAGGAACATAATGTGTTATACACCTTAAAGCAATGGCTTTCAACCTTTGGTCCACTGGCTGTTTTGGACCTCAGCTCCCAGAATCCTTTATCATTCAACATGTTGACTAGGGCTTCTGGGAGCTGAAGTCCAAAACAACTAGAGGACAAATCAGTGGGATTGAAATCTGAGGCATTTTCAGTACGAAGGATTGAGGCCCTGGGATTGTGTCCTTAAAGAGGCATGGCATATCCTACCATTATAACCTTTTAAGAACCTGAAAAGCTTCTTCTTTTGAGAGGTTCAGATGGTCCCTTGTTTCTCAGTGCTTTCATAGTGTTGGTGGGATGGTTGTCTTGCGAAATGGAAGTGGGAAAAGTACTAGAAAACCAAATAGGAGAGAAAGGTAGCAGAGAATGGTGTTAAAATCAGGTAATTAAACCCATGTCAGTGCTTCATCTGCTTCTCTCTGGTGCGTCTAGAAACTGTTGTGAAAGTGTCATCAGTGGCAGAAAGTCACGAGATTTGAATGTAACTTTGGCTTTTCTTCTTCCTTCAGGTACTGTTGGATGGCTATCTCATGGTTGGCATTGATGGTACAGCCTCGGAAGATGGTTCTGACTGGTTTTGTTACCACCCTTCTTTGCATACCATTTTCCCTGTTGATTTCTGCAAAAAGAACAATATTGAGTTGACCCCTCCCAAAGGTGAGACTCTCAAACTGTTCTTTTATTCTCTTCATCAGATGTGTTGTAGAACCAAGCAGATATGTCTGTGAAGATTCTCAGTCACCCAGGTGAGTTTATCTGGATGTTGAGTCATGTCTGAAGAAAACTAGTTGTGAGTCCTTCGTTTTATAGTTCACTTCGACCTCTTGTCACCCTGGTCTGAAATAGGCTCATAAGATGAACAATGGTCTGAATAGACAGATAAGATAGATGGTTTGAGAGAGGGATCAGGGACGCCATTCATGTGAGCATTGAAAGCCCCTCTCTCAACAGAGATGGGGGGCTCAAGCACATTCTGTCTGCCACTTACCAGGATTTGATTTCAGCAATACCTAGACAAACCAAGAATACTTCACACCTTCACCACCAAGGCCATAGTTAACCACCAGTACTTGATGGGTTTCAGCACTTTAGAACTTTGTTCACCTGAGGACTATTGAGACTGTTGTCTACTTAACAAGCCTATTCAGGCCATTGTTCATCTTATGAGCCTATTTCAGACCAGGGTGACAAGAGGTCAAAGTGGACTATAAAATGAAGGACTTGCAACTGGCTTTCTTCAGACTGATGAAGCTGTTTGGATGAGCAGTGAAACATTTCAATCTCTCAAGAAAAAGAAGTCCAGTTGCCATGACTCCACTTCCAAATAAACAAACAGATTGCATGGCCTGTCTGCAAGATGGTGGGAAGAAGGAAGTGTTGTTTGCATTAGATTATAGTTGTAAAACCTCCAAGTTATGTTTTTTTTTGTTCGGCATCAAGATAGCAATTTTGTTTATTGAGGGATAATATGTTATCTATTGTTCCAGACCTTCTCTCTAAAACAATAATAGGATTGCACACTTGGTGCCCTCTGGGCTTGCTCTAGATAAGATAGATGACTCCAGTGTTTTATTTCATACTCCTTGCAGCACTGATTTGGGGGTGAGAGAATGATAGTGTATATTGTGGTCTAGTAAAGGTGGGAGGAAAGTTTGAGTCTACTCATTTCAGTGTGTTTTTTCATTCTGCTGGAAGCTAGAATTACTTGATTCTTATGATAACTGTCAAAAGAATATTGTCTAGTCACCACTCCAAAGCAGAGACAGTGCTGTTTTCTTCTGCACTATGAAACCTGCTGCATGTTTCTGTACCGGGGGAGGTATTGTAGGTTGCCACTGTTCCGTCTTGGCTTGGCTCTTGGTTTGTATGTGAAGATCTAATGGGAGCTACTATCTCTCGTCACAAACATCTCAACTTCATACTTCAGGGTACGATGCTAAGACTTTCAGTTGGGCAAGTTATCTGGAAAATACCAAATCAAAAGCTGCACCAACACGGCTATTCAACATGGTAAGTACTAATGGATGATAAAGATCTCAATACAGTAGAAGCATCAGTCTTGTGAGAAGTACCATTGTACAAGTTACCTTCTGCTGAAACCAAATTGGACTGCACTGTATTATCTTATCACCTGTATATAATCTGAGAATTGACATTTTTCACTTGCATACGTCTTTCCTGCATTGTTGTTCCTTATTTGGTTCAGTGCATCTCTCACATTTGGACATAGCTTCTTTCTCCTCCTGGGCTGTTGAGGCTTCATAGAAGAAAATATTGCAGAGAACACAGGTTATTTTTTAAATTAATGTAACTTCCCAGTCTTCATGAATGGATATAGATAAAAATATAAATATATGAGCTTGTGTTTAGGTTCATTTTGTTTCTTCCCTTTCCCCAGGATTGTCCAAATCACGGCTTCACGGTGGGTGACAAACTGGAAGCTGTAGACTTGATGGAGCCAAGGCTCATCTGTGTAGCCACAGTGAACCAGGTGGTCCATCGACTCCTCAGAATCCATTTTGATGGCTGGGACATTGAATATGACCAGTGGGTGGACTGTGAGTCCCCAGATATCTACCCAGTGGGTTGGTGTGAACTGATAGGCTATCAGCTGCAACCACCAGTGGTCCCAGGTAAGAGAATATGCCTTCATGTTAATTTGGTGGCAGGCTGACCTGCTGTTCCATCTTTTCCATCTGTGCAAGAAAGGTCTTCCACACCATCAAACCCATGTTTTTATTGCACATGCTAAAACCTTAGCATCTTTGAAAGCAGAAGCATAGCAGGTGCTAGAGAGGATAAAATAAATGCCTTTGGAGTTCCTTGACTTCCCTAGCAATTGTGGTTTATTTATTTATTTTTATACTCGTTAACCGTGCCGATTTTCCAAAAGGGAACTCTGGGCAGTGTACAACAAATAAATACAAAATACAAACCAAAGGAGGAAATGTTTAGCTCTTCGGACTGTGGTCTTGTCTTCCCTGCCGTGTGTGTGTGTGTGTGTGTGTGTGTGTGTGTGTGTGTGTGTGTGTGTGTGTGTGTGTGTGTGTGTGTGTGTGTGTGTGTGTTGCATCGTTACAGTCATGACTGACTCTTTGTGAACCCATGTCCATGGAGTTCTCTTGGCAGGAATACTGGAGTGGTTTGCCAGTTCCTTCTCCAGGTGCCTACAGCACCTGGTATTCCCTGGTGGTCTCCCATCCAAGTACTAACCAGGGCCGGCCCAGCTTAGCTTCCGCAATCAGGCGAGATCGGATGTGCTTAGGGCATCTAGGCAACTCTTCCCTGCCACATTACCATTAAAGGGGGAGCATGCTTTTGTTTTACTTTCTGCAGTCAGCAGAGGTCAGTGCTGCTGAGCCTTAACTTCTGATAAAACTCATTCCAACTCTTTACCTGGATAGCATTTTCCTTAGATGGTTCACTTTCTGGAATAAATTACTAGGTGGAGTCCAATATATGGTGCCATACTGGGAAGGTTGAACACCCTGGGACTGGTGTTTTGTGTCTAAATATAAAGTTTCCAGCCATTATGTTTGTGAGAAAACCTGTTTGAAAATCACAGGCAATAACTATTCTGTCTGTCTGGTATGGATTGAGAGGTGGAGGCATAGTTTATTCATTCACTTGCACCTGTTTGGACGAGACAACATGTTCCTTTTGATTGTATTCCTCTGTCAGCTCCATTAGTCTGTAAATAAACAAAAGGTGGGGAGGGGGATTGAGGGGACCATTGTCCCTGCCCTTCTCGTGAGACTTTCTTTTTATGCAAGACGTTCCAAACATACTTCACTGGCAACTTAGAGTTTTCACCTGGGAACTTCACATTGCATTGGCCCACATCTCCTTGTCTAGTTATGTAGGAATCATGGAAATCATTAGTTGCACACAGAATCATGCAACTCAGAATGCAGCTTTTTCATATCTGTAGTGATTTCTTAACTTGGGACAATTTGCCTTTAAAAAGTTGCATTATTTGCAATTGTGCAAGAGGATTTTGGTTCATGTGTGGGTATATCTGCTGTTGAATGCCTCTGTGTTTATTGAATATGATCAGAAACCTTTTTTGTTGGTACCAGAGCCTGCATCACCTGTCCCACCCAAGGAGGTGCCAAAGAAAAAGCGGAAGCCATATAGAAAGAAAAGTAAGTAGCAGATTGAACAGGTTTTCTCCATGATGGTTCTTTGTTTTGCCTTAAGCCAAGATTTGGCAGTCTTAACACACATATATATGGGTGGTATAGATACTATACCCTCCAGAATTGTTAATGTATAGACTAGAGGTATGAGTGCCATCTTAAAGGTACAGACAGTGAGGTAGCATTTTTGCCTGAGGCAGCTTCTGCCAGTGTGGCATTTTAGCATAGAGCTTAACATAATGTTGTGGACTTTTTGGAAGAGAATGGAAGTGGATAATCCATGGGGTTTTCTTCACTGGCCTTGTAAAGTACAGGTGGGTACTGTCACAATTGGGATTTAAATAAAGCTTTTCTTGTTTATTTGGTTCTAACAGAATCAGGATTCTTGGTTGGACCACCTTGAGTCACTGGATTGACAGGCATCCACCTCACCGAAAACCAGGAGAATGTTGCTTTTTTAATGACTATGAAGATAAATTTCTCTCTCTTTTTCTTAATGCAAAGGAAAAAAGGTGACGGCGAAACCCCGTTCTCTCAAGCAACCAATCAAGAAAAAAGGTGCATCAAAAGCAAAGGATGAAATGAAAGCTGCCCCTAAAATACCTTCTTCCAAAGCAGAGGGCGAAACTCCTGCTGCATGCAAGCCTTCGTCAAAACCAGCTTCTGATGACAGTAAGGCAAGATTCTAGTTTAAATATGTCTCCTCTCCCATTTTCCCCAATTTGTCTCTTCATATGCAGAGCGGAAGCAAGAGAGCAATAGAAAAACAGCTTGCTTGCTAATTGCCCCGTTTTTTCTGTGGGCTGGGAAAAATGAAGCAATTCCTATGAATTCCAGAGATGTTGGGAGTCTTCCTGGTGCTTGGACTGGAACTGGTTGCTAAAAGCAGGGATTGAGGCACCCATAAGTCCTGCATTATGAATAGATTCTATAAATATCTTTCCTTTTTATGATGCAATGATAATAGATGATAATTGCATGCCTTCAAGTCAATCCTGAATCATGGTGGCCCTTTCTAGGATTTTTCTAGGTAGAGAGTACTCCAAAGTAGTTTATCATTCCCTTCTTCTGGGGGCATCCTGGGACTGTGCAGCTTGCCCAGCACCACACATTGTCCATAAATCTTTTTAATTAATTGGATTACAGTAGTCTGCTAGAAAGTGTTTGATTTTCATGCTTTTGTTTAGAATTTTTGTTGCTGTAGCATACAGAATTAACTGGAACTATAGAGAAACAGATTGACTAAAATCAAATTATGCAAATTACCATCACCCAGTGCAGACTGTAATTAGGATAATTATGATGCAGTTTGTTTCTCCATAGTTCTAGCTAAATGTTATAGTCTGGGATTTATGTAGCGTAGTCCCATACAATCATTTTTTTCTGAGCAGAGATAACAATGGAGAAATTAGACATATGTGCAGTGTGGAATATTTGATGCATATCTATCCAAATAACAATGCCATTTATCTAGGCAGATTGTACATTAGCATGCTTTCAGTTATCAAACCAAACTATAGATTTGCAGATTCTGTCTAAGTCATTTGCAGATACTGCAAAACTATAGATTTGCAGATTCTGTCTAAGTCATGAAGTTCTAGTTCTATCTAGAACAAGTTCTAGTTCTATCTAGAACAGGGTGAGTTCACACCTCCACCTTGATTTCTAAAACACTAAAGAGAAACCAAGAAGATTTTTTTTATAAAATCAAGTCTTCATTAAGTTGAAACTTAATGGCTAGAATCCTATTGAGTGTTTATGCCAGCATGATGCAAGTGGCATAAATCTTGGCAGTGAAATGTTGAAACTTATGAAGTTGGTATAGGCCTTTGCTGCTGTGAACCAGGTCACAAAGCTTAGTACGCAATGGAAAATGCCTGTGCTAATTTGTTAGCTTATAACACTTCGCTGGTGAAGTTTATGTCAACTGTGTTATGCCAGCAGGTGTAACTAATAGGATTTTGGCTTGTATTTGAGGATTACTACTAATGGATTTTGCATTAGTGTCAGTGTCCTAAGTAAATGCAGTCACATTGTTCCTAACTAAATACCTTGCTCTACAGCCTTGTCATGATCTTCTCTTGAGAATTTGAAGGCCCTGATTATGATCAGGCAGCTTGGAAACGAGCCTGGCTCCGAATATTAACACAACTCATGTCTTCTGGTGCAGGACGTGTTTGTCACCTGGGAAAACCTGAGCTGACAGCCCTTGACTTGCTTTAGAAGGGAGTGTGTTTCTTGCCCCAGTGAAGTGAAGAAATCCAGACAACCAGTGGGCAGTTTTCACATGATAGGAATCCATTGTTTCTTTTCCAATTAAAAACTATAATGTAAACCTTGGCCCTCATACAGGGCACATGGGGGAGTCTTTGGTCCTTTTCACACGACCCCTAAGATCCGCTGGCCACTTAAATTCGGACCAGAGATCTTGGGGGTTCGTTGCTCTTCCTGCATCCCCACCCCTCCGCACTTCCTTGATCCTGTCTGCGTGAGGGGAGGGAGAAAAAAGGGGACAAAAGAATGCAGGCTCACCTCCGTTTGCCGGTCCAAGCCTCCCCGATCCTGATTCCTTCTCTTAAAGGGGCGGGAGGCAAAAAACAACAACAAACAGAAGCGAGGAGAGCTGGGCACTCACTCCTTTACATCCGGATCTGGGATTTTTCACCCTCCAAGAGCAGGTACCTGAAAAGTGCGCTGGGACGTGCTTAGGTGGGCGTGGCCACACTTAATTTTCTGTAAACTCCGGAGCTGGTGGGGAAACAATTTTAAGCTCCGGAGCTGGGAGCCATTTGCAGCGGAGTTTAGGGGTCGTGTACAAATACCCTTTGTTGATCCTTGTCTTGTTCTTGGCTAGCATGTCATTAGCAACTGACATTCTATCTCCGATATTTCACTACTATATGCTTTGATATTAGAGCTGGGGGGATTTTTACCACTATGCCTAGAATACCCAGACCAGCATGCTCAGTTTGAAAAAAGAAACTCTTCCTGTGCTCTGGTTCTGCCATGCATCGTGTGATGTAAATTAGAGATGGGCACAAACTCTGGTTCGGTGGTTCATGCTAGTTTGTACCATTTCTCTGCCTTCCCAGATGGAGTCCCCACTCACCATCCGGCATGTGCTCAGAGGCGTAGCTAGAGTTTGAAGCACCTGGGGGCAAAGTCAGTTTTTGTGGCCCTCCTGCCTCCCCAACCACATATCACCCACCCAGCAAGGGCCCCCCGATCCTGGGTGAACAGCAGGGGAGGGGGAGAAGGGTCCCTCTTTCTCACAACCTCTTTGGGGGTCTCCCTCCCAGACAAGGCTTTCCTGTGCAAACCGCACAAGGCAGGGATAGCGGAAGCAAGGAATAGTCCCACCTCAAGGGGGGGGGGAGCGGAAGAGCCTTCCACAGCCTAGACAGCAGCGGTGGGGGCGCTTTCTCATGCCAATAACTGAGGCAAACCCTTTTGGCAGGGAGAGGCAAGTGGCGCACCCCCGGGCACCAGCCAGGCAACTCTCCTGGCATGACAGATGGCACTTCCGGACCCCAAGGGACGCACTTGCCCCGCAACAACTGGCCCAGGGGTGGCTGCTCACCTGCCCACCGCCATGCCATTGCTGGTGCGGCTTCCTGGCAGCCTAGCCCAGCCTCATCTGAGCTCTGCCTCCCCCCTGCAAGCTCCACCGGGCACAACCGCCGTGCCCCCTGACGACCGCCTGGGAGCTGCTTCACTCGGGCAGGAGCACCACCACTCCAGGTGCTTCCATGGGAGCCTCCACTGGCAGAAGGGCGCATGGCTTCCCTGAGAGCAAATGTGCACAATTCACCCCCGTGCACTACAGCTATCAGTGGCAGCGGGAGGCGCGAGCTCCTCAAGTGCTCTCAGACCTCTGCGCCGCAGGGATCTTGCCCCCTGTCCCTCCCCCAAGCCGCGCTACTGCACATGCTCCTCTCCTGCTCCTCTTAGGCTGACCATCGGCTGACCATCACTCTGTGAGGGGTGGGTGGAATGGCAAGCACAGGCAAACGGATGCTCTGGCTGGGGACTAGTTGGAACAGCAGAGGAAGAAAGGAGCACACTCCAGCTGGTGAGAAGGTCACAGACTGGGGAGGTGGGGGAAGGGAATGTGTGTACAAATAGCACACCCTTCCGAAGGTTCATGCCCACCTTTGATATGAATGTTTCTGTTTCCTAGCAGTTATCACCGTGGAAGTAAAAGAAGAAATTATGGATGGCTCTGCACCGGACTTTGAAGCCTCACAGCCCCCAGGACTGATCAGCTGCTTAAAAGATGAAGACACCGAACTGGGAGCCCCAAGGAGCCCTGGAGGGATTGGCTGCTTAAAAGGTGAAGACATGGAAATGGAAGCTCCCACCAGCCCTGTGCTCTTCGGTGGCTTAAAAGATGAAGATGTCGACTAGAGCGTCCGGCAGAAAGATGGCATGAGACTCTTTCACAGTACAATAGTTCTGAAGGGAAGGAATTGACCGTTGGCCTCACTGGGTGGGTTGGGAATAGGTCACATCTTAGGATATTTTAATGGTCCGGGGGGGCATTTTTGTCATCCTACCAGGATTTTCCCAAAGATGATCACCCTAGAATAGGAGTGGCAGGGGGTGGTAATCCATTTAAATAACAAATCACACCCACTCACAAGATTCTGTTGATGCAAATTGGCATGGAGGGTATCAGTCTTTTTTAGGATACAGTGGGATTAGGGGTTTTGGGGGGAGCTTACATGCAAGGTCCCCAGACGCTGCACTTGGCTCAGCTTTGGGATACATGTTTCAAAGCTATAATTATTTCACAAATAGATTATTCTGTCCACCTTCCCATCCTCAAACTGATTTTACCAATTTGTGTGATTTTTACAGTAAATGTTCTAAATCAAAAAAGGCTCAGAGTTCCTCTCTCATTGGAGAATTATGAACCTCTGTGCTTAAGAACTCTGTGGGAAGGAGAGCAAAGTGCTACCAGCCATTTCTGGTTTGCATCAGTCGAATCTGCACTTTAGCCCAGTGTAGCTATTTTGAAATCTAAAACCATCCATGCAGTTATAGTGCAGAGACTGGCTTCATACTACCCTTGGTCACTTTGCTCAAGTGAGCAGTAACTGAAGAGGAGACCTATCTGGAGCCGAGAGAGAGAGAGAGAGAGAGAGAGAGAGTGTTGTGTCGTTACAGTCATGACCGATTCTTCGTGACACCATGTCCCTGGAGTTTTCTTGGCATGAATACTGGAGTGGCTTGCCAGTTCCTACTCCAGGCACCTATAGTGCCTGGTATTCCCTGGTGGTCTCCCATCCAAGTACTAGCCAGGGCTGATCCTTCTTAGCTTCCGAAATCAGGCGAGATCAGATGTGCTTAAGGTTCCTTAAAAATCTGGCTTCTTGTTTATGTGCAGTTCTTAGACAGGAGCCAGACCCTTCTCCTCTTGAAATATGTCTTGTTTGCATGAACAAAGGGACAAGGCACAAGGTTGCTATTTCAAATTGTGTTATTAAAAGCTCTTTAAAAATATGCTCACGTGAATATGAAAAGCGAAAGCCTGTGAATTCTTTCTATTAAAATAAACTGAAAAGAAGATTCAAGGACATGTATCTGCAGTGGCAGTTTTCCTGTAATGAAATCAAGCCCACCAATCATGTTTTATTTTCCTTCCAACATTTTGCCGCTTAAAAACCTCCTGAGAGGAAATTCCACAACTTCCCTGGTCAAACTGTTCCATTGTCTATTCATTCTTGCAAGGAGAAGGCATTTCCTGATAAGTGCTTTCCAGCTGCTATCTTAAACAATTGTTTACTCTATTAAGTCCCATTTGCAAGCAAAGCAATGCATTTTTAAGGAAATAGATTTCAGGCATGACTGTAAATCTTCTGTGCCACAAGTTGCATCCATTTCTCTTTGCATTTTCCCCATTCACTGCAGTTTTCCCTCTTGTTCTTGGAAGCTCTTTGCCGACTTCAAAACTGCTGTCATCCAACCTTCCCATTACTCCCAACTTCCATGAATACAGCATATTCAACTTCTCTTGACCCATATTTTGCAATCTGGGGATTACTGAAAAGGACATAAGGAATAAAACTACCAGTTCACCAAGGGTGCAGAAACAGCATGAAATTTGGAAAGAGGCACAAGATTCGGCAGTCTTCCAGGATAAAAACTTTTTAAAAAGGAAAAATCTTTCTGAACAGCCAGTTTTGGATATAAGGAAGAACTTGGACACTGTGAAAATGTCCAGTTATACCTCGGAAAGCTAACAAATTTCTTGCCCTGTTTCTTAATCAGCATAAGTTATACAGAATCTATGTGGTTTGAACTGTTCAGACTATAGTAAATTGAGCGACACTTGTATTTTAATTTTTAAACACATGGATCGAGTCCAGTCCTTCTCAGAGAGTCTCATTGGGGAATTGAACTTCCAACCTCCTTAGCTCTGCAGCTAAATCTCTAAAGGAGAGATGAGTGCTCTGTGTGCTTCCTATGAAGCACAAAGTGCCACTGCCCATTTGTTTCTAATTGCCCTCCCCCAGTTGCCTGGGCAACTTACTGGACTCCACACACTGCTGGGGCCCTTTGTTGGTGGTGCATCAATCAACACTGGATCCCAGCCAGTCTTTCCCAGCCTCCCTAAGTCAACCACCCATTGGCTGTACAGAGAGGCTGTGCCCCGCCTCCTTGCTGTCCGAGCTCCAGGATTGGTTGGTGCAGCCCCGACAAGGAAGGATCCCCCAGTGGTACACAGAGCCCAGTCAGTGGACTGGGCGGCTAGGGTAAGATGTGTGTCTGTGGTGAGTAGAAACAGCTGGGCAGTAGTGCTTTGTGTGAAGCACTGATCTCCAAACTATTGAACTATCCAGACATGGACATAACTGGGAGCAACAGTTCCTTCAGCATCATTGTTTTCCTTTCTTTGCAGCTTTGCTCGTCTTGCTTCCCCTGAGTTGTATGTTCCCTGCACGTCGCCTCTTGCTGGAGCTTCTTCTAGTCTTGGTCTTGCTTTCAGCTGAGCTAGTTCGCTTGGCCTTCTTAATACTCCAGCCTGGGCAGTTCTGGAAGATAGTTACCAGCTTCACCTTTTGACCACGTACATCTGCTGGGGCATCACAGGTGGCTCCTACTCTCAGGTTTAGCTTGTCAAGCCATCTGGGGAAAGGGAACAAAAGAAAATAGGATAAATTTGAAGCTACCGGATCAACATCATCAATCTGATGCCACATATTTTCATAATCACAAAGCTAGCATGGCTTTTCCTATTTTTCTGGAAGTGCATTTTTCCCCTTTGGAGGTAAAAGGGTGTTCACTTATTCCAGTATACAAACAGAAGTGTGATAAAAACTCACTCGACCCACCTGGCATAATTGTCATCTGCTGTCTCTAAACTTCTCTGGAGTTACAGGCTAACAGTAGGCCTGGAGAGCCACTGCAGCACTTGGCATTTCAGAGTTTAGAAGTGCAAGACACTGCAAAAGGATCACTTAATACTGTACCAGATGTTCTCACAGCATTTGTGAATGAATCTCTTTAAAACAAAGAGAGGCATATGTCCAGTCAATTACTGTCCTCACTCATTCCCACTTCATATAGTTAAACCAAGCTATTTTGCTGTTCTTTGTAACTGGGCCATTCATTCTAAGAGTGATACAATCCAAGATCTCTTACAAGATCACTGAGGAAAGGATCTTCCCTAAGAAGATCATGCGCACTATTACTTGGAGTACAAATGCCTGTGGCACTGATCTACCTACATGCTGCTTATGCAAGATGCCATGAACATTGATGGAGCTACATGCAGAATATATGTAACAATATACTGTAACTAGAATTTGTACATTTATGTGTCTGAATGCTAGAACCGTGCCCATAACCACTTTGGTAAGATAGTTTATCAGTGTGTTGGTCAGGGCAAGGAAAAGATGTTAACTTTATTTTTGTTTTGTTCTGTAAACCTGTTATGCCGTGCCTTTCCCTCAGGGAACTCAAGATAGCAAAGATGGCCGTCATGCCAACATTTTTATGAGGTAGCTTAAACTAAGAGAAAGTAATTGTCCCAGTGTTACCTACTGAATTTCAGGGTTAGATAAGGACTTGTGGCCAGATCACCTGAGTTCATATCTGGCACTTTAAACATTATGCCACTTTATCCCCCTTCCCTCACCCACTGCTGTAAGACAAACCCTTGCACAGCTGTGTGAACTAGTGGCTCACTTGCGTAGAGGGAGAAGTTGACAGTCACAGAGGAAAGGTACATCACTCAAGTTGATCGCTTCCAGAGCTGTGAAGTTACGTAAGTCAGGCATATTATTCATTTTGTTTTTCTCCAAGTAGAAGTTTTTTATTCTTGGGCCCAAGCCAGCGAAGGCACCAGCGGAAATCTGCAAACAAAGAATATACTGAAAGTGGGACACTCAAGGTGCACCGCAGTGGATTGTAAATTGGCATCTGTCTTCAGTTATCCAAAACTGCATCTCATGCTGACCCACTAGTTGTATTTATTTTGTTAATACGCTGTTTTCTTGTTGTAAGCCGCCCAGAGTGGCCATATGTCTGGGGGGGGTGTATAAATTGAATTAATTAATTAATTATATGGCCATAAATGGTACTTTTTCAAGTATTAGATCTTCAAGACCTTCCAAATGAAGAGTGCTGTGTAATGTAGACTTTATTTTTGGAAACGAAAAGGAATCTGAATTGCATTAGCAAAGTTATTCAGCTTTAGTTTGTAGAATGGTGGAAGAAAGAAAGCAATTCCAGAAACTAGCTTTATTCATCTGCGGGTAACCTCTTTAGTATAGAATGATTGGCACCACACCATCTTCCAATCCCCATGAATATCATTAGGCTGATGGTACCTTTAATTCTATGGAAGCAATCATCACTACAGAATCCTGTTTTCACATTACAGTATGTCACTATTTTGAATGCAATATGTTTTTAAGGATACATTGAATCATACCATGGGTCAACCAGGGAAATGAGCAAAGTCTGCCGTTCTAACTGTTAAACCGAAACTCTCAGCATTCCTGGCACTGGACATGCAGGTTGAGGCTGATGGGGGTTGCAATTCAACCACATCTAGAATGACTATTTTGTTCATTCCCGATCTGCTATTCCCCAACTCTGCTCTAGCTGCAAATAGAAATTTTTGGGAAACATGGCAGCAAAGGAAAGAAACACCCAACATTCCTGCCACAACTTACCTGTTCTAGGCCCAGATTATCTAGATAGAGATGCTGCAGAGATCTTGCCACTGGAAGAAAAGCACCATCTCCAATGTGTTTGATAGGATTCTTGGACAACTTGAGTTCACTAAGCATGGGAAGGCCACTGAGAGACTTGGTGGGCACTTCTGGCAAAGAATTTTCATCGAGATGGAGCTTCTCCAGCATCTTGGCATGAGTCAGAGCTTTGGGAGGCACCTGAGCTATACAGTTTCCAGTGAGGTAGAGCCAGCGTAGCTTCTCCATGCCAGTCATTGCATTTTCTGACATCAGACGGATGGAGTTGTGTTGCAAGTGGAGAGCAAGGAGATTGGGCAAAAGCCTGAAGACACCTTCAGGCATCTGGGTGAACCCATTGTGGTCCAGGTAGAGATATGTAAGCTGGGTAAGACCTTTGAAAACAGCAGCATCTAAGGAAGAGATGTTATTGTTCGACAGGTAGAGGTAGATAAGATTTTTCAGGTCCTGGAAGGCACCAGGTTGCAGTGTTGCAATCTTGCAGTTCTGCAGGTGAAGGGAAGTCAAATTACTCAAGTTAGGGAAGGAACCTTTTGGTATGGAGTGGAATTCATTCTGGCGCAAGTCGAGGAGTTGGGTGTTGCCGGGAAACCCTTTAGGAATACTCTGGAGGTTTTTGCAGACACAGTTTGTATGGTGGGCATCAGGTAAGCAGGTGCATCCCTTAGGACACTTGACAGCATCCACCTCAGGGCCCCTGGGGATGGTGGCCATGCTGGGAAGCAGCTTCTCTTCCAATAGATGATCTTTACACTTCATATCTCTTGTCCTCAGGGACTCCAAATGCTCCCCCCTAAACACAACAGGGCCAGCACACACGACGTCCGCATCTACTCTTTTTTTTGCAGCCCATTCTTTGAAGGGGCGCATGTAGCAAGTGCACAGCACTGGGTTCCCTGTTAAGTTGATCTTTCTGAGATGGACCATCTCTGTCAGTGGCTGCAGCACACGCAGCTGGTTGTTGTGCAGGTCAATGGTATGCAGGAGGGGGCTCTTCACAAAAGCTCTGTGCGAAACATCTTGAAGGGCCATGTTGTCCAGGAATAGCTGTTTCAGCGAAGCCATCTCAAGGGCCTCCTCACCAATATAGCTGATGGGATTATGTCCAAGATCCAGACGGCTTGTTCCTGACAGCCTGGACAGTGCCTCAGTAGGAAGGTACTGCAGTTCATTGTGATCTAGGCTCAGCCTTCGAAGGCTTGTTAGCCCACCAAATGCTTCATCAGTAAGCACGTTGAGTGAATTATGGGACAAACTGATCCACTTGGTCAACTGCAGCCCCTGGAAGACCATATCTGGCAGGTAAACCAGAGAGTTCCTGGCCAGGTTAAGAAAGCTAAGGAAGCCCAGCTGTCCAAAAGCCCCTGGCATGATCTCTTCAATGCGATTATTTTCTAGCAGAAGTTGCCGGAGAGATGACAGGCCATCAAAGGATTCTTGATATATTATTGCTATATTGTTGGAAGCCAAGTTGAGATAGACCAGCCGTCCCAATCCTCTGAAAGCCCCTTCCTCAATTCTTTCTACCTTGCATCTCTGAAGGTTCAAGTGGGTGAGATATGGGATAGGGAGGAATGTTCCTGCAGGGATTACCTTGATTTCATTACCCCGGAGGTCCAATCTTTGAGTCAGCTGCAAATTACACACAAAGAATAAGAGGTACATTCCCAGTTAATTATCATGCTCACTGTTGATCAGAACAATGGTGCCTTGCGCTGAAAAGCCACACACCTGCCCCAAATACTGCTTGCACATTGTATTAGATAAGGATCTGCTGATCTCTGTTAAAAAAATTACATATTTAGAATAAAGGAATAGACTTAATCCATGCATTTGTCCTTTTGAACCTCTAGCAGAAAAGACAAATACTAACATTGTGTTGTGAATGGGGAAGAAAGTATATCATGTGCAGATTTATTAACATGATATCAAATGGGAAAGTAGATAATATTGTACTTAAATTGTTGCTATATAATAGATAATCTCTTGCTATCATTCCGTTGGTTTGAAATTTACTCATGCCTATAGCAGACTCCCCTGGAATCAATGAGACTTAAATTAGACTTGATTGTGTAATAGGCAGTTCATTCAATCTCAGTATATTTGGAAAAGTAGTTATAGGAGGCTTTTAAATACACCTCTTTAAAAAGCTTAGTAAATAAATGTTTTTAAAACACTGTAGTAAAGAGGGCTTTAAATGATTTGAAAAGCAAAGGGTTCTTAACAAAACAACAACAAAAACAAAAAACTTGGAGCAGCAAGTTGGCTTCTTGGATCTCTGAAGACAGAGCCGTTCTTAAGATGTTTGCTCCTTGTTTTAATTTGCAGGAGGTCCATTATGAGGTTGTCTGCCTAGTAAATAATTCCAGGCAGACTGAATGAGAGAACTTGATCAAATTGTTGGATTTATGCAGTGTACTACACATGTTGCTTATGCCCATCAATAGTAAAGCTGGCATGCAGGTACTCTCTGTAGGTTTTATATATAAACAGAGCTCATGAAAGGAGCTGTTGGAGATCTTCCCCCTGCCTTACTTCATACTTGAGTTATTACCTTTCTGTAAGAAGATCTTGTTTTGAACCTGTTCGTCATTGCTAAAATGATCCTTGCCTGGTACAGACCAAAAGCGAGACCCCTAATATCTTTCAACACTGGCTCAGCATCTGCTTCCTAAAATATTGATTTTTTTAAAATTTACTTTTCCATATTTTTAGTTTGATAACACTTTTATTTCAATGTTTTTACCCCCACAAATGATCTGTCGCGGATGCCTCTCTACTCCTCCAGTACCTCCAGGCATTTTGCTCTGCTCCACAGTCACCTTAGCAGTGCACAAAATAGCCCTGATCCAACCCATCTGGACTCTTGGGCCCTCACTCTAACATACCTGCTGCCCTGACCTTGCACTGATCTACCTCATTACTTCCTATGGACTGACCTGAGGGATGGTAACAGGCACCTGGGTGAGGTTTTTGTTCAGGCACATGACCTGATATTTGATGCTATCACAGATGCAGATTTGTGGGCAGCGTTGAGCCACCAGCCTTCCAGTGAGCAGAGCTGACACCAGGAGAAGACCCGCAGGGCCCCTCATCTTGCGAAGTGGCTGAGTGGGGAAAACAGAATAAACAGAAGGTAAGTCTTTGGACAGGATTCAAGTTAGCGCTGCTCATGGCCACCCCTCTTACTACCCAAACGGAAGTGACTGTCACAGTTAGTAGATGTCAAGGGCAACTACACTAGCAGGCCTTGTTCCAGCAGTGTTATTGAGACTCTTTGCACAATTGTACATCACAGTCTTATACCCTGGACAAGAATATTAATGGAGAAGCCAAATGAAACCAGAAGTCACTGACAGGGACCCAAAAAGGAGTGATGAAGCAAAGGTAAGGGATGAGTGGTTTTCCCCTATGTCATGCAGTCACCAGAAAAAAAGCAAACCAGACATCCCCAAAGGAGACTAAACTGAGGGGATAAGTCACCATCTAATCACATCATGATTATAGATCAATCAATGTTAGAAGGTTATTCTAACATTTCTAGATGTTTCTCCCATGTGTTTTGTTGGCATTGCTTTTTGTAATCTTCTGTAAACTTCCTCTAAACAATTATTCAAGGCTCTTCTTAAAGATTCACTGTTTAACCTCTCTGTAGGTGTAGGCAGTCACATGCCTTCTTGGAAAAATACTAACACTCTGTGTGTGTGTTTTTAATCCCCACCAGTAAATAATGCCTTTCTTCAAACTTCAGCTCTTTCATTGGTTCATGAAGCAAATTCTGCACACTTACACTGCAATTTTCAGTTTTAAAATGCAGTACAGTATATGGTGGTATTTCGTGCTCCCAATATACTCTCTCTCATTCCTCAAGGTGTACACTCTTAAACAAAATAACTGAAAGGCTGATTCCACTGAGAAACTGAACTGCTAATTAAGAATTAATAGAAAGTCTTGATTCTAACCCCTGTGGGTTGAATAGATTCAATCAGTACATCAGTGCAAAAAATGCCTGTTTACCACTTAGCTACTGTTTGTTAATGACCGGGTGAAGATGATATATACTAAATAAACTTACTAATCTTCAACAAGACAGAAGAGTTATTCTTATTTTTGCAAAACAAAAAAGTACTTGTTTTCAAACTGCTATGGGTCACTCATGCTGTTTTTACTTGCAGCAAGTAAAATCTCAGGCTTCTGCATTTGTGCCTGTCTTGTATCACTCACGTTTAAGCCAGGGCTTGCAGGAGAGAAGCAAATATTGTTTATTTGCCTGCTCATTCTCCCCCACAAGCTTTATGTCCCCAACCATTTTCACATGTCCTTCCTTGCTGCTAAGGATCTGAGTTTCCAAGCAAGCCCTCAAGGGTGGAAAGAGTATTTTTAGATTAACAAAATATTAAGCCTATGGATCTGCCAAGTAGATTTTATTCTACCCCTCCCCACATTCATGTTATCTTGGCACAGTTATTAAACTGTAGTACTACAGTCAATTGTTAGATATGGTACTACAGTCAAGCCTCTACTCATTGTCTGAGTTGAGTCACAACTAATTCAGGTAGCCAGCTCAAGGTTAGCTCAGCATTCCATCCTTCTATGGTCAGTAAAAGCCTGCTGAGTGACCAAGGGTTATTTGCATAATTATGTTGCAAACTGCCCAGAATACGCTGTAGCACTAAGGGGCAGTACTGTATAAGTCAAACAACAACAAATATAGGTTTTGAGCACCAATTTTTTTCAACAGAAGATACCACTTGGAAACAGAAGAAAACAGACCAAAGAAGGCTGCATCTATTATGATACAGTAGAAGAATGAAGGTGTTCTGTGATTAAGCTACTAAAATATTATGTGGAATATCCTGAAAATCACAGCCTTCTTTTATTAGTGTTCGTTAGTCATCATGAAAACACTGTAGAGAACCTGATGTTGAACAGGTAAAGCAATTAAGTGCTTGGACTGAAAACATAAAGCAAATAACAAGCATATCCTCCTGCTGTACTTATTTAATAATAGATAAGCTAATGAACTTTTGCAGTAGGTGCATATGGTGAAGGCAAAAACCTTTTGCATAAAACAAAAATGACTACATGGTTTTCCTTGTCATCAGTGACAACATAACGGATAATGTTGGACCTGCAAAAAAACCTTGCAAGACAGAACGTCCGTTTCTAGTTATCATTTAATTTTCCTTCCCAACCTCCCATTTCTGTCCCCCTTCCAACAACCTGTATTCTTGTCAATAGAATTAATCGAGGACCCTGGTTGGAAAGCTCAGTGATTTAGGTTTCTGGCTGCAGAGTCTGGGAGTTCAATTCCCCACTGTGCCTCTTATGAGTACAGCCAGGCTGGCGGCTTTGGGCAAGCTGCACCGTCCTAGGACACCCCCAGAAGAAGGGAGAGTTAAACTCCACCTAGAACACACTGAAAATGGTTGCAATAAATCAGAACTGATTTAACAGCACACAATCATCATGCTTTTCTGTACTCATGCAAATCATGGGGCTCTCTCTTTTTCCTCAAAGATGCAGATGCTTTAGCTGTGTTTAGACAAATGAGGCCACTGATAGTATACAATATAAATAAAGCAATCAAAATATTATACCCAAATGTGATTTTAAAACACCTTAGTATTCTTGCAATATGAACCATACGCTATCCAAGAGAAGGTATTGTTCCCACCTGCAAACTTATTCAGTCACAACCTGATTCTGGCAAATAAAAATAAAAATCTGAAATTATGCTAATAGAGGGGATTTGTATTTCAGATGAATTACATTAAAATCATCTGGGTTTGGGAAGGCAGCTGCAAAGTATTTGCACTGAAGGTTCTTGCTATTTCCTATTTGTTCTTCCCCCCTTCTGCCTTCTTAGACAGCATTACAGAAAATAAATATGGAGGTTCTATTTCTTAAATAGAAATCCAGCATACCTTAGACAGGCCCCTCAATTAGAGACGAGAGACCAGCAGGGGACTTGAGGGGGAAAAAAAGAGAAGGAAATGGAGAAAGCTGAAGCTGAAAAGGAGAAAGGAAAAGGAAAAGGAGGGCAGCCTCAGAAGGCAAGGATTTTAATTAAAAAGAACTGTAAGTAAAATTAAAACTGAGAAAGAAACCTCTATTGGATGCATACATACACTGGGCACCACAGTTCTACAGCTCAGAAACATTTATTTTGCAGACAAACACAGGTCACAAACCTGCTCCAATTTAGAAACTTAATTTATGTAATTTTTTTTTGCAGAGTATGCTTGAAAATATTTATTTGTAAGAAAGCACCTTGCCTCCAAATCCGTCTCTCCATACATCCACTGTAGGGGACCATTAATGATTCAACAAAGGAGTCGAGCTTTCTACTGAGTATGCAAATAAGATAATGCCCCCCCCCAATCCAGAACCTTTTGGACAAGAGTTCCCAGAATGCCCCAGCCAGCATGCTCAACAGCCATACTGTCTGGAGGACTCAGGGAGTTGTATTTTTTGTTTTAAGTGTTATCTGCAGGTTCTGTCTAGATCTCTACACAAATCCCTGAGGCCTGGAGTTCTTAGTATGGAGCTAGGTCTCAACCGCTCATTTCTTGATGAATCAGTTTTATTGTGGCTGGCTTGTATCCAAGCAGCTGCATGGCAGGGATGGACAGAGTGCCTTTTTGGAGGGTCTTCAGACTACACTTTTATGGCTGGTCTCAAAATGTCCCACTCATTGGAGTTTGCAGGAGATCCAAATTTCATTCTGTCCAATTTTAAGCCTTCCCTTTGTGTCTTTCATCTCTGTTTTACCTCAGAAAATCATCCAGGGGGGAAAAAGACAATATCTTCATACAGTACTACCTTTTAATTATGAGCAGTAGGAGCCATCAGTCTAGGCATGCCAGCAGACTCCTGAACTCCAAATATTTAAATCTTTATACAGTATAACAAATTAATGACCCACCACTGCATTTCTGCAAAGTGATGACTGAGGGGCTTCATACTTCTGGGTTGAGCTAAGTCCTAACAATGGATTTCACAATTTAACAGATGGGGCCATTTAGCTCCAGTTTGTGTGATGTGAGGCAATACCTAGTGAGCAATGAAAGATCTTGATTACTGCAGCCTTTAAGCTTCCCATCCTGCGACAGTGAGAGGGCTTTATGGAAATTGTACATTGCAGCTGACAGTCTCTCCCCTAAAGAAGTAGATTTTACTTACCTTTTCCTGAGAGTTGCACCTTAACTTACCAGGCTTCCTTCTCCCACCAGCATAATGACAGGGAATGCAAAATAAATCTTGAAGTGAAGAAAATAGTGGAAGGGACTGTTTTCACCAAATAACTACCAGAATCCTGAGAATTTTCCTGGTATGCGCTTGTGCAGTCAGGAGGGAGCGGAATGAACTGACCTGTTGTTCAGCAGTGGCGTTCTCTCTCACACAGATACATGGAAAGTAGCGGGTTTCTGGCAACTCACTTGAGAACTGAAACACTTTCAGTCACCGTCTTCCCTAAACCTTATAAGCATCACTAACCTCTTGCTGGACAATGCAGCTGTGTATGGAGTTGCACTATTAGGCCACCAGCTGCTAAACAGAAATCAAAGATCTACAGAAGATGTTTGGGAAAACACATGCTTTTAATACAGGGTGGGGGAATCATTCTATAAGCACATTTATTTACACAGGTCTGGGTTCTTTCATGTGAATGTGCTTTTTTATTATAGCACAATGCTCGTATCAATGCTATAAGAACTTAAGAACGTAAGAAGAGCCCTTCTGGGTCAGGCCAAGGGTCTATCTTGTCCAGCTTTCCAGTAGCTGACACTAGCCCCACCAGATGCCTCTGAGAACACATGAGACAACTAGATACCTGTCTCCTGATACCACTCCCCTGTGTCTAGCATTTTGAGGTACCCTCCTTTTAATTGTGGAGATAACACATATCCCCATCATGGCTTATATTATAACCTATGATGGGCTTTTCCTCTAGAAATCAGTCGAATTCCCTTTTAAAGCCATCTAGGCCAGATGTCATCATCACATCCTGCCACAAGGAGTTCCACAGACTAACGACACACTGGGAAAATATTTTTTTGTCTCTTCTCATGCTCCCAAGCCTCAATTTGCGTGGAAGACCCCTGGTTCTGGTATTGTGTGAAATGGAAAAGAGATTGCCTCTATCTACTTGATCCATCCTCTGCATAATTTTGTATATCTCAAATATGTCCCCCCCCCCTCAGGCACCTTTTTCCTAGACTAAAAAAACCCCAAACGCTGTTGCCTTTCCTCATAAGGGAGAAGCCCCAGCCTAGTAATAATTTTAGCCACTATCCTCTTCACCTTTCCAGTTCCACTATGTCTTTTTGAAGTGCAGCAGCCAGAACCTTATGCAATACCCCAGCTGCAGCCCTACCATTGTTTTGCATAATAGCATTATATTATTGGCTGTTTCATTTTCTGTCCCTTTCATGATCCCTAGCACAGAACTAGCCTTCTTTACCGCTGCCACACACTGGGTTGATACTTTTTATCAAGCTGTCCAGTTGCATACCAAGATCTCTTTTCTGATCCATCATGGACAGCTCCAAACCCATTAGCTGATAAGTACAGTTTTAATTTTTTGCTCCAATGTGAATTACTTTGTTTTTTTAACATTGAAATTTCTGGAAGTTGCATCATGGCAACTGGACTTCTTTTCTTGAGATTGAAGCGTTTTGCTGCTCGTCCAAATAGCTTCATCAGTCTGAGGAAAGCTAGTTGCGAGTCCTCCATTTTATCGTTCACTTTGACCTCATGTCAGTCTGAAATAGGCTCATAAGAACAATGGCCTGAAGAGGCTAGTTAGGTGGCTCAATAGGCCATTAGATGGACCATGGCTTAAGGTGCTGAAAACCATAAAGTTGGATCATTACCTATGGCCTTGGTGGTGTAGGTGTAAATTTTTTTATTTGTCTGGGAATTGTTAAAATCACTGATAAGTGGCAGATAGACTATGTCTGAGCCCCCTACCTCTGTTGAGAGGGGTTTTCAATACTCACATGAATAGCTTCCCTGACCCCTCTCTCAAATCACCTATCTTCTTTGTCTAATACGTGTACATCCTCATCTTTGAAAGAGTGCCACTTGTCCTTCAAATGGAGGTGTACTGCTGATTCTGGTCCTGAGCTGTTGCCCCTCCTATATTGGGCCATTCTCCTGTTTAATGGCTCTTTAGTTTCTCCAATGTAGACAATGCAGAGGTCTGCACACTCCTCACTGCATTGGACCGTGTATACTTTATTGCTACTTTTGTGTTTTGATGTTGGATCCTTTGGGTGGACAAGTCTCTGCCTTAGTGTATTTGTGGGTTTGAAGTAAACAAGGATGTGGTGTTTGCCAAAAATCCTTTTAAGCTTCTCAGACACTCCAGCCATGTAGGGAATGACCAGGTTATTCCATTGGGTCTGGGTCTCAGGCTGATCCATTGCTCTTCTGGGTCAGCACACTGTTTTGTTGAAGGCCCACTTTGGATATCCACAGGCTTTGTTCACCTCTCATGGAGCTGCTATGGATTTAGCATAGGTGCTCAGTGGATTTTACCAGATGCTCTGTGGTTTAGGCATCTGGCAGTAGAGCTAGAAGTTAGGAGTTAAATTTTCCACTGTGTCTTCCAGGAGGAGAGCCAGCCTATGTGACTGTGGGCAAGCTGTACAATCCCAGGGCATCTTCGTAAGGGAATAGTAAACCACTTCCTTCTCTACCTGGAAAACCGTGGAAAGGGTTGTCATTAAGTCAGAATAAACTTTATGGCATGTGATTAAATAAATGCATTAGATAATTTGTTTTCTGTTTTCTGAGTGTTGCTTTTATCACTCCATCTGTCAAAGAGAGAAACAGTGCATTAAAATGTGGAATAGCACTCAAGTACAGTGGACCCTCGTATAACAAATATAAATCTGTACAACATAAAAAATTCCGGAGATAGGGGAAATTTGCTTAACAGAATCATCTATGGGGCAAATATGTACAACATAAAAATAGTTGCGATTAGGGATTACTGTTTTCAATTTGTATAACATTTGTATAAAGGAAAATTTGCTTAACATAATTTCATTTGGAACAAATTTATTCCTTTATACAAGGTACCACTGTACAGGTAATTTTCTACCCAGTACAGAATGGATGGTGATAGCATCCATTTTGTACAGAATTCCCCTCTCTCCACCCACACCTCTGCTATTCTGAATGCCTACAGTTCTCAGGTACTTTTCTTTGAATGACATAAAATAAATTTCAGCAAATATGTTGTAAAACCTGAGTACACAAAGGTCTTTCTGTCATACACACAGAGACACACTACTTCTATTTGTGCAGCATGCTATTGCTGTGGACGGGAAGGGAAATATTTCTCAAGAGCTCTTGCTCTTACAGCAAAGCTTGGCTTGAGCAAACAGCACCTCTTGGACTGAAAGAATCAACAAGGAAACTCTTAAAGCAGAATTGTGGCATGCACTGCTTTTCCATTCAAGCTGTCAAACATACCAGCTTTCTTTGCACACGGTTACACGAGAACCCAGGGAAGAAAACAGGACACAGAATCCTGAAACAGTGGTATGGAAGCTTTGATTCTACTGATGCTTTAGTTCCTTGAGCTCCAGACAGCATGAACCCGGTGGGACTCTGGCAGGTGGTTTTTCCCCAGCCCCATCTCCCCTTCTGTGGCTTCTGACCTCTCCTCCAGATTGAATGGGAGCCTCAGGGCTCTCAGAACATGGGAGGAGGGCTTTTAATGTTCCCCCAATGGCTGTGGCACAAACACAGATGATACCAGCATGTGCGTTATGAGTTGAAACTTGCCAAACAGGATTTCAGCCAGAGGTAGCTGACACAGCTTTAACTACACTAATCTGGTCATATAGAGTTAGACCACTGAGATTTATAGCTTGTTTGGTGAGGTCAGAATTTTCTTCCAGAAAGCTCTAGTAGTATAGTGGACTAGAGATTTCTAGCAAACAATTCTAAGTACCTCACCAATCTACAAGTTGCAGGATTCTGCAGAATGGTGGTTATAGCACATCTGCATTACAGAGTTATAGCTCTTTAGTACTACTCAAAGTGATGGTTAGTAGGCAAAATTACTGACTGAAATGGAATTAAGCCTTCCATATATGGGATCTTTCCAGATGATTTGTTAATGGTGGGGTTCCTCCCTCTTGACATCTGCTTTAATCTCCATCATCCACATCACTATTGAGCTTGTATTTTTTTTTCTGGTCAGCTTATTATAATTGTAGCTCATATCCCATCCTATTCTTAATTGTGAAATTCATTTCCCTACCCCCTACATAGATCTAGTAGGAGTTAAAGTGTATAAAAAGCCTATTAGTATTATGTTTTTCTGGCAGGTGGAGTTCCAATTGTTTAGTTGCTTTTAGAGTTTTCTATATACAGTAAATCTTTTCCTGAACTTCACAAACCTCCATTTCACCTTCAGTCGCTGTAGAGGCACCACTTGTACAGTAATGCCAACAAAAGATTTTCTAGAGGTAGTCTGGTATTTTAATTTGCTTTTACTTTTCAGGGGGCTGTGCACTCCACCAAATATGAACTACTCTTCATTGCTGCTTCAAGTTTTGCTTAGCAAAGAAATAAGACTTCAAATAGCAATGGACACTGCCTCACATCCAGGGGTGGCCTGAGGTGGCACAGAGAAACCTGGGAAATAGTGCAGAAGAAATGAAAATGAGTCGTCAAGATCAAGGAAGATTTTCTGGTTAAATAAAAGAACCCACAACCTAAGCAGTTGCATTCTCATAAAAATGAAACAAGAAGAGTTTGAGACTGCTCTGCGTCAGAAGCAGGACTGAAGTTTTCTGTATGTAGAGCTCAACAAGCAAGAACACTACCCGCATAAAATTGTGAAACTGATTAGCAATAGTTATGAAATTGACTACCCTTCACATCCGAACACATCTGCTGGTCTTCAAGGCACCACACAGTACAGTACTTGGGCTTTGGTTGTCAAAACTGACTGAAATGAAAAATGACCCCCAAAATTTCATAAGGTTTTATAGTTTGGAGATACAGTACTCTTTCTCCCGGAGAAGCTGTTTTTGTTCAAACATTAGGCAACTTTACAATTCTCGCTAACGTAAATGCATATAATACACGGTTGTGGTTTTCTGCTTGTAGGCACGAACGTTGCTCAGTCAATATCTTTTCCAGTAGAAGCCTGAAGACTCGAGCCCTTCTTTCCTTGACTCACTTTCCATCCGAGCCGCTGGTAAACGTCCCACGTCCAACCGAGGACCCATTTCTTCCCGTCCTCCCCTCCCCTCCCCTCCCCTCCCCTCCAAGTAGCCCAGTGATCGGAGACTCTGACGGACTGTTCGACTCTTACCCGGCATCCTTAGCGGCAGAACGGAGAGCAGCGCTCACCCGGCAGCCGCCCGGGGAGGAGGCGGGCTGGTGTCCGCTCGTTTGAATGCAGGGGAAGTACTGCTCAATTAGCATACCCAAAATGCATTGCGACGAAGTTCGTGCGTGTCGAAGAGTTTTAAACATTTTACACGCTGATTTTATTATTTTTATTAATTGCATTGCAAGTTAGGACCTCTATTGCTTGTACAAAACCTTAGATCTGGCACGCCAGTTCCACGTTCACGCTGATCTGCAAAGCTGTCGGGCGCTTCCCGGTGGCGCCACCTGAAGCACGCTGGGTATACTCTGGTTTCTCTTCAGATCGTATAAATCTTTCGCCTTTTACTAAAGATTTCCGTGGAGAGGAACATTTATGAGTTTGTAACCAATTTTTTGAGGCTCTGCTTCGGCAGAGCTACTATTTGTGTTTAAAAATAGATGAACTATATTATTCAAATTTCCTTCTATATTCACCACGCATCTATATATTTTCCTGCTATATTTCTGAAGAAGTAGACGTGTAGGTCTTTAAGGTGCCCCGTACATTCTGTCTTTTGTTTAGTTTGGTTTTTCTTCAACAGCTCCAAAATGCAGGGCCACATTGCTGACTTGGATCACTTTACATCCCTATTGAAGCAGCTCCACTGGCTGCCAATCATCTATTAGGCACAATTCGAAGTGCTGATCTTAACCTACAAAGCTCAAGGAATAAATCTCACAGTATGAACCGACTCTGGTGCTAAGGTTATCAGGAGATGCCTTTCTTTCCATCCCTCCACCTTTACAGGTGTGTTTCATAAGAACACATGAAAGGGCCTTCTCTGTTGCTGCTCCCAGACTTTGGAACTCCTTCCTGCTGGAGGCCAGGACTGCCCCATCTCTGCTGTCTTTCCGGAACTGTGCAAAGACCTTTCTCTTTAGGCAAGATTTCCCTGACTGATAGACTACCTATTATGTGACTTTTAGATGAATTCACCATACACAACTACAGACTGTGTTTACAATCACTTATAACTTTATGTTTATACTCGTACATCTCCTTGTATGATTGCAGTAACAGTATTTTTTCAATGTTTAGTTTCCATGCCTCATAACGTGAGATGGTCTACCTCACATTATTACATCGGATGACTTTAAGTACACCTGTGTTTTCAATGTTAGTTCCATCCCTCATAAAGGGATTTTTATTAGTTTAACTACTCACATTCTCTTTTAGCTTTAATGTTGCCACTTAATGTTGTAAGATGCCCCTCAATTCCCCATTCTTAAACTTGAATACTGTATGTTTTAAATGTACTGAGTTGTATACTGTCCTTCACTCCTGTAAGCCGCCTTGGGTTCTTTTCCAAGGAGAAAGGTGGGATAAAAATACTCAAAGATAAACAAAACAAAAAAAAACAAATCAACACACCTTACTTTTTTATTTTTCAGGCTGCAAGATGAGACTCCCCAAGTCAGAAATCAGTTACAGTGGTAGCCCGACTTACAATGCACCCCCTAATCAGCTGCTTATGAGCAAAAGATAGGGTTTCCCCGACTTGCACTTTTTTGGAAACTGGTTCTCCCATGGTGCTTTTCGTCTGGGAGGTTTTAGAACACCCGCACCATGCTTCCCAACCTCCCTTGCACATGCTTGAGCCGGATGCTAAGGAAGAGTGTGCATGGCCATGCAGACTGTTCCTTGGAAGGGGTGATCCACGCTGACCATGCACACGTCTCCCTAGCACCTGGCTCGAGCGTGTACAAGGGAGCCTCGTCCGTGCTTGTGAGCAGCCCAGGGAAGCGGCAGCGGCAGATCAGATCCGCCGCCTCTGCTTGCCTGGTTGCTACAGCACTTTTGAAAATGGCATGCTTTCCCCCCCTCCTACGAGCCCGATTGGAGTGAGGGGGAAGTGTGTTATTTTCAAAAGCGCTGCAGCAACCCAGTCAAGCGGAGGCGGTGGATCAGCTTGCCTGGGTTGCTACAGCACTTTTGAAAATCGCACGCTCCCCCCCCCCATCGGGCTCGGTGTGTGGAGGCAAGTGCTTAGGTCGGGGGCACAAACTCATTTTAAACAATGCACGCCTTCTCTCCCCCTCAACGTGGGGGTGGGGGTGGGGAAAAGGTAGGTGTTGTTAAAGTGATTTTCCATAGGAATGCATTGACATCTGTCCTTCAGAAAATGATTAATTTATTGTCAATGCATTCCTATGGGAAACCGCTCCCCAATATACAAGCTGACTTACGAGCATTCACTTGGAACTGATTACTCTGGTAAGTTGGGGTTCCACTGTATTGGAAAGAGCAAGGGAAATGTATGAATGGCTTATTTCAGGGGTGCCCAAACTTTTTGTAAGGAGAGCCAGATTTGGTGCCTGAGAATGTGTCACCGGCGGGTTGCTCCCCGACCCTGCCATCCAACTGTAAGCCCCACCCACTGACCCATAAGCCCCACCCACTGACCCCTTGCAACCCCATCTGCAGGAATCTGCAGGAGGAAAGAAGGAAGGAAGGAAGGTGGGGACCAAGGGAGGGAGGGAGGGAGGGAGGTGGAAACCAAGAGAGGAAGGAAGGAAGGTGGGGAACAAGGGAGGGAGGGAGGGAGGGAGGTGGGGACCAAGGGAGGGAGGAAAGAAGGAAGGAAGGAAGGTGGGGACCAAGGGAGGGAGGGGGAGGGAGGGAGGGAGGAAGGAAGGTGGGGAACCAAGAGAGGGAGGAAGGAAGGTGGGGAACAAGGGAGGGAGGGGAGGGGAGGTGGGGAACAAGGGAGGGAGGAAGGAAGGAAGGAAGGAAGGGAAGGAGGGAGGAAGGAAGGTGGAAACCAAGAGAAGGAATGGCGGGGGGACCAAGGGAGGGAGGAAACCAAGGAAGGAAGGAAGGTGGGGACCAAGGCAGGGAGGGAGAGAGGAAGGTGGAAACCAAGAGAGGAAGGAATGAAGGTGGGGACCAAGGGAGGGAGGGAGGGAGGTGGGGGGGACCAAGGGAGGGAGGAAAGAAGGAAGGATGGAAGGTGGGGACCAAGGCAGGGAGGGAGGGAGGGAGGTAGAAACCAAGAGAGGAAGGAAGGAAGGTGGGGAACAAGGGAGGGAGGGAGGGAGGTGGGGAACAAGGGAGGGAGGAAAGAAGGAAGGAAGGTGGGGACCAAGGGAGGGAGGGAGGAAGGAAAACCAAGAGGGAGGAAGGAAGGAAGGAGGGGAATGAAGGGAGGGAGGGAGGGAGGGAGGGAGGTGGGGAACAAGGGAGGGAGGAAAGAAGGAAGGAAGGAAGGTGGGGACCAACAAGGGAGGGAGGGAGGGAGGTGGAAACCAAGAGAGGAAGGAAGGAAGGTGGGGAACAAGGGAGGAAAGAAGGAAGGAAGGAAGGGAGGAACAAGGGAGGGAGGGAGGAAGGAAGGAAGGAAGGAAGGAAGGCGGGGACCAAGGGAGGGAGGAAGGAAGGAAGGAAGGTGGGGACCAAGGCAGGGAGGGAGAGAGGAAGGTGGAAACCAAGAGATGAAGGAAGGAAGGTGGGGACCGAGGGAGGGAGGAAGGAAGGAAGGTGGGAACCAAGGGAGGGAGGGAGGAAAGAAGGAAGGTGGGGACCAAAGGAAGCACAGGGAGGTGGGGAACAAGGGAGGGACAGGTCGCCCCTTGGAAGAAGGCGATCTGTGTGACCTTGCACCCCCCCAAGCTCCCTAGCGGTGGCAACGGCTTGCCCTCCAGCCCACCCCAAAGCTCCTTGGCGGTGGCAGAGGCCCGCTGGCCTGCCCACCCCCACACATTCCCCTGCAGTGCCAGTGGTGGCAGTCCACCCAGCCGCCCAAGCTTCCCAGCGGTGCTGATGGCGCGGCCCGCCCGATCACTGCCCCAACTTCACAATGTTCCCGGCTATGCCAGTGGCGGCGGCTCACCCGAGGGAAGTGCCACCTTGGGGAACAAGCGGGAGGGAGGGAGGTGGGGTTCCCAGCAGTGCCGGTGGCGGTGGCCCGTCCGTGCGCCCAGCCTCACATGGTTGCCGGCGGTGCCGGTGGCAGCAGCCTGTGCGATGGCTGGCTGGCCGGCCAGCCCCACAAGCTTCCCGGCAGTGCTGGTGGTGGTGGCCCGGGAGGGAGGGAGGCCCACCCAGCCCCACAAGCTTCTGCTCACCGGAGGGCCGGGAGGCCCAGCCCCTCAAGCTTCCCGGTGGTGTCAGTGTTGGCGGAAGATGTTTTTTTTTAACAAAAAAAAAAAAAACATGGGGCGAAGGAGGGGGGCAGGCCAGCCAGCCGCGGTCCACTCAGAATGGCCTGACGGGCCGGATTTGGGCCCCGGGCCGGACTTTGGGCAGGCCTGGCTTATTTATTTATTCAAAATATTTAACCCCCCTTTCTCCTTAAAAGGGACTAAGGAAGCTTGCATCCTTAAAAGACCATATTCAAAGCTCAAAACAGAACAAATACTAAAAAATTATCAACCACCACCTCAAAACTGATAAACAAAAGTAAATTGGGGTTATGTCATTCATGTGACCAGCCCCAGTTCGATTGGCAGCAGCTTGCCCGCCAGTCCACCCCAAAGCTCCTTGGCGGTGGCAGAGGCCCGCTGGCCTGCCCACCCCCACACTACTGCATTTTGGACCCGCTGAAGTGTTGAAAAACTAATATATGAGCAACAGTGAATCTTTATTTATTTGACTTGTGTTTGTAAGGTGTTTGATATGGGCAAATGATTGTAAAATGTTTTGAGCTGGTCCAATGGCAAAGGAAGGTGAGATCCTCACTTCAAAAAAGAGTTGGCTTGGAGTTCTTGGCAAAGGTATGTAGTTACTGGAAATGTAGACCAGGTCTCAACTTCCTAACCTCAGCTGCATTTAGAAGTGTGCTTTAGCAGTCCTGGGATAACTCTGCCTTTATCAGAGGAAAGGATGGAGGCGGGAGTAAGATCTTGGAGGGAGCAGACCCATAATAACCTGATGTTGTTTACCATACATATAAAATACAGGAGAAAGTCTGAACAGAATGGCGGAGGGAGCAACAGAGCTTCCCGAACCACCATCACCTCAGGACTTTAAAATAGAAGGGTTCAGCAATAAAGTATCCAGAATAGGATAGCATGAGATTCTAATATTTTCCTAAGTCTGTGGCATTTCATTGCACTTTTTAAAGAACTATCTATCCTGAAAGAGAGTTCAAAAGAAATTGAAAAAATGCACACTCTTTCTGAAGGCATTTTGATTTACCCAACTGCCCACATCTGTAGCAAATCATGCCCTAAATCCTGTTGCTCAGCCTAGTAAAAAACATTAGAGTAGCCCTTTTGAATCAGTGGCAGTTTAGTGATTCCACTCCTCCATAGATCCCTTTGGTTCAAATGAACCTGTGTGTTTGTGTGTGTTGCGTCATTACAGTTGTGACCGACTCTTCATGACCCCATGCCCATGGAGTTTTAATGGCAGGAATACTGGAGTGGTTTTGCCAGTTCCTACTCCAGGTGCCTACAGCGCCTGGTATTCCCTGGTGGTCTCCCATCCAAGTACTAACCAGGGACAACCCTACTTAGCTTCCGAAATCAGGCGAGATTGGATGTGTGACTCAAACAAAAACTTTTTAGCACAGTAAGTCACAGTTAGAGTAGGGCGATTTGTATTAACAGAGCTAATGGAGGAGCTGGCACAATAAATCCCCATTGAGTGGTTTACTACACTAAGCAACAGGATTTGGGCCAATACATGTCAGTCAAAAGGTCTCTTGTTTTGCTTGTTTATGTGCAGAAACCAGCACATAAACTGCTGATTTCTGCATCTCTAAGATTTATTTCTACAAATAGATCTTAAAGACAAATAAAAATAAAGAAATGCAGAAGGGTGTTCTGGCTGTACAGAAGGTTTCTCCTGTGTTTGAATCTATCCATTTTGGTGCAGTTAGGGTGGCACCAGCTGCTTTGAATTACATGTGCAACCTTTTGGGGACTGGATGTGTGATGTATCTTCCTACCCAAATCCCCCTGACCGACCAATTTGAACAGAAACAATAGAAGGAAAGACTTGTGTTTCAGTACTGTTTCCTTTACACCATGTGGCTGAAGGGGTGTGGATGAAAGGACAGCCAGAGAAGAGGCCAGCCATTTGGCTCTCTTCTGTGAGAGCTGCCTCAGTATTGTCTTGACGCGAAGCAACAATCCAGGTAAGGCAGCTTCAGGGTTCACATGGATTACATGCAATAATTACAACTCAAATAAGCCATGAGGTCGCAGGGAGGGAGGAGAATACTGGAACAAGGAAATATTGGGGGAAGTGAGCTACCTAGACTGTCTTTTGCATAAGCAAATTGATTTCTTCGCCAAACGCTATACCATTCAAATGGGTTTAGGATTACTTGGCAAGTTTACAGCAGTATGTGTTTTTGAGGGGTAAAACAGGAAAAAAGAGGGAGGGAACTATCCAGATTGAAGTGTGAGGCTGAGCTGCAGGTCCCAGTTAGGTGCAAACTTATGTTGTGGAATTGAGGGGTCTTTTTAGATTTCCATTTTATCATGCAGTAGTTGGTTCGTCTTGATCCGTTCAAGTCTTTTCACTTTTGCAAGGATGTTATGCCATACATTTACCGGCAACTTGAAACCACAATATTTTGCTACTGCTGAGATGTGATTTTTCTTCACCAAAAGTGGATGATATTGTATGTAAATTATTCTGAAGCTGACATCTGATTGCAGAAATATATGCAGTGGCCATCTTTCCTAGTGCCGTGTGCCCTGTAGTGCCTCTAAGGTATGAACACTCTATACCAGTGTTGGCGAATCTATGGCATGGGTGCTAAAAGTGGCACTCGGAGCCCTTTCTGTGGACACCCAACATGGCCCCTTCACAGCCACCTGCATTCAGGTTAAATTACTGTATTGGCCCTTTGTGAAAAATTAGTGGGTTTCGAATCACAGTTTGGGCAGTTTGGGCACTCGGTCTCCCGAGTGGTTTGCCATCACTGCTCCATACCATGCATTTAATGCATTCTAAATGTTTAAGTTTTAAAATATTTTTTTACTCAGGCTGGGTACTGCATATTGGGGGGTATCTATCTACTGCACAACTCCAGGTATCCTTATAATCTATCAAAAATTTTGCAGGCAAGAATCTAAGGGCACATTTACCCTGAATTCTACTGTCTCCGCCAGACCCAGTGATTTTTCTCTTCCTCCAGCAGCCAACATCCTCCAATGCACTCTCTCAACTGCAATTTTTTGTTGAAAACAAAAATATGCTCCTAGATCTTGGCCACAGTCCATAACATCTCATTGAAACCAGCCAATTACCTCTTTAAAACAAAATTTCCTGAAGACCAAAGGCAATGTTAAATTACAAGATATGAAGAGCACTTTAAATGTGCAATCTCTATAACTTCCGTTCTGCTAATCAGAGGTCATTATTGGCATTTTGAGAAACAATTGTACTGAAATGAAGCAGCCTTCCACGTGAAAGTTGCTTGTTTAAGTTGGAAACAAGCCCATACTGCATTGAATGGGATTTACCCCCTATATGTGTATGTAAAATGCATTTATGATATGATTTCAGGGTTATAGCATAAGAATTGGCAACAATGTTGAGAGGGTTCCATGGGAATAAATTTCCCATAGTGTTGAGAGTCTCCCCCCCACACACACACACACCACATTCAGTTCATTCAAAACGGGGCACTCTCTGTGTAAAAAACACGTGTTGTGGTGGGGTTGAGCTAGGTGGAAATAAGATGTTGCTTATATGTCAAAGTGACTGTTAATGCAGCACTAAGCTAAAGCAAATTTTTTGCTTGCTTCTTCAATCTTGATTGGCCACTAGCACTTTTAACTCAAAAGCTTACATGTTGCAAATAAATCAGCTAGGAAAGACATTGTGTCATGTTGTTGTTCATGTATAAGAAACACAAAGTATTACAGCATTTTTAGAACTAACATTTGTTTTAGCAAGAGGATTCATGGATTATAATCCATTTATCTAGAAACATGCATATTTGGGCCATTGGTTTCTGTACACAGACCAAAATCCTGATATTTACATATGCCAGTTTAAATCAGACAACATAAATTACAGCAAATAATTGCCGTTATTCAAGAAATCTGGAGTTGTATTCCTCATAATGCACTGCTAGCATGCCTTGTTTTGCAACCAGGAATATGAGCCTCAATTGTTTAATTAGTGGGCAATTTGCCACACCAAATTAGGCCATTTGATTTAAAGTGTTGCACATAAATACTAAGGTAGTGGCCATCATATAGATACCTGAGGGAAAGATCAGAGTGAAATGGGATACAGAAAGTAAAAATTGTACTGCTAACATGGTTGTATAAGTTGCATTGTTAATAAATTCTCAATTTGTTGGTTGTATCCTGGCAATAGGTGAAGTGATAAATCAAAATGTCTATAGGTTAATATGTGACTATTAGGTTTTGACTTGCTGAAATTTTTGTTTCTAATAAGGAAACAACATTTGTATCCAAATTGTTCAGTTTGGTCCCACTGGAAATGAACGAATTCAGGAGCCTAATGTTGTCAAGGCTGTGTTTTAGTCAGAGCAGGGGCCTACCTGCTTCACCACCACCTCATTTGTGGATTTATATGAGTGTTTTTATTACTCACAACCACATAATAATATGTAAGAGTTGGATATCCTGTATCTGAGGAGTTTTCTACAAACCTCTCAACTTCTGTGGGCAACAGACATTTTAAAAGGCCTAATTCCATAATTTCTGATTTTTCTTGGCCATATGAATTTCAACTGTGTGGAGAAAACAGCTGTTTATAATCCCACTATTGTAACAGAATTGATTTCACTTTAGAGCAGATACTTCTCAGATATCAACAGGAAGGAAAAGAGGAGCAAGAGGCTCTCTTGTTGGTGTTTCCTGCTACCAAGATTGCTGAATCAGTGTATTTTTAGCTATATGTTTGCCATTTTGAACAAAAGGAGGAAGTCCGGCCTCTCTACCAGTTGTGTTCACTTAACTCCCAGACAGGTAGCTATGTTTCCACCAGCTGTAGCAAAGAAAAGAAAAGAGAGGGAAAATATCCTTAATATATTGTGGTACCTTAAAGCTTCTCAATGGCAAAGGCCCAACATTCTGCTGTGCAGCAATGCCTCATAACATTGTCACTGGCAGATTAGTGTTGATCAGAGACTTCTTTATTTTGGGATGCACACAGCTCAATTTGGGGGGGGGAGAAGCCATGTGCACTGCACAACTGAAAAAGGAAGCCCCAGCTCTCTGTCTCTGGGAATGCCACAAGCCCCACTGTGTCACTGGAATGTGTCCAAAAGGTATTCGGCCAACATAGTACAAACCTTTGTTGTGCACTTCATCTGAGGTAAGTCTTTTAACTATTTTGCATCTAACAAAGCTTTAGGGAGAACTTAATAGAAGGAAGTACAGTATATGAGGTTCCCAACAGCCTACACATGAAATGACTGCGGTAAGAGGAAACTGGAGAGGATGTCAGCTGTGGGGGAGAGGGAGGACAAGCTTGGGGAAAATTATTGTTTTAGACAGCAGCTCCTAGAATCCCAAGGGAATCTGCTGGTTTCTGCCACAAAAGGTGGTATTTCCAAACTCTGGAGGAAATGAGAGAATCACAGCCATCCCACAGTGATTAATGATACTGCTGTATGGTATTCACAGAAGAGGCTGTGATGAATTAAAATCTGGATGATGCAACAGAAAGGTATATCTGTGAAGATTCTCAGTCATCCAGGTGAGGTTATCTCAACCTTACCTGGATGAAATTAGATTCCATTGTCCACCTAACATGTCTATTCAGGGAACTGCCCACCTAATGAGCCTATTCATACCAGGATGGAGTGGAACCAAGGTGAACTATAAATTGGAGGCTTCACATCAACTTTCCCCAGACTGATGAAGCTACATGGATGAATTGTGAAACTTTTTGATCTCACAAGATAATAAGTCCAATTACCATGATTCAACTTTCAGACAACAGAAAGGTAGTTACAGGTACATTATTTAAGCAAATAGAGGACAATTCTTCTTCAGTTGATGATGATGATGATGATGATGATGTGATGATGTTCAGTAGTAATGCAAGCCCAAAAGTCCTTGCTGTTGACACCTACAGAAATCTAAATAGTTATGGTAAAATTTTGCACATAATCACAATCAACTAAATCACAATCCCACAAAGAGCACCACTAAGCAGATGACATAGGATTCCACAACAATTAATGGGGTAGAATAGCACCCACATTTCCTGCCACAATCCTCCTGCTACTTAGGAAAGATAAAAAAGATAATCTGTCCTCTGAGTACCACATGTAGTACCAAACATTATAATCTATGATCTCCCAGACTCAACAAATGTAACATAGATCAGTATTCATGTAAGAAAAAATATTATTCCAAGAAGTGCAATTATCAGATAGCATTAGACCCAAAACCAACCAACCCTAAGTAGACCTGTTGAAGCTTGGCGTAGGGATTAAATATTTGAAAAGCCCTCAGATTGTGACAAAAAAAAAACCCTCTTGGGAAGCCAACCTAGAAAGAGAGTTGGGCAGAATACTTAGACTTAGATTGTTAACCCACTGTAAATTTAATAAAATGGCTGTTTATTTTGCTGACATTATAAGTTATACAAGCAAAAGCATGTTTTTAAACTCCAAAGCCAACACTACAAAAAGCTGTACTTACTCTATGGTTCAAATCATCCTGGTATGGAACTGAAGTGGAACACAGACACCAATGTAATGTTACCTTGGCTAGTTCGTAAACTATTTCTAAGCCAATGCAAGATTTAAGCTTTGAGCTTGAAAATTTCATGCATAATGGGTTTGGTGTATCTTAGAGCAAGTCTGCATTGGTACTGAAGGAAGTTGTCTTGGAGTACATCTTTGAAGATCTTTGAATTCACTGCTGGAAATTGAGGCTGGGACCTTTTTCAGGTGGCCCTTCTTCCAACAATAGGGAGTGTTCAAACATATTTGTTGAAGCACTCATGATAGTGGAAGATTCTAGTATTCCATGAAACAAAATGCATATGTGGGAAGAAGAGTTGCATTGCCTATTGGAATAATTGATCAGAAAATACCTGAGCTGATCAGACCTAGGTGGTTACTTCACGTCCTTCTTTTTACCTCAACTAATTCTGTACCATGATAATGTTTGTTGCGATCATGTGGTTTTGTTGCTGTTCCATAACCTCATGGTCTAATACCGTAACAAAATGTTGTCAGTTTTTGATCGTGTTTCCCTTCCCCCCAAAAAAAGCAAACTCATATCGCGAATATATCAAATGTACTAAACTCTTTCCCCTATTGATTTGAAATTACACCACAGGAAATTATGGGTCAAGAGTGTCTCCAGGTCTGTAGGCTATTGCTGCTGCTGTGGGCTCTGGTGACGGCACACCCAGAGGTATCAGATGGTTCTGAATGTCCCCCAAGTTGCAGCTGCTCTTTCACTGTGGGGCTTGTTCGATGCTCCAGTGGCAGCTTTTCTCTTCCTGGCGACTTCCCACACGCCACCATGGAGCTGGACCTGCAGTTCAATCAGCTGGACAGCCTGCCTGCCGCTTCCTTCCCCAATTTGCCAGAACTCACTACGCTTTACCTTGGAAGCAGCCGTGTGCGCCACATTGAGCCAGGAACCTTTCAGGGTGTGGATAACTTGTACCATCTCTATCTGGACAACAACTTCCTTGAAGAGATTCCAGCAGGGGCCTTTGAAAACTTGACCAATCTCGTCTTCCTGCATCTACAACACAACCGTATCACTTATCTTTCACCAGGTACGACTAGACAGGTGGTTTCTCACCAATGGACGTCCTTGCATAAGACCTCTCTTTGCTCCTTTCTCATGGTTTCTATGATATGGATAAGATGTGCGCAGAGTGAGGTGCATGGGACAAATCTAAATAAAATAAACAAGCTCAAAGCACAACAGTACATAAGGATTCAGTATTTACATATACATTTGGCAAAAAGGAATGACTTAGTAAAGAATGGATGGTGTTATACTCCATCTTTGTTTATAGGATTTTAATTACTGTATATAGTGCCCTGAATACGTGAATAGATAAAAGAGCCTCATGGCGCAGTGGTTAAATGCCTGTACTGCAGGTAAAACTGTGCTCACGACCTGGGGTTCAATCCCAGGTAGCAGGCTCATGGTTGACTCAGCCTTCCATCCTTCTGAGGTTGGTAAAATGAGTGCCCAGCTTGCTGGGGGGGGGGGCAATGTCTTGCCTGTATACTGTAATTAAAACTGTAAACCACCCAGAGACTACTTGAAGTGGTATGGGGCAGTATATAAACAAACCACTTTGCTTTGAACAGGTGAATAGCCCAGACAAACCTATTCTGGTTGCCTTTCTGTATTCCTTATGAGAGTGTTGGCGAACCTATGGCACGGGTGCCGAAGGTGGCACTCAGAGTCCTATCTGTGGGCACCAGACATCGCTCCTTCACAGCCACTTGTATTCAGGTTACATTGCTGTATTGGCACTTTGTGAAAAAAATTAGTGGGTTCTAAATCACAGTTTGGGCACTCAATCTCTAACAGGTTCGCCATCACTGCCTTATGACAATAAAAGGAAAGCCATTATGCTGTAGTGGATAGTGTTGGAATGGAACTGGTGACACCTGACACCTGGGTTCAAATGTCTGCTTGGCCATTGGCCATAGAAACTCAGAAGAAGGGATGTAGTGACGTCAGTGGTAAACCACTTCTTGAGAACATCATATATCTCAAAATCCGTCTTAGAGTTATTTTACGTAAGACGCAAAATAATGGCATGCAACAACAAAACAAAATGAGATCCCTATTTTTCCCTTGATGCTGAAGAAGGGGGTAAATGGTGGGTATTCCTTCTTCAGACTGACAATTTTAACATAGAGACATGTTTTATTATAAGCTAATTTTTAAAATATTGCTATGTTGAAGTTCTCCGAGAATTTCCAATAAAATAAATTACTGTATAGTAGTATTAGCAAAGCAGTCTCTACTGTTGGGTAGAGTTAAGTGAACTTCCTATAATACTGAGGTCTGTAGGACTAAAAACCCAACAAAAAACAAACACTTTACACATGCTCTGGTCAACTTTGCAAAAATACAAGATAAAATGAAAGGGAAAATGGGATCACATTTCTGGGTAAAAAATAAGTAATTGTCTGTGGAACCAACATAGTTCTTGCTTTCTCTTCTAGCTGCATTTTCTTCTTTGAAAAGGCTGAGTGTCCTAGACCTAAGTCACAACCTGTTGACTGTACTTTCGGGCAAGTGCCTTAGTGGTCTCCAGCAGCTGCGCCAACTTCATCTCAGTGCCAACCTCATTGTCAACATGTCCACCCGAGCTCTCCCAGGGAGCCTGCGCACCCTGTACCTTGACTGGAACAGGCTGGAGAATGTGCCATCGGCCATCTGCAACTCTGCCACGCTCTCCACCCTTCATCTTAGTGGCAACCCAATCAGGGATCTGACGTCTCTCTCCTTTGGGAGGAAGCTCAGCTCCTTACGGCAGCTGTTCTTAGACAATCTGGCTCTGGAGAACATCACCAGCTCAGCCTTTAAAAGGCTCCGCAGACTGGAGGTCTTGAGCCTCAGGAACAACAGCTTGGAAACGCTGCCTCCCCTTTCGTCTCTCAAGTATCTCTCTACTTTATATCTGACCGGGAACAAGTGGCACTGTGACTGCAACCTGATCTGGCTTCGTACCTGGCAGAAGAAAGTGATGAGAAAGGACCGTAGTCCGGTGGAATGTAGTTCCCCAGGTGCTCTTCGGGGACAACAACTAGTGAATACAGAGGTAAACAGCTGCCTGATTCAAGAGGACTCAGAAATAGCTTAAAAATAACTATTTCAAACCCTTTCAAAGTCAATTAGCTGTTGATAAAAAAAACTCTATTCATTTTAAACCCATGTGCATGTTCTGAACTAAATGACAGAGTGGAGAAATAATAAATACAGTGGTACCACAACAAGAGCAATTCGACTTAAAAGTGGAAAAATGTTGGCATTTCAACTGCCACCTTACAAATTTTAGATATGGTCTTCTTGACTTACAATTTTTTTCATTTTTAACTTATTTTTTCAATTTTTAGATAGGTACCCTGATTTAACAGTAGTTCGACTTAAGAGCATGCATTCAGAACGAATTAAATTCGTAAGTTGAGGTAGCACTGTAATTTTAAAAGTCATTCCCCTCCCCCAATGGCAATGGCGCTGACATTGCCATTCAGAGACTAACATCCACGTGATGTTTCAAGATTTGGGAAGAGCAGATTTTTATTGATGTATTTAAAGTACTAAAGAAGTAAGAATGCTTTCTTGAGGACACCAAGGAAAACCCATGCAGATGTCTCATCCTAAAAGCAAGCTGTGACGGGTTCGGGCTCATAATGGGTTCCATGTGTTGCTTATGCACTCAGTTGGTTCCTGATTTCTTCTAGCACATTTTCCACTCTGCATGCTGCATTCCAAAACACGCTTACAAATTTGACACCTTGCATCTTTCACTCAGAACACTTGTTTTTCCATGGATATTGACAATCTCTCTCCACTCCCGGCCCAAATGATGAAAGAGCTACACCTGTAGCCACAGATAATCTGAAGCTTCCCTTACACAAATGATAACATCTTGCAAAATATACTAGAAAACTCTGATCCTAATACCACCCCCCTACACACACACACACCATTTGCTTGGCGAAAATATCCAGAACCTGCTTGTCTGACTTTAAAGTCATGGGAGCTTTCCTATGATTCTGTAAAATTCCACAATTGAGAGGCATTCTAGGTGCTACATCTAGTTATATAACAATACTGATTATCATATACAGTAATACCGATTATTCTCTAGAACAAAAAAAACCCCCTTCATTTAAAAATAAAAGTTGGTAAGAGAATGGCAAGCCAGATCATAAAACATTGAAAAGGGATTTCTCTCATGTTTTTCTCTCTTCTTTCAGTTACAGAAATTAACGTGTCCACCTTATCAAACCAAATCTGACATGAGCAACTCCTCTGCAAAAATACCCATGGCTACTACACCTCTAAGTGTAGGACCTTCATCACACGCTGCTACACCATCGCTTATTCCTGTTTCCATTACTTTAACTACCAGCAAGATAACCTCCACCATCAAATCAACTTTTCACAATACAGTTGGTCCAGGACCAACAACCCACAATAACCACCACACACTCGATAACTATGACCCTTGCCTCTCTCACCATATTATTAATGTCAACACGAGGACAAAGGATAGCACTGCCCTGCTGGTAAGCTGGTCTTCTTCTGGAGATCATAACCAATTTGAAGTACGATTCAAGTCTTCTCTGGATCAGCATGTACTGCGCGTGATTGGTGGATTAACGGAGATTGAGCTGCACCATCTCCATCCAGACACTACTTACAAAGTTTGCATTATTCCCCAGAATGAGAATCTTGTGGAGTGTGTGGCCCCAACAGCTCAGCAATGTACATCTGGGCACACTGGTGTTCCCTTTTTGCCTCAACACAAGTTAGCCCTGGGAACTGGTGTGACCGTTGCACTTCTCATGCTGATCGCCGTGGCCCTCTTTGCCTTTTACAAGTGGCGGTTCCGACCCATCCAGTTCCACCGCCACTATGATGAAGAGGGACCATCCCCTGGATGTCAAGGCCTTCCTCAGTCCAAACAGACCACAGAATCAGTCTATGAAAGCTTAGAGGATGACCAACATGTGTATGTGACAGCTGCCAGTCAATGGTGTGAAGAGAAGATAGACGGCATGCCTGCTAGCCCGTCCAGATTTTCATCTACACCAACATATGTGAGTCTATAATCTATAAAACAGCAACAAAAACCCAAGTTGAAACATCTCAACTCCATTAATAATTTGTCAAAATAGGGGCGATGAGCAGCATTAGAAACCTTCACAGCTATGAGTGAGACCTAGGTAACTGTATGTGGCTATAATGAGATGCTGAAATCACCGAATACATCTTTCTCATACTGGTCCCTATTGAAGATTTACTCAGCGAATAAAATCAACCAGTTCTTTAATGCCCAGTTTGGTGAAAAGTTCTGTAGGACTCAGAAACATGCCTGTTTGTCAGATTTTAGTGGTCTAATAAAGATAACACCTACCATAGTTTTCATACTGCATATAAGGACATGTCACTTTTTCCCTTAATGATGGAAGATGCTTTGAACAGCCAGCTATCTACCAGGAGGTTTACACTTACCCAAGAAGGTCTGAACCAGGTTGAATCTTCCTCCAGTCATTGACTAATCTTCTTAATTTGGGTGCAAATGGCTGTGCCTTGCCTAGCGTGTAAACTACATTTTATCTCAAACTTGCCCAATATGGGTTTTCTCATTTTCTGTGTGATTCTGTTCCCAGCAACACAGGAGCTGTGTGCTTTGAAATAATGCCATGGAAAAAAGTAATGTGTCACTGGCACTGTGCTATATATTGCTGGATCCTGGAGATGAAACCTATTACCTCAAAATGATTATACAGACTCCATTTGGAAACTTACTTAAACAATTATGGTTTGGGGGGGACTTGTCTCATTTCTTGAGTCCTAGAGAACTCAAAACCTTTCCTGTTAATGGTCTAAGTCATAAGAACATAAGAAGAGCCATGCTGGATCAGGCCAAAGGCCCATCTAGTCCAGCTTCCTGTATCTCACAGCGGCCCCAGCAAATGCGTTTGGGAGCGCATGAGACTAGATATCTGTCTCCTGATACCACTCCCCTGCATCTGGCCCTTGAAGTACCCTGGTTTAAAGCCTAGAGATTACACATCTCCATCATGGTTTGTAACCCGTGATGGACTTTTCCTCTAGGAATCTGTCCAATCCCCTTTTGAAGGCATCCAGGCCAGATGCCATCACCACATCCTGTGGCAGGGAGTTCCATAGACTTACAACGCGCTGGGTGAAAAAATATTTTCTTTTGTCAGTTCTTACTCTCCCAGCACTCAATTTGAGTGTATGTCCCCTAGTTCTGGTATTTTGAGAGAGGGAGAAGAGCTTCCCTCTATCCACTTTACTCATACCCTGCATTATTTTGTATGCTCAATCATATCCCCCCTCAAGCGCCTTTTTTCCAGACTAAAGAGGCCCAATTGTTTTAGCCTTTCTTCATAAGGGAGGTGCCCCAGCCCAGTAATCATTTTAGTCACTCTCTTCTGCACCTTTTCCAGTTCCACTATGTCTTTCTTGAGATGCGGTGACCAGAATTGTACACAATACTCCAGGTGGGGCCTTACTATTGTTTTGTATAATGGCATTATAATGTTGGCTGTTTTATTTTCAATCCCCTTTTTGATAATCCCTAGCATGGAATTGGCCTTCTTCACTGCTGCCACACATTGGGGAGACACCTTCATGGAGCTGTCCACCAACACACCAAGATCTCTTTCCTGATCCGTTGTCTGTCTTTGTTTTAGGAAAGTTGCATTCACATTATATCAATACAGGGAAAGAACTTTCACCAGTAAACTATAGGTCATGTGTTCGCCACACTCTTGTCCTTGCCTCAGATAGTTTTGTTCAGTTAACCTGAAAACAGATCCATTTATATTATGCCATTGATAGTTAAACTTTTAATAAAAACGAGAGAGAGAGAGAGAGAGAGAGAGAGAGAGAGAGAGAGAGAGAGAGAGAGAGAGGTGCCATGATACCCATGGCTGTGCTCTGTAATAGTTAATCCTTTTAGCCACCACCTTTAGAACAATCTGTTGCCGATATATTTTAATTAATTGCTACTTGAGGGGCAATACATGACCTAGAGTTTATATTGCCAAGCAATATAATCTAGATCAATATTATTTTTCTTCTTCTTAATGTTATAAGTAAGGCTTCTGCCCTGTGGGGCAAATATTCAGGTCAGGTGTAACTGAATACCTCAGACCAACAGCCAGGTTCAACATTATAATAAAAATCCACAATGCGTCTCATAATTTTAAAAATAGAAATGCAGCTTTGGAAGGCTGTGCTTTGAATTACAGTAATGGTTCTTTTCAGCCCATTCCCCAAAACATTGTGTAACTGAATAAAATGAACTGCAGTTTATGAACTATAGCATTCCACTTGCTTTTAAAGAAAAAAACTTAGAGATTTTAATTCTTAAACATTTAAAGGAGATGCTAAAACAACAACAACCAGAGATTACTTCCCTCCCCAAAGTGGTTATAAAATCTACTTCTTTTAGAGCCCCGAGTTCTAAAGAGGAATGGTAGGAGAGGTGGCTGAGCTGCAACTGCTATCCTCAATTCCCTTAAAAGCTTTCTGGGCTCTGCTTTCGTTGCTTTGTCTGAGTCTTCTTTCAATGCCAGACTGCTTGCTGTGGTCACTCTGCACAGGTTTATGCCTGGAGGGGCATGTGGATGGCTCTAAGCTGGAGAGACAGACAGGTGGCCAGACACCTATTGGCCATTACTCTCAAGGACAGTGAGAGGCAGATATGGCTGGGAACAAAGCTGGTTCAGTGGAATAGGCAAGGAACCAGTGTTAACAGTCGTCCCCTTTACAGGTCTGCAGCATCAATGTGCCTACATGCAAACATTAGCATATCAGGTTAACACTACGGCTTATGCATGTTTTGACTCAAAAAGAGCCATACTGGTAATGTGTGCCCAGCACACACACTACTGAAAACCATTCATTTATCTGGGGAAGAAGGACTTTTTCCGATTCAAACAGCCCAGTAGGGATGGGTCCCATGCTGAGTATCAAAGAAATGAATGACAGCTGCCTAAACATGGCGACCTGCTCAGAAAAGTCTCCTAAATATTTGTCTTCTAGCTGGGGGGGGGGGAAGCCCCACTGTTTCAGCACAATGACAGCTGGAGCAGATCAGTGAGATGAGATTCTGATGTTACCTGTTCATCTCATTATGGGACATGACGAAGAAGAAACACAACCACAGAAAATAACCTGCAGCACTGAGAACAGCATGGGATGCCAAAGTAGCTAAAAGCTGCAGAGGAACACATACCATATGAGTGGTGTCAATGAATTCACTTGGCTTCTGTTCTATATTTGCTTGATGAACCCAGCCCAGCTCACAGGTTTAACTGATGCAGCAGCAATAAATCTCCCCACCCCATCTGAGAGGCAGCAGGAAGAAAGGGTAAACAAAAAGAGATTCCAAGGAGAGTCAAAATTGATTATGCGTACTCCAAATCAAGTCTATTTTAATTGGGCACATACTTTTAGTAGAATAAACAAGGCCACCTAGGCAGGTCATCAGATGCTTTTTGTGTGTGGAAAATATTGATGAGGAACGATGAAGCATCACACCTGAAAATCCAGCTGGCAATGAAATATCTCCCAACGGAATACACAGACCACACCCCAAGCGCGCATATCCTCCTCTCAAACTACTTTATAGCTAATGCTGGCCTATCTATGGAGGAAAAACCCTCAACATTTCTCATGTAGCAAAACCCAGTAATAATGCCAGGTACAGAATGTTACTGTTACCCCCCAAGAGAGGCGGTCTTCTAAAAGATGGCATGGTTTGGAATTTTATGCAAGTCCTAATCTCTGAAAGAGCTTGCATTCAGAAAAAAAGAAGTCCCAACTACAGAGAGATCAAAATCCTGTGATAAGGTGGCATAGCTCCAAGAATAAAGTATCCATCTGAATGTAGAAAAACAGAAGGAGAACTAATGTCAGAGAAGGAAGAATGCCCCTGGGGGAAAAAAAAGAGACAGATGTTGGAGAAGACAGGGTTCACTCTAGAAACAGGGAGCTTAAAAACAACAGAACAAAACACACATAAAAAACAAAACAAAACAAAAAACACACAGCAGAGTTCCTGAAAACATGTTTTAGCAGGAGGAAGTCAGACATCCAAGAGACAAGGCAGGCAGACGGTGTCATCCCTAAGTTCTCATGTCCTTGTCTGCTGTCCCTCTCGGAGCGGGTCCTGATGCAAGTCCCATTATGTGGCAGAGTGTCACTGTCCCGGCATTACAGCTGGTGGAGAGTCTGTAGCAGTAAGTGGCGAGCAAACGAGCAGGAATCCAATGCACGGTTGGGTCTGCCAAAACAGTACGGAAATTAAAAAGAACCGTTAATTAAAGCCATTTGCATGCATTCATCGACTTCCCATATATTCAAATAACAAGCATACTAAACTGGAATAAACCGGCCATTCCACATGGCAGGGCTTCACAATCGTTAGTTGCTTGGCTCTAAAAGGCCCCTTAAAGGGCAGCCATGATAACTAAATGATGCTTAAGAAAAGAAGCACAAGATTTCCTGCCATGCAGTAGGCACATGGGATTTTGTAACCTATACAAAATCACTGCCATGGCCCACATATTAGGCATGTGAGTCCGTCGAGTTGGGAAAAAGAGATCGGGGGAAATGTTGCAAGGCAGAAGTAAGGTTTGGCTTACAGCAGGAGCAAGGCATGAAACAAGTTGCTTACCCCGGGGGAAGAATGCCCAGGGGCCCCTCCTGAAGACACAATATTGCACACAGCAGCCAGGCATTCCCCAACCACATCTTGCTTGCTAACATAATGGTATTGGCAAGCAATACTGCACATACTATAGAATCATTTTCATACAAGCAGATTAAAAAATGTAAGCAGTGGAGTGTTCTGTGAACAGTTTTAATTTTGTCATGGCCCAAAGTTTACCCTCCCAGGAAAATTAACTGCATATAATGAGATTGCGGCTGGCAAGAGTTATTTCTTTAAGCCTGTGCCACTATATCTCTTCTTTTCATTGGAAAAACAGGAAATGCTGGTTATGTTAAAAATACATGATTTACTATTGCCATTCTACAAGGCATGGCCATTCAGTTAATATCTCTCTCTCAACCAAATTGTTTAGGACAGGGAAAGGAAACTACAGTAATGCAGCATTGTGTCCATCCCATAGTGGGAAAATATATACTTTTTATTTAAAGATGTATTAAAGTTTTATTTTCCAGGTATCATATTTCTAGTATCTGAAATACATTTTGGAGTGCAAAGAGTATGCTAGTTTGAAAAAGGATTGAGAGATTTTCAAGAAGGATCTGCCTGGCCATCAAGTGGCTTTCTCAGACAGATTCTACAGTAAGACTTCTACTGTGTTGCAGGTTCATACCTTGGCCTTACACTAGGATAGCTATATTAATTAGAAGGTCTTGTTAGTGCCATAACAAGTACTGTAGGTTTCACATTCATATTCCATTGTTAAGTTAGAAAGTCAGCTATTCCAATTGCTATTCCAATTACTTTTGCTCAGTGTTATGTTCTATTATTATTATTATTATTATTATTATTATTATTATTATTATTATTATTATTATTATTATTATTATTATTATTATTATTATTATTATTATTGCTTATATACCAGGGAAAGAATGCACCAGGAATTTTCATCTCACATCTGACATTACTTTTATTTTCAGTGTGCTGTTCATTGTTGTATTTAATAGAAGAGCAATACTCACTTGGTGACAAAGGCCAAAAGAATTGGGACAAGCGACTTGGGGAAATAATCCTGCTGTACCATGTGATTTAAAGTCATCAGCGGGCCGTAAAGGCTCGGAACAGCCTTGATCTTCTCTTCACTCTGGAAGGCAGAAAGAGGCGGGGAATTAGACTGGGATGAGCCACAATGGCCCCAGGAGCACCGAGAGACATTTGCTCAGATGGTGGAACTCTGCAAGCATCCTCCCTACTTTTGAAAACCCAGATAGGCTCTGTGCATGTGTGTGCGTGTGTGTGGTGGTAACAATAGGTTATTGTTTTTTGCTTGAGGAATGAAAATAAAGAACTGTAGCATCTGTGCCCAAGGACAGAAAGAGGCAGGATATGCAGCTGCCATAGTGATGCTGCTTTTTTCAAGGTGCTACAAAATAAGCAAGCAGATACAGTGTTTGTGGTTTTTCTGCCAATCCCTTCTGTATTCAAAGATGGCAGATTACAGTTTCTGATTCCTCTTTTGTTTGAGCACAATTGGTACCTGATCCACACCCTATCTATGCATGTTATTTGCATCCATTGATAGGCATATCTTCTGTTATGACAGAAGAGAACAGTGCTCTTCCATTCTAAGATTCCTTGTACAGGAGTCAGGAAAGATTGATGCTGCTCTTAAACACAAGGTCTGCATAGTAGCCTCACATAGTTATGGAGAAAATAACATATTCCTTAGCTAGAGATCGTGAGCGTTTCAGTGGTGGTGAACCTTCGGCACTCTAGATTTTTTGGACCACAACTCCCACAATCCTTTATCAGTGGCAACCTAGGCCCGGAATTCTGGGAGTTGTGGTCTAAAACATCTGGAGTGCCGAAGGTTCTCCCCCGCTGGTGCTTTTAGAACAAGGGCACAATGTAGCTTTAGAGTTCCTAGCTACCGTACACTCAAATTGAGGGCTGGGAGAGTAAGAACAGACAAAAGAAAATATTTTTTCACCCAGCGCGTTGTTAGTCTATGGAACTCCCTGCCACAGGATGTGGTGATGGCATCTGGCCTGGATGCCTTCAAAAGGGGATTGGACAGATTCCTGGAGGAAAAGTCCATCACAGGTTACAAACCATGAGGGAGAGGTACTTCAAGGGCCAGATGCAGGGGAGTGGTATCAGGAGACAGATATCTAGTCTCATGTGCTCCCAAACGCATCTGGTGGGGCCACTGTGAGATACAGGAAGCTGGACTAGATGGGCCTTTGGCCTGATCCAGCATGGCTCTTCTTATGTTCTTATGTTCTTATGTTCTCTGCCTCTCACCTTAAGCAATCCCATGTGAATCAAGAGGCTGGTAATGAAAGCATCTGAGTTGAAGGTAGCTGATGAAAATGCTTGTCTCATCAAAGCATCTAAAAAGAGATACAGGAAGGATTCGTTTTTAGAGTGCAAGAGAAAACATTGGGCAATCAGAAGACAGATTTCTACTAACAAACTCTTAACATGAAATGGTAAATTGAGAAACCACCTTCTATCCTGCAAACGCATTCAGTCCTTCAGCTGAGCCCCTCCCCACCTCAATGATGCATAATTTGACTGAAGACTACTTGGTGGATGCTCTGAGCAACGTGGGCAATCAGACAAGGAGGTGGAATGATGCATATCTTTGCACAGCTCCTGACTGGCCAGCACCAGCGAGAGGGAAAGATGATGCCTTGGAGGCTGCTTCCTGGTTGGAATTTCGCCCAGTGCGAGCTAAAGCACGGTAAGACCGTGGCTGATTTTGTTCCAGAGGGTGGGACTGGGTTCCGAGCGCCAGCTCTGCTGGTGTGTTTCGTTTAGGAACTAGTCCCCTTCTGAAACAAAACACCCATCTCTAGCTGCAACTTCAACCAGGCTGAGCTGGACACAGAAGGTTGCCCATGTACTTGGCACAAAGAGAGTTTAATAAGCTCTTATTGGCATCTCCAGGCTGGCTGCCAAAACAAGATCTTATGAAGAATCTTGTGGGCATCCATATTTCCCCTGGAAATCGAATGCAAGGGTTTTGTTTATGGCACTACTCAACCACCCAAGACTCTTAATATCCCCCAAAAGATATACTGACCTGTTGTTTCATTCACTGCTGTTTTTACTGTTGTCTCATCTTTGAACACCGAAGAGATCTTCAAAAAAACCATAACAACTTTCTCTGTGTCTGACGTGTCTGTCTGGAAGAAAAACCACTCCAAAATCTAAGACTGTCAAGTCTATGCAAGGCATTCTGTTTCAAGATAGAACAATTGGGCCAGATTTGTTGTACATGAAATCACAACCTGTGACGCAATACCACTGCAACTTCAGTTTCCTAAAATATGAGCACGCTTTCCCATGGAAAAACACACAAAAGGATGCAAAGAAGTGTTCTAGACATGCCTTGTGGGCTGAGGGTAATACGTACCCTGTTCTGTATATGCATTCTGCATGTAGCTCACAGAAAAAATAACAATAATGTGCTTCTAGTTCAAAGCAAGGCATACATAGAGTGTTATTTGGTTTTCAAGAAGAACTGTCCTTCTGGAAGGCAACTTTTGTTTTTAAAGGGATTTTTTTAAAAAAGCACTAGTGTTGGCTGTTTTTTTTTTTAAATTACTGCTGTTTCATCATCAGATTCGGTGGCCAGAAGGAGCGCAAACAAAAGGCAAGGGGACATGTGTCCCACAGACCACTTCTTGCCCAATGGCTTTTTATAAGCTTCATACGGCTTTTAAACTATTTCAACACTACATTTTCTCTAATATCTGATAAGCCCTAATATCTAAATACAGCATTTTCAAGTCACTCCCCAAACCAAACCAAAGCAGTACTGCTTGACTCTTTGATGGATAAATGCAGCATGATAAAAATTCTAATCCATATTTACATGTGAAACATATATTAGCGCATATTTATGTAGATATATAAATGACTGGAAGTGCCAGATTAATAGCCGCATAGCTTCCGGCTGCATAAAATACTGCCTTATAAAGGGGAAATAACAGGGGCTTACCTGCTGGGCTATCAAGGTTGAGCACTTGGGGCCCAATCGCAACAGTTTCTCTGGGGAGGGGAAAGCTAGGAAAGTGCCAACATCCACAGGAGGAAGAGGAGAAGTCACTGGAGGAGAATCCTGGAATAAATACCCCTGAAAATTAGGACTTCCCCCGAAAAATACTGAAGCATAAGGACCAGGGATGGGCTGTTCATTTTGAAAGCAGAAGCTTCCAAAATGACCCATGCAAGCCCAGGTTTTGTTCGGAAGCCTCTGAAACACAAGCAGCCAATCACTTACCTTCCTGCAGGGTCGCATTGTGCTAAACTTCAACCAAAAAGAAGTCCCCTGACATCATCTGACCTTCTCCCTGACGCTGGGCAATTAGACAGGGAGACAGGATTATGCATCTCCCTGCACAGTTCCTGATTGGGCTGCACCAGGGAGAAGAACAGATTATGTCAGGAGCCTTCTTCCTGGTTGGAGTTTAGCCCAATATTTCGGAGGCTTCCAAACAGCCCATTCCTAATAGGGACATTCTGCAGACAAAAAGTGAAGGAAAACCCTTGTCCATAGTAAAGAGGGGCGAGCGACATTGGTATCCAGACCTACTCACACTATATAGGAGAGCCACTCTATTATAATTGGTGGTGCTTAACCATGCCTAACTCTAAGTTTGAGAAATGAATTGATCTAATTACAGCTGTTTCCTACAAATACTGAAGCTAAGCTGTTTAAGGCATCTATCAGCAGCAAAACCACACAAGAGATTGTCAAGTTACAAAAAGATAAGACAGTCCATAATATATATTAAATAAAGTGACATTAGTTTGGTTTAAAATATTGTATTCAAACAAATTCATAACTTGACTTGCAAGTTATTTTTAACTAGGATACCTGAGAGTTTTGAAATAATGGCAACTCGGTACCTCACAGCAAATGTTTTAGAGACAAATGCAAAGGCACTAAAACAGTTAGTAGATTAACCTGAATTTATGCAACAGGTTATGCATTTATATGGTTCATGTATATGCACGTGTACTGCCTAATCACCTGGAAAAGTAATGTTGAAACTGCCAAACTCAACTGGCATTCATTCATTATAATATCAATTAACTTTACTCAGCAATGTACATTTGGAGATGGAAAAATGTTCATGGACCATTGGTTCTAAAAATGTTCTGCCCCCACTACACCGCATATGCCATGAACTATAAGAGTTTCTCCTCTTTGTCTGGAATTGATACATTCTGTTGCCTTACATGGGCTTCTAAAATCTTTTGAGGTGTTAGCAATTCTTGGTCTCCCTGGCTCCTCTCCTGTACTTGAGGTGTCTCCTCCTCCTCTTCTTCCTCTTCCTCCTCCTCTTCTTCATCTTCATCTTCCTCCTCTTCTTCCTCCTCCTCTTCCTCCTCATCATCCTCTTCTTCATCGTCATCATCATCATCTTCTCCTTCATCGTCACTAGATACAGAGGTTTGTGTGAGAATGTTATAACTATAGCTGCTTCTGTGTCCCATACAGAAATATTTCATTATTGGCCAAGTTATCAGCACCAATTAATTTATGCACACAAACAGATCAAATGTTCAATATAAAACATCTATCAGTTGAAATTTTTGTTGGGTGCAGTCTGCCTGGGCAACAGGATGAAGGCAGTAGCAAATTGCTGCTGAGCAAACTTCTCTTTTTTTCAATGTTAGGTTGCACATGACTTCATTTCATTGTGTGCTAACAGTGCACCTTGACACTGAAAAGGAAAATCCTCAATAATGAATTAGGTCATTCCTGTTGAGTCAGTGCAGGGCTTTTGTAGCTCTTGTTACCTTCGGCTGAGATGTCATTTGTGGGTGCTGAGCAGCCAAAGCTCATTTCTGAGCATGAGTAAGCTCTCAAGAGATTGCTGGAGAGAGGGTAGCATGGCCCCAGCAAACCAGGCTCCTCTGTAACATAAGTGATCCTGTCCCAAGTTCTGCTTATATACTGCCCTATAGCACTTCAATCACTCTGTGGTTGGCTTACAATTTCATTATGCAAGCTACACATTGCACACATGCACCGCCCCCCAGCAAGCTGGGCACTCATTTTAGTGGATGGAAGGCTAAGTCAACCATGAGCCTGCTACCTGGGATTGAAACACAAGTCGTGAGTACAGTTTTATCAGCAGTGCAGGCATTTAATCACTGAGCCATGAGGCTGCTAAAGAAATGCTAGCCTCCTTCAAGGAGGATCCAGTGGGGAATCAAACTCCCAGCATCTGGCACCACAGTCAGGGACCTAAACCACTGAGCTATCCAGCCAGCTGCCTAGTACAGGCAGCAGAGTACAGAGAAAAGCACAGAAAGGTTTTTTTAAGGCAAGTAGCAGAAATGGGCTGAGGAAGAAGGCAGAGGATTCAGATGCAACAGGCAGAGACAGGAGATAGGCAAATGGGGCAAAGACATCAGTGAGGAAATCAAGGAATATGTGCAGAGGACTCTTGGCCATACTCTCTAATTAAAAGAGAGGCCAGCTAATTGAGTGGGTTAGTCGGGAGTTGGGAGAACAAGTGTTTGCTTAAGGAACAAGACTTGAAAGAGGCTGTGAAGAAGTTTTTGAAAGAGACTCAAAGGCCAATGATCTGTCCAGTGTGCCATATTTAAGTGAGGCATATGTTGTAGGAAGCTAGTCAAGCTTTTCAGGTTTGCAATACTAATCTGGCTTAGAAGTAGGCAATGGGCCCCCTGCCACTGAAGTTCTGGGGTGGCAAAACTGTTGCTTCTGCCCCTCCTCAAGTAAACAAGGGGCAGGCAGGATATCTCTTTGCAGGATGTCTCTTTTTAGAGAGATGCAGAAGAAGTATGATACTCCTTCGCGGTTGCTGCCATGCACCCTCTTTGCTTGTAATGAAGCCACTTTTTGCCATGTCAGCAACACTTGGTTGTGATTCCACCCACAGTTTATTCACTATTAACTACGAATGGCTACCGTAAGGAATAAACTATTTCAGGAGAGGGTATGCAAAACATAGGTTTTAAGAGAAGAAAACTCAGGACAAGAGAACTTTAGCTTCCAGGTGGTGCCAGCACAACAAAACAGGAGTGGCCCCCAACTTGGGTGCTGCTAGACCAGCCACCGTTTCATAAACACGACTGTTTACACTAAGAATCTAGGAGCAACATATAAGAGGGGAAAAAACACCATGCCTGATCAGAGTAAAGGGCCATTTGGTCTAGCTTTCTGCTCCCATAGTAGCTAACCAGCTCCCAGTAAACAACGAGCGATGCAGGACAAAGGCACTCGTTATTTAACAGCAACGTATTGCCCCCTCTTCTTACCTCAGGGACCCAAGGACCTCGGCCATGTTGAAACCTTCAAGGATCTCCTGAAGCTGTTCACAACCTTCTTCCCCAAAACAATTGCCTATGAACAGAAAGAAACATAGTTGGATAAAGCCTCCTTTGGGCAAAACAATCGCCACTGAAGTAGCAAAACTTTCACAATGAAATGGAAATTAAACTACACTGACCCCTGGCCTATCACAGGGGTTAGGGACCCAACCCAACTCGTGATAATTGAAAATCTATGATATACGGATGCAGGCCGGGTCAGGCTGGAGACCCTTGTACTTACCCCCAGCCTGCTGCTGCCCCAAACAAGCCTGCAAGGGCCTTCCGGGGCCTTCTGGATGCCCCAAAAGGGCTTCCCTGCAAACCGGTTCACAAGTGATTTCCGGTTCACCGGGAAGCCATTTTCAGGCCTCCAGAAGGCCCGGGAAGGACCTCACAAGCCCATTCAGGGCAGCACCAGGGCCTTTCCCCCTCACCCCAGGCGGGGGATCACTGTACAGTTTATCTGCTAGATTAATTACATTGTGCAATCCCCCACCAAAACCCAAATCAGAAGTACCCATAACGCATCATCCCTGTGGCACAGACTGGCTAAGCTGTTGTGGCAGTGCAGAATGTTCACAAACACTGCATCTGCCCACAACACAAGCTGTCACTTTGCTTCCCATCCAGTCCCTCAGTTTTGACAATCCGTGGGAAGGTGAAATGAGAAGAAGCTAAAGGAAGAAGTGGGAACTCAGACAACTTGCTGACATGTACTAACCCGCTAATTATTAGTTTCCTAAATACTAATAGAGCACGTTTGACACTGGCATGTCCCCATACCATTGAGGTCCAGCTTCTCTAGCTCTGACTTGTCCTCAGTAGCCTCAGCAATAATCAAAGCTGCATCTCGCTTGATTTCACAAAAGGACAAGTTGAGTTCCTAAAAGACAGGAAGCACAGTTTTATGGGAATAATGTTAGAAAAGGTCATTTGATATGGGCCTCTACTGAATCCAGGCACACTTGAAATTCAAATTTCTCCACTGCATCAGTCTTTCAATAAACTGGATGTAGAGCCTCACTTCTAATAATAGAAAACAATTCTTTCCTATATTGCACAGTAAAGACAGACATCTAGCAAGATTACAACAGCAAAATGCAGTTAGGAGAGTAAGCCATACCTTTAGTTTATGAAGTCCCTCGCTAACAGCTTCGGCAATAGCAACAGCACCCTTGGAACGCACCAGACAGTCACCAAAGTTTATTATTTCCACTTGGCGGAGCTTCTTCAGTGTCTATGTAGGACAGACAACACAGGAAATCAAAACAAAGCAAGATAAACTAATCCTGAAGAGAGTGCCGACTTCTCCTATATCGTTTACGGACTTTATATCCTGTCTAAGTCATTATTAACATCAAAGAGGAGATAATGACAGGTGAAAGGAACTTACTTCTGCCATAGCCACTGCCCCCTTCTCTGTAAAGGTGTTATCGTTCAAGTTGATCACCCTCAGCAACGGATTGACGGCAAAGGCTTCAGCTAAGGCTGTGATTCCTGGATGGTTGATTCCATTCTGTGGCATATGGACTTCTTCCAGGGTCCCAATAACCTGAGGAGCAGCACAGCACCATAAATTCTTATACATTTTGGTCCCTACCGGCTCCAGTTGTCTCTGGATATCTTGTTTCTGAAGGTTTTATACCTCACAAAATATTCAAAGGAGACAAGATTTTCAGTACTGTATCCCGAAGAAATAATATACAGTAGGATCCCAGTATCTGCGGGGGATCGGTTCCGGGCTGCCCCGCAGATATCAAAATCCACAGATAAGAGCTAAAACTCTTATGTGACGGTAGTGACAGGACTGATGAAGTGCTGGGGTGAAAGATTTCACCCCTAACACACACGCACACAACCACTGGGCTGTGCGAAGGGCCAAGCTCATGGTGGTGCAGCAGAGTGGCGGACCAGGTGGCGCAAAGGAGTGCTCTCCCACCGCCCGGTCTGCTGCGCTCTCCAGCGGGAGTGGTGGGGTGCTGGGACGGCAAAAGCTGTGCTGTGGCTCAGCGTTTTGTGCTGCCCAGTGGGGGTGGTGGGGTGCTGTGGCAAAAGTGCCCCCCGGACTGTCACCTGGATTGTTGCCCAGGCAGTCCAAAGGGCCAGGCACATGGCACAGCTTTCACCCTCCTGGCACCCCACCACTCCCACTGGGCAGTGCAGTGCACCAGGTGGTGGGAGACCATGCCACCCAGTCTGCTGTGCTGCTGCACCACCGCATGGCTTGGCCTTTTGTGTGTCCCACCAGCAGAGGTGCTGGGGTGCTGGGGGCAAAAGTGCTGCCCGGACCACCACCCGATCTACTGCCCAGGCAGCGCAAAGGGCCGGGCATACAGCACAGCTTTCACCCTCCCTGCACTCCACCAGTCCACGCCTTCGCACCAGCTGAATTCCAAAAATTATTATTTAGGGGAGAACTATTATTGGGCCCTCTTGAAAGTGCATTAAATAGTTTGTTTATTTATTTGAGTCTTATACTGCCCATCTGGCAGCAACTCTGTCCACATCTCTCTTCATCAAGTGGATGAGAAAAAAAGTAATGCTAATGACTCTGCTGTCATAAAGTCAGTATGGTCAACGGAAGATGAAATAATGAAGAGCTTGGTGCAGATATTCAAAGGAAAGGCAGTTTTATGCCATTGTGTTTTAATTGTTTTCCTAACTGTGAGGGATGGGTGGCGACTGGGATTGCTGGGATGCTGAACTGCAGAACAGCTATGCTGAATCAACCCAAAGGCTTCCCTAGCCTAGCCTTTGGTTCACTGTGTGGCCAACCACTTGCCTCCATGGAGCCTGCTAGCAGGATCTAAGCAGGACACTATCATCAATCTTTCTGTATGAGATACAGTAGTAGTCCCCCGCCACAACACGGTTCATATATTACAGTCTCAGTATATCACATTTTTTTCTTGAGAGAAGCAAGCTTCCAAAGAGAGGTTTTTAAACCCCCTCCTGGCACCTGGGCAAACAGACCTGGGTTTGCTCCTGCCGGCTGCGCTTGCAAAGAGAGGTTTTTAATCCCCTCCTGATACCTCAGCAAACAGAACTTGAGCTCCTGGCAGCAAGGTTTGCTGAAGTGTCAGGAAGGGGTTAAAAACCTCTCTTTGGAAATGCCAGCAGGAGCAGCCCAAGGTCAGTTTGCTGGATTAGGCACCTAACTCCCGCAATAAATGGGGGAGTACTGTATACCGTATCCGTCCTGACTAGCAGCCATAGAGTGCTCCAGTGTCTCTGAGCACAGTGGACCCTCGTATAACAAACGGTTTGTATAACAAAAAATCTGTACAACATAAAAAATTCCAGAGATAGGGGAAATTTGCTTAATAAAATCGCCTAGGGGGCGAATCTGTACAACATATAAAGGGTCGCGATTAGGGATTACTCTGTTTTCAATGCATTCCTATGGGAAATTTGTATAAAAGAAAATTTGCTTAATAGAATTTCATTTGGAACGAATTAATTCCTTTATACAAGGTACCACTTGTACATTTAACCCTCTTGTCAATCTTTCCATACTGGCACCTACAACTGCATACTGAGATACTAAATTTCACAGTTCCAACTTTGAAATTAATGATCCCTCATTTAAAAAAAATCACCCCACTATTTGTCTGAAGTAGACAGTGGCTATATTAGCCTTGTCACCCTCTTGGCTTCTCCTTTCCCACCTCCTGACATTTATAACATCTTGACCAGTCAAGTGATTGTGAACGCTTGGGAGAAGGGGGGAAAAACAACTCTCGATGACCTGAATTAATGTAATAAAGTATGATCTAATGTGAATGTGGGTATTTTTAAGAAACAGGGTTTTTTTTAATTTGCTGCAAAAAGATTCTGGCCTAATTGTTTTATTTTACATCTTAGTGCCTTGGTGGAAAGATGGCATGAAAATATTAAAAAGAAATAAAGAAAAAATACAGTGGTACCTTGTGTAAAGGAATTAATTCGTTCCAAATGAAATTCTGTTAAGCAATTTTTCCTTTATACAAATTTCCCATAGGAATGCATTGAAAACAGAGTAATCCCTAATCACAGCCATTTTTATGTTCTACGGATTCACCCCATAGGCAATCCTGTTACACAAATTTCCCCTATCTCTGGAATTTTTATGTTGTACAAATTTTATGTTGCACAAACCCTTTGTTATACAAGGGTCCACTGTACACCATAGTCAGAGGCTATGGTAGCCAAGGCGGCTCCAAAACGTCTTGTTTTTCTGTGTAAGTGAAAACTTAGCACCGCAAAGGTGAACTTTTCCGCAATAGGCTTAGGAAACAACAGGCTTTTACTTGGGCAATAGGCTTGGACCAAACTTCCTCTAACACTTGGTTAACTTGTATTGGGACCACATTTCACAGGAACATATCCTTCCTGTTGCAGTGCTGCTCTGTGAGTGGGGCCTTGTCTTCTTTCTGCGCTTTCCCGGCCACTGGGGCTTCTTCTTCAGCCATCCCTCAAGGAGGTGAGAGGGATGACCTGTAGACACAGGGCCTTTTCGGCAGCTGCCCCCAAGCTATGGAATGCCCTCCCAAGGGAGATCCGACTGGCGCCAACATTGATGACATTTCGGCGCCAAGTAAAAACCTTCCTGTTCCAGAAGTTTTTCAATTGACATAATATAGATTGTGGGTCCTCTGATGGCAATTTTAGTGTAATGATTTTAGTGTAAGGTTTTTATTATTGTTTTAATTATTTATTGATAGTCTATGTTTTTAACTGTTTTAATTTTTTGTTTGTAAGCCGCCTAGAGACCTTTGGGTAGTGGGCGGCATATAAGTTGTAAAAATAAATAAATAAAATTGTAAGTCACAATGAACCAGCACAGCAAGAAGAATTGGCTCTCCATCCAGTGAGAACAGGTCACCGTGGCAGCCACAACTGCCATGCAATCGGCTTGCCTCAGCTGCAACACACTTGCCTAGCACCCGTGCAGTTCAATGTAGGATAAGCCCAAGATATATGACATCAGAATTAAGTTTGGAGGAAGAATGGTAATCAGGAACAGGAATGACCTTCACAAGGGGGAAGGAAACTTTTGCCCATGCCGCGATTTTCTAATCACGCGTCATCATTTTGTCTCAAGGCCTCACTTCTTGCACTTACTCTGAATGCCTCAGCAAGAGCTGTCGCACCATCGTTTTCCAGGCGGTTCCTGCCAGCCACAAACACTTTCAATGCCAAGGGCTTTCCTTGAGTGCTTGATTTCCTGTGACATTCTTTGAGAGCTGCTGCCAAGATCTTAAAAAGGGAAGGAAAAGACACTCATAGTGGTTTACTCTCGATCAGTGTTGGCAAACCTACAGCACGGATGCCAAAGGTGGCACTCGGAGCCCTTTCTGTGGGCACCCGACATCGGCCCTTCAGAGCCACCTGTATTCAGGTTAAATTGCTGTATTGGTACTTTGCAAAAAAAAAAAACCTTGGGTTTTGAATCGCAGTTTGGGCACTTGGTCTCTAAAAGGCTTGCCATCACTGCTCTAGATCATGGCACCTTGGCTTGTTCTATCCCTCCAAGATACACACTCAGGCTACCATTTTCAAATCACAACACAGGCACTCTTCCCTAGAAATATTACATGTCTCAAAAGGCTAATGTCAACTGAGGATAATTTAGCTCCGTAAAAAACTGCAATGATTTTATTACAGTGTCTTCAGCTCACATTTCCCTGCATGAGATAAGCACAATAAATCTTCACCAAATCCACCCATTATACCCTTGGCCCCTTACTCCATGGAAACTTTGATGGCAGCCAAAAGAACCAGGTGGGTTTAGTTTCTGACGGACTTGTGTTTTTCTCTACAGATGCTTACTCCTGTTAACTAGTTGGGGATTCAGCAACGCTGTCTGACGTCATACCGCAAAGGAAACTGGAAAGCAACACCTCTGCTACCCATCTTTGCCCAGATCCAGAAAAGGGCCTTTACCTTGCCACCGCCAATGCCCATGCCACAGTTGTTCAGTTTGAGTTCCTGCAGAGTGAAACAGGCTGGGCTCTTAAGCAGCGCTTCAAATCCACGCACCCCATCTGGTCCAAAGGCATTGTCGCTGAGATCCAGTTCCACCAGCTGGCAGCCAGCGGTAACAAGGGCCTCTCCAAGAGAGATCTGCAAGAGGAGCAGGATGTTAAAATTAGACAATGTCAAATCTCGATCTGGAGGAGAGGTATCCGGCAGGGCATGACGTTCCAGAACATAATTCTTCAAGAAACCCTGCAAACTTTCAAAATGGAGCCCGCAGTAAAAAAATGTCCAGGGTATTCCCCTGTTTGTATGGCTTACAAGAGAGGATGGGCCCAGAGCTAAAGGGTGCAGGAGAGCCAGGAAAGAAAAACAGCACAGCCATGCTTCTAGGCATCTTGACATGGGAGGGAGGGTGGGATCACTAGCTTCAGAGGGACTAACTTCCCAGTAGGCACACCTATGGTTAGGCCCGATAACAGCTTCTTATTGCTTATTCCTACATGTCAGTACAGTACAGTGGACCCTCGTATAACAAACAGTTTTTATAACCTAAAATCTGTACAACATAAAAAAATTCCGGAGATAGGGGAAATTTGCTTAACAGAATCGCCTGTGGGGCAAACCCGTACAACATAAAAATGGTTGTGATTAGGGATTACTCTGTTTTCAATGCATTCCTATTGGAAATTTGTGTAAAGGAAAATTTGTTTAACATAATTTCATTTAGAACATATTAATTCCTTTATACAAGGTACCACTGTATTTCTGTTCTCTCCTGAGTTCCTTGCCCCCTGTCCCTCAGGCCACAGAGATATGTTGAGGAACTGCATGAGCAACCCATGATATTCACAGTGTGAGGGTATGAGAGAAAGAGTGAAGTGGGGGAACGGAGGAACATAAGTGGCGTTTCCCTCCGTGTCTCCTTCTCTCTTCTAACAAATTAAAAAGAAAAAGAGCTCACCCAGATGTTTCCCCTCCATACAAGCTTGGACTGGAGAAAACTGAGGCTTGTCACAGAACTGATGGTGACACACTTGTATAGTTACTCTTCTCTACTTTTGTTCTTTGATTCCAGAAAGAGGACGGGTTAACATTTGGAAGCAGCATTTTTTCTGCTTGTCTGAGGTTCCCCCGGTCATGTACATGATTTGTTTTGTTTACTGTTCTGCCTCAGGAAGGAACACTACTTGGAAAACAACCCAGTGCCTCAATTTCCACACAGCAGCAATCCATTTTTTGCTCTCTCTGTAACTAATTCATGGAAAGCCACTAAAAAGCCTCAAGCTAATTATTGCTGAGACAACAGGTCCCTGATGAGTTTAGTACAGTACTATAAATGTGCCTAGCCTCTCCCCCCCCCCCCGAAAAAAACCCCACATTTCATGGCTTCGTCTGGCAAAGAAACAGAACTCATCTCTCTCTTCTTCTCCCCAGGAATAACTAATTTTCAGACTCAAGAGCATAAGAATCTGCTTTGGTGACAGGCATTGATTATTGGTACAGTCTATTCTGAGTACCAGTTGATTGCCAGAGTCCCTGGGAACAATCTGACTCCGTTTAACTGGAAAAACGCTCAACATGCCCTCCTGCTGAGCTATCATTGCTTATCCTAAATGTCTTTTTTAAAATGATTATCATTATTATCATTTGTATACTACTACTGACTAAACCTTCTGCAGATGAAACAGTGCCCTCCTGCCACTGTTAATCATCAGTCATTTTTGTGCTTTAGCCGGAAAAATACCCCACACTAAGCATTTGCATTAAGCCATACTGAAACTGAACTTATATTAGCAGTCGTGTCATGCAGCCCTTACCAGAGCAGGAGGGATTTCAGATCTCAGTCTCCCAGTGAACATATCACTCCAGTGACACCTCTAGAATAAGAGATATCTGTTAATACATATGTAATGGATGTGCTTCAACACACTGATCAATTTACTGCAAACTGTTTATATGCATGAAGAAGCTGGTAAGTAATATGCAGGCCACACAGACTATACACAGTATTTTGCTCAACAAAAGAACAACTGTTTCTGAGATACAGTGTGATTGTTACCTAACAGACAAATCTATGATAATGGGGTACCACAACTATGACTTTAAGATTTCATCCACGTGTACAGTCATCACCATTTGCGTGCAAATAGTTGCTTCTGTCATGCAGAAGAAGGTATTAAGAACATTGGGAGAAGGGGAAGAAAATGCAACAGCAGATCATCTACACTACAGAACCATTACTGTTTTCACACTAGTTCTTTTTGTTTATTGCAAATACTGGCTGAAATCCTGTGGCTTAGTATAGTACGTCACACTACAGCAGGCCCCTGGAATCAGAAGGAATTGATTCAAAGGGTCTCCATAGGTTCCACTGACTTAATACACTAAAGAAAACCACTACTACAGTAGGGCCCCTTAGAACCAATGGAACTTAATTCCCATTGATTCAACAGGCTTATTCTAATGTATATATATTCAAATAAGGGGTGTTGCTATAATTTACAAAACCACATGATTCCACACCAACTACCAGCTTTGAGAGGCAGTATGCTGCTGATTTATCATTTGCAATAGAATTGCAGGAATCAACACTGCCACTCGGAATTCAGAAGTGCTAAAATATCTCTGTGAAGATTCTCAGACATCCAGCTGAGTTTATCTGGAAGTTGAGTCATGGCTACTGGACTTCTTTTTCTTGAGAGATAGAAACGTTTTCGCTGCTCATCCAAACAGCTTCATCAGTCTGAATACAGCTAATGCAAGTCCTCCATCTTATAGTCAGCTTTGGCCAAGTCCAGTAGCCATGACTCAACTTCCAGAAGTGCTAAGATAGTTTTCAGGTATTTCTTATGCTTGCCAATGTCACAGACATCACTGGGTCTGGTTTATCCGCTAGTTAATTTAAGGTGTATCTCCCCCTCCATACTTTGTCTTGTAGGAGTGATGTAAAATAATTTGTCTTCTGTTCCCGCCATCTTCATCCACCGAAATTCTCACCTTGAGCTGGGACTTCTTCTCCAGAGCCTTGGCAATGACCTTTGCTGCTTCTACACCCACAGTGTTGCCTTCCAGACGCAGAGCTTCTAAACAATCAAACTCTTCAATCTCTTTAATCACCTCTTCAGCTGAACAGAGGAGTAAGTGGAATTTCAGTTCTCTCCCAAATTAAGACTGCCATGCCAATTAGTCCTGATCATGGCATAAGAGTGTCTTTGACAGCTCTGGTGGAATAATCATAGCCTACATTTGAGGTAGGAGACTCGCCAGAGTGTGCTGGACCCCAACACTCATCAGTCCTACCCCGTATGTCTAATGACAAGAGGTCATGCTAGCAGCTGAATAATAATAATACCTGATGTGCCCCACATTCTTCATTTCTTGCCTTGGTTAGGCACCTAAAATGTTTGAAAACTCTTCTAAAATCACCCCCTTTGCATTACAACGATTACAGAAATTGTTCACATTTCTCTGAGTTGGTTTGCATTTCAGACAGTTTCTAAAACATCATTTGGGACTTAAGAATGCCCATTTCTTTTTAGATTTTACATGATAGCCAGCATCCTGCTATGTTCTGCAATCAATGAAAGCCAATTGCATAAATACAGTGGTACCTTATATAAAGGAATTAATTCGTTCCAAATGAAATTCTGTTAAGCAAATTTTCTTTTATACAAATTTCCCATAGGAATACATTGAAAACAGAGTAATCCCTAATCGCGACCATTTTTATGTGGTACGGATTTGCCCCATAGGTGATTCTGTTAAGCAAATTTCCCCTATCTCTGGAATTTTTTATGTTGCACAGATTCTATGTTATACAAACAGTTTGTTATACGAGGGTCCACTTAAATTTGCTTAACGGAATCGCCTATGGGGTGAATCCGTACAACATAAAAATGGTTGCAATTAGGGATTACTCTGTTTTCAATGCACTCCTATGGGAAATTTGTATAAAGGAAAATTTGCTTAACAGAATTTCATTTGGAACAAATTAATTCCTTTACACAAGGTACCACTGTATTTCTCCTGCTTCAGCAAGCAGCTTTTTGCATGCCTGGTCTTGTGAAATTGGTGGTACAACCAACTGCATGATTGGCTGCATGATACAGAGACCAGGAGAAGGTGATATCCTCTGTGTTCCAAATAGGATACTGGCTTATTTTCTCAGCCCCATTTAACATCTGAGGCAGCTTCAAAAATTGTACAAATCTACTGAGTGGCCCAAATTGTTTTGCTTACTTATGCTGGTGCAGTACCATGGCAGAATTTTCAGAGGTAAACAGCCGTAAGTTAAGAAATCACTGCAGACATTATCTGCTGCTTACCTAGTTGTGTTACTACAATGATTTCTTAACTAGAGGGAACTTGCCTCCAAATGTTATGCCTTTTAGATAATTATGCAAGAGGATTTTGCTCAGTGAAACATTTGGATGTAGACAATTTATATGCACAGCAAAATCTTTTTCATTTTAGTGCACATTAGATTGATCTATCAGAAACCTTAGTCTACAGGTAAATGATGATCTTTATCAGCATTTGTCAGACCGTAATCTAGTCAATGCAGATCAAAATTGGCAGAGGAATAATTATAGGACATGATCCAGAAGAGAAAGTGATTGGACACGGCTTCAACATATCCATCATCTATAGCAGGGGTCCTCAAAGTTTTCAACCAGCGGGCCGGTCCACCACCACCCAGACACCACTGGGGGCCGGATCCCAGTCCAAAAGCAGCTGCAGAGGCTGGCCTGCTCACAAAACAGGGGGTAGGTGGTGGTGGGGGTTCAATTGGTCCCAGGGGCCGGATTCAGGACCTTGGGGGGCTGCATCCGGCCCCAGGGCCTTAGGTTGAGGACCCCTGATCTATAGGGTCTCTTAGTCAATAATACTCTCCTTTCACAGGCCTTAAGTAGTTGGCTGGTCCACCTAAGTTAAGACATATACTATACAGGAAATCAGAAATTGCAATGTTCAGAAAGCAGAAAGATAACAAGTCAGCTTCTTTAGTATTTATTAGTTGCCTTGCAGTGGCAATTCTTCAACAAAGGTTAAAAAAGACATAGAAGGTGAAATTGTCAAACTACTTCTCCAAAAAGAAAAAGTAGTGAAAAAGAATTAAAATGTAAGTTATGGCACCAAAAGCAATGGCATTTCTCTTACCATCTTCTGCAGTATTGAGTTTCAGACTCTTGCCTTTGAAGCTCAGCTGCCCTCCACCCACTTGGGTCTTAGCAAGCGACTCTGCCAACTTGGTAATGTCTTCTGATGCCATTTCTGGACTGTGTCAGCCTGATCTCAGTCAGGAAAGATCCTAAGAAGGAGGAGGAGAAGAACTGAGAAATTATGCACCTTTAGAGGAGAGGTAATTCCTAGGAGTTCTGAGGGATTAGCCTGCTCCAACTCTGCTGTGGCAAATGATAATGGAAGGAAGCCAAGATTATTATTCTGCTGAATCTGCAACAATCACAGCGAGAAAGATGACCATGAAAGGAGAACAAGGAAAAATTGCTGTTTGGAATACCACTTCCATCATACCCAACCAGTACAGCCACAAAGGTGGTAGTGGTGGTGACAGAAACACTGGTTTGAAAAGCACTTTTTTAAACCTTCGGGTTTACCCTGTTCTCTTGCCTTTCATACAAATAGAACAGAGTACAGTATTAATGTTTGACTGCCTGCCATAAGTGCATGCCACAAGAAGAGAACAGGAGGAGTGGGAGCAGGATATTACTAGCATGAAAGCCCTATGTGAAGATTGCAGCATCTACCCATATCCATCCAAGCTAGCAGGCTATGTCACACATTTCAGGGGAAAACAAAAGAACAACAAATTACCCAAGCCACCACATGCCTGTTCCAAGAGCCATGGATTAGAAAACAGCTATTGAAAAGAGATTATAAAAGCATAGTTTACTAGTGCATACCACAGTGCTTCTGCTAAGCTTGACGTTGACATAAATAATGCAGCCTGATTCTGCATTCAGTGTTAGTACATTTCAAGAGAGGATTAATAATATGAGACAGAAGATGAATCAGGGCAAGGGTATGAAATAAATTAATTGGACAGCCAAATGCAAAGTCTAGGAAGTGACATCCATTATTTTAAAAAGACAGCTTCATATTCAGTTCAGAAATATAGATTTCTCACAGTGGGACACTGAGCCACTTAAATATTATTTTGGGTAGTGTGCAGTTGTTAGAGCACTACACATTGCCCACTCCTAGAAGTTTGAACGCAGGTGGCACTCTCTCAACGTACAAATATGGCAATGGTAGAATAACTTTACTTTCCAATCACTAGCCCATCTGAAGATTAAATATCATTAAAATAAAAGGACTAGTTTTGCTCTGATGTCAGGAGAAGACCATTAAAGGAGAAGGAAGGTCATGAGCTATAAAAGGGCCAAAACTACTTACAGTGGTACCTTGTATAAAGGAATTAATTTGTTCCAAATGAAATTATGTTAAGCAAATTTTCCTTTATACAAATTTCCCATAGGAATGCATTGAAAATGGAGTAATCCCATTTTATGTTGTATGGATTTGCCTCATAGGTGATTCTGTTAAGCAAATTTCCCCTACCTCTGGAATATTTTATGTTGCACAAATTTTATGTTATACAAACTGTTTGTTATACAAGGGTCCACTGTATTTGGTAAAAAGTGGGTGGAATGGAAAGCAACTTTGATGGCTTCATGTGACGTTAAGCCCTACTGGTGCTGAATGTGCACTGTTTTAACCCACAATAGGGCTTCCTCTGGTATCAACTGGGTGAGAGATCCCTTCATTCTTGGGGCTTGCTTGTCCAGCAGGTGGCCATGGGGCACTGAGCCAGGGAATATGGTAGCAGAAACAGCAGTGAGAGCATCTTGGATGGCCAAGGAGGCCACCCGCCCTCTCACCCACTCACTCACTTCTGCTCCCAAAATGCTCTTGGACAACTGCCACCATCTTGCCACCATCTTGCCACCACTGAACAAGCAAGCCCTGCAGAAAGTCCTTTGTTGCTCAACATGTAGTGAATGTGAAGCTGTTAGGGGTGTCCCCCAAGCAAGAACAATGTTGTCGGTTTCCCAGCTATCTTAGCACTGCCTGGCCAGGAGTGTTCTTAGCCAGGAGAGGGGGCAGCTCCAGCTAGTCTGTGTTTTTTTTTTTAATGAGGAAGATTCTCATTATAACAGGACATGTTTCAAGTGATCTCACTCCTATTTGTAGAGGTGTGCGTTGTGTCGTTACAGTTGTGACCGACTCTTCTTGGCAAGAATAATGGGGTGGCTTGCCAGTTCCTACTCCAGGCGCCTACAGCACCTGGTATTCCCTGGTGGTTGCCCATCCAAGTACTAACCAGGGCTGACCCTGCTTAGCTTCTGAAATCAGGTGAGATCGGATGTGCTTAACTCACACTAAAAGGGTTGCTTTGCGTTGTTTGCTAGTGCACAGTTCCTTTCAAGGAGACGAAGAAACACAGGCCGCTATCTTTTCCTAATCATTTCAATATTCTACAGCAATATAACTTCTTACATAATAAGGAATACACCTTGTTTCTTATTTTATGCCTGCACCAGAATGCAAGTCTAAAGCCTGACATATTTAAACATAAAGAACACCTTCAAACTATTTTTAGACTGGAAGTATCACATTCCCCATTTGCCCTAATTATACCTTCTGGCATTAATATTCTGCCAACTGCATTTCAAATCATCTGGTTTCAATCACATTTAATTGGCTTCTGTGATCAACACTTTCCATTTCTTAAGAAGTATGAAATCTTTGGGTTCAGAGGCAGATAATGCTGGCCAGCAAATTTTGCAAGCGTAGCCCAAAAAAGGTCCAGTAGCTTTACAAAGTTCTGCCAGCTGCTGGAGAAAAGCAGCAAGAGAAAAGTGGGACTTTCCTACCCTAACTCAATAATCTGGTTGATCAGAGCGTGTAAGGAACGAGATGTTGATTAGTTGGGCCTTCAATCTAATTCCACACTCTGTACCTTATGTTCTGAAACAAATTAAACGGCTACACTTTACAGTCTAAAATACAAATCAAATCCTGCCTTACTGCTAAAATGTAAGTTATATAACAGTAGTTTTGTATAAAATCACCAGGGGAAATAAATGACTTGGCCTTTAGGCATGAGGTGAACTTAAAAGCCTCTATCAGCAGGAGAATATTGGGGGAAGCAGGTGGATCTGTCAAGTGGCATACTGTTTGCACTGTCAAACACTATGTTCAAGGAAAGAACTCCACCTAAGATCAGTGATAATCCCCTCAAGTATTTAGGCTGGCATTTTTGAAAATGTTTATATCCTTGCCCTCCACCCATCTCAGACAGCTTACAAGAGCAAACTAAAATGAGTGGATTCTCTGATATGCACATCAAAATACCGCGGACCCTCAATATAACAAGCTGTTTGTTTAACAGAAAATCCGCTTAAAGGAAAAAAATCCGGAGATAGGGGGAAATCGCTTAACATAATCTCCTATGGGGCAAATCCGTACAACAGAAAAATGGTCATGATTAGGGATTAATCCAATTTCAATGCATTCCTATGGGAAATTTGTACAAAGGAAAATTTGCTTAATATACTTTGGAAACGAATTAATTACTTTATGCAAGGTACCACTGTACAGGCAGATGCAAACACCTCTTGATGAGATCAGATCTTCAACTGCTGAAGATCAGTAAAGTTCTTTGGTTTCAGTGGTAATGCAACATGCAATTATGTTAATGAAATTAGCCAGTATGATGGAAGCATACTAGACAAGAAAATATCTATAATTATTTTGGAGTGCATATCTACTCAGAAGCAAGCCAACTGATTTCATCTAGGCTTATTACATGGTAAATGTGTTTAGGACTGCAACTTGAACCAGGACTAACCATGTATTGTAAATTATTACAATATATTCAGACTTTACAACTTAAACTGTTACAACAATAAAACCAATTATCTTGGGAAGTGGTGAGTGCTCCAACTCTGGAGTCATTCAAGAGAAAATTAGACAACCACCTACCAGATATGGTTGGACTCCATAGCCTTATAAGGCCCCTCCTAATGCCATTAGTCTATGCTTCTATGTTTCTAAACATATGGCACTGATCTACCCAAGCCTCTTATTTGCATCAGTATGCCATCAGATCAGAGCTTTCGTTATAGCAACACTATAAAATAATGCAACCAGCCAGTCAGCACTCACAAAACAAAAGACACGGAGAACAGTTCACAATCTTTACACAATTTAGTTCGAGCATCTAGAAATCTGATGCCTACAGCACCTGGAGGGCCAAATATTACTCCCTTGGCCCCTGCAATACAGCTGTCACTACTGTATGAAAGCTTTCAGATTGCTTTGCAGAGGCTCTGTTTCAGCTGGATGACAAGTCCCAAAAGATGATGCTGTGGAACTATGGTTTTTAGCCTTTTGGTCTCAGCCTATATAGAACACTACTAGGTACCACCTTACCTTTTTATAATTTCAGTGTTGACAAGAAACCACTAGGAAAGGACATCCAGTTGTTAATCTGTTAATCGCAACACACTGTTGTTTGCATCCTGTTCTAGGGAAACTGTGCAACTCATTGGTTTGAGTGTCCTAACGAACCAGATGTGAGTCAAAAAAGAGATAAGGCATAACTTGTTGGTCATTTAGTAGACTTAATCTAGCATAAAGTGAATACTGGAGGGTGGCTGCACTCTCCTCAGAAGATGAGGTCCATAGTTTGGGAGGGGTTCTAGACCCAGGCTTCCCTCCCCCCTACAAATCAGGCAATGCTTGTAATGGGGACTATTTTAACACAGTGTTGACTAGCACACCAACTGAATTCTTTCTGCAGAAAGCAGACCCATCCATCCATCATCGCACAGGCCTTCATTACCTCTGTGTTAAGTTATTGTACAGCACTCTGTTTGGTGCTCTCTGAAAAGTGTCTGGAATCCTCAACTGATGTAAAAACCCAGAGCTTTGTCCTGCCTGGGAATGTTTTCGAAAGAATGCAGCATCAGTGTTGTTCAGTCATCAATAGCTTCTGGTTCATTTCAGAATGCAATTCAGCCATGCTACCAATCTCCATTTGAAAATCTAAATGGTTTGGGACTTCATTGTGTTTAAAAAGACCACTTTCTATTCACACCATTCAGTCCATTTCCTAAGAGATCACTGACATTCTACCACCTTCAGAAATGCTACTTGTAGTGACATGGAGCAGGACTTTTTTTTTTAAAGTTGTGGCACCCAGATAGCAGAGACGCCTACTGCAGCAATCTTGTTTGGTAAACTTCATCCCACTCCCTATCCTGCCAAGCCTCTGTTCTGACCACTGTTTACACTGTTGCAAGCTACTGTCGCTAAAGGCCAAATTAAAGTCTCGAATAAATAGTTGATCAAAGGGCTCGAATTGCACACTGTTGCTCTTACAAAAGTTATACTGGCTCTTACCTGGGCTGAACCTATTTAAAACATAACGCCTCTTAATGCTAAAAGATCTTAAGTATTGACTAGCGATTTGGCATATATGTTAACAGAGTTTAAGCTTCTTCACTAGAAGAGCCACCTCCAAGTAAAATAAAATAATTCACAAGTGCCAACTAACCTTCATTCTGCTTTTTTTTTTAAACTCCGTCACAATATGCAATACCTCTTCTGACTCACTTCATATTGCTGAAAATTATAACTGAGCTCATCTATCCCAACTTTTACTGTACTACTAAGGGAACCACGTCCCTCCTTCTCTTATAAAGCAACATTCCATGTTCCGTTTCACTTTCAAGAAGAGGCAGGAGAGAGCGAAGCACTAAGGTCCCCGCGTTGTAAAGCACGGGCTGCCCGCATGCACACAACCCCAGCCATGCCGCCCTTCTCGACAGGGACTCGAGGCTACTGAGCCCGGGGGGGGGAAGGGAACTGACGTCATACACGGAAGGCACAGGGAGGGCTTTTTGGGGGCAGAAAGAAGCGCTTTTTAAGGGAACCGAGGCTTGATCAGATCGACCCGACACGAGTTCACATTCCGATCCGCAAGAGTACAGAGCGCATGTACGTCGGGATACGCCTACACGTGTAACGACAAGGGGCAGAAAACGAGCTCCTTCCCTTCGCAACCGCAGGAGCTCTTCCCAATTCGGCGTGGCTAACCTCGAGAAAACATCCATCCCTCTCTTCCCGGCCCCCAAGACAGTTTACGGCGTCTTCCGAGGAAATCAAGCCAAGCCAATGCCCCCCCCCGCCCGCGCGGACGACGAGCCCAGCCCAGCCCAGCTTACCTGCCCAGCGCCCGCTTCCCGCCTGTCACGTCGCCACGGCCGCCTGCGAGGATGACGGCGTTAAAGGAGGCGGAGGATTTGAAAGCCGGCAGTTTTGTTTCCTGGGCTGTGATTCGCTCGTTAGCGCCTCCGGCTTTTGCGCTTGCGCAGACCGGCTTGCTCGCCGCGTTCTCCCACCCACCCCTCCTTCCTCCGCTGGGACAGGCGAGTTCAAGAACAGAGGCGGCGCGGTCAAGGCGTTCTTCCTCGGCTCTGTTGGTCGCGGAGCGTTTTGGGAGTTGTAGTTTTTCAGATGGAAAAAAAAGTTGTTGACTTTACTACTTCGTAGGGTTCCCAGATATACATCACCCAACTTTATGGGTTGTTTTCCGAAGCGGTAGCCCTTAGTCTGTGCAAGACTAACAAGAAAAGAAAATCAGTTTGATCCTTTTTAATATGTGTATATAGTACTTATTGTATTTAATTTTAAACCTTGACTTTCAAAGATGTCAGCTGCCTTGGGTCCTTCTTAAGGGCAAAGGCAGGGTACACATACCTGTATTTTAAATAAAATAACAAACAAATAAATAATAGAAGACAAAAATGGGCAGCAGCTGTATTTTTAACTGCTGTATTTTTAATGTGACCATTTGTGAATCAAGTTCATTTACTCAGACATACGAGGGAGACTACATGGCAGTCATTTATACATGACCACAAGATTAAAAAAAAAACAAGGTTCAAGTTGTATACTAGTGTGGCATTTCATACCTGGTGTGAAATGGTGTGACCCATTTTGATGTTCCGTTCTTTTCCTTTGGGGCTTTGTTAGTAGGGTTAGTAGCAGAAACCACCCCTGTGGCATGACGTACAGTATGCGGTAATGGGTTAAGAATCCTTGACTTTACCTTTAAAGTTTGTTCTGTAAAGTGGCAGTGGTTAGTTGAGAAGGAACCTAGGCCCAGGGTATGGAAAATATTTATTTATTAATTAATATTTTTATCCCACCTTTCTCCTTGGAAAAGGACCCAAGGTGGCTTACAATAATGGGGGATAATATACAGCCCAGAACATTTAAGACATATTCAAGTTTAAGAACAAGAAATTAGAAGAGACATCTTACAACAATTAAAAGGCATCATTACAGCTAAAAGGAGCACACAAACAGTTAAAAGAAAAAAAATCCATTTTGAAGGGAGGAAACTAACTGGAAAACACAGTCAATGCAGTCATGCATGGTAATCCATCAAAAAGTCACATAATAGGCAGTCCCTCATTCAGGGAAAGCTTGCCTGAAGAGGAAGTTCTTTGCCTGCTTCCAGAAAGAGAGCAGAGTTTGGGCAGTCCTGGCCACCAGTGGAAGGGAGTTCCAAAGTCTGGGAGCAGCAACTGAGACATACCTTTGGGTAGTGGGCGGCATACAAGCTAAATAAATCAAATCAAATCAAATCAAGGTGGTGGGATGGAGAGAAAGGCGCTCCTGAAGGTGAAGGTAGCAGGAAACAACAGCAGATGGCAACATAATTATTGTAGCATTTCACACTGGTAATAGCCAGTATGTGATGTATGGAAGTGAGAGCTGGACTATAAAGAAGGCTGATTGTCGCAGAATCGATGCTTTTGAGCTGTGGTGCTGGAGGAGAGTCTTGAGAGTCCCCTGGACTACAAGGAGATCAAACCTATCCATCCTGAAATAAATCAACCCCGAATGTTCATTGGAAGGACAGATTTTGAAGCTGAGGCTCCAGTACTTTGGCCACCTCATGAGGAGAGAGGACTCCTTGGAAAAGTCCCTGATGTTGGGAAAGATTGAAGGCAAAAGGAAAAGAGGATGGCAGAGAATGAGATGGTTGGACCAAACTCCGGGAGGCAGTGGAAGATAGGAAGGCCTGGTGACCTCTGATCCATGGGGTCACGAAAAGTCAGACACGACTGAGCGACTGAACAACAACAACAACAAATAGCCCAAGAACTCTACTAATATTCAAATAATTGAGATGAAAACCCGCATATGTACTGGACATATAGTTTATCTCAGCTTGTTTCCATTTGGATCTTTATAATTTAGCAGAGGAATAAGTAAAAGTGCCATTGATGTGTTGGACATTATTGGGTTCTATAATTGTATTTCCAGAGTAAATGTGGGGGCAGAGCTAGCATCTTTATAAGGGGTACCTCCCATAGTTTCTTTTACTGTACAGTACTTTATTTTTAAAGAAGGTTTGCTGCTTGTTTTCTGACAGAGTTCTGTGCCTTGAACAACCGAAATTTAACAGACTTAGGGTTCCAATTTTCTAGCACTCCAGATCTGGACAGCCTGTTTATATATTATTCAAGTCAAGTGCATTAATAGTTGGAATGATTTGGTACCAATATATGTCATCCTTGGCAGTATTTATATACTATTTAAATATCCCAGTATAAAGCCTGCATCATACAGGAAGATCCAAGTTCCCGTCTCTGCTTGGTCAAAAGCTTACTTGCTTTGATTAGGTTAGTCAGTATCTTTCAGCCAAATATACGTTATTGAATTGTTATTGGAATAAATGGGGAAAGGAGAATGAAATAAAGTATCTACATACACTGTACAAGGATATAAATAAAGAAATAGTGACACATTGTCATGCATTTTGTTAGATCACTGTCATTCTTCACATAATTTTATTTGTTTAAATTTATTTATTTCATCTCTATACTGCCTTTCTCTCAAAGTAATCTTACAGTAATCAAAATGCAAGTAAAGTTTAAAAGACAATGTACAGTTTAAAAAAATTAAACATATGTTAATATTAAAAATATATTAAACCACTTAATTGTACCTAATTACAACCTTTAAAAGCACATTTTTCTGTGACTGAAACAGATCTATGAAAACACCACTGGAATTTACCACAAGAGGCATACTACACTCAGAGGGAAAATGTAGGGGGAAATTAGAACAAACTGCAGGAAGCTCAAGTAAAAATATTAAATATATTTGTTGTGTTGTTATAGTTGTGACTGAGTCTTTGTGACCCCATATCCATGGAGTTTTACATATACTCTATATTATTTATTTATTTATTTATTTATTTATTTATTTAAATACAGCATATTATAATTTAATGCTCTCTGTCCAATTTGACATTTCATCACCATGTGTTAAGTTCATAAATTCTAGGATGTCTGTGGTGTGTTATGTATGATTTCTACATTACAAACTGTAAACACAAAAACACATAGGCATTTAAAACAACCTTCTAAAATCTCTGAATGGGTTACATAAAGGTCAGTAATCTTCTAATAACACATCCCTTGATATAGTGGATGATTTTTTTGTTTATATACTGCAATACATATAAGTTTCTCTTATTGTTACTGAAAGTTATTTTTAATGACTGCTTACCATGTGTGGATTTCTATTGTACAATATTTCCCTTATAATAAATGTGTGCTATCAAATCAATTATGACCTGTGGCAACCCTATACCAGATATTATTGTTTCCATACTGTCCTAACACCTCTTCTTATTCCACATATTAGTGATGTGAAAATCCATACACATGCCTGTTGGATATGTGTATGCATATGTATGGAGATGTGTTGACATTTGCAAAATTAAAATTAGTATTCAATTTTCTAAAAAAATTCCTTTCCCTTCTTAATTATTAGATATGCATTTTTATTAATTGCTTCAAATCCTTACATATTACTTAGTCCAATATACTCCAAATCACAGGGTTGAAATTTTAATTTAATTGGTGCTTAAAGCTCCTTTTGGCAGTAAAAAAATTTTAAGACATGCTGTCTAAAATCCTGGAAACCTATTCGCTAACTTACACCACACAAAGCTGATTACTGTACATGATCAGACAGAACAGTTTTTCAGAAATTAAACAATTGAAATTCCCCCCTCCAAAGATTCTGAGGTTCTCACGGAGTCCTTTTTCTTGTGGGGAAACCATTGGGGCCTGTGGGATGCATGCAATTTTCATAAATCACAACCACAGAGATGGAAAAGTATAGAGTGGGGAGCCAACAGCCTTATTCAATCAAAAAAGTGCTCATATTGGTTACATTAGCATGAACAATAACCTCTGATTTCATTTATACTTGATTGCTGATGTGTGCATGTTCACCACCAAAGTGCAACATGGAAAAACGTTTTATTAGAAATGCAAGTTTAAGACAATCAAAAGACTAAAAGTATTTAGCAAAGAAGCACAAGTTGAGCATTACTGATTTTAATGATTCCATCATGCATGTGGTTAGTACACGCTTGGTGGAATCAGTTATTTGTCTATTAGACATAAAGCCTGTTTAATCAAATTGGATATACATATTGTGTAATGAAGGCATTTGGTCTATTTGCAAGAACCGTTACAAACATTTTACAACTTTTGTAGGAAGGAAATAATCCACATTAGTATGGGCATTGCCATACTCTTTAAGAATTAGGACTAACAAAACCTTTCCCCAAGTCTATGACTGTTATCACACGACAGAAAAATGCAGTTGATATTAAATGTGCTTCTTCTCCGTTATAGGCCACGTGGTATATGATGCGCACTTTCCGTCCCTATGACAGCTGTTTAATCAGCCACATTTTATGCGCCCCCACTGACGAAAAGCGCATCCAAGTGGCAGCAGTTTTATGAGCCGCATATTATGCAGCCCCATTGCCACATAAAGCATGCTTTTAGGAGGCAGTGTGTTTGTGTGTTGTGTCCAGTATGGGAGCTGAAAGGGATGGCTGGTGTGGTTGTGGTGAGTACGCTGTGCTACCTATGGTGGTGCTGGCCCGATCCCCTGTACCTCCCACCTACCGACAGTGAAGTGCTAGGTGCTTCTCCCCCATTCCCCATGCCTACTGTTATGTCCCAAAATAGGGTTTTAAAAATTATTTTTCAGATGGGCTAGCCCCACTGAAGTCCGCTGAATCCCACAAGAAGCCAATAAAGATCCAACGCGAGAAATCCGAGGAATACTGATTTTATTTTGTACCAATAAAATCAGCAGGTGGACATCTGCCTTCCAACCGGGCTAAGATGTCGACCCCGCACATGCAACGAGTTCCAACTTTTATTGACTTTTGCCTCCTTCCTTTCCCTGGGCGGCGCCAATTCCAGAGATTGGTCAGGGGCAGTTCAAATGACCCAATCAGAAGGGGTTGGGGGTTGGTTGGGGGCAGTTCGGGGTGGTCCCTGGCAGCTGCCAGGGGCGTAGGCAAATGTAAATGGGTTTGGGCAAGGTGACACAATAGGCAGGGGAGCGTGGTTTTGTTTCCCAGATGTCGGTAAACAGAAGAGATCAGTAAGTCAATAGTGGGTGAGAGGGAGCAATTATCAAAACCAGTGGGGGGGCAGGAAGGGCTGATGGGATCACACACAAGCATTTGGGGGAACACAATTATTTGAGTGCACAGAGATACAAGCCATTGTAGGGTTACATTGAAAGATACAAGGGGTGTAAAGGCACAAGGATGTAAACTCTTATGGAATTGCATATGAGTGTTTTGGTGGTTACAGAAACTGGAAACATGAGCATACAAGTCCTTCCCAGGTGTAAATGAAACAATGGAGGGTGTCCTCAGGCTTTGATGACAATCTGGGTTGGCAGACAGGAATGTTGATTTTCTGAAGAGCAGCTACTGGGATACGTGTTGAAGATACCTGGTGATTATGGAGGTTTCCAGATGCCTCTGCCAGCCTGCGAAGTTGCCATTTTCTTCTTGGTGCCTTGCCTTCCTTCAGCCCCAGTTGATGAGAGATGGGGGTCAGGGGAGAGGGTACCTCAGGGTAGTGGGATGAGGGGAGGTTAAACAGGAGAAGAGAATAGAGAGGTAGAAGGAAGGAAAAAGCCTTTTGTATTTTTGGTTGGTGCCAGAGGTAGGCAAGAGGACCAATGTTTTAAGGGTGTTTCTTGGCCCAAAGGGTGAGATGGGTAGTCACTCCCCCCTTCAGCCTGAGTAGAAAATATAGAAATTGGTCTAAGACTTATTTTGCCCAGGCTGAGTCCCTGGCTGCAGTCCTTTTGGGGTTCTGCTTGGTGAGCAGGAGAGGGGGAAGGGAGAGGAAAGGGTTAATACAGGGGGGGGCGCCTCGCTTTCGGCCCATATCTCGGGAACGGCTGGGTATTTTTAAACGGGGTGAAAAGCAGCTTGCCTTTCTCAGTATGGGGACCAATTGGGCCGTATTGTTGACTTTCGGAACCGGTCCAAAAGTTTTAAAATTTTATTTTTCACAGTGTCTTCACATCCCCCCCTTTTCGGGTTGGAGGTGTCCGACAGGATCACCTCCCACGTGGATCTGCTCCATATATCCTAGGGTCCAGCCACCTGCTTAATTAGAAGGCTCTGGGGGGTGCCTTCCCGCGTTCAACGGGATTGGAGGGAAATTTTCCAATAGGACATGGTTGTCCATTAGGAGCTACACATGGCCAGTTTACTCCTGAGGTATTCTTATCTGAGGCAAGGCATGGGGGAGCAAGCCAATGGGAAGTGAGACTTTAACATCTGAGTGACATTTTTCATTGGATTTTTGGCTGCCAGGGTGCACGCAGGGACCATTTTATATGTCTAAATATTGTGCAACCTCTGGATGGTTTCTGCCACAAAATGTGCCCAATTCTCCGAATTTGAATAGAGGGAAATAGCCAATTTAGGGGAGTTCCTCCTTCGATTTGGCTGGGGTTTTTTTCCACACTGAATCTCATTGTTGCAATGCATTGCATGCCAGAAGCACACTTGTTTGAGTTAATATTCCCCATGGGGAGCAGGGTGGCAGGGTTAAGACATTATGTACTTAGCGATGGACTCCGAGTGGCCTCTCTTTTGCTCCAATACTGTGTTAACAGCATGTGAGGCATAAAGAGTTAGTGATGCCCCCAAAGTCAGCTTACTTGCTTCTCGACTTGGGTCTGCAGCTGCTACCTAGGGCACGCTGTCCAGCCCCTGACATTCTGGTCCAGTTGTTTGGACAGATAGGCTGCTGGTCTCCACCAGCTCCCTTTCATCTGGGTCAGGTAGACCTCAAGCCAGAGCTTCGATAAGCTTGAGCTTTAGGGGTTATGGAATGCCCTCTGCATCTCTTTACTTGACTCAACCCTTTCACCCCTCTGTTTTAGTCCCACAAAATAGAGGTGTAACCAATTGTGCAAGGTCAGAGATTCAACGTGGCAGCCATTCCCAAGAAGGCCCTCCATTTCCTTTTAGGTTGAAATAAGTCGAGGTATGAGACCTCAGTCTGCATATTGTATGCATTGCTTAGGAAACTTTGCCAATAGGTGAAAATCAAATAACAATCCCATTGTAATTTCTATAGAGGCAGAGAATTCCCTGGATAACTCTCCAGTTGGGAACTGATTCCTGTGGTTCTACTCTGAATTGAGGAAACAAAAACATTTAGTACATGGGCACCCAGTTCAGTAGTGTTATGGGACTCAGTCAGCCATTTCAGGGATGAAACAATGTTAAGTTTTTGAACCAAATTCAAATTCCAGATAGGCCAGTCCTGCAGCTGGAGGCTCTGCATTTCCTGGAGTGAAAGGCTTACTATTCAGCAGTAGCTCCCTAGGAGTGCATAAGAGGAGGGCTTTAGAGAGAGCAAGAGAGTGCGTGAGGTAGAGAGGTAGAGATAGAGATAGAGACCCAACACTCACCAAGGGCTCAGGGGTTTAGCAAGCGTCGTGAGCAGTCTCCGGAGTTCTTGGCAGACTGGGCAGGCAGGCGGCTGGCAGCATTGGTGAATTGAGAGTCCAGGGCTAGTAGTGAAGGTGGGGAGTCCCCAAAGAAGTCCAAGCAAAGCGGGGACAGATGGGGGGGCAGGTCCAGTCGATGTAAATCTGGGTGAAGCTTGAACAGAGTCCAGGGAAAGGTCCAGAGAGAGTCCAAGAAGGGTCTAGGGAAGGTCCAATGGGATGAGGTTTACTCCTTCCTCTCTGCCAGACGATCTTAAGATGGAGGGGCTATGGCTGTTGGCACGCCCCCCCTTCCTCCGGTGTGGGGGCTGTGTTGACCCGGGGCCACCCTCATGTTCAAGCAGCTGGGCGGTGGCCCCTCCCTCACCACCAGACTGGGAGGTCTCCTTGAAGAGGGGCAGTCGTAACACCTGCAGAGAGAGAGGGGGGAGAGAGAGAGAGAGAGAGAGAGAGAGAGAGAGAGAGAGAGACCCCATCCCGACTCCCTGGAATAGGACGGCAGAGGCTAGTTCCCTGGGTCAGGCTTTCGGGCTAGGACAGCAAAAGGGGGTGACCATGCGGGGGTCTGAGTGGAGGCAGTTCTAGGCAGGCGGTGGGGGTGGCTTGGATGAGCAGCAATGGGCAGGGCTTTTTGCCGTTTGGGTCCCGTTTTCTTGGCAGATTTTGAGCCAACTGTTGTTCAAAGTTTGAGCCTCTCAACTTTTTCGTAGGCTGGTGGCCAATAAGTCGAATGTAGGGACCTTTTAATTTGGAGGTAAGTGGCCATCATCGAATAAATTCACAAGGAAACTCCAAAAGATTCCACTTATCCCCGGCTCTGCGCATTTCTGTGAATTCAGCTTGCCATGCCGGAAGCATTTGTCTCAGCCAATTGTGTAAAGGTCTCCCTGAGGAATATGAGCCCCCGTGGAACCATTTAGCTAAATGGGGGCAGTATTGCTGAAGATAATTGTCCAGACCCATTGATTACCCACCAGCCATTCTCCCACTTCCCGCCAGACTGTAGAGAACCTGGAAAAGAGTACAGAGGGGCGGTTCTTTGTTCGGGGGGGCAGGGGTAAGAGGGCTCCTACTCTCCTAAGGGATAGGGGGGGGGGGATAGGTTCTGCCAGGCATATCCCAGGCTCCCCCCTTTTCGGATATGATAGTGTGCTTGGCACATGCGTCAGTGGAAGAGGTCGCCTGATGACGGGCTATGAGTGCTAAGGGATTAAGGAAGAGGTGGTTAAAAAGGAGGGGGTTGAGCTGGATACCCCACCACATAGCAAGGACCTAGATATCAGGGAGGGGTTCCAGAAAGCAGGGAAAAGAGGGAACACATGGGCAGCTGGGAAGGAGGACCCACAAACCACACCATGTAAGCAGGGATTCATTCCAGTAATGGCCAAAACAAAAAGGGAAACAAAGAACCAGGCTCAGCAGTTGCCATGAGGTCCCCAGGCTACTCGGATTGGGCCATTTTTAGTGGGTCTGGAAGGGGGGGTTAGTCTTCCCCCTCCTTCTCCAATTTGGAGCTAGAACGTCCCCACCCCCATGGGGAACCCTTAATCTTCATAAAAAAGGGGGGGTAGGCGGGGGGGAAACACATGCTTTCTCTTCTAAAAAGATGGGGGAAGGCAGGAATGCTAGAGCCACCTTTTCTCAGGCCATGTTAAGGAAAAATTGGAATACTGAAACATAGAATACACACATGTTGGAAGGAGGGGGCCTCTCAATCGCCCATGCACAGCTTAAGACCATCCAGCACACAGAGGGAGTGAGGGGGCGTCTTGTATGGACACACACACACGCATATACACATCATTCTTGCTACTCAGACAGGGAGTGCGCTCTGCAGAAGCTCAGAGGCACCATCATTCTCCGCCCCAGGGAGGAAAATGAGGAAAGGAAGGCATTGGGAGAAGGGGGGGGTGCATCCACATGGTCCTGTGCTTTCCTATGTGCTCTCCATACACACACACACACACACAACACACACAGTTATCGGAAAGGGGGAGTGCAGCAGCCAAAGCAAGAGAGGGGCCAGAAATCACAGGCACACGTTGGCACACACACACAAGGGTCGCAAGACCACGCACCCCAGACTCACAACAGAGAAGACAACACATTCATTCAATGCTCCCCGAAAAGGGAAACAGATAAAGTGCCCCCCCGGGTAAATCCTGGAGGGAAGGCAGTGGGAGAGGATCGGGAAGCGGTGGGAGCTGAGGGACCCCCATTTTGGTGACTTTCCCCATGGGAATAAGGGGGTTTTAGGGTTATAGGAACATAAGGGGGATCTTCTTCCTCGGAGTTTTTGTTCGGGGCGGACCTCCCCCGAAGAGAATTTTCGTGGCGGCTGGTCTCGCTTTGGGGGCCGCTAATGCTGCGAGCTTCCCCAGCCATTTTTTGAACTGGGGCCCGAGACCATCTTCCTTACATAGGGTGGCCTCTTCTCCCAAATTATTACCAATTTCCCTCTTTTGCATTTTGTCCCCGGGTCCAGAAGGGCAGGGAAATGGTCCAAGGCGCTCCCAAGCGGAGTCCTGGTTCTGCCTGAAGCAGATAGTTCGTTTCCCATTTTTTTCTTTTTCTTTTTAGTCAAACAGGAAACTCAAACAGGGAATTCCTTCCAAACGGGAAATCCCTGCACACAATTTTAAACAGGAAATTCCTTCCAACCGGGAAATTCCTGCACACAATTTACCCCGGGTCAATTCGGTTCCTAGACCAATTGAACCCCCAGATCCGGGAGACGTTGCTTGCCGAGGTCCGAATCCTAATGATTCAGTGCACTTCGTCAGGGGTTCGTCAACCCCCGTCTCACTCGCGATCTCGCCCTGCCAGCCGGTTGCGAAGGTCTGCCTAGCAGTACCTCTTTCTCCCCGAGCGTATGTCCAATTAAATTTCTTATTTTTAATGCTCGTGGCACAAACGGTGGCCTTATGTCGGTGTGATGGTCCTGAACGCAGGAAAAAAACTCTTCCCCCCACCCAAAAGGGGCCAAAACAGCTCTTGGGGGCACACCTAAAGGAGTCCAGGGCGTCCCACAATTCCACAATTCCCAAAGTACAACTCTTACCAGCCTTCTGTCCCTCTATCCTGGGTCCAGACTTCTGGTTTCAACCTTCTTCCAGGTCCTGCAGCGCTGCAAAGAAAAACCCTATTCCGGATTTCTCTCCTTTCGTTCGGGGCTTGCAAGGGTCTGCTGGGCAAGTCCAGTTCCCTTTTTCCCAGCAAATGGCCGGGTGGCGCCAAAAAGGGAACTGACTGGTCCCAGTTTTACCTTTAAAGCCGCTTGGAAAGGTAGCTCCCAAAACCGGGGGCCAAAGAATTTAGGGGTGGCCACAAAGAGGTTTTGGGGTCTTAAACCTTCTCCAATCCTCCTGCCTGGCTCGCCATATGTTATGTCCCAAAATAGGGTTTTAAAAATTATTTTTCAGATGGGCTAGCCCCACTGAAGTCCGCTGAATCCCACAAGAAGCCAATAAAGATCCAACGCGAGAAATCCGAGGAATACTGATTTTATTTGGTACCAATAAAATCAGCAGGTGGACATCTGCCTTCCAACCGGGCTAAGATGTCGACCCCGCACATGCAACGAGTTCCAACTTTTATTGACTTTTGCCTCCTTCCTTTCCCTGGGCGGCGCCAATCCCAGAGATTGGTCAGGGGCAGTTCAAATGACCCAATCAGAAGGGGTTGGGGGTTGGTTGGGGGCAGTTCGGGGTGGTCCCTGGCAGCTGCCAGGGGCGTAGGCAAATGTAAATGGGTTTGGGCAAGGTGACACAATAGGCAGGGGAGCGTGGTTTTGTTTCCCAGATGTCGGTAAACAGAAGAGATCAGTAAGTCAATAGTGGGTGAGAGGGAGCAATTATCAAAACCAGTGGGGGGGCAGGAAGGGCTGATGGGATCACACACAAGCATTTGGGGAACACAATTATTTGAGTGCACAGAGATACAAGCCATTGTAGGGTTACATTGAAAGATACAAGGGGTGTAAAGGCACAAGGATGTAAACTCTTATGGAATTGCATATGAGTGTTTTGGTGGTTACAGAAACTGGAAACATGAGCATACAAGTCCTTCCCAGGTGTAAATGAAACAATGGAGGGTGTCCTCAGGCTTTGATGACAATCTGGGTTGGCAGACAGGAAGGTTGATTTTCTGAAGAGCAGCTACTGGGATACGTGTTGAAGATACCTGGTGATTATGGAGGTTTCCAGATGCCTCTGCCAGCCTGCGAAGTTGCCATTTTCTTCTTGGTGCCTTGCCTTCCTTCAGCCCCAGTTGATGAGAGATGGGGGTCAGGGGAGAGGGTACCTCAGGGTAGTGGGATGAGGGGAGGTTAAACAGGAGAAGAGAATAGAGAGGTAGAAGGAAGGAAAAAGCCTTTTGTATTTTTGGTTGGTGCCAGAGGTAGGCAAGAGGACCAATGTTTTAAGGGTGTTTCTTGGCCCAAAGGGTGAGATGGGTAGTCACTCCCCCCTTCAGCCTGAGTAGAGAATATAGAAATTGGTCTAAGACTTATTTTGCCCAGGCTGAGTCCCTGGCTGCAGTCCTTTTGGGGTTCTGCTTGGTGAGCAGGAGAGGGGGAAGGGAGAGGAAAGGGTTAATACAGGGGGGGGCGCCTCGCTTTCGGCCCATATCTCGGGAACGGCTGGGTATTTTTAAACGGGGTGAAAAGCAGCTTGCCTTTCTCAGTATGGGGACCAATTGGGCCGTATTGTTGACTTTCGGAACCGGTCCAAAAGTTTTAAAATTTTATTTTTCACAGTGTCTTCACACTACCGGGTGGAGAAGTGCTCTGAGCAGATGGGCGCTGCATGTGCCGTTGGTATCTGCCGGGAGAAACCCGGCAATCCAGATGGTGGCGGCCACGCATGGTTGGGCCATTATAGCCAGTGTGAAAGGGTCCCACTTTCAAAAAGATGAACAATGGCCTGAGCAGGCTCCTTAGGTGGACAGCAGCCTCAATAGGCCATTAGGTGGAAAATGGCCTAAGGTGCTGAAACCCATAAAGTATGGGTCATTAGCTATAGCCACTGTTCATCTTATGGGCCTATTTCAGACCAAGGTGACATGAGGTCAAAGTAAACTATAAAATGGAGGACTTGCAACTAGATTTCCTCAGACTGGCGAAGCGGTTTGGATGAGCAGCAAAACATTCTACTCTCTCAAGAAAATAAGTCCAGTTGCCATAACTCAACTTCCAGATAAACTAACCTGGATGACTGAGAATCTTCATAGATGTACCAGGAATGGTTTGTTCATTCACTTAAGCACTGAACTTCATTTTAGGGACGTTTTAAAAAATACTGTATGTATCATGTAACACGTGCTATTCATGACATTTGCTGGAATCTGCCTGCTCTCCAGCAAATATCAATAAATGGGGAGCAATTAAAAAAAAAGCTAACAGTTTTTAATTGCCTATTGAAAATCAAACTTCCATACCCTCAAATGCTCTGCCTTACAACAGATATACAGTGGTACCTCAACTTACAAATTTAATCCGTTCCGAATGCATGCTCTTGTCGACCTACTCTTAAGTCGAGGTACCTATCTAAAAAAATTAAAAATAAGTTACAAAATAAAAAAATGAAAAAAATTTGTAAGTCGAGCAGACCATATCTAAAATTTGTAAGGCAGCAGTTAAAACGGCAACAGTTTACTGCTCTTAAGTCGAATTGCTCTTAAGTCAAGCTGCTCTTAAGTCGGGGTACCACTGTACTGTTCTGTATACTGCTACAATGTACTGATTCTACAAAAATACCTCAATACAGACAGTAGCTAAACTCAGGGGCCACAGGAAAACCTTAGGGTGGAGGGAGGCTTGGCAAATGATGCAACAGACCTGTTATTCAGAAAGTCACTGGGTTTCAACCCTCAGAGGCCACCACATTATTGGCAACTAACCCATTAAAACATACCTTAATAAAAACGGAATGCTACAAGCTGCTGTCCTGTCATCATCTTCCCATCTATCCTATTGACTCAGCACCTGTATCAGAGCATGAAGCCCAGCTTCAGATGACATCTGAACTACACAAATTATTCTTCCCCTTTAGTGGAGTCATATATGGTACTGTACAGAACCAAAATGTTCCTGTTATACTGAGAAACAGCAAACTTATAATTCAGCTACAGTTAATAATAACCTCTTTAAGATATTATTGTAATGTAATCTAGTTAATTTGTTACAGCTGCATAATTTTTAGGTAATTACCATATTTCTCATTTCTCAAAAGAAACATACTTTTAGCCCAATTTATCACCCATCTAGCCTGGGGGCCACTCTGAGCAGTAAACAACAATAACAAAATACAAATTATAAAACTGTCCAATAGAGAATAAAAATGATCACAATAACAAAAATAAATAAAACCAAGACCAAAAATGTAGTCATCAACATAAATAATCATCAACTTAAATAACAAACCCAAGTAAATAATAAAAACAATGGGAAGAAAAACAGAACCAGAGGCAGAGTTGTTTAAAACATTGTCAGGCATCTTAATTGACTAGGTGGTCAGGGAAAGCCAATCTATATAGCCAGGTCTTTAATTGGTATTTAAATATTTACACTCTAAATACACAAATATGCACACCTCTACTTGAAATCTTGGCCAGAACTCTATTAGTGTTTGTGTAGGGTTTGCATAACCTGTTATACTGTAGTGTAGCTATTTGGTGAGGTGGTGAGCATCACACAGTTGCACAATTGGGCTCATGACTGAGTATGCAACCCTGATGTGTCTTGGCACCTTGTCAATTACCTGCAGTTAGTTGTGGTAAAATACACAAACCTTACATGGGTTCTGAGATAATTTAGGTCATTATTCCTTAATGAATAGATACATGGTGTTTTAAACAATAACTAGTTTATCAGACTGGACACATTACTAAACGACAAAGAAGTCTCTACAACCTTCATCTTTTGCTCATTTGCTTACTTTGCTCATTTTAATGTCCTTGCTCAGATCTTGTTTAGAAATAAGAGATACACGCGCGTCTGAAAACAGAAGAAAAACGAATTAACCTGAAAACCGATGGTTTTTAGGACCTGTAGGGATGCCGAGGAAGCATTTTGCTTGGCTGCTGAGGCTGATCTGGGGAAGACCTGGAAATGAAAGTAAAAAAGACCAAGAGGCACATGGAGGGAGCTGCAGGGCCAGTAGCCGTAAGAGCTGCTCTAAGGGCAGGATGGTGCCTTTTGTAATTAAATAACAATTACTAGTATTATTACTAACCGTAATAATGCTTTAATAATATATCTAGTAATATAATACAATTTATCAGAGAGAGGCAATCAAAGTGTAGGGGGAATACCTAAGCCGAGGAGGTGAGTTGGCTCTGTTATTTTTCTGGGGAAAGAAGGGTTGGAGGGGAGGAGAAAGGATCCATGAAAAATACACCTGGAGCAGTATGTTTAGGATTGCAAAGAAGTAACATTGTGGGCTGCAGGAATATTGCTTTATTCCAACCAAAAGTGAATGTAACAAGGAAGTCTCAAATGTGTCTTATTTTCTTAAAATGGTACTTTGGCGCGAATGGTTAAAAAGATCCACTTTTTGGCGCTGGGATTGGGAGACTGGCCCTCTGGAGTGCGGAGGACTCGGAATTCATCTTATACCGTATTAGATTTTCCCTCCGTTTTTCTTGTGTAGAGTACTAATTATATATGCAATGCAAAGTTGTTGCGGAAGGGCTGAATCTTGGACGTTGCTAAAGAAATGTTTGATCATTGCTGGATGCAGTATTTTATAATATCACTTGTGAAAGTTATCTAGTTCAGTAGAACAAAAATATATTTTTAAAAAGTTTGTGAGGTTATTTAAGCTTTTGATTACCCGTAGTAGTTTATTGTGAATTTAAAAGCGCTAGGCTCACTTCATGCGTTGAACAACTGTGGGTTCCGAAGACAGACGGCGCCTTCCTCTTTACTTCCGTGATCGAGGTGTTCTCATGTCGGTTGCCATTGCTAAGCGAGCCCGAGGATTGGAGGCCTTGGCTTAGTCGGAAGAAGTTAGATTTTTGATCCTGCGGAATTTAAACCAAGGATCGTGTGGCCCTCAGAGTTAGTAATGGGGGCAAATTAAAGGAAGCAATTTGAAGAAGAGCAATAAACAGGATAGAAAACACAATAACTGAACATAAACATTCTACTTTCAGAATGCTGCTAATCTATTTTACGCGGCTGTTGCACGACTATGATAGCTAAATGTGGAGAAAAGTGTGGAGAACAAACGCTCCAGGAATGGGAAATAATTACACAGAGAAAAATATGTTTGCTTCCCTGCCATTTCTCCGTTGGAGGGACTTCAGTGATTAAAGTGTTAGTAAATGAGTCCCTTAAAACTAATCTTAAATTAGTTCTTGTTCAATTTGCATTAAGTCAACAAACTCATTTTGTAACATTTGTAAAGTTCTGGAGAGACCCTTCATAATTATCCCATAATCAGTGAGGCATCAATCTTTCTTTCTTTCTTTCTTTCTTTCTTTCTTTCTTTCTTTCTTTCTTTCTTTCTTTCTTTCTTTCTTTCTCATCTGTTTTTAAAGCATTTAGTACATTTCACTAGATAGTTTCAAGCATTAACTTGGTACACTTTTAACTTGAGGTTCTTGGCATAGTAATAATATAATGAAATGAAATTAACCTGACTCTCTGTGTCATGGATACCTTTCTGAATAAATTTTCTGGAAAAAATGTAAAATCTGTTTGGAATGATAATTGGAGAAGCTCTGTCAATATTGGTATGGTTTTAATAGCAGGTGGACTTATTGGATGTATACAGTATGTATTTGAGGTGCACATAGTGCAAACAGACTGAGTACACAGAAAAGGGGAAACTGGGTTAATAGGTCTTGCAAGACAACATACAAAGAAAGGAACTAGGCACAACAGAATGAAACAAAGAATAATGATACCTGAAAAACCATTGAATCCATGTCAGGCTGATGGTTAGGTGCAAGAGGTAGAGGTGTAATGGTCAGTCATGTAACTTCAGAAGAAGGAAATTTGGGAGTATTCTTCAGTGGCACAAAAGGGGGTGGGTGTGAATTGATTTATTCTGTATTAATTTTGACAAATGAAACAGTTTTAATGACTGTTTTCAAAAGTTATTTTGTTTGTCCTTTCCTTGTTTTTCTTTGTAGTTGGATACTTCACCTCTGTTGTTGCAATTGTTAATGTTTACTATTAACCTTTTTGTCAGAAGGGAAGAAGAGTCTTATATTAAAATAGGTTTATTGCAAAGTTGAGCAAACATTTCAAAGCAGATGTGTTTTGCAATCATACCCATTGCATACAGGTCAGGCTCAAAGGTTATAACATGCAAACTAGTAAAGCCCATAAGTGGTTCACAAGGTGTTTTTATTAGCCTGCACCTTGCTGAAAACATAAAAATAACCCAATTTGCATGATAAAATTGAGCATTTAATTGGTGTGTGGAATTATTAGGCTTGAAAATATAATAGAAAAATTGTGAAAAATTATAAACAAGGAGGAAGTATAAGTAGAGGCTTCTATTTAGTAGGGATGTCAAGGTTATTCTGCACTGTATGTAGCAATCTCCAAATGAAATGTATATAAGAAATACAGTGGACCCTTGTATAACAAACGGTTTGTATAACATAAAATCTGTAAAACATAAAAAATTCCGGAGATAGGGGAAATTTGCTTAACAGAATCACCTACGGGGCAAATCCGTACACATAAAAATGGTCGCGATCAGGGATTACTCTATTTTCAATGCATTCCTATGGGAAATTTGTACAAAGGAAAATTTGCTTAACATAATTTCATTGGGGATGAATTAATTCCTTTATACAAGGTACCACTGTAGGTATTTTTGTGACTATAGATTTTAACTTTAATCAGACTGGTAAAAATGTCATGGAAGCTGGAAGTATTTGTAACTATCATATGAAAATGAGATTGAGACTATTTTTATCACTTGAGGGACTGAAGATTTGTATCCTGAGCTTGAAGGATGCCTCAAGTTTCCTACCTGGAAGGGGAATACTGTATTTCAGATCCCAGGATTAGCTTGTTACATTAACCAGTTTTCATAAACTGTGAAAGCTTATGTTTCCCCCCCTCACCCTTCCATTTCAGGGACAGTAATGGAGAGACAAAAAAGAAAAGAAGAAATAGAGAAGGGGCTTCAGTTCATCCAGTAAGTAACAGCACATATGTTTGGAACTACCCTCAAGAACTTGATGCAGAGCCCTGAAGAACATGAATTACAACAAACCAAGCTTGCTGTTTTTTGGGTTTTTTTATTTTTAATGCTTGATTAAAGGTATTGACTGTGATGTTTCTGTTTTGGTTACTCTGTGACACAAGTAGTAATTGTTTGACATGCATATTTTATAAGATGTAATTTGTAATTCCTTCAAAAGTAGCAGCTCACAGAAGAAGCATAGATTCTATAATTACTAGTATAAAACTGTTGCCATCAAAATGCTCAATAAAATGAAGAACCTATAAAATCCATGAACTCAAACTGCAGATTAGGAAATCAGAATCCATGATCAAGAATTATATTGCAATTCCAGGGCAGAGCCATAGGTGCCACCTTGACCTCATGAATACACTGCACAGTACTCTGTTTTTTTCATTTGTATTGTAATAAAGAACAGCTATATACTCAGTGTTTGTGATCTTAACTTTCAGTTTCTGTTTGTCTTTGGTAAAGGAGATTGCAGATTACATCCTGTCCACTGTTCCATTGATTTTTAATACAACCACCAGCAGATAAATGTGTTAAGTTAGTTGACCATAACTGCACTTGCACTTGAAGGATGATTCTAGTTTGCTTAGCTGCATACGAGTACAACTTTAAACCAGGGAAGAGTTAAATTTGATTGGAATCTTTGCTCACTGTAAAATGAATACATGTAGGCAATAGAAAGTTTCCATTAACCCTCCTTTGCAGAAGATTGGGAGTTTAGAAGAAAGCATTGACTTTTCTCCATTAGTGGAGAATGTTGATTCTGTTTACTGAAGCAAATCTGGCTGCTTGACAAACGTTAATTTTATAATGGGCTTGCAGTTTAGCTGTACTGTAGTCTTAATTTTGTACACCATCCCCTAGGTCAGTGGTTCTCAATCTGTGGGTCCCCAGATGTTCCTGGATGGCCAATTCTTTGTTAACCAGCTGCAAACCCAGTAACAGCAACTTTATTTATTCCACATTTTACCAGTTGCATGGAATATCATGGAAGAAGCATGCTAGAAGGTTGGCTGAAGGCAAGATACATTACAGTCAAAACATCTCTGATCTACCAAGCCTATGTGTAGCCTACATAATTAAAATTGTAAACTGCCTAGAGTGTGCTTGAAGTGCTATGGGACGGTATATAAGCAAAACACTTTGCTTTGCTTTATAACGGCCAGAAAAAGAGATAAGTTTAAGTATTGCTTTAGTTGTTTTTGAGAAACTCACATTGAATCTGCATAAGCATCTTGTTCCTTTTAAAGAGCTCACAAACTGACTGTTTAATGATTTGTTCTAGAACTTTTCCTGGTTTTGACATTACTAGTTCTTTTGTTCTCCTTTTGAAGGGGTGACATTTTCCTTGCCTCAAGGACCTCATTATTCTCCAAGAATTCTCAAAGATTATAGGCAGAGTCTTTGACGGCATCTGCATTATTCTTTGAAACCATTTGACCCTTCATCTGGCCCTAGTGGTTTATTCATTTCAAATAGCTAGATACTTCTGTACCACCTCTTATCTAACGTGGGCAATGGTTCCTTTTAACTTGTGCTTGGTTGAGCACAGTTTTTGGGAAAATATAGAGACAAAATAGGTATTGATTTCGACAGTCTTTTTGTCACTCATCAGCATTTCACCACCTTGTCTGCATAGCAGTCATGAGGTCTTTGTTCATTCTCCTTCTTTGGGCATTGCTGAAACCTGCTTTTTTTTCTTTTAAATTTCTCTTGTGAGTCTGAGCTTATTCTGTACGTCAACACTCCCGACCTTCTGCCTACTAATTGCTGCTTGTTTGCACTCTTGCACAACACCATGCCTTTCCCCCCACTTACTATACACTTTTTACAATCTCAAAATGTCAGAAAGCTCCTTATGTAGCCACTCTGCCTTACTCCCACTTAACTGCACTTAACAGTGGTTAAGTCTACTTATGAGTTTAATCCGTTCCAAATGCATGCTCTTTAAGTTGAACAACTATTAAGTAGAGCAGCCGTATCTAAAAATAAATAAATAAAATAAATAAAAAATTGGAAAAAATAAAAACAATTGTAAGTAGAGCAGACCGCATCTAAAATTTGTAAGGCAGCAGTTAAAACATCGATGGTTTTTCGCTCTAAAGCCAAATTGCTCTTAAGTTGAGCTGCTCTTAAGTAGAGGTACCACTATATTTTCCTATCAGAATTGTTTGCAATTGTATTCTTAATATTTCACTTTTAATACAGTTGCAGCCATTGTGAACTCCATTATCGGTGTAGATTTCTCACCATGAGGTCTTGCTCAATATTTTGTTACCTTTTGACTACAACTGTAGTCATCCCAACCATTAGCTGTGCTAGCCAAAGTTTATGTCCAGAGCATCTGGAGGATACCAGGATACCTACCTTAGCTTTATGTGGTTGGATCATAGCCCAGTCAACAGGCTGTGGTCTTTATTCCCAGGCCTAGTCATGCCACTGACTTCCCCTACTTCCTCTACTTTGAAAGTGAAAAAGATGTTTTAAACAAACATGCCCAGCCATTTTTTGTCTTAAAATACCAGCTTTCTCAATACTATTTTGTGACTTGATTCCTGCTAGCTTATATAAACAGTGGCCATCAGAAATGTACATGAAACACATATTTTATTTAAATAATATAGATTTTATGGGCATGTAATCTCTTTGTTTTGCATGTGCTTGTATTGTGCAAGCAATTACTAGCTTGCAAAAGCTGTAGCAGAGACAGACGTAATCAAAGGCATAGTACAGCGTTCCACACAGAATTAGATTGGAAGAAAAGCAGGCATGTCCAAACTTCAGCCCTCCTGATGTTTTGGACCACAACTCCCAGAATTCCAAGCCTGTATTTCCAATGGCAAAGGACTGTGGGAGTTGTGGTCCAAAACATCTGGAGGGCTGAGGTTTGGACATGCCTGAAGTAAAAGCTGTGGAAAAAGTATTTGGCTAACTCATTTTATGTTTTGAAGGCAGCAGTCCGAAGATGCAAAAATGCTGTGATGTGAATAGAGATGTAAAATTTCCGGAAATTTTGAAGCTCAGAAAAAAACCCTTGTTTTTTCCTGTTTTTTTCCAGTAAAAATAGAATTTTTTGGAAAAAATGAAAAAATGCTACATTAGCAAACCCCCCCCCAAGTCATTTCGTCACTTCAGGAACATAAAATATGACAATGGACAATTTGACTTGGCATAAAATTACCACAATGAGCATTTTAAAATATAGTGTATCCAAATAATTATTACAAACAGAATTTGCTTTTTAAATAATATTTATTTGTAATTGTAAGTAACAAATGGAGTTACAATCTCCTGAACTGTTTACTAGTCTATGTGGAACAAAAAATCCTCTACAAAACAATGTTTAAAAAATCCAGAATTAAGAATTATTCATATTTCCTCTACGCAGTATTCAATAAAAATAAAATAAAATCTTCATTCTCATAAAAAGAATTGAAGAGGGGGGGAAATATATAGAAGGGAGTGGGACTAAGTTTCAATTATATTTTTTAGAAATGATTTGGAAAATGTTTGAACACCCCGTGTTAAAATATTTTATTCATCATGTTAAAAACATTCTATAATAAGTTTTCCTTTTCTTTTTTCAATTTTTCAATTTTTTTTGAAAAAACAAAAACAAAAAAGGCTTCAGGAAAAATATATGGGGAAAAACATGCCCCCCCCCCGAATTTTTCCTGTTTTTTTCTGGGCCTTCACATGTCTAGATATGAAAGAATGTGTTTCCTTACAAACAATGTTATGGGTTTAGAACTTCATCCTTATATATATTACATTGGTAGACTATTGTATGTCATTCATTCTTTTTCTTTGTCTAGGTCCACATTGCCCCTAATCCAAGAAGATTATGAGGTAATTTTAAAATTGTTTTACTTTAAGGCCTCAAGTGGCATCATTTTTGTTTATATGCCATCTCTTGTCAAAGTCACATCTTCAGGTGAACGAAAGGGCAGCAATTTTCTATTGAGGCTGAATGAGTACAGTTTTATGTAGAAAGAGTCTCTTTCATGACTAACTTCATCTGAAGTAGATTAAACAGATGATGGCTTTGTAGTATATTTGTATGGGAAATTTAGCTATACATTTTATTAGTTAAAATGTTTTACTCGTGAACAAATAAATTTATTAAATGTATGTATAGTTCTTTTGACGAACCAGGTTCCAGCAGGGAACAGAATCTTCTCAGGGATAGTTCCGGTATTCTGGTAGTCGACGTGGAGAAAGAGAGAATTCTGTATAGGTCTGTACAGTCTTTTCCATGCTTCCTTTCTAAAGGGTTGTGCAGGCAAGAAAAGAGAATGCAAGCACATGCGGAACATGCAGCCAAGGAAATGCCAAGCATAGGATTAGCAAAACCTGCTCTCGAAAGGTTCTCTATTTTTAATATGAAACACATCATTTTAGAAAGAAAGCATGGATTAGACATGTATAGAATTCTCTTTGTCAGCAATGATTGTCAGAATGTTCAAACTACTACCCGTGTTTCCCTGAAACTGTCTTATATTTATTTTTTCTCAAGAAAATACACTAGGGCTTATTATCAGGGGATGTCTTATTTTCGGGCAATCTTCCCCTCCGTCTCTCCCTCCCCTCAGTTGGGAGGTGGAGTATAGGAAGTTTTATCTGGCACTGCCTGGGACAGGAGGTGCAGTATACCAGAGCACATGTGCTAGTGCATGCACGCACAAAAAACAGCCGAACATGCACGCACACGCACACCTCTTTCCACTCCCACTGCCAGCATCCAGCTGGGATCACTGCTCAGCCGGTGTCCTCAGAAGCAGCAGCAACAGCAGTCGCTGCCAATGTTTTAAAAAAAAAATTGTTTGTGAAGGGCCCAGGCGGTGACATGCTGCCTGAGGTGGGTAGGGGTGAGGTGGGTGGAGGGGACGGCAGCGGCTTGGTTCCGCCTGTGGCGTCGCTGGCTGAGAGGCAACACATCCACGCTCCCACTCAGCGCCTGAGGGAGACAGGAGGTCCGCAAGAGAGAGAGAGAGAGAGAGAGGCAGCCAGGCAGGCAACACACCGTCCTGGGTTTGAGGGGCGAGCGAGCGGGCAGGCAGCGGCGAAGGAGCGAGCGACAGGCAAGTTCGCCAGTCCCATCACTAGGTCTTATTATCGGGGTAGGGCTTATATTTAACAAATGCATTAAAATCCTGCTAGGGCTTATTTTTTGGGTAGGTCTTATTTTAAGGGAAACAGGGTATTGATAAAGTCCTGTTGCCTCTTGAAGTTATCTAGGTTGGACTCTGACTAGTCAGAAGGTCTCAGGTGCCGAGTACGAATTCATATGAGATGCTGCAGATGCAGAGGTCATCAGAACTAAAACAAGTTAAGGATTTGATGGGTAACAATCAGTACTAGTATAGGCCCTAGTTCATCTATACTTTTCCTGCAGACAAGAGTGAAGATGATCCCAAGAAACAGTCCAGCCCAAAGTAAAATAAATTTAATTTTTAAAAAATAATAATTAAAGACAGGCTGAAGATGTGCATATCCTCTTGAAAATACAGTATGACAAAATCAAGTATAAATTAAATCATGTGGGATTAAAGAGAGGCAAATATAAGATACAGTATCTTAAACATCAGTTTGTATCCAGTTAATAAACTAGAGGATTTTGCATTCAGAGTGAAAAATCAGGCATCTGGATATCGTGTACCATGGGGAAGGCTATGAGAGATATTAATGGTGCAAGTGAGGTGAGATGAAGCAGCAGATGACTTCATGCATCTTTTCAGGAATACATTTGCCCGAACTGACTAATTGTTGCTCACAGATTTGTAAATGGAAAATTCCAGGATTACCCAGATTATTTGTTGTTATATTAGGTTTATGAGGAAGTGTATTTGGTGATTTAGATGCTGCAAAGATGAAACAAGGACCAAATGCTTTGCGGTAGGGAAACAAAAACATTCAATAACATTCTGTAATTTTGCTTTCCCTCTCTCTCTCTCTCTCTCTCTCTCTCTCTCTCTGTGTGTGTGTCTCTCTCTGTAGGCCTTTTTGCAAAAGCTAGTGCAAAACTTGTTTGCAGAGGGCAACGATTTGTTCAGAGAGAAGGATTTCAAACTGGCGCTGGTGCAGTATGTAGAAGGGCTGAATGTGGCTGACTATGCAGCATCTGATGAAGTGGCCATTCCATTAGATCTCTTATGTAAGCTGCATGTGAATCGGGCTGCCTGTTACTTCGCCATGGTGAGTGCATCCTTCTACTCATGTTGATATTTTCTCACTTGATGGCTTGCACATGAATCTACCAATAAATTCCATTAAGACAGTGGTTCCCAACCTGGGGGTCGGAACCCCTTTGGGGGTCGAACAACCATTTCACAGGGGTCACCATGAGCCAGTGAAGAAAAAGGCACACATGGCATGGGTCTGGAGGGGGAGGGGGAGGAAGTGGGGAAAATAGTGTGTTATAGCTTGATAGGTTGGAGGGGATGTCAGTCAGTGGCACCGGAGGCTGCAATTGGCTGAGGGTGCCTGTAGAGGAAAGTCCTCTATAGCACCTGCAGCAGTGGCTTACCTGCCAAAGGGGGCTTGTGGCTTCTTCCAAAGCAGGGCAAGGGGTCACCACAACATGAGGAACTGTATTAAAGGGTTGTGGCATTGGGAAGGTTGGGAACCACTGCATTAAGATGAAGAAGTGCACTGAAGTTATTTTGGAAGAAATCGCCCTTTTAATATTTGTCATAACTTATTTATACATACAGGTAGTTACTTGATCAGGTAGTGACCATGCGTGTGAAATTCCCTCTAAGTCATTGCTGTTTGGAGCAGGCTAAAGTCAATGGTAGTCTTCAAAGAGAAGAGTGGGAAAGGTGAATCATGCTAACCAGATGTACTTTGTTGATACCAAAGGGAGACAAAAGTGTTGAGAACTAGCTAGGTGGTCTGTTGGTGCCGTGGTAAGACCCACAGCTATCTGAATGTGGAGCTGGTCACCTAAAACTTGCCAAATTCTGCAGACATAGGGCGTTTATACACGACCCCTAAACTCCGCCGCAAATGGCTCCCAGCTCCGGAGCTAAAAAATGTTTTCCCACCAGCTCCGGAGTTTACAGGCAATTAAGTGCGACCCAGCGCACTTTTCTTGTACCTTCTCTCTGGAGGTGAAAATTCTTTGATGCGGTGCAACGATAGTGAGTGCGGGGCTCTCCTCGCTTCTGTTTGCTGTTTTTTGGCTCCCGCCCCTTTAAGAGCTACTTAAGAGTTACTTAAGAGCTACTGGAATGTTGCCCGGGCAAGAGCCGGCAAGAGCGAGAGGCAGAACGGGAGGTGAGCCACAGTCTTTCTTCCTTTTTTTTTCTCCCTCCCCTCACGCAGCCAGCAGCCAGGGTGGGAACACAGGAAGAGCGACAAGCCCCTAAGATCTCTGGTCCGAATTTAAGGGACCAGCGGATCTTAGGGGTCGTGTAAAAGTGCCCATAGGTGCAAGGAATTATATAGTACCATGTGCCTCCCTTTATGGTGGTTCCAAACTGATACATTTATAGTCCAAGAGCCTGCTCTGAAAAGTATGTAAATATAAATGCAGATAGTCAGGATACACGTGCATGTTTGTGCACCTCCACAGGGGTCATCTCAGATTTAGACTTATGTAAGTACAAGGAGTAGCAGAGCCAAGAGATAAAATGCTGTTCAAGCCTGTGAAACTGAAGTCTTGTGATTTTTTTCCCCTGGGTCTTAGGACAGCAGGAATTGTGTTTTGGGGAGATGTAAAATTAATATCCCCTGTACCACAGTCAGGGGTAGCTTTCTGATGCTTCTGCTATTAAGCAGTCTCTTTTTGGCTTCCTTTCCCCCCCTAATAAACATTCGAGTCACATAAAGTTATGCCAGTGTAAACCAGTTCCCACACTAGTGGAAATAATTACTTTTCTTTCAGGGTCCAAGGCTTTGTGGGCCTCCCTTCTGCCCTGTGGAAGTCTTTAGGTTTCTTTAATAGTCAAAATTCACTACTTGTTCTCTGCTGATGGGATTGGAACTGCTGCCGGTGATCCAGTGAGGATTATTGATCATTAAGGCTCCCTGTCCCAAGTCTGCCAAAGGCTTTCTCAGGGTAAAAGGAAGCCCTTGGGAGCTTCAGCACTTAAAAGGAGGTAATAGGAAAATTTCAATTAGTTTAAATGAATTATTTCAGGTGGTGGGCCATTTTTTCTGCAGCATAAATTTATGCCAACAGGATTTTGGGAGAGTAATATGGAGGGTGTGTTTGTACTAGGTTTCTCACATTATATTAGTCTCTTTTCAAAAAAGGGCCTATTTGAAAAGGCTTTGGAAGACAGTGAAAAGGCTCTGGGATTCAACAAAGAGAATATCCGTGCACTCTTCAGGAAGGCCCGTTGCTTGAATGAGTTGGGGAGGCACAAGGAAGCGTATGAATGTAACAGTCGCTGTTTACTCTCCCTGCCACATGTAAGTATGGCTTTCACACACATAGATATTCCATATTTTAATACATAAATGTTTTGAAATAAATTTATTTAAATTTTTTCTTTCCTGGCTTTTTAAATCAAGAGGGTGATAGAATGACTATTCTCAAAGAATTATATACCTTCTATATTCTGATCACAGTGAAAAAGCAAGGATAGGGGAGATACAATGCTCCAGATGTTGTTGAAGTGCAACTTTCACCAGCTTTCACCATTGGTTCTTCGGGCCAAGGCTGATGGGAATTACAGAAGAACAGCATCTGAATATTTCCCCACTTCTGAAATATGAGAACCCAGTTTCTTTTACTAATAAAGCAGCTGGCTATCATAAACTTTAGCACTTACTGTAAATCATATTTGTTTTTTTTATCCCATGCTTTGCCCCAAACTGGCACACAAAGCAGCTTATAACAAGATTTACTAAAAGAAGTACAGATTACAATGCTAAAGCCATATTGCCACAAGACAAGTAAGTGAATTAGGATGTTAAAACAATTTAACTAAAAACAGTTGAACACAGAGCAACAAAGAAAGTGCAAAGCCCCTTCTTTCCACCAGTCATTAGTCTGCCAAGAGCCCACCAGAATAAGGGGCTTTGCTTGCCAGCACAACCACACCTGGAAGGAGCACCCACAGGGAATATCTGACAGGGCTTCACAACAATCACACACACAAGCTGTACTTGACATATGCAACAGAAAGCATGGCCATGAGTTCAGCTACAGTAGCACCTGACAACATAGTCAACAGCAGGGACTGAAGTGGAAGCCAGTTGTCTGGCCACAGAAAAGTGCAGTTGTGCATGATGCATGACCAGAGTTTTATTTAGTTAGTTATTTATGAAACTAAGAAAGATGCAAAAAGAAAAATGCCTGGTGGATCAGGGGAATGCTGTGGATATTGCTTATCTGGACTTCAGTAAGGCCTTCAATAAGGTTCCTCATGGTATTCTTCCTAAGAAGTTAGTAGAAAGTGGGATAGATAATGCTACTGTTAGGTGGATTTGTAATTGGTTGACTAATCGCACCCAAAGGGTGATCATAAATGGCCTCTCTTCAGCTTGGAGAGATGTGACCAATGGGGTGCCCCAGGGTTCTGTTCTGGGTCCAGTGCTGTTCGCTATCTTTATTAATGACTTGGAGGAAGGAATAGAGAGTATGCTAATTAAATTTGAGGATTATGCCAAATTGGGAGGGGTTGCTAATTCCCCAAGGATAGGATGAAAAGCCAAAAGGACCTTGACAGATTAAAGTGCTGGGCCAAAGCTAATGGAATGAATTTCAACAAAGGGAAATGTAGGGTGCTGCAACTAGGTAAAAAGAATGAATTGCACAGATATAGGATGGGAGATACCTGGCTGGAAAATAGTAGTCTTGGTGGAGTACATATTGAACATGAGTCAGCAGTGTGATTTCCTGGTAGAGGTGTGAGTTGCTTCTGATTTGTCTGGGGATCGATGAACGGGCAACATGATAAGTAACAGACAGATTGTGCCTGACTCCCCACCTCTGTTGAGAGAAATAAATTGTTAGATTAGACATACTGCATAATTGTCTTGTCGTCTGTAAAGACGCAATACATTACAATACTAAAAGTCCATTAAACACTGTTATATTAAATCCAGTAAATTAAAGCATTTGAAAATGTTGTAAAAAGAAAAAGTACAAACTGAACAGAAAGGTCTTCACCTCTTTGAGAAGGGTGAAAAAGGAGAGAAGCTGCTTGTTGGTCGTGCTGAGAAAAGTAATGGAGTTCTGGGGGTCGTTCTCAACCCTTTTCTGTTGCCAAGAGGGCCACAAAAGTATTCGGGATTTTAGCCAGGAGCTGCTTGAGAAAGAGGGGACAGGAGGGACCAAAACTGAGAACAGTTTTTTTGCACATTTAAATGTGAGCTGATCCTGAACTTTTCAATAAACCACACATAATTCAAGATGTGGCTTTTGTGTAGTATAAGCGTGGCTAGTCTTTGCTTCCCTGGGAGGGGAAAACATCTGAGCCCTGTGCTTTGTGTCTATGTGCTCAAGTAAAGGGGATAGGGATGCAAATATAAGCCCTGCTTCTGAACATCGCGGAGGGTCTGAAAGGGCCTGAGGCTGAGGCCACTCGGCGTGCTTTCCAGATCTTTGCACCAAGTGCCTGGAAGTCAAAATAATGTCTGGCTGGTGGAACTGTTCGGGTCGTGGGGGTGATAGACCTCTAGCCTTCTGCATATTCAGGAAAATCCTAAATGTGGCTGTCTTTTTTTGTTCTTGTTCTTTGTTTTCAGTGCTCTGAAAGAGAGAGAGAGAAGGAGAAGGAGAGAGAGGGAGAGAGGGAGAGAGGAAGAGAGGGAGAAAGAGACAGAGAGGAAGAGAGAGAGAGAAAGAAAGAGAGAGGGAGGGAGAGAAAGGGGGAGAGAGAGAGAGAAAGAGAGAGAGGGAGAAGGAGGAGAAAGAAGGAGAGATACAAAGAGGGATGGAGAGAAAGAGAGAGTGAGAAAAAGAGAAGGAGAAAGGGAGGGAGAGAAAGAGAGAGAGTGCTTTTCATCTAACAATATTCTATGTGAAGAATATAGTTAAATTTTACACGCACACACACAGTGTTCATTCTTCTTGTTTTCTCTGCTGAAGGATGAAAGTGTGGCACAGCTTGGCCAGGAGCTTGCACAGAAGTTGGGCTTAAGAGTTCGGAAAGCATATAAGAGGCCCCAGGTATGGCATTCATGTCCTGTTCTTCAACCTGTTAGCATACATTCATGTTTGTCTCTTCCAGTGGGAAATAGATTTGAGACCCAACGATATGCCTTGGACCCACCAGTGGGTGTCGTGACAGAACAGGGATTGGGCCCTGTGGGTTGCAGCAGCCAAAAGCAGTGCTGTAATTCAGACCTACACACAATGTTTGATTCATCAAAGTGGAAGCAGCTCATCTGTATACTAAGCAGTGACTTTTGAAGTGTTTAATATTTAATCCAGTTTATGTAGTGCTAGATACGTGTGTATCTTAGGTTCTACTGAAAGGTCCCTTGATCATTGGGTGGGGTTGATAATCAAGGGAGCTTCTCCTGTCATCATTCTCTTTGATGGCCTCTCAAAAAAGGACATTTAATTGTCCTGCCATATAAGTCTCCTGATTGACAATTTGAGGGGTTGAGTGCATGCTGGAAACATTTCACTTACTGTATTTCACTTTTATAGTTCATGTAAACGGTTGCTAACTCTTATGGATATATTTATTTATTTTAGAGTATTTTTACCCTGCCTTTCTCTTTGGAAAAGGACCCAAGGTGGCTTACAGTAATGAGGGATAATATACAGTCCAGTACAATTAAGACATGTTCAAGTATTTGAGAACAAGGAATTGAGGGACATCTTATTTACGGCATTAATAGACAACATTACATTAAAGCTACAAGGTTATAAGTAGTTATAAACATAAAGTCTATGTGAACCACCCATATACCACCCATAAACACATAACAGCCTCATAGGTACCATCCACATACAGTACCATCCCCATATCTGCTGATTTGCCATAAGCTCCCACCCCTGGCACTAACCCATTCCTACTGTGTAGGCTGGCGGACTGGGCAGCAGGAGAACGTACCTTCATTCCACCTGGTCCGCTGTGCTGCTGCAACTTCAGATGGCACAAAAGCACTCTCCCTTGCTGCCCAGTGCACTGACCTGCCCAGCGGGAGTGGGTTAGTACTGGGGGGCAAAAGCTGTGCAGCGTGGTTTTCACCCCTGGCACTAACCCACTCCAGGTTGGCAGGTCAACGGCCCTTTGCACTGCCCAGCATTTGGGGGGTTGTCAGGGATGAAAGCCTCCGCCTCTGCTACCCCACCACCCCTCTCACCACTATCACCCTTGGATAAGAGAATTCACTGTTATCCGTGGATTTCAGCATCCGTGGGATCGTCCAGAACTGATCCCCCAGAGATATGGAGGTCCCATTGTATATATTACTTTGCTAAATCTTTTGTTAATTGGCACATGTTTTGTTAAATAAACTTAAATATGTAATTATAGAGATATTTTAAAACAAAAACATATAGCTGGCTGGAATACTCTGTGGGTTGGAGTACCAGAGGTTGGAATTTTGATCTTTATAAGAAGATGTACAGTCCTCCTTTCATGACATTTGCTTTCCAGAATTTTCAGTGGTCATTTCTTTAGTTAATACAATGAAAAGTAATTTGATCACAAGTGAGGGAAGGTTAGATGTTTACGATCCCTGGAGATTCCACAGTGGCTGAATGGTGGGTAAGGGACTTTTTTCTTTTCTGTTTTAAATTGATTTCACATTAGAAATAGATCATGTATTTCACCCTCTGCTGCTGCAGCCATACTAGCTTATGTTTCCAGGTGAACTGGATCATTTAGAGTAGGAGTAAAAACATTTGAGTAAGTACACAATGATAATACTTCTTGAGCAGCTGCTGTTCCCTGCAGGTGAAATCCCTATGTAGCAATCAATTATCCATCAGGAATATCAGATAACTTGAAAAGTACAGTGGTACCTCTATTTATGAGTTTAATCCATTCTGAATACATGCTCATGAGTCGAACAACTCGTAAGTAGAGCAACAGCATCTTAAAAAATATAAATAAATAAATAGAAAAAATTGTAAGTAGAGTAGACAGCATGTAAAATTTGTAAGGCAGCATTTAAAACGCCAATGGTTTTCTGCTCTTAAGTCAAATTGCTCGTAAGTAGAGCCACTCGTAAGCAGAGGCACCCCTGTATATTACTATGATTGACTGTTTCATACATGTACTTGTCTGCTTATGTGTAGCACTGGGAAAGTAAGGTGAGGTATTGTTTCTAGGTACACAACGCTATATACAAATGTAGCTTCACAGAAGACCATCTGTTAGATTTATCTGCTTTTCCTTCCATGAAAAGAGTACTGTACTGTCTTGGGATTGTATCGTGGTCATTCTTACCAAATGCCCATCACGTTCTGTCTCTCTTTTATACAGCAGGAGTTGGAAACATTTTCTATGCTCAGTAATGGCCTGTCATCCACTTCACCAGATCAGGTAGGCTCTTGTTCTTCAAGCTGCAAGAGAGACCTAACCACAAAATGGGGCAAAGCAGAATGGAATGTACAGTAGGACCCTGGTATCCGCTGGGGATTGGTTCCAGGCCTTCCCATGGATAATGAAAACCGTGGATAAGAGAGAACACGCAAGCCTCCCAAACTGCTGTTTTGTGGAAGTAGGTTGCTTTACTGCTGCTGTTTGTGACACTAGGTTGCTTTATGGCTGCTGTTTGTGACAGTAGGTTGCTTTATGGCTGCTGTTTGTGACAGTAGCTTGCTTTATGACTGCTGTTTGTGGCAGTAGCTTGCTTTGTGGCTTCTGAATTGTTTATTTAATTTTTCCTCTGCCAACTGTGGATAACTGAATCAGTGATGAATGAATCAGTGGATATGGGAGGTCCTACTGTATAGCTATGTGCGTTCTCTGTGATCCCCCTTTTGTCTGACAGTAGCGTAGGCAGGACCCCTGATGATAACTCCATGGGCTCTAGCTCAGCTTCCCAATGTAGAATGATATTTATTACTGTTAGCAGCATCACTACCCCCTGCCACAGTCCCATGGGGCAGTGTTACAGTCTCTGGTCCCTTGGGTACTGAGTGCCAACATGGAACTCTTCAGAGTTCAGTTCCTGGAAAGTAGAGGGGAGAGGGAAGCTTGTCCCTTTTAGAGAGGGTTTGTAGAGATGGGTGAAAGAAGTCAGGCCCTGCAGTGTACCTTTTTCCCCTCCCTCCCTTGGCGTGCCTGCCATTCCTTGCCCCTCTAGGGCCAAGTGGGGCAGTGTCAGACACAGCTGTGTTCATGTAGATGGCTGGACTCTCCAGTGTTTTACTCCCGTCACAAGCTAACAGACTAAACCCGAGTACCTAACTTGGCTCATTTCCTTCCCTAGTTTCTGCATCTTCTTTTACATGACTACCTTGCTGAAAACTGAGACAACAGAATGGTTTCCTGAGAAAACATGCAGCTAGAACCCAAATAGTAGCATTTTACCCATCTTCTGTGGGCCCTCAATATTTGGTGGCCATTGGACACAATGAATCCTCACTGTTTTGTGGGGATGGGCATTGCCTGTTAGGCTTCTCCCCCAATTATTTTTGATCTCTTCCATTCTCACACTTTCCTCTTGTTTCTCCAGGGACCCATTTCATCTTCAGTTAGGTTGCCATCAACAAGCTAAGTTTGCTGTGAAAGATGATGATATTACCTAAAAGTTTTTAATTTTCTAAATACAATAAATTCTCTTCAAGTAGGTGTTGAAGTGGAATGGGAGTTGCTGTTTGTTGTTGTATCTCATTCTAGGAAAAAAAAAAGGCTGCTGTGCCTCTGGGCAGTTTTTTTACAAAGAACCCTTTTTCCCTCCTTTCTCCTTACAAGAGCTCCTCCTTGGGAGTTCTCTGTAGACACAGAGCCAGGCTGGGATGGATACAGTCCCATGGTGGACACCTTGACATCTGAATTACTGTATGACTTTCTTTGACTGGGGCTTACAAACAGTATTTTTCCGTGTATAAGACTATATTTTGATAAATTGATAGAATAAAAATTGAGGGCCATCTTATATACAGAGTAAGCTGAGGAGAGAACTGCACAGTCGCGAAACTAATTTTCTTTTGGAAAACTGGCGGTCGTCTTATAGACAGGTGCATTTTATACATGGGGGAAATACGGTAATTCGGACTGGCTGTTTATTTACACCATTCTGTGTTGTGTTGGGATAACTGTTGTTGAGGGAAAGGTTATTTTGAACTTCACCCTCTCCTAACACCATCAGTGGGAGAGACGTGTCTGGAACCAGCTCAAGGACTGGTGTAAAGTAATGCTATCAGCAAAACCGCAGTCACAAAGAGAATAAGGTTTGAAGTAACTGCCCTTGCTCCACAGTACTGGTTTAGCTTATTTTCCAGTCCCTCCATTAGCTATGCTGGCACTGGAATACTTTTCTACTAGTACAGTGATCCCCCGCCTATTGCGGGGGTTAGGGACCTAACCTGACCCGCAATAATTGAAAATCCGCGATAAGCGGATGCAGGTCGAGTCAGGCATGGGGGGACCTACCTGGGGGCTCTTGTACTTACCCCCAGCCTGGCCCTACCCCGAACGGGACTGTGAGAGCCTTCCCGGGCCTTCTGGAGGCCCCAAAAGGGCCTCCCTGCAAACCGGAAGTGACTTCTGGTAAACGAAATCATTTCTGAGGCCTCCGACATTGATCCGGAAGTTACCCTAGGGGGCCTTTTTTCATATACTGCAGTCCCGCGATATAGCGGGACCTCAGTATATGAACCGCAAAAGAGTGGGGGACCACTGTATATCTCTTGTGCTGGTATTGTGGGACTTTGGCGGTATCCTAATACAGTACTTGTAGTTCTCAAGTGTAGGATCACATTCATGTGCTTTCTGAGTTGGGCTGAGTAGAGAAACACTGAAGTGAGTTCACCTATTTTATTAGGGTTTTGAAATGTATGAGACCATATTTGATGTGTCCTGTTACCAGATTACCCCCCTCCAAACCCTGGCGTGACCCCAAATGGTTTGTTGTCAAGTACTATTAGTGTTCATTTTGCTATATCATACAGGTTTTGTACAGAAGAGCAGTCTACAGTAAATATTTTTTGTGTAATATTTGTTATCTTGATCATCATAACTTGAAATTGGAATTACCTGTGATTCCACTTGTTTTATGGACTAACAGCATGGACCTCAACAGGTTCCACTGAATGAAACTATGCCTCAGTGCTAGTTACGCTTATGGAGGTTTTGACCCAAGTTGATGGGTATGTTTTCATCTGGCCTTTTATAGGTTTGAAGTTTTGCACTTTGAAACAAAAAAAAAGACAGCTTAGAAAGGGCATGTATGTAAGACGGGAGGAGTGAAATATCATGCTCTTTAAGATGAGCTCTGGTTGCTTGAGGTTATCAAGGGAATTTTTAGTCTACATACTGTACCTATTGAATTGCATATCTAATCTCATGATGGGCTTTAATTTCTTATAAAGCAAAACTGTCTTCAGAATGGAGGACCTCTGTCCCTTGGTCAAAATTCATACGGCCAAGTTTTAGCAAATTCACTGGTATGAGTTTCTAACATTTGCTGTGGAACTCAATACAAAACTACTTGTTGTATTACGCTTTAGGTCATGGTTATGAAGGCATGGAATAGAACAGTCTCGCTGAATTTATTTTGGCTTGGTCAGCTGCCCAGTGAGAAATCTCATGGGAGCCCTGTGCCTGCTAAACTGCAAGAAAATGTTTGTAGCAAGATAAAAAAATAGACTGGGCACTGGAAGGTGACCTTTTTCTGTTTGTACATTAGCAGTTCTTCTCATGTCAAGAAAAATGAACATAATATTGAAAGTAAACTTGAAATCTGTACCTGTCATCTGTTGTATGTGTGTTACCTAGAAGTACAGCTCTTGTCTGGTATTTTCTCTTCATCTTTTCCCTCATATTGACTCCATATAACCTCATAATTTTTGTGATGAGATTTTACTCTTGCAAACTTTTCTCCCTCACTTCTTCATAGTTACCAACCAGATGTATACATTTTTCTATCTTAGAGCACTTTCAGTATTACAAAGTCAAAGCGGCACTGAAGCTTAATTAGAATTACCTGATCTCCGTATAAAACAGATTTTCCTATTTCCTCTGTTTATATTTTGGGCCATTTTGCTTTATTTAAAAGGAGATAAATTGTCTATGTCTTTCACTCTCTTATACTTGAATGTTAACCATTTAAATTATGTAAATTATTTAAGAACCCATTTTTTTTTTTTTTATCCTGGATGTAATTCATGCAATTATTCCTTCTTGGGCTGTAAAAGCTCATGGTTTATATTACATGCTCCTTTATAGGTCCATCTCTTAATTTCTTTAGTAGATTCCAAGGGAGAAAAAAATCCACAAGCACATAGAATTGCAGTAACGCCGGAAACCGCATCTGCCAAAATTCTCTACCAGTGAAGACTTTGGATAAATGTTCTATATAAAATCTGGCAACCCCAGTCACTAATGCAGGGCATGAGCAATAATTTGTGAATAATTAAGAGGGAAAGCAAAGTAAAGGACAGGTGTATCTGTGAATGAGCCTGTTGGAATGCACTCGTATATTTTTGGCTGGTTGCACAGACTCCACCCAGAGATATTTCGGAGCATTTTATTGTTCTTTCTTTTTTTTTTTTCAGAGAAAGCTGATTGTGCTCAGTGTTGATTGGCTAGCCCTCAAAACAGTCTTATGGTCATGCAAAATAGGATGGCCTTTATATATTTAGGGATATTGGTATGTTTTTGTATGTGTGCAGTTTAGCTCTTTTTGAATACTCAAGAAAAGAGATCAATGTTAGAAGGCACCACTTCTCTTCAAAAGTGAATTGAGCGTAATCTTTCTCCTTCTGTAGACTGTTCCCAATGGACTGGGCCCTGTAGATGACATTGAAACAGGTGAGATTTTTACGTTCCTTTAAAATAAAATTATTTCTGTCCACTTTAATTATTCGGTAGCTGATTTCAGGTGAAGAACATGCAAGAGAATATCTGCAGAACATCAAACTGTCTCCTTGGGTTTTGTCATACAGTCATGTAACAAAAATAATGTCCCCGAGTACCGTTCATTCAGTTGTTCCCATTAGTTTCTTGGGTGGCCAGTAAAGCCAGTAGTGTCTAAACCTGCTAGTGTATCTTAACGGCAACAGTAGAATCTGCTGCTTGAGACAACCATGTTTACATGATACACACTGTGTTCATGTTCTTACATTAGCAAAGTGTTTATGAATCCTGGGAAGAACCCATGTTTCAGTGGTAGAGCTCCTGCTTTGCCCCCAGAAGGTCCCAGGCTGAAGCCCAACAACTTTAGGTAAGGCTAAGAAGGAATCCTGCTTGAAAACCACAGTGAGATACAGGAAGCTGGACTAGATGGGCCTTTGGCCTGATCCAGCATGGCTCTTCTTATGTTCTTAACCTGTCAGGATGCTGCCAGGTTGACAACACTAGGCTAGATGGACCGGTAGTCTGGCTCAATATCAAAGCAGCTTCCTGTGTTAGAAGTGTGATTTTGGTACGTATGTTGGCCTGATAGTGAATCATTTAAAGGTGGGTAAGAGGGACTATGTAGTTTGGGGGTAGAGCACGTAACTAGGGTCCAGAAAGTCCCAGGGATTTATTTTGCAATCATTGAAAAAGAGCTTTGCCTAAGAACTCAGGAGAGCCACTGTTAGTCATAGTAGGCAATCTGTAGTTAGACAGACAAATACTTCGTGTTGGTATGAAGTTGCTTCCTAGACTTTGGTGATCAAGGTCTGTTGAACTCCTGTGATTTGTTACCTGAGTGGAGCTGACGTGTGCTGTTGCCAAGTGGGTGTCATTTGATAACTTGCCTTGCAGACAGTTCTCCAGGGCTCCCAGGTATCGCTGCTCCTGACACCACATCTGTTCCTGCAAGTGAGGGCCCTGCCTTTCCATCATCAGATGTGGATACAAAAGGCTCGCCAACGTCACTCCCCACGGGCTCCCTGGTTCCTTCTACAGATGCAGGGTCTGTGCCGGGGTCTGAGAATGTGGACGATTTCACTGAAGGAGGAGTTCTTGGAGATGAACTGGACTCTATTCTGGATTCTATCGCAGACGGGACACAACAGTACCCACTAGTAAGCCTTGATTCCTGAGCAATGGAAATACCAAGCCTTTTATCTTTGGTTACTAGTTTGCACCCTCCCCTGACTCCTGTTCCTAAGCACTAGGGCAGTGATGGCAAACCTTTTAGAGACCGAGTGCCCAAACTGCAATTCAAAACCCACTAATTTCCTGCAAATTGTCAATACAGCAATTTAACCTGAATACAGGTGGCTTTGAAGGGGCGATGTCGGGTGCCCACAGAAAGGGCTCCGAGTGCCACCTTTGGCACCCGTGCATAAGGTTCGCCAATACTGCACTAAGGAGTTTTGATCGTTTCCCCCTTCTGGTATCCTAAGTGTTTGAAGGGATCTGTGTTAACATACAATTGGAATATATTATATACAGTGATGTCTTGAATTACAAATGACTTGAATTACAAAAAACTTGAATAACGAAGGGAAATCTGCCCGCTTCTGAGCTGTCAAAAATCACCTGGCTGTTGGCACCCTGACAGCCAGGTGATTTTGAAAGCTCCGCAGCCACCGTGTTTTTTCCTTCCTAATTCAAGTTTTTTGTAATTCATGGAGCTTTTTACTTCAGCACACCTGGAGAGAAGGCAGGTGGCAAGGATCCGAAGGCTCAGACCCCCGCCTGCTTTTGGAGGCATGCCCCCATAGACAGCAAAAGCCCTTTCCAGTTTTTGTGAAAGGGCTTTTGCTGGCTGCCCTGACTGAGCAGGGGAGTCACCCATTGCCTGCTAACCCCTCTCCTGGGTCAGGGTGTTCGAGAACCAGCAGCCTCCACCCAGCAAGGTTTTTTTGAAAGACCTGCGCACCATGCAAGGAGGTCTTTCAAAAAAATCTTGCTTGCTTGAGGCTGCTGGCTCCCAGATGCCTCGACCAAAGGGGGGGGGACGAGGGGTGACTTCACCCCTCACCCGCTCAGCCCCCTGCTGGGTCAGGAACAGCCAGGATTGGCCTTGCTTCAGCCAACTGAAGTGAAATCTATCCTGGATGTCCGGGTCAGCAGAATTCCAGCCGCTGCTCCCCCTCGCCGCTGCCACCCAGCTGTGGCGAGGGGCGGCAGTCGTGGCCCCAACCCAGCAGGGAGCTAAGCGGACGAGGGGTGAAGTCACTCCTTGCCTGCTCAGCCCCCTCCTGCTTTGGGGGAGCCATACCCCCCCCCAACGCCGCAGCCGGGTGGCGGTGCCAAGGGGGGCCCACGGCTTTACCGGGCAATGTCAGGTACCCCCCTCTCGCCACCTGCTCACCTCCTGCCTTAAAGTGCAGGGGGAACCCTGCCTCCTGCCTTAAAAGTGCAGCAAAAGCTTCGCAACCTGCCACCCGCTTTTGCTCCCCACCAAACCAGCTGCCATTCGCTCATCGCTCGCCACAGTGGGTGAAGGGCAACCAGTTTGGTGGAGAGTAAAAGTGGGTTGCAGGTTTGCCTCCCTGTCCTGTTCTCCTTTTCAGGCACCTGAAAGGAGGAAGGGTGGCAGGGAGGCGAAACCTCTGGGGGAAAAGACACTCCGAGTGCCTGAAAGCAAAAAGGGCCTTCTACTTTCCAAAGCTCAGGGTGTTTTCCCCCCAGGGGCTTCGCCTCCCTGCCACCCTCCTCCGTTCAGCTTTTGGGTGCCTGAAAAGGAAGAGGCGGCAGGGAAGCGAAGCTGCTGGGGGGGGGGAGACTGCCTGCTCCCCAATGCCCTGGTTTTGCCCTTGCAAGCAGGCAGAAACGGCTTCCAAGGGGAAAGCAGGGCATGGGGAAGCAGGCAGAAACCCTCCCAGCACTTGCCACCACAGCAGGGAGCAAGCACCTGGGGGAGGAGGGATGGTGGGGAAGGAGCCATCTGGCTGCCTGCCCCAACCCATCAAAGCAGGGAAGAGCTGGGATTAATCGGTTTCCAGTGAACTCCTAAGGGAAACCATGTTTTGAATTATGAAAATTTAGAATTACAAAAACTCGTTTGGAACAGATTAATTTCGTAATTCAAGGCATCACTGTATTTCATTTGATTGATCCGTGCCATCTTGGGGGAGCCTCTGCCAGTCTGAGTGGGCGGCATTTGGCCAGATCTGATTATCGTTTCTCAGACCAAGGCTGTCCATTTCCTTTGGTCTGCAGCCACCCTGCCCAAGCTTGGCTCTAGTGGTCATGGTGAGAGGGCCCTGGCTTGGGGAAAAGCTTAATGAAATACATAAAAAAACCTTGATAGGCTTATTTTCCTCTGGCACATTATTTGGCTGTGAGTGCCTACTCATCAGAGGCCAGCTAAGCTCGTTGGACTCAGAGTTGCTAACGGTTTACGTAAAAGCTGGAGCTTGAGAAGGAACTTTCTAGGCTGCACCTCTTAGATCCCCCAGCTAGCGTGGGGGCAAAGACCCTTTTGTCCAAGGAGTCAAAACCAGTTATTTCTCCAGTCTTTGAAAAACAAGACAGCCAGTCCGTAGCTCACTTGTCCAAAGCCACCTTGGGTTCTTTCGCAGAGAAAGGCAGGATAGATATATTGTAAATCAATGAAATAAATAAATTTGTCTTTTATTTTTATTTTTTGCTACTCTTGTTCCCGTTCCATCTGCACAACTTCATCTGAAATGATCTGTTTTCCTCCTGCCTGGCTGCTTTTCCCTTTTACAGTTCTGCCACTTTTACCCTGGCTCGTCTCTGTCTACCTGGTTAATCTTAACTGTGGTTAATGCTGGTGCCAGTGTTATTTGACTTACCGAGAGAGAGAGAGAGTCCCAGGTGCAGGTTGCTGTTGTTGAACTACAGCAGGCCTGTCCAACAGGTAGACCAGGGGCTACCAGTAGCCCGTGAAGGGTTCAAAAGTAGCCCACCAGCCGTCAATAAAAAAATGTGAGGGGATAAGTTCTCCACCTCTACCTCACCCAACCCAAGAACCACCACTGCCCCAGCAAAGCTCTGGGTCTGCCAGCCCACTGTCTCAGCCAAGCAGGGCAGTTCAAGGGCCGTGGCACAGTCCCCTGCTCTCCCTACTGGCCAGATGCTCAGAACAGATAAAATTCATAAGTAGAGGTTTTAGTGTAGTAGCCCTCAGGCACTTTCGTCCAGAAAAAGTAGACCTCGGCCCGTTCAAAGTTGGACAGCCCTGAACTACAGGAAGTAACTTGGGCTTCTCTTAGCCATGGTTGATGCCCTGAGCAGTGTTATCTATGTGCCCCTATTGTTTTAATCTGTTTCTTCTAACTGCAGTTTGTTTGATCTTGTCCTCTGAAGTCTCTGGTCCAAGGTGCCATCCCTACCAGTCTGCCCAGTGAGATGCCCCGGCTGATTCCGGTGTTCCCAGGGGGTACTCCACTGCTCCCTCCTGTGGTGACCACCAACATTCCCGTCTCCACTCCGCTCCCTCCAGCTTCTTTTGGCCTTGTGATGGACGCCACAAAGCAACTCTCTTCCTCCTCTGTTCTGGATGCCTTTGAATCACCAGTTGGGGGTAGTGGCAACTCACCTTTGGATTCACTGGATTCATTAGATCTCCTCCCATACACTGAGTCTCGGCTTGATGTCTTGGATGCTTTTGGGACTAGTAGGGGATCGTTGGATGCACTGGATACCTTCACTGTTGGTGAGCCGGGGTGGAGGTCTGTCCCATGTGTTGCCTTATTCCATGACATAGAAAAAGTCAAAAGTGTAATTTTGCAACAAAATTATGCACTGACCAAAATCTTCTTGTGTAGCTCTTTCAGTGAAATGCTAACAATGCAACCCTGGGAGGTGAATTGCATCAAGATAACAAATCACTATAGCTATTATTAAGCACAAACTCAGTCACATGACTCACTATGCAACGAATAACATATCCGTTAATTTCTTAAAGCCATTCCCTTTCAAAAGATCTGCCAGTAGCTTTGCATGGGAATAGTTAAGTAAGATGACTTGGGGGCGTTACGTTCCCGAGTACTTTTATGAGGAATCATCTCCCTTTGGCTCATCTTACATGCTCTGCTGTCACCTGACTTGCTCTCCTCCTTTAGATAACACCCTGTTCATGATGTTTCTTGCAGAGTGCAAGTTACAGCAGGATCCATTTAGTACAGTGCCCATCATCTGTTGGCAAATAATTTAAATAGCAGCAGCATTTATAGAGGGATGTATTTTAGCAAGGACGGGGAATCTATTTTGGGTATCTGCATGATCCTTCCTATGTCCTTATTAACCCTCTGTTGATACATACAATTAGGGATGGACATTTCGTTTCAGAACCAGTAGGTTACGAAATGAACCACGCGAGCCCAGGTGGTCCTCGGAACCTGCTGATACACGCAGATCCAATTGCTTTACCTTTCTCTGTCTTGCGCAGGGTTAAAATCCAACGAGGAAGCATGTTGCAACATCATCTGTGCTAGATCTGTGATGCTGGCCAATCAGGAGCTGTGCAGAGACAGGCATCATCCCGCCTCCCCCTCTGATTGGCCAGCAGCACGAAGCGATGTCGCAGCTTGCTTCCTCATTGGATTTTAACCCTGCGAAAGACAAAGTAAAGCATTTGGATCTGCATGTATCAGACGGTTCCAAGGATCACCTGAGCTCGCGTGGTTTGTTTCGTAACCTACTGGTTCCGAAACGAAATGCCCATCCCTACACACAATTCCCCATTTTCTGAAAGGTACCAACCTGTAGCCAGACTGCCTCACATATTTTGAGACAGTCTCCCTCTGATGTGTGTTGTGGAGCTTCTTAGACTAGTGCAGTGTTGGCAAACCTATGGCACGGGTGCCAAAGGTGGCACTCGGAGCCCTTTCTGTGGGCACCTGACATCGCCCCTTCACAGCCACCTGTATTCAGGTTAAATTACTGTATTGGCCCTTTGCGAAAAATTAGTGGGTTTCGAATCACAGTTTGGGCACTCGATCTCCCGAGTGGTTTGCCATCACTGCTCCATACCATGCATTTAATGCATTCTAAATGTGCAGTGTGGCAAACCTATGGCACGGGTGCCAAAGGTGGCACTCGGAGCCCTTTCTGTGGGCACCTGACATCGCCCCTTCACAGCCACCTGTATTCAGGTTTAAATTGCTGTATTGGCACTTAGCGAAAAAATAACTGGGCTTTGAATCGCCTTCTAAAAGGTTTGCCATCACTGGACTAGTGCGTCATCCTGTGGTCTGCAGATCTTGTGTACCATCCCATGATGGTAAGCCAGACCGTCAGTGTAGGTACCAGTGGCGGTAGGATTTTAGCTTGGCACTTGAACTGGGGTGATGCTTTCTGCTCTGTACCCTCCTCTATTTTAAGAGAGAGGTGGGGCAGGCAAAACACTCATTGCTCTTTCATTTATTCACGTAAGCAGCATATGATAGAAACCACCAGCACCCCACCCAACTTCCAGCCACTGATTAGAGAAGAAAGCAAGAATTATTAGTCTCTAAGCATAGTGCTTAGGGATGGATTAGGGTGACAGCCTCGATGACCAAATGACAAACAGTGGTGGGCTGGAGGGTCCCTACCTGTGCATGAGATACTTTAAAAAAAGCAATGAAGTATTGTCTGTGACTAGCAGCATGAATGAATAACAAAATGGTGCTGATAAACCGAACATCTTAGGAAATGAAGAAGGGAAGGGATGTTTCAGGAGGACCAAAAGGAAAATTAAGGTTGGGTTGAAGTTTTTTTTAAAAAACCCAACAGGGACCAATCTAGAAACCATTTTTCTTTTTAGTGACTGTCTACCCCTTGTAGTAATTCAGTGCAGAAATGGGAGAGGCAGTCTCATCACAGTATATTGTCACATAGGCCCCATTGCATTGAGTGGGAGCTATGCTAATCTTAAGCCTCGTGTATCTCAGTTATTAATAATCTGTGTTTTAAGTGTTAAAGCAGATCTGAACTTGGCTTCTGCTGCTTTTCAGAAAAGAGTTATGCATATGCATTGTACCACTCCTATAGTCGGCAGCAGTATTTTACATTAACTAATTAATTTTGTTTCTCTTTTTAGAGGAAACAAGCAACCAGGAACCACAGCAGCCTGCTAGTGTCCCGAAACCACCCCCGGTGGTAAGTTGTCAGCTTTTCCTGTATGGAGATAACATGAAAGGAGTAGGTCATCTGTTACCCTGATGGTCAGTACAGTGCCAAGTTATAACTTCTCAGGTGCCAATGCTCTGTTAGCCGCCCAGAGTTCCCCGTGGGAAGATGGGCGGGATATAAACTCAATAAATAAATAATAAATAAATGAACCTATTTCATCATGTCCCTGTTTGAAAAAGTGAATTTCTGTAGATTTTAACTCTTACGAATCACTGAACCAAAGTGGCCTACGGCCAGTTTCATGAAGTAATTCTGGAAGTAGAAGTACTGTAACTTCCGGACAGTTCTCACCATTCTTTCTTGTGCACCCTTCCTCTGGAAAGGATCTCTCAGAACACTGTCTGCAGTGTTTTGGTTTTTTTTTTCTCTTTGCAGATCTGTGACTGAGTGTAATCCTGAGTGCAGGATTCACTGAGAGGTCCTTGAATCTGTCCGGTTGCCTTGACCCTTTGACCTGGTGTTTCCAGACCCACCATTCTTTGTAGTAACAGACTACTTTAAGAAATGAATGTTATCAAGTCAATTCTGACTTTCAGCAACCCTTTCCATGGTTTTCTAGGTAGAGGCTGCTCAGAGGGGGTTTCCCATTCCCTTCTTCTGGGTTTTGGTCCTGGGACTGTGCAGCACATCCATGCCTACCTAAGCTGAACCCTAATCCCCACCTCTGGCCCTGCAGCCAGATAAGTAAACCGTTGAACTATCCAGCTGACACACAGACATAGGAAGATCCTAGGGTCAGCAATCAGCATGAAAAGGAAAAGATCATTTTTTTGCTATCAGTAGTGAGGTAAATGAGGTAAATATAATGGATAAATCAGCCAAGAGTTGATTTAACTGATAGATAAGCAATGGGAAACCTGTAGCTGTCAGCCTATTCCGATGTGGCTCTCAAGCTCATTTTAAAACCTGTCTGTAAGTGATCTATTCAGGCCTCTGCAAGACCAGTCCATCAGTTCCTGATGAACTCTTGCTGTTAGCTCTGGCTCTATCCATAGTAGCCTTAAGACAGGCATCACCCCCTCCTGATGTTTTGGACCACAACTCCCAGAATTCCAAGCCTGTATTTCCAATAGCAAAGGATTTTGGAAGTTGCGGTCCAAAACATCTGGAGGGCCGAAGTTTGGACATGCCTGTCTTAAGAGGCTTGTGGTGCAGTGGTTAAATGCCTGTCCTGCAGGTAAAACTGTGCTCACGACCTGGGGTTCAATCCCAGGTAGCAGGCTCATGTTTGACTCAGCCTTCCATCCTTCCGAGGTAGGTAAAATCAGTACCCAGCTTGCTGGGGGGGGGGGCAATGTGTAGCCTGCATAGTGTAGTTAAAACTGCCCAGAGACTACTTGAAGTGGTATGGGGCAGTATATAAGCAGTCCACTTGTTTTTTTAAGTCCTACATGCTGCCAGCTCTTGGCACCTGACAGATTACGACTTAGAGAATGTGGCCCTTAACATTGAAAAGGTTGTCTGCGCCTCCCCATGCGCCCCCATATTTTAGGAACTAAGCCTGACACAGCAACCTCCTCCTATTTTATTCATCTCAGAACTGAAAACTGTTGAGAGCTGGGTGCGTGCACCTGTTGTTGAACATTATTATTATTTTCCCTTTTTAGGCAAACCACGGTGGGCCAAGTCACCCGGCTGTCCCCAAAGTATTGGAACTGCTTATGTCTCAGCCACCGTTGTCTCTGCCCATTACAACCCTGCTTGTGAAGAATCCGCTGGCGTCCACCCACGTCTTCAAACAAGCCTGTCATCTCTGCTATCCCAAAACAGGTTATCTACTCCTCGTGATGTAAGCCCAAAGAGGGTTGGCAAAGCAGGCTCGTTGTAAGCTTGTCCTTCTCTTTGTAGGGCCCAAGGCTGGAGATTATACGTACCGAGAAGGTCTGGAACACAAATGCAAGCGGGACATACTCCTGAGCCGGCGCCGCAACTCTGACGACAAAACCTGGAAGAGAATCCGGCCACGGCCCACCAAGACCAATTTTGTGGGATCTTATTATCTGTGTAAAGGTGCGTTGAAAGAGGGTAGAGATAGGAGGGAGTGGGTGCTGTTGGGTGGAGCAAGATGAAGTATGAGGTGGGGAAGAGGAGGAGGAAGCAACCCATTGTTTTGAAACGGTGCTCTTTATTTACAACAGTGAGCCAATGGAAGGCATCATTTGGTCCATATATTAGAAGGGAGTGGTTAATCCTTCACCCATGGGCCATGAAAAAAGTGTCCTAGAAGTCTGAAAGTTCCTCCAGTGCCAGTTTTCCTGGTTGGTGCCAAGGGGCTGCTGGGTGGAGGGGAAGGGAAAGAAAATGTTATCGTTTAGGCAGCGGCAGCAACACAACATTTGGCTTGGTGTTTCCCCCCCCCAGTTAATATTTGTAAGGACTCGTATACTATCTTTCAATCAAATTCCTGAGTTGAATGAATCAAATTCCCTCCTCTCCAAAATAAGAATAAAATTATTATTTTTTTTAAAAAAGAATGGAAATACACTAAAAGCAGCAAAAATGATAAGATCAACAGACGGACAGACGGACACACACACAACAAACACACACACAGACTGCTAGTCAAGATAAGCTGAAAGAGTTCTGCCAAAATTCATGGGAAAACAACAAATTATTTGTTTGGTTTTGTAAAAAGCATGCTGCTTATATACTGCCCCATATTGCTTAAATCACTTCAAACGGGGCAGTTTGCAATTTAATTATGTCAATTACACATTGCCCCCAACCCCTGCAAGCTGGGTACTGAGTGTACCGCCCTCAGATGGATGGAAGGCTGAGTGATCCTTGAGAAGGCTACCTGGTATTGAACCCCAGCTTGTGAGCAGAGTTTTGGCCGCAGTACAGCAGTATAACTGCTGTGTGATGAGGCTGCCTTATCAGATTAGACAGTGGGTGAACCTTCCTGTAGAGATTCCTGGTATTTGGCTGCTGCCACTGAAGAGGACTGGTAACTTCCCATCATAGCTTGAAGTGGCAGGGAATCATGAGAAGGTCTTGTGAAGCAGAGAGTGTTGTGTAAAGTCAGACATATGTTGGGAATGGCATTTTAAAAAGATTTGCAGTGTCAAGATAAAAGACAGAAGTGCTGTAAGAGAGCTTATAGAAGTTCTCTTATTTTGTTTAGCCATGATCTTTTAATCAGTGTTCTAGCTAAGCATGATTTCTTTCAAATATTCCCTGCAGTATAATGATAGGAAAGAGTGTTGATTTGAATTTCAGTTTAAGCTCTCAACTTTGCAAGGTTGATAAGGTACTCCATCAGCCCACACACACAGTCTAGCATCCTTTGTGAAATGAATGGACACTGTCACAGTATCAGCACATGTACATCTGAGCAAAGTTTGAAAATGATTCTTGTTTCAAGAAATAATTGAATGCTTAAGAGAAACTGGAGTTCAGCTTGCATGTACACATTGTACCAGTTCCACCGGTGAGGAAGAAAAGAGTATATTGCCTTCGTTACACTAATTGTAAGGGTAAGTCTTGCCTGACAAACCTTTTAGAATTCTTTGAAAAGGTCAACAGGCATGTGGATTTGGGTGAACCGGTGGATATTGTCTATCTTGATTTTCAGAAGGCTTTTGACACAGTCCCTTGCCAAAGGCTGCTGAGAAAATTGCACAGTCAGGGGATAAGAGGGCAGGTCCTCTTACAGATTGAGAACTCGTTGAAATCCAGAAAACAAAGAGTAGGTGTCAATGGGCAATTTTCACAATGGAGAGAAGTGAAAAGCAGTGTGCCCCAGGGAATCTGTCCTGGGACCGGTGCTTTTCAATCTGTTCATAAATGACCTGGAGACAGGGATAAGCAGTGAGGTGGCCAAGTTTGCGGATGACACGAAACTTTTTCCAGGTGGTAAAAACCAGAGAAGATTGTGAAGAGCTCCAGAAGGATCTCTCCAAACTGGGGGAATGGGCTGCAAAATGGCAAATGCGTTTCAATGTAGGAATGTGTTTCAATGTTCCACTGCGTCATCTATTCACCTGCTTCTCATGTTGAAGTTTTAATTCTCTATCACCTGAAGGGGCTACCTCTCTCTATGGAGTAGACTGTCCCACTGTCTTTTGTACCGGGCTTTTCTGCCCCACCCCACCATCAGGTCCAAATATAACAACACTGAGCTGCCTAAAACTAACTGGAAATAGCCCCACCGCCCAATTACCTTGTATGTTAACCCGGTCAGTGCAGTAACTTTGGCACTTGAGGTGCAAAATCCTGCACGTGCTTCTATCCCTACATGGGAATAACAACAAAATAAGTAACTATCTGAAGCTTTTTCCATTGGCCTCCCAAAATCGTAGGGTTAAGGCTACCATTTCGCCTTGCCTACTGTTAGAGTTGGGCCTGCTTCTGTTAGATCTGGTCTTGCTGCATCAGCACAGCAACACGTGGCATGTTATTAGCAAGAAAGATGACCCCAAGACGTGGCACCATGAACACTGTTGTTTCTTTTAAACTATTTATAAAGCTTGGGGTTGTGGGAAAAGAAGGGAAGAGAATATATGGGTGGCCAGAGAGAGATTGGTTCTGACCCCAGCCTCCACGCCTTGTGTGGTGGTGTGATGTTTGTTGCTTCGTAGATATGCTTAACAAGCAGGACTGTAAGTACGGGGATAACTGCACCTTCGCGTACCACCAGGAGGAGATCGACGTGTGGACAGAGGAGCGGAAGGGGACTCTTAATCGTGACCTTCTCTTTGACCCACTGGGTGGGGTCAAACGAGGCAGCCTGACCATTGCAAAAATCTTGAAGGAGCACCAGGGCATATTCACTTTTCTTTGTGAGGTAGGACATAGAAAGTGCATAAGGTGCCCTTCCATTGCATCCCTCTCTTATAACAGCACACTAGACCCCAATTGGGCTGCCTTATGTAGAATACTGTTCATTGCCAGTTTTAACCATTTCTGGGTTGTTTTGGTTTTTTTAGTAAAATTCAAACAATTTTTTTATCTCCCATTTTAGGGCTGCATTCCGGATTCTTCTTGTCAGCTACAGCTGGTTTCACATACTTTTGTAGCCAGTGATGGTCTTACCTCTGAAAGTGGCCAGTAAAACAGAGGAATGTCACTGTTGTTCATTTGTTTGTTGGTGCATAATTAGGATAAGCTTTTTGTTCTACTGACTCTGCAGAGAATCATTGTTTTCTAGAGAATAGAGTGTTTGGAGTCCTTGAACACGGGAGAACAGGGGCCCATTGATTTTTCTGAGAGACTTTTGGCAAATTGCAACTTATTTGACTTAATGCCTCATTTCTTTTAACAATCTCTTTCACAAGGTGGGCACAAGATGGATTGATCTCAGTGGAAGGAAAGGGGGTAGTGGACTGAAATTGCGGTAGTAATTTCCAAGACATCTAAGATTGTGAAATCCACTTCTGTTTGTGCATTTGCAGATCTGCTTTGACAGCAAACCCCGGATAATCAGTAAAGGGACCAAGGAATCTCCAGCCGTGTGCTCCAATTTAGCTGCGAAACACAGCTTTTATGATAATAAGTAAGTGGGCACGTTTTAGATTAATATTGTGTGCGCAGAAAGACCCATTATTTGGGCAGTGCAAGAAGGAATCTACTAGGATTGGTTAATCCTTTCACCGTCCATATCTGGAGGCAGGGAATACGGGATGCCGAAAGAGTTTTCGTTTAATCTGGAGCCCAGTTAGAATCTTGTTTCCTGCTTCCAGGAAACCCAGGTCAGTACCTCCTCTTGAGGTCTGTCTGTCTTTCTTGGCTGTCCAGTTTCTTCCTGTTCTTGTTTCCCTTTGCCTTTTCTGTGACTCCATTTGCTTACTAGCCCCTGTAGTTGTCATCTGGAAGGAAGAACCCTCTTTGGCTTTTTCTAGTTCTGCCTCCCTTACTCTCAGATGGCTTTTACCTGGTTCTCAAGTCTGGCAAAAGTGATGAGACCGTGCCTGCCAAAGCTGACAGAACAAAGGCTGGCACTAAGACTGGAAGACTCTGTTTCACCTTCGCTACAAATCAGTCTGGCAAGCTGTGCTGGCCCTGCAGGTCCTGGAAGCTTTTGGAATTTGATAGAAGCCAATATTAGACTTTCTTCGCCCTGGAGTTTGCAAGGGAGCAGCCCTCATACTCCAATAATGCCTTCCTCTCCACTAGGAACAAAATCAAGTTGTTCATGGAAAGGAGACTTCCCAATATTGCACTTTCTGCCATTCCCCTCACCTCCTCCCAAGTCTGCCCAGTCTGTGTGGGCCCCACTGTTTTCTTCACCCTACAGGCAGAGCACCACTTTGAGCTATTCCCCCCCCCTCCGGCCCCTCCTCAGCACAGAGTAGTATACCATGGTTTAACGAAGCTGGTCCTTTCATGTGATTTCAGCCGCTGCTGTTTCTTTACCTTTCCAGTCAGAAAGCTCAGCTGCCCTGAACATGGCGTCCTCTTGGTTGGGATTCGGGCCTGGACACGTCTGCTTTCTAACCAGTTAGAAACAGGCCCTGTTGCGTGCCCCTCGCAAGTCCCAGGAGGCTGCTTGCGGAACCTTTCAGTGGTTTATCAGAAATCTAGCAGTTTTTGAGTGAGAGGCCTGTTCAGTTTCTTGGGCCCAAACACAGTTTCGTGGAAGCACAGGCAGGCCTCCTTTCTGAAGTCGATTCCTCCAGCAACATGCTTGCCTCCCTCGCCCATTCCTCTGAGGACTACAGAGAGGAAGACTCAGACTTTCTGTATTCTCTTTGTAGGGATTCCACTTCTTCTCCCATGCCTCTTCCATCTTATAGGGAGGAGGGGGAACAATTGAGCAGATTAGAGGGATTGTCTCTGCCTTTCCATCCCACCTCCTGTTGCAAGATGATTGGGATTTATTCCAGCTGGGGAGGAAGGCACCCCAAGTGGCTCAGAAATTCTAAATCAACAAGTGATTTAAGCTGTCCAGGGACTTGAAACTGAGATCAGTATCGTAATACAGTACACCTTCTGGCCAAAGAAGAGAGGCTTGGGCAAACAGATAATGTTGCATTCCTTGAGACTTGTGCTAGTTCTGTTTTTATCTCTGTTTATGATTTTGTTAGCACTCCCTTTCTCCATCACCTTCATTTACTCTGGATCTCTGGAAGTTGAATTACTTTAATTTATTTATTTTTGAGTATTTTTACCCCACCTTTCTCCTTGGCAAAGGACCCAAGGCAGCTTATAGTAAGGAGAGAGGGAATTGAGGGGTATCTTACAGCATTAGAAGGCAACATTAAAACTAACAATTGATAACATAGTGTCAATGCAATCACACGAGAAGAGATATAAAACATGAAGTTATAAGTGGTAATAAACAAAAGCCTGTGTAGTCATGTATGGTAGTTCATATAAAGGTGCATAATAGGTAGTCTATTATTCAGGGAAAGCTTGCCTGAAGAGAAAGGGCTTTGCCTGTTTCCAGAAAGACAGCAGGGATGGGGCAGTCCTGGCTTCCAGTGGAAGGGAGTTTTAGAGTCTGGGCACAGGAGCCTAGACGGCCCTTTCATGTGTTCCCATGCAACGTACCTGTGAGAGTGGCAGGATGGAGAGAAAGGCGTCTCCTGATGACCTTAGCTCCGGAGCCAGCTCATACTGTGAGATTCGATATTTGAGGTAGCTTGGACCCAGGTCATGTCATGCTTTGTAGGTTAAGGTCAGCACTTTGAATTGTACCTGATAGCTGATTGGCAACTTTGAATTGTGCCCGATAGCTTATTGGCAGCCAGTGGAGCTGCTTTAGTAGGGATGTAATGTGATCTCTGTAACCACCCGTCAGCAATCTGGCTGCTGCATTTTGGACCCATTGAAGTTTCCTGAGACTTTTCATTGGAAGTTGCACTGCCCTGTGCTATAGCAAGGAAAAGATTTCTGAAAGAGGATTCCAGATTCCAAGAAATTTCTTCCAGTATCTGTTTCTTGTCTACTGATCTGAAAGGTGATAGAATTCCTTCCTTGTGCCTAATACAATGGGTCACCCTGGTAAAAGCCCAATAGACTGTTCCTGGTACCTATTAGCTAAGCCGCTTTTGCTAGAGTTCTCCCCTCCTTTAAAATCTTGAATAGCGAGACTAGGTTTTCTGAAGGATTGCTTTTTTCCAGCTGTATCAACTTACTTGAGTATTAAGGTCAGGACTGGAAAATCTGTAGCCAAATGTTGATGAGTGAATACAACCAAGAGGCCCCTGGGTCTCGAGGGAATTGGAGGTGAGCAGCAGCTGGAACCCAGCAATTCCACAGCCCAGCTATACACTGCACGAGATGTAAAGTATTATTATGATTAAATATCCATTTCCTTTTGCTAGGTGTCTGGTTCATATTGTGCGCTCCACCTCCCTGAAATACTCAAAGATCCGTCAGTTCCAGGAGCACTTTCAGTTTGATGTGTGCCGGCATGAAGTACGGTATGGGTGCTTGCGTGAAGACAGCTGCCACTTTGCTCACAGTTTTATAGAGCTTAAAGTTTGGCTGCTGCAACAGTATTCTGGTGAGTGGTTCAGCTGCCTCAGCCTATGGGCAGGAGGGAGAATGTTCCAAAGTTGCCTAAAAAGATAATTTTAATAGGGCCTCTGGATGAAACTGTTTGTATCTCTTGATTGATCAACTTTTAATATAAAACACACTTTTGAAACAATATTTTGTGTGTGTGGGGGAACCCTAGAGGTTGTAAGCTCTTAACACATGTCTCTTTTATCATTCTAGGAATGACCCATGAAGACATTGTGCAGGAATCTAAAAAATATTGGCAGCAGATGGAAGCGCACACCAGCAAGGCTAGCAGTAGTATGGTAAGGATTGAAAGGGGCAGTGCTTATGATTCTTCTGGATGGGCGTTCTTCATCCGGGCACTTTCTCTGAATAAAACAGACAGCACTAGGAACATCTGCAAGCGATAGGCAGCTACAGCTTGTATTTATTTTCATGTATTTCAAGCAAGCTTGAATATTTTCTGATTTTTCTCTCCATGTGAAGAGCTTTATGTGCAGTTAGCCTGTGGAATTCACTAGCCCAGCTTGAACCACGAGGAGAGACACTTAAGACCTATTGAATCCTCTCTGGCACAAACTATTCTGGACTGTCACCAGTATCTTGGAGATATTCCTCTGCAAACATTTGGCAGATCATGTGATGATAGTGACCAACAGAGATGATTTTAAAGCAAGATGGGCCTCCCCACGGGTGGGAAGGTAAAGCTGTTAGTCCCGATCAGAGGCTCATGTTTCGAAGTACCAGTTGGCAGCAGAACAGCAACAAGAAAGCAGTTGTTCTCATGTCCTAAGTTCAGTGTGGGTGAATCTATGGCATGGGTGCCAAAGGTGGCATGTGAAGCCCTTTCTGTGGGCACATGACATTGCCCCTTCACAGCCACAGCACTTCCCCCTCCGCTCAGAGCACGCCCCTGTGCTTTGTGCAGAGAGCCGGGCAAAGGGGAGGCAGCGGCTTTTGGGCTCGTTCATAGCCCAAGTTTACTCTCCAGCCACGCTGCTCTGGGCATCCCAAAAGCGGTGTGGCTGGAGAGTAAACGGGGGCTACGAAGGAGCTCACAGACCGCTACCTCCCCATCACCCAGCTCTCTGAACGGAGCCATTTTGGCAGTCTCGAAACGGCTCTGTGCAGAGAGCCAGGCAAAGGGGAGGCAGTGGTTTGTGGGCTCCTTCGTAGCCACAGATTACTCTCCAGCCACGCTGCTCTGGGCATCCCAAAAATAGTGGAAAATTCAAAATCCTGCTCTTCAATCCTTGCTTTCCTGAAGGGTGCTACCCTTTGAGAAAGCAAGGATCAAAGAGCCAGGGGTGCTACCCTTCAGGAAAGCAAGGATCAAAGAGCAGGTTTTTGAATTTTCAATGGCCACAGCAGCCTCACTGTGGCTGTGGAAAATTCAAAAACCTCCTTTTCAACCCTCACTTTCCCAAAGGGTAGCATGGGGTGCTGCCCTTCGGGAAAGTGACGCTCGAAGAGCAGGCTTTTGAATTTCCCACAGCCACAGCACCCTTGCTGTGGCCGCATGAAATTCAAAAGCCTGCTCTTCGATCCTTGCTTCCCTGAGGGTAGGATCCGAAGCATTTGTAACCCAGGCTACCACTATATTTAGGTTAAATTGCCATGTTGGCACTTTGTGAAAAATAGTGGGTTTTGATTTGCAGTTTGTGCACTTGGTCTCTAAAAGGTTCACCATCACTGTCCTAGTTGTAGATTTTTCCCATAACCATTGGATTGGCCACTGTGGGAAACAAAATACTGAAAGAGATAGGCATGTTGCTGATCTAGCAAAGCTGTTCTTATTTTCTTTATATACAGTACTTTCTAGAGCAAGGGTGGGATTATTCCATCTCTCCACAGAGGTTCCCAGTGCAGTCTACTGAACATATCTAAGAAATCAGTCTCTGGGTACCCAACCATCCTGGTGTGTGAAAATAACTTTTTTTGCCTTCCCAAAGTTGAGGGATCCTATCTGTGGGGTTCCCAGCCTGCCTTTTATACTACTTCATTGTCTCTACACGGGGAAGAGGAGAAGTGATCCCAGCTTGTACATTAATGCTTCAGGTGAAGAGCTCTTCACATCACTTGGCTTGCAGAGAGCTGAGGAAGGGGGAATCCAGAACTAACACCATTGTTCTAGAGAATAAAGAATGATTATATATTAACCCCAGGAGAAGTGTTTATGCAGCCCTGCTGTAGTATATTCATATACTGTAGTTAAATAGTGTGGCTCTTGCTTGTGATTCATCTATCTCCAAGAAGAATATGGAAGGCAAACTATGTTAAGGCAAAGATTGTCAAATCTGCCACCAATCTGAAGTAGATTGGGAAGGATTTCAGATTCCCAGTTATTTCATGTTAGGAGTAAATAAAATGACTCCTGTTCTGCCAAAATCATACTTCTGAAACGGAGAAAGGTTGCTATAACCTGGAATAGATTTTGATTTTGTGTGGAAGAACAGAGAGTTCTTAATTTCTGGCACAGTACTTAGAACAAATCCCTAGGTTCAGAATTCTTTATTCTCTTAAGTGTGTATATTTTGAATTCATCTGCTCTGGATGGAGCCTGATGATCTACTTTTGAAAAAAAAAAAGATCTACTAAAATCTGTCCATGCATTTTATACAGCCCAATGTACAGCCCAGAACATATAAGACATATTCAAGTTAAGAACAAGGAATTAGAAGAGGCATATTAGAACATTAAAAGTTAACATTAAAGCTACAAAGAGCATGCCAAAACAAAAAAAAATGTATTAAGTAAACATGGAAACACTGGTGTTCTTATGAAATCTTTTATGAACCTATTTGACTGAAGACACATCCAATTTTTTCTCATTTCTCTCTAAGTAACCATAGCACAGATCATCTGCTCATATTCTGGAATGCTTTAGCAGTGGATAGAAAAAAAGGGTGTTTTAAGCATTTAAAAAATAAAAATAAAACCACCACGACCCCAAAAAAAGGGAAATGAGAATCCAGACCCCAAGAACCTTGGAAACAAAATTTTGATCAGAAAAAATATTTATTTATTTATTTTAAGGCTTATATACTGCCCGTCTTCCCAAAGGAACTCCAGGCGGTTCACAACTTTTAACTTTTTTTAGCGGACAAGTAGCTCATGGAAGTTTATGACTGGCAGGGATGTGCAGGAGAAATGCTTATTGATCTGCAAAATCCACATGGCACTTTAAAAAGTGCTACTGTGCTGTGTAATTATAACCTTTTTGCTTTTCTCGCGGGTGGCACTTGAAGCCCTGGATGAGTGCCTGGCTGGTGAGTACACAAAAGAAGCCGCTTTGGATTAAAACTGCTGCTGGCCTAGAACACCCAGTTCTTTGCGCGCTAATGATTTCTGGAAGGTGTGGCTGGTAAGGAGAGAACAGAGCAGAGAGGGTGGGGGGACCTTAACATGCTCTTAGAGTGTGTGCTTGGCAGATGACAATGCATAACATTTCCTTCCACTAGATGTCTCTCATTCCTGCTGTCGGCCATTTTCCTCAGAGAGGGACATGTTTTGGCTTGTCCCGTGAAGATTACATGTGATTGTGGCTGGGTGCTACTATAGCAACGCAGAACAGTTATTTAAAATGTACAACTGCCCTTATGCAAGATCTTCCTTCTTCTTTAGCAAAATCATTGTGCTTTACACTGTTGAGTTCAGGCTAATCCCAAACTTTTCTTGTATCAGAATAATTTAGCCAAAATTCTGAGACAAGCAGAGATCCAAATCACCATTCTTTTGTTCAGCTGGATAAAGGAAGGGGTCGACCTTTCCCCCTGAAGCAGAAGGAAAAAATCGCAACTAACAAGCGCAGGGTACACGTTTAAGTACAGAAAGCATGAGATGCCCCTCCCCAATCAACAATATTCGTTAGGCAAGCTGTAACTCTTTGCTAGAGACATCCTAACCCATTCTCCTTGCACCCCACATTGATGTCCTTGAACATATAACACAGGGTCTTCTTTCTCTCTTGCCAAGGCGCAAACATTCCCATAAAGTTGAAACAGTTTCAGATAGCTTACAAAGCACAATAAGGTACACATACAAGGCATACAGAGGAATCAACATGGCATCACTTTGGTTCATTTGAATCTGTTTTTATTAATTCCTGGTCTCAACAACACGGAAGAAGGAGTGGAATACAGGTGAGTTGGGGGGGGGCTTGATTCAGGCCACAACCACGAGTGAGGAGGAAAGGGGAGCTTAGTTATCTATGGGCCTTTTCACACGACCCCTAAGATCCGCTGGCCACTTAAATTCGGACCAGAGATCTTGGGGGTTCGTTGCTCTTCCTACATCCCCACCCCTCCACACTTCCTTGCTCCTGTCTGCGTGAGGGAAGGGAGAAAAAAAGAGAGGAAAAAATGCAGGCTCACCTCCAAAGCCACCCAGAGCCTCGTCGTCGTCCTGATTCCTTCTCTTAAAGGGGCGGGAGGCAAAAACAACAACAAACAGAAGCAAGGAGAGTCCGGCACTCACTCCCTTAAATCCGCATCAAGGATTTTCACCCTCCGAGAGCAGGTACATGAAAAGTGCGCTGGGACACGCTTAGGTGGGCGTGGTCGCACTTAATTTTCTGCAAACTCCAGAGCTGGTGAGGAAACAATTGTAAGCTCAGGAGCTGGCAGCCATTTGCGGCGGAGTTTAGGGGTTGTGTACAAAGGCTCTTTATTTACGGTCAAAGGGGACAAGAAAGGAGATACAAATGGAGCAAGGTAACCATTTATCAGAGACATTCTTTCCCACCTTGCCAGAACTACGATAGGTATCATCCCTTCAGCTTTTAGCTCCTTTTCCAAGGAATTGTTACCTCCCAGCTCAGCAGAAGGTTAGAAGAACGCTGCACTCAACAACAGCATGGTTTTGCCTTTCGTTGTCTCTCCTCTAAACAGCTTAATCTGGCATAGTGCTCATTCATTATTAGTTTTGCTTCCAGCTAAACAGCTTGTCATGGGTAGGAGCGGTGGATCCTTCTGCAGAGAGAGAAGAGTATTGATGAATGTAACTTCTTATGAAGGGCATGAGTTCTGTATCCTTAGAACTTAATAGCTGGACCCTCTTGTCCCTTTTTCTACATCCTTGCTCTTGAACTATGATAAATTAGATTTGGAAAAAGCTACAAGGACAACTTCAGGTAGCAAAATCATCCTACCTTTTTGGACCTGTGAACCAGACACACAGCTACCTTGGACTCATTTTGTAATGCTTTATGTATTCACATTTGATATTGAACTGGCTGCAACTTATTAAAGCAAAGCTGGTACAAAGCTTTAATAACATTACAAGAGTACAACAAACAGATTGACTTCCTTCCACCAAATATTCAGCTAGTAACTTTGGAACAGACGACACCGATTCTTATCTACAGTCTTTGCATGCCCTAAGAAAACACACAAAACTAAGAACCCAACACATGTAATTTTAACTACTAGCCCATGGGACAATTTGGGTAGAAAATATTCTCCAGAGTATGACAAAGTTGGATTTGTTCAGATCCTGGAGCACTGTGTAAGAAGATCACACTGATTAAAGCCTTATAAAGCTCCTTCTAATGAGCACTGGCAATTCAGAGTGCCTCTTCCAGGAACCATAAAGTGAGGTTTTCAGAGGAAAGCAGCCCAAAGGCTTTGATTGTGCTTCCTTGTCAGGTAAACCTGGGTTTACCTGGCAAAAGGAGGGGAAAGAAATTTAGTAAGCATATGCTCATTATAATGATGGTATTTGTAAAGACAAGATACATACCAGAACAGATGAGTGATATGTGGAAATAAGAAGCTTCTGAGCATCCAGCTGATTAACAGCCCATCAGCTCCAAAGAATAGGAGCAGCTATTGTCATGGAGCCAACATTACAATATAAATTTTGCAATCAAACCACTCCAATTATGTGCTTTACAGTTCTGGCACAACCATGCTTCGTTCTGTTATTCCAAATAAGGCAATTGGCATACTTCATGGAGAAAGGGACGAGGTCTAGCTCAGTAGCAGAACAAACAAAACCTTTTGTCATGAAAAGTTTCAAGGTGAAGTGTGCCTGTTCCCTGTGGCTTCTAGCCTTTTCTTCTTTCAGGATGTCCGTTCCACCCACCTTTCAGTATATTTCCTCCCACCAAAAGGCACTTGGCACTGTGTAATCACACCTTTCCCCATCTCAACAGGGGGGCTTTTTACACGACCCCTAAGATCCGCTGGTCCCTTAAATTCGGACCAGAGATCTTGAGGGTTCGTTGCTGTTCCTCCCTCCCCACCCGCTGGGCACTTCTTTGTTCTGTCTGCGTGAGGGGGGGAGGAAAAAAAAGCCTTAGAGACAAAAGAATAAAAGGCTTACCTCTGGTTGCTCCGACCTCCGTTTACTTCCTGGTTCCTCTTTAAGGGGCGGAGGCAAAAGAAAAACAACAGAAAGAAGCGAGGAGAGCTCAGGCAATCTCCGCATCAAATATTTTCACTATAAAAAAGCAGGTACAAGAAAACTGCTGTTTGGTCGCACTAAGTGGGCGGGGTCGCACTTAATTGTCTGCATACTCCGGAGCTGGTGGGTAAACATTTTTATTGTCCAGAGCTTGCAGCCATTTGCGGCGGAGCTTAGGGGTCGTGTATAAACGCCCAGGAAGTCCTTTAGAGCAATGGTCCATATGCTTATAATCTTGAACATAGATTATTCCAATGTTCTCTACATAGGGCTACCCTTGAAGGCAGTTCAGAAGCTGCGATAGGTGCAAAACACCACTGCCAGACTGGTTTTTGGAATTTCTCTTTATGACTGTATAACCCCCATACTAGTATATCTGCACTGGTGCATCTAGACCATGTTCAAGGTGCTCATGGTAACTTTTTAAAGCCCTTAACAGGTATGGACCTTGTTAGGTGGCTGAGCACCTCTCCCTCTAGACACCCACCTGTCCCACCAGCACTACCCAGAAGAAGACCTGGAAAACAGTTACTCAAGACTGGCCTTCCCTGTGGTGACCCCTTCACTCTAGAACTCCCTCCCACCAGAGGTGCAGTTAGGTTTTAAGATATATTTGAAGACCTGGTTGTTTTCCCAGGCCTTTCACTACTTTCGCCCTAATCAAGTAATTTTATGTATCCCTTTTGCTGCCCACCTGCCATTATTTTTTCCTTTTCTTGTGGTTATGTCTGGAATTTCATTTTATTTTGTTGCTCTTATCATTCTTTATCATTGTTCATCTTCTTAGCTGCCTAGAATAGTAATCTAGCTACTAGTTGGGCAGGATATAAATTTAAGTGGTTTTGAGGTTTTTTCTTAAAGAATGGCATACTTTTAATAGTACTCTCAAAACTACTGATGCTTACAACCCTCAACTACTGTGTTTCAAAATAAAATAAAATAAATATAAAAATAAATGAAACCACTCTTTTCTTCTTCCATCTCTGTGTTCCTATTTTTCCTCTGAGTAATTTCTTCCTCTTAAGTACATGATGTACAGCCCTGAGAAAATAATAATGTGTTTCAGCCTCTGATTTCCCTTCCTTCTTTGTCTTTTCCCCTCTCCCTTTCATAATTTCAAAGCAGACACAACTGCCCTTCACCAGTTAATAGTTTTTTCCTCCCCTATTCATATTGATGGTCATTCAGACCTGAATGCCTTGAATATTGGAAACAATCATTCAGAATAGAAAGCAGGGGACAGTGTTTTGCTGAGACCAAAGAGCTGACATCTGCAGTGCATCAAACTACCTTTGATGAGCAAGATGAAACAGTGAAAATACATTTGTTTATTTATTTTTGAGTATTTTTACCCCGCCTTTCTCCTTGGCAAAAGACCCAAGGCAGCTTATAGCAAGGAGGGACAATATATAGTCCATTACAATTCAGACATAATCAGTTTGAGAAACAGGAAATTGAGGGGTATCTTACAGCATTAGAAGGCCACATTAAAACTAACAGTTGAATAGCATACAGTAGTGTCAATGCAATCACACAAGGAGATATATAAACACAAAGTTATAAGTGGTTATAAACACAACATCTGTATAGCCATGTATGGTAGATTCATAAAAATACACCGTAGGTAGTCCATCCACTTCTGCTTGGTACTTTGGCCAGAGTCTTTGTTAAGTGCCTCCATGTGTGTCAATCAATCACCTTTCACATAGTGGGCAATGGTGGAGAGAACTTTTGTCTGGAAATAAGCATCAAAAATTAGATATTTAGTTGGTACCAGAGAGTACTTGAAGCTCTCTGGGCCAGTATAGAAGCAGCCTGGTTCTAGCCTGATTCTGTCTCAGTGTCTTCATATTTTCCAATGTTGTTTTGATATTTATTTCTATTTGGTTATCCTTGTAAAAGAATATACACATGAAAAATACTTGATCGTAATGCATCTAGATTATTTGTTTATTGAACAGAGAGTCCTCATTTAACCTTGCCTTTCATTCTTTTCTGATTTTAGGCTTCCACGAGGACTCCCACATCAAGTACTTTTGACCTTCAGATGAAGTTTGTATGTGGTCAGTGTTGGAGAAACGGCCAGGTGGTGGAACCAGACAAGGAACTCAAATACTGTAGTGCCAAAGCACGCCACTGGTAGGTGTCCTTCTCTATTCTGCTATCTCCCTTTATCACAGAATGTCCACTGTTATGTTCCCCTCTTCATGTAATTAATTGCTAGAACTTTCCTTTTCAGTAGATTGTGGAAGCGTCTTTGGCTATTAATTGAGGTGGTGCCAAGCCTATTCACCGTTCTGGAGATGATGAAATTAGAAATCATAGATAGCAATTGGGCCATTAGGTTGGCATTTATGGCACTTTGCTGATTTTAATGCAGTATTTTCCAAATTTTAGGTAAAAGGGAAGCATTTTTGATGAAAACTGGAGGCAGGCATTAGTATAGGCATCCTTCAGTCTTGAGAGACTATGGGCCTTTTCACACGACCCCTAAGATCCGCTGGCCCCTTAAATTCGGACCAAAGATCTTAGGGGTTCTTTGCTCTTCCTTCCTCCCCACCAGAGAAAGAGAGGAAAAAATGCAGCTCACCTGGAGGAGCTTCCGGGAGCTCTGTTTCTCTTCCGTTTCTCTTCTGCTTGCTTTTTTCCCTCCCACCTCTTCTCTTAAAGGGGGTGGGAGGCAAAAAACACACAAGCAGAAGCCAGGAGAGCCCCGCACTGACCAGATTAAATCCGGACCTGGGGATTTTCACCCACCTCAAGCAGGTACAAGAAAGTGCAGCTGGGTCGCACTTAGGTGGGTGGGGTCGCACTTAATTTCCTGCAAACTCCGGAGCTGGTGGGAAAACACTTGTAAGGTCCGGAGTTTGCAGCCATTTGCTGCGGAGTTTAGGGGTCGTGTATAAAGGCCCTATGATATCATGCTCTGTATAAATGGCATGTTCTTTCCACACTGCGTGGAAAGCTGAAGTGGCCTCTTCAGGCAGGCATTAGTGTTGGCCTATAAGGTACACCACTCCCTTATCAACTGCCAGATAACTGGGAAGGCAGTTGCAGGGCAGTCCATTTTAATATTACATCTTGTTTGTGTGTTCATGTATGTATTTATTTATTTTAGAGTATTTTTACCCCACTTTTCTCTTTGGAAAAGGACCCAAGGTGGCTCACAGTAATGATGGACAATGTACAATCTAGTAGTACAATTAAGATACATTCAAGTATAGTGGTACCTTGTATAAAGGAAATAATTCGTTCCAAATGAAATTATGTTAAGCAAATTTTTCTTTATACAAATTTCCCATAGGAATGCATTGAAAATGGAGTAATCTCATTTTTATGTTGTACAAATTTGCCCCATAGGCGATTCTATTAAGCAAATTTCCCCTATCTCCGGAATTTTTTTATGTTGTACAAATTTTTATGTTATACAAACCCTTTGTTATACAAGGGTCCACTGTATTGAGAACAGGGATTTGGGGGACATCTTACAGCATCAAAAGAAGACAACATTACATTAAAGCTACAAGAGAACAAGAGCAGTTAAAAAGAGAGTAAAATTCCATGTAAAAGTTTTGAGTGATGGAAACTAACACTGAAAACATAGTGTCAATGTAAGCACACAAGGTTATAAGTGGTTATAAACACAAAGTCTGTGTGATCGTATAGATTCATCTAAAAGACACATAATAGGTAGTCCATCATTACTTTTTCCTCTGCAGGCACAGGAAAGAACATTTCTTTTCCAAGTGATATATTAAGGTGATAGTCTGGTCCTTTAAAACTGCCAGTATGGGTGGTGTTGAGGGAGTTCTTGTATTTTTTGCCCTTCCTTCAAGATAACTTATTAGTCTCACAAGCTATATTCTAGTAAGGGAAGGAGGGAACAGTGTTGCACAGGGCACTGCACTCTGGATATCGTACCATTGACACTTACTGATATATGCCATAGTTTCAGGAATTATCAGACAGTCTTCCTGTAGTGCAAACCTGCTTAATTTGATTTGTAGGTCATTGAAGTTTTGGGATTGTCTTTACAATGTGTTTAGAGATACAGGGCTAGAATATTTATATGAATGTGGCTTGTTCTAATTTATCTTTGTATAATTCATTTCAGTTAATAATGTTTTTCCGTTTTTCATGGCCAGAGCTAGGAAAAGTTGTTTTTTTCCAGACTGTCAGAATCCACCCGTAACTTTGAATCCCCGGACATTGACCGTGCTGTCTGTGGGCTTCTGGGAGCTGTAATTCAAAAACTGCAACTTTTTAAAGCTCTGTTTATCGCACAGAAATCCCTTTCTTCCCATATGTAATTCTGCGTATCATGATTCAAATTATTCCCTGGTTTCCCGAAAGACGAGACACGGTAATAAGAACGAATGAATTCTAAAGTGCGAGCGATGTAATGTTTTGGTATCAAGCTTGCTTTTCTCATCCTTTCTCTCAAACCATTTCTCCCTTGTAACACAGCTGGACCAAAGAACGCCGGGTCCTTTTAGTGATGTCCAAAGCAAAGAGAAAGTGGGTATCCGTCCGACCACTACCTTCCATCCGCAACTTCCCTCAGCAATATGATGTAAGTAATACATCTTTAACAGACCACCCCTGTCTTTTTATTCAGGCTTGAATGGGGTATGCAGTGTGAAAAGAATCAAAATCCAGATGCTGGAGCAGGTGGTGGAAAGGATAATGCCAAAGAAGGGCTGGCCAAGGCCAAGATAAGTCAGTAGTAGAGTGCTGAGACAATATTGGATGCCTGTTGGAACCACCTATCAGATTTGGCTCTTTATTAATATATTTATCTCTTGAAGAACTAGTTAGCATGGAAATTGGATGTGATGTTTCACCTGAGATCATCCTACTCCCATTACGGCAAATGTAATGTTTATAAAAAAAGTTAGTAGCATTCCTGAGTTTGTTTATTATCAGGGGTAACATCAGTTTCTGGGGTGTGAAGAACTGACTTCAAGTTGATTCAAGTATGTGTTTTACAAAAGAGCTTGTGAAGAAGGAGAATCAACTTGTCAGCAGCTAAGCATGTGACAGCAGTTTGTTGCACAGCACATCTCTTTTCCAAAGAAGGAGGAGGGTTCAAAGGACATACATACTTTGGCAAAGAGTGAACAAGAATGTGGAATTTGATTTCTGCTATGAAGAAAAATATTGTTTTTCAGACTGTGCTTAATCTCATCCAAAAGGGCAGGTAGACACAAGGTCCTAAACAATTTCACTTGTTTCTCCTGATTGCTAAGAGGTTGCGTTTGTGCATTTTCCTGGGAACAATTATTAAATCTGTTTCTAATTTGAATGTCTGCCTTATTCCTGCTTCAAGACCAACATCTTCTGTTTGCACATGTGAGTGATGATTAAGAACAAATGACCTACGGAAAAAGAGAACTTACAAGCAGTGCTTCAGAGATCCTTCTGTAACTTGGATGAACACTGTTGGCTACAAATGGGGAATAGTTGGCTTTGATATTGCCCGGGGATGTGGTTTTCTTCTAACAGATGAAACTTGCATATTATTATTATTACACAAAATGAAAATATTCTTAAGTATACCCAGATGCCCATGTTAAAGGGTGCTAGGATGACTGTACTGGATCCCAGAGCTTGTTAAAGGTCAACATAATTTTCATCCTTCTTCATGTAGCCTAAGTCATTTGTGTGCTTTTTGGTGTATGCTTAGCTGCTAGAAAATGACTGATGTGGATGTCCATTTGAGAGGAAGGAATCCACTGCAGGTATATGTCAATATTTATAGGGCGTGACAACTGATTTGAAACTGCAACTTCTCCTTTGTAGTGCAGCTCTCATGTGGTTGAATCGAGGATCACTGGTGCCTGGATTCATGCCCCTGGCTTAGTCAAAGCCTGCTTTGAGCAGTCTAAGCTTCTTACGAAACAGGGGAATCTAACCTTGATTTGGCTCTGTTTCCTGAATGCAAGAAGAGATCTGACCCAAAATAACTTTCAATGTGGGTGAAAGGAGGAGGGTTGCCTGGTCAGTCTCTGCAGCTTGTACCTGAGCTTTGTCGTGACCATGTTCCTCTCAACTCTTCTGCTTCAAAACATGGCATGATGAATTGGTGCTGCCACTATTCTTAATTTATTGAGCTTCCCTCTCTTTTAAGAGTAGATCTGAGTGTAGATCTACATGGTGGAATGCAGCTGCATTGTTTTGGGAGTTCTTTCCTACCAAACTTCTGCAGAGGGGTTTATAACAAAGTGGAGGGAACTGGGGCATCCACTGGTGGCAAAAGTATAAATGGGAGACAAGACTTCAACATGCATAAAAATGTCAAAATAGACTTTATTCTAAGAAGATCAGGGTCAGCGTGTTTTGGCTGTGGCCTTCTTCACAAGCTAAGCATAAAACAAAGAGATATACAGTGGTGCCTTGTATAAAGGAATTAATTTGTTCCAAATGAAATTATCTTAAGCTAATTTTCCTTTATACAAATTTCCCATAGGAATGCATTGAAAACAGAGTGATCCCATTTTTATGTACAGATTCGCCCCATAGGCAATTCTGTTAAGCAAATTTCCCCTATCTCCGGAATTTTTTATGTTGTACAAATTTTGTGTTATTTTATTTATTTATTTATTTAATTTATATGCCGCCCACTACCCAGAGGTCTCTGGGCGGCTTACAATCCAAAGAATAAAACAATTTAAAATAGTTAGAAGTAAAATATCAATAAATCATCAAGCAATAATAAAAGCCTTACACTAAAATCATTATACAAACTGTTTGTTATTCAAGGGTCCACTGTACAGTATATTCATTTAAAATCATTTTAAAACATTTGGTTATGGATAGTTACAGCCATCTTAGAAGGTGCTGTTTGGAGTCCCATCATCAGAAGTCTGAGAAGGAAGGGGAAAAGTTGCTGAAGAATAAAGAACTAGGGGGATAAGGAAAAGAAAATTCTAGAGGTTGAAAAAAAGAAGAATAACCGAGAGAAGAATTCCACTTAGCTTTAGCTGGATGTACAGAAAATAAAATCCTCTTGTCCTGGGTGCTTTTACACGACCCCTAAGATCCGCTGGTCACTTAAATTCGGACCAGAGATCTTAGGGGTTTGTCGCTCTTCGTGCGTCCCCACCCCTCCGCACTTCCTGGCTGCTGGCTGCTGGCTGCGTGAGTGGAGGGAGAAAAAAAAGGAAGAAAAGAATAAAGGCTTACCTCCTGGTGCCCGTGGAAGCTGCCGGAGCCCCGTCACTTCCTGGTTCCTTCTCCTAAAGGGGCGGGAGGCAAAAAACAACAACAAAAAGAAGCGAGGAGAGCCCGGCACATCCGCATCAAGATTTTTCACCCTTGGAGAGCAGGTACAAGAAAAGTGCGCTGGGACCCGCTTAGGTGGGCGTGGTTGCACTTAATTTTCAGTAAACTCCGGAGCTGCTGGGTAAACAATTTTAAGCTCCGGAGCTGGGAGCCATTTGCGGCGGAGTTTAGGGGTCGTGTAAAAAGGCCCTCTATGGAGAAACTGTGTGATGCTGTTACTCACTTGGGGACAGCAAACCAGAAGGAGCCCGGGACTCCCTGTGACACAGAGACAAAGGTGATATTCTGGTTTGTTTTTGTTGACTGTGCCATCTCCACAAAGGCTGCTAGTCCTTATATGATCTTTTCCACTAGTGGTAATGAGCCCGAGGAGGTTTTCTGTCATTGATCCTACACGGTTAAATAGGCAGCAGTTTGGTACATTTAATTCCCGAAAACACTCGCCATCCAAAAGGATGCATAGCAACGGTAGTCTGAAGATCTTGAATTTTAGTGGAAAGCCCAGAGGAAATGTCAGATCCATCTGTATGGAAGGCTTCTTGGAAGCAATCCGGTGGCTGGTGGTGGGTGCAGCCAGGGCTGGGATTCGGCAAGACTCCCATCAGAAATACAAGGAATTATGAATCTGTGTTTGATGTCGCACTATTGTTTATAGCTTCATGTTATTTTGTTTCTCAAGAGAAAGGAGACATTTTAGACACCTGTGTCTTACTTATCTCCTCACAGTTATGTATTCATGTCCAAAATGGCAGGAAGTGCCAATATGTTGGAAACTGCTCTTTTGCCCACAGTCCTGAAGAGAGAGAGATGTGGACCTTCATGAAGGAAAATAAGAGTGAGTGGAACCTATGTGAGAGAATGTGGGGAATTACTTTCTTCTGTCTCCTCTGCCACCCATTTTCAGGGAAGTCATTCAAAAACATGCTTTAGCCATTGCCTTATATTCTCTCTCTCTCTCTCTCTCTCTCCCCCCGTGTGTGTGTACACACACTGGATTTTTTTTAAAAAAATAAGTAAATGAGTAAATTCCCTTTCTTGGCTTCACACTCTTTATAACCCCACACTCGTCAAGAGTGTAGCCTTTCCCCCTGGTTACGGGCAGTTCTGAATCCACTGTGATCACTCTACTCTGCTGTACACAATGCCAGAAGGATAAATGGACTGTTACAAGGACAGCCTCCTATAATTCTTATATAAAGCTTTCTTTCTTTTTTTGAGTGATGTGTGTGTGTGGCAGGATAAAAAGGAGGCTGTATCCAATTCAATTGACATTTCCTTACAGTTTTAGATATGCAGCAGACTTATGACATGTGGCTGAAAAAACACAATCCTGGAAAACCTGGTGAGGGGACACCTCTAACTTCACGAGAAGGAGAAAAGCAGATCCAGATGCCGACTGACTATGCGGACATGGTAAAATCTCTTTTTTTCTTCTCACTGTTGTTTTGCATGTTTTTTCAGGATGTTCCTGAAGGAAGTGTGCCACTGAAGAAGACACACTGGGACAACCACTAGCTCTTGAAGGGGTGTTCAGTATAGTCCACATAGGGAACCAATCCGCCACTGAATTCCTCTATTAAAAACTGCCAGTTTTAACCAGAATTATGCTGGAGAGGATGGTGCATTACCATTCTGTCCAGCCCAGCTAGCTGTTTGGCAAAAGAAGAATTTATATAGGAAAGCTGGAAGCTGAGCAGGATCCCCATATAAATTGTGCATCTTCCTGGCTTCAGTTGATTATTTGATAATTTGATGACTTAAATTTAAATCAATTAGATTTTTTTTTAAAAACTTTGATTGTATACATCCTGGAACTAAGCTAAAGAAGAAGGAAAGGAAGTGGTGGAACCTACTTTCTAGCTAGTAGTGAAGGTGCAAGCCTTTCTTTTCTCCTTACACAGATGTGAAATGGCTAGTAGAGCTTCTCCAAGGATTATATGAGACACGATAACTTTGTTCTGAGATTTCTCTAGTATCTGAAAGGTTGGATCGTGCAGTGGTTGGAATATTTGGGGGCTTCATGAGGGAAGGGGCAGGATCAGCTGTCTCTCATCTCCTTTGGCACCACCTGCCAAGACTTTTTGGTGTCCATTTTCTAATTTCAGATCGCTGGGCGTCTTGGGTTTAAAACATTTTACCCCCACAAATGCTGGGAGGAGTGCAAAACATCTGTGAGAGTATTGCTGCACCCCCTAGTTGCTCTGGATTTACACAGATACTGTTGATTCGGTTTTTGCATACTTTTATCAGAAAACGAGGCACATCCTTGTGCACAGCAGAACTGAGAAGGGCACCTCCTTGTGCATAGCAGAACTGGGAAAAGGAAGCCCTCAGGCATGTCATTCAAATCAAGAATTGTTTCCAGGGTTAGAACTAAATGTTAAAAAACACCATTCATGGTTCTTTCACCTTCTTGCCAATTGCCTTCATTTCAGCCCCCTAATTCAGAGGGAACAAGGGTAGTAACGAGTGTTATTTTTGTTGAAGAAACACTTTTCAGATTTGCTATGAACCTCATAGAATCCCATTGGAAATTCCAATCTACCCTGACAAAGTAGATTTTGTTAGGCACTGTTGGAGGCCAGCCTTTTTGAAGAAGAATTGGTTTGTGGATTCTAATGAAGTCTCAGACGTGTATTTGCCTGCTGTATGATAGATGGGTTACCATTGTTGGCTTTGTGGAAAGAACAGCAACAGCAAGAAGCAGTGGCAACAGCATATCCAGTCGGAGAAGCATAAAGAAAAAGTCTTCACATCTGACAATGACTCCAGCTGCTGGAGCTACCGTTTTCCAATGGGGGAGTTTCATCTTTGTGAAAGGTAAAGGGCGCGAAATGCCACCTTTTTTGGTGTGTGCATGAGAAAAGAAAAATGTGCTAAGCACGTACCAGCAGATTAACAGCAAAATTTCTAGATGGGACAGTTTAAAAATGATCATTGGTAACGCTCTGTGCTAAGTATATTTCAGATTCAAGTCTAAATATTCTACTGTGCCTCCTGGCGTGTCACTGAAATTGTAGACTAAAAGGCTGAAGTGCATGCAGGCACAGTGTGCTGATGGCATAATATGCCAGCTAAGTAACCGGGTCTTTAAATTTATCTTAGAGAACTGGCATAAATATGGGTTTGTGAATGTTAGTGTTAAGATATACAACCAGACACTGACAGCTGACACAGGGATTGTTTTAATCACTGACATTTTAGTGGCATCTTACAACCCAAAGTTCAAGTAACATGTTTGTCCCTGCTATAGGTAGCTAAATAAGCCCCCACTTCCAATCCAATCAGCAACAATTGTCAGTTTCGTGTTTTCTGTTACTGTTCATGTTTTCATCCTAGCATGCCTTGTGGAAGCTGAAGATCTTTGGCCTTGAGCACAATGTAATCTAGTTTAAATTTGCAAATCCCATCATCTCTATTCAGTCTGATGTTTATATAAATCACTAATTAGCCATTCATAAAGCTCAGCCGTATCTTCCCATTGCCTTTTATTTTATTTTTATTTTGGATAGTTTCACATTCAGCCTAAAGAAGAATTCAGTGAGACCTGAACATTGGCTTGCTTCTTGTGTGATTTCATGATTGGTATAAAGAGCCGGCTGAATAGTTTTGGGAGTTAGGTGTCTGGCTGCAGAGCCAGGGGTTCGGAATTTAATTCCCCATCATGTCTCCCAATAGAAGAGACAGTCCATGTCACTTTAGGAAAGGTACCCACTCCTTTTCAGGGACATCTCCAGAAGAAGGTAATGGTAAACCACTTCCAAGCACTTGATATCTAGAAAACCCCAAAAAGGCTTGTCAGAAGTCAGAATTGACTCAACGGTACATAATACAAAAGATTTTACAACAATTGTTCTTCCAAATACAGTATATTATTTTCATGTAGCTAATTTAGATCTGGTTGCTGTATTGATAGGATAATGTTTACCTTGAATTGCTATAATGATAATGTTTGTCTTGAGAACATTATGTATTAATCGGCTGTATCGGTTCACTGAAAATCTGCCCCTCCTCCCCCGGTCACTGAGTCCTGTAATCACTGCAAAGTCCCTTTATAATTTCAAGTTACCTTTCTGAGTTTAGATACTGAAACATTGACTGGAGTATATAGAGAATTCTTCCTGTTAAAAATCCCAAGCCCTGTGTTGTTGTTCTGCAGATTCCAGAAGACCAAATCCTGCCCTGAAGGAGAGAAATGTCGCTTTGCTCATGGCCAGGATGAGTTGACAGAATGGCTGGATCGGAGGGAAGTAATGAAGCAGAAGCTGGCCAAAGCCCGCAAGGATATGCTCTTATGCCCCAGAGATGATGACTTCGGGAAATACAACTTCTTATTACGGGATAGTATATAATCACAGGAAAAGGGAATTCTCAAAACTAGAGCTGAGAGCAGGAATAGCTGGGCACGGCAGAGAGACTGATCATCATTCCATGAAGCTTTGGTTGTAAGATAATCAGGATGATTTGCTAATATTGAATGGAATTAGGAATTAGTGAACATGGTGGTCCTAGAATTTTGTTTTCTAGTTTTCCTTTCCTTTCTTGAAAGTTATTTTTTTTAACCTAGCATCACCAGCCCATTTTGCTTCTTTAAAGGAAAAAGAACACTGTCTGCAGTTGGTATATAAAAGAAGGGAAGGCATCTTACTTGGGTTTTTTTAACCCTTACATCCTTACTGTGTGCTCTGTGCTATGTTGGAATATTGCAACATATGTCACGGAGGCCAGTGGAGAAGAATGAGAGAGGAGTAACAAGGATGTCAGGTATGTTCAGCCTAGGTGCCTATGTTTTGGTGCCTGTGTAGAAACCAAAACCCCATTGTAGATGGTCTCTGAAATAAAAAAGTAATAATAATTTTGAAGAGGTAATTTAAAGTATAAATGAAAATACACTGCCTAATTCATCCTAGTTTTCAAGTGTTGTGATGTTTCAGGAGATTGCTATGGCTAATAGTAAAAGAAGATACTGCTTCTTCATATTTTCAAGATGGACTCTTACTACTTGGATTTTCCACATATGTGTCTCAGATGAAGGAAAATAGAGAATTCCTAGTTATGCCATATGCCAGAATAGTTATTAGTCTGCTGTTTTTGAGAGGGGTTTCATATTATAGTTTTCCAAAAATGAAAATTGATTCGGTTGGATCTAGCATGTAGTATACATTCAAAGCATACCCTTTAATATGCTCTGAATGTTATAATAAAATCAAATAAAATAACTTTGCCTCTTTATGGAGACCAAAGGCTCACGTGGCTATGTTGAAGACCGACAAGAACCCATAAGAGATTGTACTATTAATGGTTAGAATGGTTAAGACTTTCTGTATATTCCAGAAAGCAAATCATTTCCGCCGTAGTGATGCTTCCTCTACACTGGATATGTCTGCGAAGGCTAAAAATACAGAAATTATTATGGAAATATGCAGAAAGGGATTTTAAATTCATCTACACATAGTTTAGGTTAAGAAGTTGCTACTGTGCATTTAATATCAAAAAATTAGCTTTCAGTAGCAAGAATATAAGGAATCAACTTTCCATCACCATTTTCAGAGGGCTTGGAAGATAACAGTATACTTTATATTCTAGTAGTTTTTAATATACCTCTGAAAGGAACTTCCAGAGTCTATAATCTGGGGATTAGGGTGACTTTGAATTTGGTGATAACATCTTTCAGTTTAAGGCTGCAAAAAATAAAGGGTTAGGAACTTTGCACTGAACCTCAGGAAAAGTGCTCCAATCTTGTCACGAATCCATTAATCGTGACTTCTGGGTGGGGCAAGAGGCTAATGATGTGTGGTCCCTGGTTTTGTAAATTGAAATGTTCATCATTTGTGACTGGCTAAATTAGTGCAATTCCCTTTGTGGTTTTGGAAGGAATGTGCTGTTTTGTGGAATGCAGGTGAAGATCCATTGTTGCAGTCCTCGCTCTACTATGTTTTCCAAGTGGTCAACGGCTCTGTGTGATCTGAGCAGGAACAAGGAGATGTCTCTTCATGAATCATCTGTGATCCCCATGACACCATCCATTTTCCTATTTTGCCTAGCTAAGAATTCAACTGAGTTTAACACTCAAGAATATGAATCAAAATAGTCCATCCCTCTTCATTTGAAGAGGCTTACATGTTTGTGATAAAATAACAGAAATGTAAAAAAGAGGAATGGAACATCAGCACATGAGTGATAGTAATCCCTAATCATCTTTTCTGTTCCCTCTTCCTCCTGATGATTTGGTGTTCTGACATTTCCCTTATTAAACCACTATTATTGTCATAAATTCAACGTCAGGTTATATGCTCAGGCCAGAATCCTGTTGATGACTTATGAGTGCAGAATGCTGCTACTCACTGTGACGAACTGCCATTAACGAATAAGAGGCCAGTGGCATTAAAGGGCATATGCCTGTGACTGGTGTCTTGTGAGGTTCGTCACAGTGAGTTGTGCAGTTTAACTTACTAATAAATTACTAAATCTTATCATCTTTTGAGGGAATGGTCTAGCTGAAAGAAGAGTGTGTGCCTTGAGTGTCTGTGAACAGTAATTACGCATCCAGACCCTTGCCATGCTACACAATCCTTGTGTTTTGAAGCAGTCCTCCCAGCTGCTTTGATTGTCCTGTGATTTCAGATACGTTCTTTCAGATCATGTTATTTTCTTTCCTTTTGGCTACATTTCTTTACTGCTGAAGGAGTAAGTATTTATCTTCTGTCATGACAGTTAATAGTCTTAATTAATGTGACACTGGATTAAGCAGAGCCAGAGGGCTCTGACTGCAATTAAATAAGGCAAGTTATCCCAACGTCTTCTTGTGCGCCAGTGTTATGTGTAGTTGCCTGCTGCCTGCTTGACCATTACGCTGTCAGCCTGTTGGTCCTGTTTCCTAAAATTCCAGGCGTTGTGATTGACCAACTTCTAATACTAAAATGGTAGGAGTTTGTGACAGGAAAACATAAATAAACAATGGATACTAAACTGTCCAATAAGCAGTGGATACACAACGTTCAGTTATCTATTGCACTTAGAAGTGTAACTATATACTATGATTTAGGATATGTGCATTTATATAGATTATTGGATGGAACAGTGTTTCCTCTTTAATTCAAATAATAATAGAGTGCTTTGCTGCCCCTCCCTTTTTAGCCTCCTCAAAACAATTTTGTGGTGGGGAGGGGTTATAGGGCCTTGTGGTTTATGGTGCAGAACAAGGGGTAGGGGAGCACATATTCCTGGGCCTTGCAGTGGAAATCAATATTTGTTTTTCCCCAATATAATAACCAGATATGTGATGTTGCAGTATTTTGTCACCAGAATTGTTCTAGTGTGTATATATGTCACCCTTCCATAAAGCATATATACACAGGTATTAAATATATATCACTCTATATAATATTATATATGTATGCGGCATTGAAGGAATCATTTTATTGAGGGTTAAGGAAAGGGCTCTGGCTGGGAAATGAAGCATCTCTCATTGTGGAAAGGGCCCTGATGTTAGGTGGGCAGAAATATTTTTGTTACATTAAAAAATAACAATCCATTGTCCTAAGAGGGGACTGGTATCTTGATAAGTGATTTTGTAGAGGCCTGTTAAGTACATGTCTTTGAAGCAGCTGTTCAGATAGTAATGGATCAAGCGCCAGTGAAAATATTTTGATCTGTTGAAGAAAAGGCATTTCTCAAAGCAGGGGGCTATACTCTGTCTCGTTTCTTTTTCCTTATATCTTTATAGAGTGTATAGCATTTGTTTGTTTATGCTGTATCCATAGCACTAGTAATTTTGCAGTTATTAAAGGACAAGCTTAGTGCTCCAGAACAACTGAATGAAATAAACAATCATCTGGTTGCCTGCAGTATATGAGCCAGTAAGGGGGGGCATTTCAGATAGCTAACACATCTGTAAATGATAATGAAATCAGGCCATTGGTTGCATTCCTTAATACGAACTATGCGAAAAACAAAAAATTGGCAGGGTCCTTTTACTTAAAAGAAAATAATTGGATCAATCACTAGATGAAATGCAGAAAATCTGGAAGGCTCCTTTCTAGGACCTTCAAAGTTATGGGGAGGATATGTTTGAATGAGATACTAGTTTTTAACCAGGCCATCCCTTAAAAGGTTCGAGGGAAAGCCTGTGAAGGAGAGATGCTCCATTTCTCAGCTGGGCTTTTAATAAGTTTGACAGTCCTTCAAAATGTCTTTGTATTAATATATTTTAAGAATACCACGCTTTACTATTACAAAGAAATTTACAAGGTGTAGTAACCAAGATAATAATATAGATGTTCTAACAACTTTCTTGTTCTTAACAAGACAGATTTGCTTCTTTTAGCCTTTGTAATAGAAAATAAAAGTGTGCACTTTAAACCCTCACAGTGCTTTGTTTGTCTATACAGTATTACTCTTTGGCTTAACAGTTTTGAATTGATCCTTTGGTCCTTGGCAGGATATTATGGTTAGTACACAGCCACACGATGAAACTATATCTTTTACTTGCCTCTAATTGAGATGTCATGGAGCACTAGATTCACCCATACCTGGACGAGTCCTCCCTGAAAACAGTTGTGCAGGTGCTGGTGATCTCGAGGATAGATTACTACAACACTCTCTACGTGGGCTTTCCCTTGACCCTTGTTCGGAGATTGCAGCGGGTGCAAAATGGGGCAGCAGCCAGATTGGTGTTTGGTGCAGGCAGGTATGAGCTCATCACACCAATCTTGGCTTGCCTGCCTTGGTTTCCCATTGCCTCCCAAATAAGGTTCAAGATACTGGTTTTGACTTACAAACCCCTCCATGTTTTGGGACCTGAGTACAGCGGAGCAAACTGCCCTAAGGTAAGCTATGGCTCGGCCCACCAGAGCTTCGCAGGTGCTCTCACTCCAGGCGGCCACTGTTAGGGAGGCCCGGAAACCAGGTCTTTTCAGTGGTTGCCCCACATTATGGAACAAATTACCTAGCAAGATACACCTAGCACAGTCCCTGCCTGCCTTTAAAGGAGTGCTCAAAACCTTGCTCTTTAAAGAGGCATATGGCAACCGCTAATGTGTCTTGTTTATTTGTTGTTCTTTCCCTGGGGCTTGTTTATCGTTGCTCTTGCCGGTTAGCCTTTAAATCTGTTTTTATCTGTTTATTTTAATAGCTAATATTTTATATTTTGTGTTCATTGTAAGCCATCTGGAGTTCCTTTTGGAAGACTAGTGGTATATACATGTATAAATAAATAAACACTAGCTCTTGAACAGACCCTGCCTGTGATTGTCACTTCTGTTTTATACTTTGTGCTTCTTAATCAAGCAGCCATCAGCCCCTCCCTTTTCCATGCACCAGAATAACTTTTGACATCATTTTGAAAGCCATGTGATTCTGTTGCCAATCCATGCCAGGCGCTGTGGGAGAAGAGTAGGAAGGTGGAGTTGCCCTCGTTACTTGTTTGTGGTTTTATCCTGAGTGCCTAGTTGGCCTCTTGGGGAACAGAAGACTGGACTTGAGTCTAATCTCACACAACATAGTGGGCCCCACCACCAAATGGGAAAAATGGAGTCTAATCTCATAGAACCCTTCTGATTCTGCTGACATGTCTAAGCATTAAATATATGAAATGCACCTGCAATGGCTAAAAAATTTAAACCATTTTTTAAAGAAAGCAGCAGGAGGTGCAAACGTTTAGCTCTTTTAAGAGGCATGTATACTCAAGTTTTTATTTCAGTAATGGATGTGTAATGGGGTCTACTGGAAAAGCATGCAGTGCTTCAGTGACTTTGTGGAGTATAATTGTGGAGTGGATTGACATACACGCATGTAAGTGCATGCAAATGACTGGATTTCCCATGCGCCTCAATCACATGTAGATATTTATTCTCAAAAAGATCTTCAAGTGCAGTGTCCTTAGAACATTGGCGATCAGTAGCCTGAACTGGTTTCTATCTAAAGCTATTGTAAATAGAGCAGCTATGCTCAGTGAGTGCAGAACATTGACTTAAGTTCTGAAGCCAGAATGTTCTTCTACACCACAGACCATGCTTCCCATCTATTTTTCTTTGAAGGATAACCTGCAGCAGATAGTATTTCTCATTGCACATTATGTGTCCAAAATAGTGCAATTTTCTTCTCTTTATGGTATTGAAGATTTCTAGCTTTTTTTAAATCATGCGCTGTAATAGAGCCACATTAGCGACGACCCTGGCTGTCCAAGGTATCTTCAAAATTCGTCTGTACGTCCACATTTTGAATGCTTCCAGCTTCCTGCATAATGTACCTGTAAGATGCCTGTGCAAAATATTGCCAACATTTGTTTATAAACATATTGACTGTTATTTTTATGTCAAATATACGTTTTTTAAAAAATCAAGAAGTCAAACTCCCTGAATATAAAACTACCACATACACATAAAATGTCATAAGAAAGTATGAATTTTAGACCCAAGTTCACTCCACACCCAGCCGTGCCTCCCAGGCTGCAGCTGTTGACAGGGGGGCTTGGCCCACTGAGGGACACGGAATAGGGGAAACAGATGCAAAGCCTATAGGTCCCAAACACCTCAATGCACCTGGGTTTGCTCTTCCACAGGAGGTTTAGGCAACAAAAGCACACTTCAGGCATGTACCGTGTTTCCCTGAAAATAAGACAGTGTCTTATATTAATTTTTGCTCCCAAAGATGTGCTAGGTCTTATTTTCAGGGGATGTCTTATTTTTCCATTAAGAAGAATATGGTACACATTTATTGTTATCTTATTATCAGGGAGGCCTTATTTTGGGGGATGCCTTATATTTCAGTGAGAGGCAAAACTGTTAAGTGGGTCTTATTTTGGGGGGATGTCTTATTTTCGGGGAAACAGGGTAAGCTAGATCTCATTGACAGAAATGGCTTGGTATGGTTGGGGAAGTGAGTACTGTAGTAGCATTATTGCTTCCTGTTTTTAACAAAGCTCTTCTGTGTTTGCTTGCCAAGCATTGCTAAACAAAATTGGGGAGTACAGGGCTTGAAAAGGAAGAAGACGCGCACAGTGGTGTGGTCATGAGAGATGGTTGTGTGTGGCAAACGATGTCACATGCACTGTTGAATAACATTTACAACATCCATGCAACCACATTCTACGCAGCACTTGGAACACAACACTGGCTGCTGGAAAAGAGGAGAAGACCAATCTGGCCTTTATAATTTTCAGAAGATCAAGAATTCATGGAAAGTTTTGCTTCAGTATTCATTGTGTTCAAGAGTTTTTAATTTCTGCCTTTTTGCTACAGAGTAGAACTTAATATAGAAAGTCACAGAGAATAGCTACAAATTGCCGACCCCTTTCTCATTAACTGGCACTTAAGAGCTTCAGTAACTCACTCTGGGACACATGTAAGAGAAACCATTAAAACACTCCTAGACTTCCAGTTGCTTGAAATTATTATTATTATTATTATTATTATTATTATTATTATTATTATTATTATTATTATTATTATTATTATTATTATTATTTGCATTTTTATACCGTGCAGATTTTTCCAGAAGGGAAATTACAGAACTATATACCGCTTTCTTTACTGCACACATAATTAGCATTAGCAACCAGCCTAATAGATCAATAGCAAACAAACAACTATCACCAACCCAAGAAAGAGGAAAAGAAAAATCAAGAGAGCGGCAGAGCTCTCTTTCAATTCAAAGGCTAGAAGAAGCAATTAATGCTGGACAATAATCTCAGCCCAGAAAAATCAGTACCAGTCACTCAAACTATAGACAGCATGTGAGATTGCAAATAAAACTCCCAACATGTTTGATTGTGGTTGCATAAAATGAGGGAAGAGAGAAAATTACATTACTGTTCAAGGGCTTGTGGGATGTTGCTCCTACACACCTGAGGAGGAACCTGCTTAATAATTGTCACTGTCATGTGATGATATAAAGGTAGAGAAAACTTCTATATTTAGCACTTCTAAATGCTTCTTTATCTTTTTCATTGCTTGTAACAGTGAAATATATATTAAACATCAAACTTCATTGCAAATAATGTCATGGTTTTCAAGAGAGGCACCTGTGTCTGTGCCGGTTGTTGTTGTTCAATCGTTCAGTTGTGTCCGACTCTTCGTGACCCCATGGACCAGAGCTCGCCAGGCCTTGCTATCCTCCACTGCCTCCCGGAGTTTTGTCAAATTCATTTTGGTTGCATCGATGACACCGTCCAACCATCTCATTCTCTGCCGTCTTCTTTTCCTTTTGCCTTCAATCTTTCCCAACATCAGGGACTTTTCCAAGGAGTCCTCTCTTCTCATGAGGTGGCCAAAGTACTGGAGCCTCAGCTTCAAAATCTGTCCTTCCAGTGAACATTCGGGGTTGATTTCTTTCAGGATGGATAGGTTTGATCTCCTTGCAGTCCAGGGGACTCTCAAGACTCTCCTCCAGCACCACAGCTCAAAAGCATCAATTCTGCAGCGATCAGCCTTCTTTATAGTCCAGCTTTCACTTCCATACATCACTACTGGAAAAACCATAGCTTTGACTATCCTGACCTTAGTTGGCAGTTGGCAAAGTGATGTCTCTGCTCTTTAGGATGCTATCTAGGTTTGCCATTGCTTTCCTCCCAAGAAGCAGGCGTCTTTTTATTTCGTTGCTGCAGTCGCCATCTGCAGTGATCAAGGAGCCCAAGAAAATAGACTCTGTCATTGCCTCCATTTCTTCCCCTTCTATTTGCCAGAAGGTGATGGGACCAGTGGCCTTGATCTTAGTTTTTTTATGTTGAGTTTCAGCACATTTTTTTCACTCTTCTCTTTCACCCTCATTAAGAGATTCCTTAATTCCTCCTCACTCTCTGCTATTAGAGTAGTATCATCTGCGTATCTGAGGTTGTTGATATTTCTTCCGGCAATCTTAATTCCGGCTTGTGATTTATCCAGACCTGCCTTTCTCATGATGTACTCTGCATATAAGTTAAATAGGCAAGGTGACAGTATACAGCCTTGTCATACTCCTTTCCCAATCCTAAACCAGTCAGTTGTTCCATATCCAGTTCTGACGGTTGCTGCTTGTCCCACATATAGATTTCTTAGGAGACAGATAAGGTGGTCAGGCACTCCCATTCCTTTAAGGACTTGCCATAGTTTGTTGTGGTCTACACAGTCAAAGGCTTTGGCATAGTCAATGAAGCAGAAGTAGATGTTTTTCTGGAACTCTCTGGCTTTCTCCATAATCCAGCGCATGTTGGTGATTTGATCTCTAGTTCCTCTGCCCCTTCGAAATCCAGCTTGTACTTCTGGAAGTTCTCTTTCCACATACTGCTGAAGCCTGCCTTGTAGAATTTTGAGCATAACCTTGCTAGCGTGTGAAATGAGTGCAATTGTGCGATAGTTGGAGCATTCTTTGGCGTTTCCTTTCTTTGGGATTGGGATGAAGACCGATCTTTTCCAGTCCTCTGGCCACTGCTGGGTTTTCCAAATTTGCTGGCATATCTTATGCAGCACCTTTACAGCATCCTCTTTTAAGATTTTAAAGATTTCAATTGGAATGCCGTCACCTCCACTGGCCTTGTTGTTTGCAATGCTTTCTAAGGCCCACTTGACTTCACTTTCCAGGATGTCTGGCTCCAGGTCAGCAACTACGCTATCTTGGTTATCAGGGACATCCAGATCTTTCTGATATAATAATTCTGTATATTCCTGCCATCTCTTCTTGATCTCTTCTGCTTCATTTAGGTCCCTACCATTTTTGTCCTTTATCATATCCATCTTTGCACGAAATGCCCCTTTAATATCTCTAATTTTCTTGAATAGATCTCTGGTTTTTCCTTTTCTGTTCTTTTCCTCTATTTCTTTGCACTGTTCATTCAAGAAGTCCGCCCTGTCTCTCCTTGCTATTCTTTGGAAGTCTGCATTCAATTTTCTGTATCTTTCCTTTTCTCCCTTGCATTTTGTGTCCCTTCTCTCCTCCGCTATTTGTAGGGCCTCGTTGGACAACCACTTTGCTTTCTTGCATTTTCTTTTCTTTGGAATAGTTTTCATTGCAGCCTCCTGTACAATGTTACAAGCCTCCATCCATAGTTCCTCAGGTGTTCTGTCCACTAAATCTAGTTCCTTGAATCTATTCTTCACTTCCACTGTGTATTCATATGGGATTTGACTTAGGTTATACCTGACTGGCCCAGTGGTCTTCCCTACTTTCTTCAGTTTAAGTTTGAATTTTGAAATAAGAAGCTGATGATCTGAGCCACAGTCAGCACCAGGTCTTGTTTTTGCTGACTGTATAGAGCTCCTCCATCTTTGGCTGCAGAGAACATAATCAATCTGATTCAGGTATTGTCCATCTGGTGATGTCCATGTGTAGAGTCCCTTTTGTGTTGTTGGAAAAGAGTGTTTGCAATGACCAGCTTGTTCTCTTGACAAAACTCAATTAGCCTTTGCCCTGCTTCACTTGGAACTCCAAGGCCAAACTTGCCAGTTATTCCTTTTATCACTTGACTCCCTACTTTAGCATTCCAATCTCCTATGATGAGAACAACATCTTTCTTTGGTGTCAGTTCTAGAAGTTCTTATAAGTCTTCATAAAATTGGTCAATCTCAGACACTTCAGCACCGGTAGTTGGTGCATAAACTTGGATTACTGTGATGTTGAAAGGACTGCCTTGGAATCGTACCGAAATCATTCTATCATTTTTAGGTTGTATCCCAGCACTGCTTTTCTCACTCTATTGTTGACTATGAGGGCTACTTCATTTCTTCTATGGGATTCTTGCCCATAGTAGATGTGATAGTCATCTGAACTGAATTCACCCATTCCTGTCCATTTAAGTTCACTGATGCCCAAGATGTCAATGTTTATTCTTGCCATCTCACGTTTGACCACATCCAGCTTACCCTGGTTCATAGATCTCACATTCCAGGTTCCTATGCAGTATATTTATTTGCAACATTGGACTTTCCTTTCTCTTCTAGGCACGTCTGCAGCTGAGCGTCCTTTCGGCTTTGGCCCAGCCACTTCATTAGCTCTGGAGCTACTTGTACTTGTCCTCCGCTCTTCCTCAGTAGCATGTTGGACGCCTTCCGACCTGAGGGGCTCATCTTCCAGCATCATATCTTTTAGCCTTTTGTTTCTGTCCATGGGATGTTCTTGGCAGGGATACTGGGATGGTTTGCCAGTTCCTACCCCAGGAAGTCTTATTACAGGCCTCATTGTCACCAGTGTAATTAGCCTTACAATGATGAAAGCACAGTTCAGCCTGTTTTATTTTGTAGCCTCACTGATCAACTGGGACACAAAAGTAGAAATGTGCCCCATTTATAAGATATTCCAGACTGAGGCAATTTTCTGTATTAGCATTTCTTTACTATTTGAACGGATTACTCCGTTATCTTAACTTACTGATTTTTAGATTGTCTCCTATTCTTATAAATTCAGCTTTCTTAACATGGTCAGCTTTTGTCTTCCAGCTTAGAAAATGTTGAACAGCACCTGGAGTACCAAAACAGCCATCATTCTGTGCTCCCGTGCCGGACTATCAGACAAAAAAAAACCCAAGGAAATCCAAAACAAAGAGACCTAGCAATTAATCTTTAAGGTGCAACACTGTTTTTGCCTCTTGCTGTTTTTTTCCTTTTGTTTTTTCTTCATCTAATAAGGTCAGCAGCTGTATTAAAAAGTTGGAATTTCTTTCAGGAGTTTTTCCCCACCCAAGCAGTGTAGAGGTAATTCTTCAGATAACTGTGTATTCTTTGCTTAATAAAAGAATTCACTACAGCTATGGATTACAATGTTTGGCAAATGGCTGAAATACTGTTTCTAACCTACACCTCTAAGCTGGTTTTAGCTTTTTCATTCAACTGGTTTTCAGGGTTTGTTTGTTTTTCATCAAATTTCTCAAATGAACTTTAATTACCTGGTCACCATTTGATAATTCTCTTGCCTCATACTGCTTACTTTTATACTTCAAAGCCCAGCATGGTTGTTCCTTTCCTGTGCTGGTCTGAAATTAATTTATAAATGTGTGAACATACCAGCCTGATCCAATTGGCAATCCAAATACAGTGGACCCATTAAACAAGTGTGATAGCTGTACATGTTTATTTACCATTCAGTTACGCCTTCAATGGCTCTACTCTAGTTGGAACTAGTAATTGAATTTAGGTAACTAGTATTGGGCTGCTAGATGTGAATATTATTTTCTATACACGTGTCATAAATGTGCCTAGAAGACACTGGCAAACAATTAAATATATTCTGTAAAGATAATAGCTTCCGGGGCTTTGATTCATACTGTAGAAAAGTGTAGAGTGGTTTTCAATTATGTTGCTCCTTCTATGTCTTTCATTATTGCTAATTGATCTCTTTACACCCACTTCTTTACAATCCCCCAGTTCTACTTTGGTGATAGACCAATTTACCACGTGGGAGAGAAAGAGAAAGGGACAGGATTTGGGGTGTATGTTTTGTATGAATTAATTTCAAAAGAGAACTGAAGGCTATTATTTAATTACAGTATTTATTTATTTTATATTAGGAAAAGTGGCTTACAGTAATGAGGAACAATATACAGTTAAAGGCATATTCAAGTTTGAAAACAGGGAATTGAGGGGCATCTTACAGCATTAAAGGGCAACATTAAAGCTAAAAGAGAATGTGAGCAGTTAAAGAACATGGTAAAAAGTCCATTATGGAGGTAAAATTGAAAATAGGTGTACTTATGAAGTAAGTCAATGTAATCATGTACAGTAGACTATCTGAAAGTTATGAGGGATGAAAACTAACATTGAGAACATAGTGCCAATGCAATCACACGAGGAGATATATAAACACAAAGTTATACATGGTTATAAACACAAAGTCTAGTGCAGGGCTGTCCAACTTAGAACAGGCCGAGGTCTACTTTTTCTGGCCCAAAGTGCCTGAGGGCTACTACACTAAAACCTCTACTTACGAATTTTATCCATTCCTTCCGAGCACATGGTCATAAGTAAAAAATTTGTAAGTAGAGCAGCGGTTTCTCATAGGAATGCATTGGAATGCATTGAAAATCAATCCGTTACAGAGGGAATTCCCCAGGGGGGAAGAAGAAGGGAGATGTCACTGCACAAAGGAGATGGGCACACCTGCAACCCCACCTCTCGCCCCTCTCCTCCCTCCACTCCGCTGAGGCAGTGGTGGTCCTTGGGATGGGGGAGGGAGGGGTGGAGAACTTATCCCCTTACTTTTTTATTGATGGCTGGCTGGCTACTTTTGAACCCTTCGCGGGCTACCAGTAGCCCATGGTCTACCTGTTGGGCAGGCCTGGTCTAGTGTATAGTCATGTACGGCAATTCATATAAAGGCACATAATAGTTAGTTCATCATTCAGGGAAAGCTTGCCTGAAGAGAAATGTCTTTGCCTGTTTTGAGAAGACAGCAGAGATGGGGTAGTCCTGGCCTCCAGTGGGAAGAGGTTTTAGAGTCTGGGCTCAGCAACTGAGAAGGCCCTTTCATGTGTTTTCCCGAGAGGTACCTGTGATAGTATCATGATGGAGAGAAAGGCCTCTCCTGATGACCTATGAACCTGAGCCAGTTCATACTGTGAGATTCAATCTCTGAGGTAGCTAGGACCCAGATCATGTAGTGCTTTGTAGTTTAAGGTCAGCACTTTGAATTGTCCCCGATAGCTGATTGGCAGCCATTAATAGGGGTGTAATGTGATCTCTCTCTCTGTACCCACCCCAGTCTGCATTTTGGCTACTGCATTTTGGACCTATTGACGTTTCCTGAGACTTTTCATCGGTAGTCCCACATAAAGCACATTACAATAGTCTAGCCAGGATGTCACTAGGGCATGTGTCACTGTGGCCAGAGCAAGTTTCTCAAGAAATGGGTGTAATTGGCGTACTAGCTTTAATTGTGCAAATGTGTTCCTGGCCACCGCTGTGACCTGGGCACCTAGTCTCAAGGAAGAGTCCAGGAGCACCTGCAATCTGTGCACCTCTTTTTTTTTTTTTTTTTACAATTGGAGGGTGATCCCATCCAGTACAGGTTGCATCCTTATCCTTAATTCTCCCTTTCGACTAGCTAGAAGCACCTCTGTCTTGTCCCTTCAGGAAACAAGAATCTCTTGTTTCGAATAATGAATGTTTGAGCTTTTGCTCATATGGTATTCTGCAAGAGACAACCTCCAAAGCCCCTTAATAGATATGTAAAAATAATAACTTATTGTATATATAAATGTGATTACATGTCATGTTTCTGACATTTATGGTGCTAGATAGAGTAGGTATAGGACAAGATTAGTGGGACAAAATGGCTTGGAGATTTGACCCTTTTCCAGATGCCCAATTGAACTAAACCTGGGCTTTCTCAACATTTACACATTGCTCCACACAGTGGAGGGAATGCTTCTCAAATGTTCTCCCTTGTTGGCTCCTCACAAGCATTATCTATTGTGGAGATAGATATGGTGCCCTTGTTTCCCTGTATCTATCCTGAACTTTCTGCTTCTGCAAACAACTTCTCAGTGCGCCATATTAAAGGACAGATCGGCCAATAAAATGATGTAGAAAAATGTCACTATTCTCTGTCTTTTCTGGTGATAACAAAAACGCTACTCCTTATAGATATGAACTACTTCCTCTTGATACCCCTGTGCTTCAAACTTGCTAGACACTGTCCTTCTCATTGCTATAAAAGCAAACATAACATGATGGGGAAAATGGGTAGTGCAAAAGAGATGTTTGCTGCTGTACATCTGTTCCATTTTATTGGTGAACAGTAATAAAACAGGCTGCCCAAGCCTCAAATGTCTGCTAGAATGACTTCGCAGTTAAATTCCACCCCAACCTCCTTTTAAAATGATACATTTTTCTGCCCACCATATAGTTTTGTCTTGACAAATGACTTTCCAAATAAGAACTATCTGTTTGCCTCCCCACTTTTTCTCCTCCTTTTTCTTAAGGGATTCAAAATACACATGCACATGACTCTAATCTCTCTGCCACTGCATGTTGCCACTTCTTAACCGGTTGCCTTCTTTTGTATAAGAACAAGAAAGTTCCTTGAGTAGGGCATGCAGACCCAAGACAGCATGCAGCTACAAAATGGAATATCCTCCCTTCTTAGGGTGAAATAAAGGCTTCCCCAGACCTCTCCAAGCCACCAGCCAAGAATCTTTCTCGTTACACTCTCATTCTCTCTTCCCGATCTGCATCAGCCTGCAAGGAATGGACATGTGCCAACCAAGCAGTGGCAAATCGGGCTGCCAGGTGAGGCATCAGAGATTTCAGCCTATTCTCTGGAGAGGATGGGTACTATCATCTTTGAAGCCAAGCTAATTAGGCTTGGCATGCCCATCAAGGTGTGGGAAGTGGCAGTGGGCAGGTACTTTGGTTACTAGGACAGGGAAGGAATCTCACAGGTGAGGCCTCCAGGTTGAAAAAAGCTTGTAGAAGGGAGGGACTGGTGTGAGGGATGCCAAGGAAGAGCTGAGGCTTGTCAGCATTGCTTCTGGGTAACTTGGGTATGTGTGAAGCGTGACTGGGGGATGGGACGGCTGCTGCCTGAGCTCCACTGCAACCACCGCCATTTAAATGGGGATTACGATAGTTCTACTGTTGAGCAGACCTGTCAATCAAATTACTTATCTAATTCAAAGATAGCATTCTCTATTAGACATTTGCTGCATGGCTTAATGACCCAATAACACACACTGATTAATATATTTATGTATGTAAAGTACACATGAAGGACTGCATTTGTTAGTACAAAAAGCTATGACAAGTGTGCACGTTTTTTGTTGGAAAGTGAATTAACTGATGACACTGTGGAGATAGATGTTATTAGGAACGGGTTCCCTGCCATGTTATATATATCCCATAATAAGTTTACACTCAGCATTCTCATTGGCTGTATATTCAAAAGCTATTAACTCTTAAGAACTGCTGAAGAATTCTCTGCCTCTGCCTGTTGACCAAAGGCACATTGTAAGTGAGCTTTTTCAGTGCTTTTATACCTGCTAGGAACTGGGTATCTGGCAAGTGACATGACTTATAGCAGCATCCTCTGTACCCGCTTAAAGGACAATATTGGATTTTTCCGTTTTAGTCTGCATTTTAAAATTCAACTTTTTTCTTCAACTTTGATCACAAATACATAAGACTTTGCATGACAAACTATGAAGCACAGCAATTTCAACTAACAGCTTCTTGCAAAGAAACAAAACTTTCAGACACCCTTTCAGGCCTGTCTGTGAGATAATGGGATTTTTGTTGCTGTATGACTCTCACAGTTGCTCACACTCTTTCTCTCATGGGTTACTGTTCTTCCATTTACACTCTGCTTTCCCTCACTAGATAGCATTCCAGGCAACTCACAGTCATAATTCTATTCTATTTCACCCATAAAAATCAGTAAAATTAAACAAAATTGAACTTGACGATAAAAAAACACTTGAAAATACATTAAATATACAAACAATACAAATCATCACAAGGAATTAAACAATATCAAAAGCTAACCTAAAATGGTTATCTGTGCACCCTTCCTGAAAGCAATAGCATCAGCAATCGTTCATATGTAGAGGGCTTCACTTTCTCTTTGAAGAACTGTTTGCCCTCTCTGGTTTTATGATCATCAAATCAATCTACTTATGTTCTGTGGATAGGAATCTGATCTCGTGCATTAAATACCAAGAGTAATAAAACATTCTAGCAATTGTTGACAAAACAAGATCTGCAAATAAGACGTTATGCAGACTGCACGTTGTGTGTATTTTTAAAAGAAATTATACTTTTGCTTGTTTTTAGCTGTCACAAATGCATATAAGAAAAAAATCTATGGTGATTCTTAGTCATTTTCTCAGCAGCTTTATAATTGTCAAGCAATGGTCGGGTTGCCCCCCAGTTCCATCATACGTCCCTACCTTCATATGTACATTCAATTCTACTTTGATAAGCTGCCAAAAGTGACAATGCCCACAAGTAAAAAACGAAGCAGGGATACAGGATAAAAGCATCTTCTAAAGGATTCAAATAATTCCCATCCTAGACTAAGACTAGAACATGTGACGTGACAAATCCAGCACATAATGTGATCAAGGCAGGAGCTATGCCCCTCCAGTGAAATGTTGGGATGAGATTTTTTGCCCAGTCCATGATTTGCACATTTCTTATGGCCAGTTTTGACTTTTATGCTGTGTAGGTAAAGGTGGAGGCCAATGGTTTGTGACTTTCTGCAGAATTCTATACCATCTTGTTTGCTGATGCACAACTAGTGCTGTTGCCTCATAACCAAGGTCCTTTCCAGTCAAAGGACCCCCTCTAACCTGCATGAATCTTTTTTACAAATACACATGGTAGTTGCGATGTGTATTGAGAGAGGGAGAGAGAGAAGAGACAACAGCCTCTATTTCAAGAAGAGATGCTTCCTATAGGAAATCACAGGAATTGGCCTTCCCAAATAGCAGCTTTGGTTTTTGTTTTAATTCCCTTCGTCAGTTTTTCTTTTTAATCCCCTTTCTTTAATTCCAAACAGTCCCCTCCCCCATCAGAGCCATAAAAATACAAACACCTTATGGAAACACATCAAAGACAAAATGCAGTCAGATTGGTGTTGGATTATACCTAAACCTCTGTAAAACCAGTATAGAGATGTATGGAAATGCAAAGACCTTTCTCTTCAGACAAGCTTTCCCTTACTCACTGGCTGTCCAAAAGGGTTTTTAAATAGATGGTTGTATCTTACAGTTTTGAATGTGTTTTTGGTGTTGCTTTTGTTTAACATCTTTTCATTTTGACATCCTTTTTAGTATTTGCACATTGACTGTTTTTTAGCTTTAAATATTGTCCTTTAATGACGTAAGCCAGCTTGGATGCTTTTTTAATGAGAAAGTTGGGGTAAAAATATTTTAAAGAAATAATGGATAATTAAAAAAACGTGTTTCTTAAGCAATATGCTAAGCTGACCATCTGGTGAAAATAAACCATAGGTTGCAGGGCTTCTTTGCCAGAATCATTTGTGATCCCACTTGAAATTTCAAAAGAAACAACATGCACAAATGAAGTCTTTTGCCTTCTCCTGGGCATCTGCTGTTAAGACTGCATTAAGGAATCAGCAGGATGGAGCTTTACCCAATCCATCCTTGATCCAAAATAGAATGATATTCAGAGTACAGTTGCCTAATAAGCTAAGGTTAAGGACTTTGATCCTACTGGTCATGAGCCCACAGAAGACATTTGCTTGAAGAACAGCTAGGGAATGTTTTGCTACACTGAAGGGAACAAATAAATAAAATAATAAAATAAAATGGGAGGTGCCCAGAAAGCAGAACTTGGGAAAGGTACTTTATGGACCATCTCTTCCAGAACGCCACCAGCCGACATGTAACTCTCCTATGCCTCGATTGAAAATAATTACTAATTTGTAAACAATCTAAAAAAGCGCCTTGCAAAACATTTCTGCCATAATATCCAGAGGACGCAGCGGATGAAGGATGCTGGCATTCAGCGCTGACGACGCTCCCTCCCCATCTTCTCCTGCAGGATGAAAATCCTTCCTCCGGGCCAGCCCGGTTCCGTTCGCGAGTTAGATAACCGGCCCAGTTCTTTGCAACCTCATTGGCTAAGGCGGGCCTTCTGACCGAGTCCCGCCCGGTCCTGCTTATCATTGGTCGGTTGAAAGGTCCGTGGGCGGGTGTAAAAAAAAAAGGGCTAGGCGGCATCCGATTGGCTCGTTCTCTCCCAGAGCGTCTCCCTCGTTTTCGCGGCGAAGCGTTGCTCGAGTGGGTGCTCGTGACTTGCGTGGAAGCTCGTCCGTGGCGTTTAAACGCGCGCCCGCCCAACCCACGTGGCTTTTTGCCTTGGAAATAGGGGAAAAGGTTCCCCCCCCTCCCAAGACGGGACATGTCCAGCTGCAATCGACTGGGAGTCGCCCCTGCCATGGACTTTCCGGAAGTGCTGAAATCTCTCCTGGAGTACTCTTTACCCTGGACAGGCACCTTGAAAGGTAGGGCAGGGCACGCTCCGTTCGGGAAAGAAAGGGGGTTAAAGGCAGGAGAGGTGCTGCTTGTGCTCTAGGCTTCGTTTAGTTGCCAGCGAACGGGGCAGGGACTTGTGAGTTTGGGCTGGTCACCGTCTCCTGTAGGGTGACCTACCTCGCAGGGTTGTTGGGAGGATTCCGTATTGGGGAGGAGACCCGACCCCTGTACACTGCCTTGCGGTCGCCGGAAGAAGGAGTCGAGCCAGGGAACAGAATTGCTAAGGCTGTTGAAGAGATGGTTTGCAAGCGCATGAAACCTGCCCTTGGTCCCTCCCGTGGGATCTCTCCATTCCAGTAGCTCGCTTTTGGGGCGGTTCGGCTTCCAGGAAAATGTTCCAGAATACTGTGTAACTGGAAAGATTTCCGCTGTAATCGGTTTCCCAAAATATGTAACAGCTAAGGGCACGTTTTAACATCATCGGGGGATCTTGGTGACAGCAGCTCAACATGTTTTTGAGATTATTGGAGTGTGAGTCATTGTTTTGTTTTCGAAGTGGTAGCGGTGTTAGTTTGCAAAATCATATTTTGTTTTTGTGTGCCTTTTCTGAGTTGAAGCCAGGAGGCTGTTTCTTTCTTTGCTTCCTTGTTTTTCTCTCTTTCTTTTGAGAGGTGGTGGTGGGGAAACATGATATTTTTCCTCCTCCTTTTCAACAAAGCAGATGGACAGGAGGGCTTTCTAGACGACTTCCATGGCACAAGCACTCTGATAAAGTCTGGAAAATCCATCCGTTTAGTGAGATTCTCCTTTCTGTATGATGTATTTCTAAACATCAGCCAGGATTTTCTCAAAATGTCTCTGTGTATAACAAGATATATTCAAGAAGATGAAATTGAAAGTGTTTATGCAGACATCCAAGAGGAAATGGATCATACACCGAAACAAATGCTTGTAATCATAGGTGACTGGAAAGCGAAAGGGGTCTGGGAGACAAAGCAGAACACAAATGTTTGAAGATTTGGCCTCAAGGACAGAAATGAAGCAGGAGAATGGCTTTTTGAGGTCTGCGAAGTCAACAATATGTTCACTGTAAATTGATGCTTCAAGCAACCCAACAGACAACTGTACACTTGAACATCTCCAAATGGTCAGTGTAGAAACAAAATAAACAATGTAATTGAAAGCAGGAAACAGAGAAGCTGTATTTTCTCTGCCAAACAAAATTGGTAGTGAATACTGATTGTGAACTGTTAATATCCAACATTAAACTGAAAAAGACCACTGAAAGAACTGTAGTTCCAAAATATATTCTCAACAACATTCCTGGTGTTTTTAAAGTCCACACAAGGAACAGATTTGTATTACTAAACTCATTAGACCAGTAACCAGAAATGTGGAGTGAAACCAGAGGTGCTATCATGGAAGAATGCAAAAAGACAATTCCTATAGTAAAAAGAAAAGAGAAGCTTAGATGGATGATGAAATAAACACTTAAAAGTGTAAACACAGAAAAGAAGCAAAAACAAGATATCTCTTTGGAGGATTCAAGAAAGCAAAGGGAAATTTAGGATTAGGAATGTTAAATGACGAAGAAGGAAGAATTCTATCTGACCAGGTGAAAATAAAGAGATGATGGAAATAGTATACCAAAAACCTATACAGAAGAGATTAAAAGATAACAGACCCCTTTGAAGAAGAATCCTATGACAAAAACTCTGCAATTCTAGAAAATGAAGTGAAAGCTGCTCTGAAAGCACTAGGAATAAATAAATCAGCAGGCATCAATATAATGCTGATGGAATTATTTCAAGCTGTCAAAATCTGTCAAAAAGCTAACAAGAACATACCCACAAATATTGAAAACAAACCAGTGGCCTACAGACTGGAAATATTCAATATATATTCCAGGCTGCAAAAAAGGAGATGGCAAGGAATGAGTAATTATAAGACAATTACTCTAATCTCATCTGCAAGCACAGTGAGGGTTCGGGTGTTGCAACAAAGTGTTTTACCTAATATGGAGTGAGAACTGTGTGATGTTCAAGGTGAATTCTGGAAAAAAAAGAGGCCCTTGAGATCAGATTACAGATATTCACTGGCTACTGGGCGCAGCACAGAAATTCAGAAGAAAGTCAGTCTATGTTTTATAGATGACAGCAAAGCCTTTGCCTGCATGGATAATTAGAAATTGTTGGTTGCTCTGAAAGAAACCGGTATGCCTAAGTGCTTGATTGTCCTGATGCATAACCTGTATTGGGAACAAGAAGCTACTGTTGGGACAGAATATGGAGAGACAGAATGGTTTCCTATAGACAAAAATGTCTGACAAGATTGCATTTCATCTCCTGATCTGTTTGATCCATATGCAGAACATATCAAATAGAAAGCCAGACTACATTCAAATTAAGGAGAATTGGTGGAAGAAATCTTAATATTGTAAGCTATGCAGATGATACCATCTTACTGGCAGAAAGCAGCAATGTCTTGAAACAACTTCTGATGAAAGTGAAAGAAGAAAATGCCAAAGCAGGAGTATACCTGAACACAAAGAAGACAAAAATAAGACCACAGAAAAACTGTGGGTGGTGAAGACCAGAGGAGATTGTGAAGAGCTCAAGAAAGATCTCTCCAAACTCAGAGAATAGGTGGCAAATTGGCAAATGTGTTTCAGTGTAAGAAAGCATAAAGTAATTTACATGACAGCAAAAAATCAAAACTTTACTTATCAGCAAATGGGTTTTGAGCTGTCCATGACAGATCAGGAAAGAGGTCTTTGACAGCTTAACGAAAGTGTCAACCCAATGTGTAGGGGCAATGAAGAAGGCCAGTTCCATGCTAGGGATAATTAAAAAGAGGATTGAAAATAAAACCACCAATGGTATAATGCCATTATACAACACAATGGTAAGGCCCCACCTGGAGTGTTGCGTACAGTTCTGGTTGCTGCATCTCAAAAAAGACATAGTGGAATTGGAAAAAGATGCAGAAGAGAGCGATTAAAATGATTACTGGGCTGGAGCACCTTCCTTATGAGGAAAGACTACGGCATTCGGGTTTTTTTAGTCCGCAAAAAAGGCATCTGAGGGGGGACATGACTGAGATGTTCAAAATTATGCAGGGGATGGATCAAGTGGATACTGTACAGAGAAACTCTTTTCCCTCTCACACAACACTAGAGCCAGGGGTCATCCATTCAAACTGAGGGTTGGGAGAGTGAGAACAGAAAAAAGAAAATATTTATTTACCTACTATGTTGTTAGTCTGTGGTACTCCTTGTTGGAGGATAATGGGATCTGGCCTAAATGCCTTTAAAAGGGGATATGAGTGATTTTGCTAGAGTGGTATCAGGAGACAGGTATCTAGTTGTCTTGTGTGCTCCCAGAGGCACCACTGTGAGCTATAGGAAGTTGGACTAGGTCGGCCCTTGGCCTGATCCAGCAGGGCTCTTTTTATGTTCTCATGTACACAACTTTAATGTTGACAATAAAGAAGTTGAAATAGTTAGAGAATTGTATTGTCTTTGCCAGAGAATCTTGTCTTTTTATGATGCGCCCAAAATAAGGCAGCTACCATTTCAACATTTTTCCTCCAGAGATAGTTTGGACTTGATTTGATCTAGGACCCCATTGCTTCTCTTATTAGTCGCTGATGCTATCTACAACGCATTCCTCCAGCACCACATTTCAAACGAATCATTTCCCTCCATCAGCTTTCTTTACCATTCAGCCTTCACACTAACACGTGGTGAGTGGAAAATACAAGCATGTGGATGACATTGGTCATGGTCCCCAGTAACACATCCTTACACTTGATTATCTTTTCTATCTCTTTATCGCTGCCCTTCTGAATCTCATTTTTCTTGTAAGTTCTTGGCTGCAGCCTCCCTTTGGATTGATGATTCATGAATCATAGAATCATGACCCTGAAAGAGCCTACATGGACGTTGAGTCCAACCTGCTGTGCCATGCAAGAATAGAACACTGACAGCCTTTTAAGGTAATAGGTTCCATTGCCATACTGCTCTAACAGTTAGAAAGTTTTTCATGATATTCAACTGAAATCTGGCTTCCTTTAACTTGAGCCCGTGTAACTTGTCCTGCATTCTGGGTTGATCGAATACAGATCCTGCCTCTCCTTTGTATCACAGCCTTTCAAGCATTTGAACAGTGCTATCATATCTCCCCTCAGTTTCCTTTTCACAAGGCTAAACACGCCTAATCTCTCCTTTGGGAAAAGGCTGAGCTAAACTAGGAATTTAGCATTTCCGCCTTTTTTGTCATCTGTTATCATTTTTCCATCTCCACTGAGTAGCTGAGCCACTGTTTCTTTTATTTGCCTCTTGCTACACTCTGTATCTCGCTGCGAATAATTTGCATAACACTTTGCAAGCAAAATTGAACAGATCCGGGCTCTCTTGGATGCTGGTATTGGTGCAGAGCCTGTAAATAAAACACCCAACCCTCTTTATACTGTAGTAATGGATGACTTTCAGCTCCTACAGCTGGATGATGGGGTCAGGACCCTTGGGGAGATGAGGACCACCACATGTCTGCTGGATCCTTGCCCCTCATGGATCATAAAAGTTGCCAGAGAACATATGGCAGACTGGTTAGGAAGAGTAGTGAATGCCTCCTTACAACAAGGCAGGATTCTGACATGCTTAAAGGAAGCAATAGTAAAACCACTGCTAAAAAAGCCCTCAGACCCAATGATACTGAAGAGTTACAAACCGGTATTGAATATCCCATTCTCAGGGAAAGTTCTAGAGTAGGTTGTGGCCTCATAGCTCCAGAGGTTTCTGGATGAGATAAACTACCTGGATCCATTTCAATCTGGCTTCAGGCCTGGCTATGGGACTGAGACAGCACTGGTTGCATTGGTAGATGACTTATGCAGAGAAATTGATAGGGGATCTGCGTCCCTTTTAGTTTTACTAGACCTCTCAGCTGCTTTTGATACTAAAGACCAGTGATGGCGAACCTTTTAGAGACCAAGTGCACAAACTGCAATTCAAAACCCATTAATTTTTTTGCAAAGTGCCAATACAGTAATTGAAAACTGTATACAGGTGGCTATGAAGGGGCAATGTCGAGTGCCCACAGAAAGGGCTCCGAGTGCCACCTTTGGCACCCGTGCCATAGGTTCTCCATCGTGTCCTCCGTGAATCCACACCATAGGGTTCTCGTGCGCGTCGCGCTCAATGGTACCGGAAGCACTTCTAAGCAAGGAAGTAGAAGCGTTAGTCTCCGCCCCACCACCCATGGTCCCTTGCGTTCCCGCCGAAACGCCTCAGTTCCCTCTAACCGCCGTGTTGGATGGTAACGGAAATCTCTGCTCCAGTCACGGATAGTTCTCTTCGACAACTTTTATGGCCCAACGGGCCCTCTTCAAAAACTGTGTCCGTTGCGGGGGGAAAATTCCTTTCTCCGACGGCCACTCTTCCTGCTTGTATTGCCTCGGCGAGGCCCATTCCCAGAGCTCCTGCCCGCATTGTAAGAGTCTCAGCTCCCAGGCTCTCAGGAATAGGAGGCATAGACTCAACACTTACCTTCTGGAGAAATCCCTGAAGCCCCGATGGAGTCCGAGTCCACCTCTCAGCGGCGGCGGAACCTGTGGAAAAACCGACCAAAAAATCTAAGTCGAAAAAGACCGATACCGAGGCTTCGGTACCCAAGAAACCGCGTCGAGACAAGTCGCCTGCCCGCCGGAGATCGCCATCTTTATCTCCGAACCGTAGGAGCCCCTCGCCGGTATCGATATGCTCCTCGGATTCGGCCTTGGTCGCGGCCACTGCTCTCGGTAAGCCACCCCATCGTTCGGAGCTGGCTTCCTTGTTCACCAGTGCAGCCCTATCGCGACCTTCCGTCCAGATGCCTGCGCCTATGTCGCATCCATCTTTTCCTGGCTACCCGGGACCGGGTTGGCACGGCACGGTACCGCCTTTGCCACCGGTACCTGAACTTAGCGCCCATCCGGAGCATATGGCTCGGAAGCGCACTGCCGACTGTGAAGAGGAACCCTCTTCTCCTTGGCAGCGAAGAAGCATCGCCCAGCGATACCCGATGCGACAGCTTCGCACCCCCTCGCTCTCGACCTTCTCCATCGGTCCCTCAGGCGCAACCGTGGGGGTGGCCGCGGACCTTCTACCTGGCCGTCGGTATCCTCGGTACCGCCTGCCTGGCCGTCTAGCCAGGCCCCCTGGTACCGTACCATTTCCCGACTTACCCCATGTTCCCGGGTTTTCCACCGGTACCATGCCCTACGGGACCCGGTTGGCAGCCTGCCGACGCATGGTTCGACAGAGACAGACCTTCGGAACCGAGGTCCTCCAGTTCAATGGCGCTTGAACCCGTCAAAACACGTCGGCATAAGCGCTCCAAGGCGGTGGCTAGTCGGCACCGTCCCGGTACCGCTGTTACGGATGCAAACCCACCCTCACGGTCTAACTCGGAGTCATCTTCTACTGCCTCTTCTGACTCTGGGGATGACGACGGTACCGATCAGGACAGACCTGCTACTCCTGATTCCAATGTTGCAGGGAGAGCCCTCCATCTTCTGCGGACTCCATTGGTAACTACTCTGAATTCATTAACAAGATGGCTACTACTCTCAACATTCCTGTGCATCACCCCACCCCTCAGTATTCTGATCATTTGTTTGATCAGATTGCATCTGACTCTAATTCTCCTGCACACCTTGGGGTCCTCCCATCCATCCTCGATATGGCCAAGGACTCTTTTAAAAGATCCCTTCCTCCTCTAAATCAAGAAAGCTGGAGGGCTTCTACAGGGTTTTTGATGAGGATGCACCCTTTCTTGCCAAACACCCAGTACCTAATTCTGTGGTTGTCTCCGCTTCTCAGCTTCAATCCAGGTCTTCCCAGATCCCCATTCCCCCTTCCAAGGAGGGTAGAAAGATAGACACCATGGCCAGGCAACTATACTCAACAGCTGCCTTGTCTTTCAAAATGGCCAATTACCAAGCCGCTATGGCCGCTTACCAGCGAGTCCTCATCAACAGGATCAAGTCATCCATCGACTCTGCGGCTGATGCCTCTAAGGCCGCTGCTCTCCCAGTGATTGAAGAGGCATTGTCCATCGCTGCCCAACAGATGAGGTCCGGCCGCCATGCCTCTGATGCTGCCACCAAGGCCATGGGCTCCGCCATCGCCTTTCGCCGCCACGCCTGGCTGAGATCCACTGGCCTGTCTGAGGATTCCAAAAACAAAATATGTAGCCTACCATTTGAAGGGGAAGGTTTATTCCATGAAAAGACGGATGAGATCATGAACGAGCACCAGAAGAGCCAAAACACTGCTAAACGCCTTAATTTGGTCCCATCCAAACAAAATCGGTCCTTTCGCTCCTCCTGGAAGAGACCCTTCACCCAGTCCTCTCCGAGACAGCACCAGCGGGACCAGTCCTTCCCCTCCTCTTCTGCGACAGCATTCGCCGGAAAGGACAAGCAACAGAAGTCCAAGTTCCGCCCTTCTGCCCGTCACCAGGATAGACGGGGTCGCAAGGACTTCTGACCTACCCCGACTACGGCCGTTCCTACCTGTGTGGCGCCGTATCACCACGGACAGATGGGTCCTCTCCATCATTTCGACGGGGTACCGGATAGAGTTCTCCACTCTCCCCCCTACGGGCCAGGTTGTACCAACTTCCCCATCTCCTGTACTCTGGGCCGAAATTTCCACTCTTCTCCAAAAAGCCGCCATCCGTCCTGTGCCACCAGAACATGTTCCTCTGGGCCATTACTCCCCCTACTTCACTGTCCCGAAGAAAGATGGGGGCCTCCGACCCATACTGGACCTCAGATCCGTCAATTGGTTTATCCCACCAAAAAAGTTCAAAATGGTTACCCTAGAGACTATTCTCCCGCTACTTCAACCAAACGATTGGTTCACAGTTATCGATCTTGAGACGCTTATTTTCACATTTCTATCCATCCTTCTCACCGCAAGTACCTGCGCTTCATCATTACGGATCAGGCCTTGAGTTCCTGTCCCTGCCCTTTGGCCTCGCGACGGCACCCAGGGTGTTTACCAAGTGTATGGCTCCCGTAGCGGCCTTCCTGCGCTCACAAGGGATAGTTATTTTTCCCTATATAGACGATTGGCTTCTGGTCTCCTCCTCGCACGCCGAGGCCCTCCAGCATCTTCGCACTACTCTCCATCTCCTCCAGGACCTCGGGCTCGAGGTCAATGGCGAAATCCAAATTGATTCCCTCTCAACGAGTCGAGTACATCGGGGCAGTGATAGACTCCCAACGCCGGAAGGCGTTTCCAACCTCTGGCCGCTTCGCGGACATCACCTCGGCCATCACCTTACTACGCCCGAATACCCACGCACCGGCTCGGCTTGTCCAACGAATTCTCGGGCTGATGGCCTCCACTACCTCAGTGGTACCGCACGCCCGACTGAATATGAGGCACCTCCAAATGTGCCTCCTGACCCAATTCGACCCAGAGGTGGATCCCCCTCAAACACCTATCCTCGTTCCCACCCAGGTCTGGGAGCGCACTCGCTGGTGGCTCCGTCCGTCCAATCTCTTTGCCGGCCGTGTGTCCAGATTACGTCGGACGCCAGCCTCTCGGGGTGGGGGGCTTTTTGTGGCAAACACCAGATCCATGGTCTCTGGTCCGCTCCGGACTCCTCTCGTCACATCAACGAGCTGGAACTTTTGGCCATTTTTATAGCCATGAAGGCCTTCCTTCCCTTGATTCGGGGTCAAGTAGTTCTGATCGCTACGGACAATTCCACAGCTATGTGGTACCTGAACAAGCAGGGCGGCACCCACTCCCTGGCGCTCCTGTCCCTCGCGATCGACCTTTGGGATTGGTGCCTCCTGCACCAGATCTATCCGATGGCGATCCACCTCTCAGGAGTCGACAACGACTTGGCGGACACCCTCAGCCGCCAGACCTCGATTTCCCACGAATGGGAACTCCGGGACTCCGTCTTCCGGCTCCTGGTTCGGAGATGGGGCCTCCCTTCCATCGACCTGTTTGCCTCGGAGACCAACGCCAAGTGCGATCGCTTTTGTTCCCGGGCGGGTGTCGGCCCTCGATCTCTGGGAGACGCCTTTATGTTCCGGTGGTCCCGCCATCTCCTGTATGCTTTTCCCCCAATCCCCCTTCTCCACAGAACTCTGGTGAAATTACGCCGCGACAAGGCCAATGCCATACTGATTGCCCCTTGGTGGCCTCGTCAACCTTGGTTCGCCTCCCTTCTCCAGATGACCCAGGATTACATCTCCTTACCTTTAGTGTCCGACCTTCTGTCGAGGGACAACGGGCTGGTGCTCCATCCACATCTTCCGAACCTCAAGCTGACGGCTTGGAGGATCAGGCCATGATAGACGCCATCTGCCAGGCCGCTCGAAAACCGTCCACCAGGAGGAATTACCGTTCTAAGTGGAGGCTTTCGGGCCTTCACGACTACCCACTCCTATCCTCACCTTAACCCTCCCCTACTAGTAATCCTTCGCTTTCTCCTTTATTTAAAACAGTCTGGTCTCTCCATGTCCTCCCTCCGGGTTTACCTTTCGGCCATAGTGGCTCACCAGCCTCCTGGTTCTGTGGCTTCAGCCTTCTTCAGGCATCCCAGGCTGAAAACGTTTATGAGGGGCCTTAAAAACACCTACCCGGATAGACGGCTCCCGACTCCTCAATGGTCTCTTCGCCTGGTCCTGCAAGCCTTAACCCGGCCACCTTTCGAACCCCTGGCAACTGCATCTCTCCGTCTTCTCACCCTAAAAGTTGCCTTCTTGGTTGCCATCACCTCGGCTAGACGAGCCAGTGAGCTTTGTGCGCTCCGACATGACCGGCCCTACCTTCAGTTTTTTTCCGGACAAAGTTGTCGCCTACCCAGACGTTTCCTTTCTCCCTAAGGTGGTCTCCCCTTTCCACCTCTCCCAACCAATCACCTTCCCTGTGTTTTTCCCGTCCCCGTCTACTCCTATTGAGCGGGACCTCCACTCCCTGGATGTCCGGAGGGCCTTGGCCTTCTATGTTTCTAAAACTGCTGCTCTCCGAAGCACACCTCGTTTGTTTATTGCTTACGGGCCCAAGTTTCATGGGTCCCCTGTTTCTTCTCAACGTTTTTCTAAATGGATTGTTGACGTTATTGAACTTTGTTACCAGTTGTCTCACCGCCCCCTCCCTCAGGGAGTGCGCTCTCATTCCACCAGAGCCATGGCTTCTTCTACGGCCTTTCTCCGTGGCGTCCCCCTCGAGGATATCTGCAGGGCAGCCACGTGGTCTCAACCATCTACGTTCGTCCGCCACTACCGTCTGGACACTAGGGCCAAGTCCTCTGCATCCTTTGGCCGGGCGGTATTGGCTGCTGTTCTTCCGTGACTCCCCACCACCTTCTCAGGTAGCTTGGTACTCACCCTATGGTGTGGATTCACGGAGGACACGATGGAGAAGAACCGGTTGCTTACCTGTAATGGTGGTTCTTCGAGTGTCCTCCGTGATTCCACACCATAGGGTTCTCGTGCGCGTCGCGCTCGATGGTACCGGAAGCACTTCTAAGCAAGGAAGTAGAAGCGTTAGTCTCCGCCCCACCACCCATGGTCCCTTGCGTTCCCGCCGAAACGCCTCAGTTCCCTCTACACGCCGTAATGAGGATAAAAATCCAGAACTGACGTGACTAGAGGGGAGGCGGGCGGGTTGGTGTGGAATCACGGAGGACACTCGAAGAACCACCATTACAGGTAAGCAACCGGTTCTTCGCCATCACTGCTATAGACCATGGCATCCTCCTGACTCGTATCTCTGAAATGGGAATTGGGGGTACTGCATTAAAGTGGCTCCGGTCCTTCCTGTAGGAAAGAACGTAGAAAGTGGTGCTAGGTGATTCATGTTCGACACCATGGCTGCTAACCTGTGGAGTTCCCCAGGGTTTTGTTTTGTCACCTATGTTATTTAACATTTATATGAAACCACCGAGGGAGATTATCAGGTCTTTGAGGGTTACGTGCCACCAGTATGCCGAAGATACACAGCTCTACCTCTCGTCACTTCTGGATTCTAAGGGAGCTACTATCTCAACTTTAAATGAGTGTTTAGCTGCAGTAATGAACTGGATGAGGATGAACAAAATGAAACTAAACCCAGACAAGACAGAGGTGCTCCTGGTCACACAAGGCTTTCCTCCTTTCTATGTACACAAAAGTAGCTGGGCAGACAATTGAGCCTTACTTCCACCATTGGGAAAGGATCTGCCACCACATTTTGTGACAACAGGCCATCTTAAGAGGCAGAGTTACACATATTTTGTCCTCCAAAAGAGGCAAGTGGTTAGTAGCACTGTGATGCTACTCTCAGTCATCCTGTGACCTTGGAAATATGGGTAAATATACAAGTGCAGATGTAATAGGACCCCACCAAAGAGAGTCCCAGTGGTGCATTGAGGCATACAGTATCAACAAATGAGGTGTGTGTTTGTGTGTGTGTGTGTGTGTGTGTGTGTGTGTGTGTGTGTGTGTGTGTGTGTGTGTGTGTGTGTGTGTGTGTGTGTGTGTGTGTGAAGTAAATGTATTTTAATTACTCAAGACCAAATCACCCTCAGCTACTTTGCATCGCAACAGATATACCTATTTTCCATGTATGTCTATATTTTTGTCTAAAATTGTTAGACTAAACATTGAGGGTCGGTTTATTCATGGACGTAAGCGGAGGAGAGAACCCTACAGCTGCAAAACTGTAATATTGGGTTGGAAAAGTGGGGGTCGTCTTATACATGGGGACATTTTATATACAAGAAAATACAGGTAGTTGGTGGCAAACTACTGTTCCTGTAAGAACCAATTTCTCAGCCAGATAATGGCTGAAATCCTGTTCATAGACTTAGCCTAATCACAACTTTACTCCCTGGTAAACAAAGTGTCCCTATTGCAGTTTTAGGGGGTACACATTTACAGTAGCTTGCTGCATGTTGGTGTGCCCTCTCCAATCACAGTGTGAGCACTTTGTTTATCAGGGGAAAATACCCCAAGTTACTAACTGGTTTACACTACAAACAGAACTTCGGACATTATGAGGACTTTAGAGAGGGAACAGGAGAACTGGGATAATGGCATACATGTCCTAGCCCCTGCTACTCAAAATCTCAAGGCTCTCAGTAAGTTCCTTCACCAGTGGTCTCACTTTGCCTCACAGTAAGGTTGGCTGAGGAAAAAACTTGGCTGCATGTTAGTAATTCTTCTATGCTGGAGTGAGGGAAGAAATGCTGATCAACTGCTAATTCCACAGTCTTTTCCATTTGCCAGGATAGCGGGGACTGTTGAGAACTAGAACCCCAAAACACCTGAAAGCCAAAAAATAATTCTTTTTCGTCAGTGAACTGAAGCCCAGTATAAATAAGATGTCAACCAGGCAGACAGGAATTTCCTTGTGAGAAGTCCCACATACCTGTTGACTTGTTTAAACTAGATTGACTTGCCTTCAGGTGCCATGTTAGCATGCCAGAGATCAAGCAGCAGACACCTCAGTGGTGTGTTAACTTTGCACACATAGTGGCTGCACGTATGGTTTCAACAAGCTGATGGGTGTGGGAGGAATGTTTCACAGGTAACTCTTCCAAGTTCTTCTGGGTCATATGAGGATTGTTCTCTTTGTGTGTATGTGTACGTGTGCGCCGACGTGCACACATAGATGCACATGCATTAGTGACCTCTGCTGGACGGATTATTTTGTGTTATTCATTTTAGAAAAACGTCCAGTAACATTTCAGAGAAAGAGACTTGGGCTAATTGCCCAGGGATAGTGCTATTTTATTTTATTTTATTTACATTAAATCAATACTAAAATATGGTTTTCTAATAATAATAACTGTAGTAGTTATAATTTATTATTACAGTTTATCATAATGATAATGGTTCTGTGATCTGCAACACCCAATATTTTCTTGCTTATTCTTTGCAGTCACAGCAAGATTGCCTTTTAACATTCATTTATTTTAGCTAGTGTGTTTCAGCCAGGCTTGTACCACAACAGGCTTGACGGATGATTATAGCAACTCCTTGATTGTTTACAACTTCTGGCAGGAATTTGGGTCAGCCCATTCTCTGTCTTGGTGTCAGAATGTCTGGAAACACCTCCCCTCAGCTCTCGATAACAGGGATAGGAGAACTTTTCTTCTCCTTCCCTGGATTCAGGGATTTACTCAATTGAGATGGTAGCAAGACTCATGACCACCTTGCCTGGCTCATTTTCTGTCTTTGACCTTCTCACCGTGCAAGTTGCTTGGGAGTGCAAAATTTTATGTAAGCGTATCCTGTGCTCTTCAAGGGTTAAAAACAGGTTTGCTGAAAAGTCCACTTGGAGTATCTCACTAAGAAGGAAAAGACATTGTTGGAGGAGGACCTTGAAAAGGAGCACAGAATAGGGACAGAGACAGAGAAGTGGATAACATGAGGGATGAAGCGGCAGAGACCTGAAGGAAGCATAGGAGAAAGTGATGCCAGTGGAAATGGAGGATCAGTGGGTAGGGAAACCACAAAGAGAATAAACTGATGGGAAGCAGAAAGATTTTAAAAAATGGCATATGCTGTCCTTCCCCTGTGTGCCAGTGGACCCCACCCCTATGGAAACACACTAAGAAGATCTCATGGTCCAGTTTCCTTAGAGGGAGAGAGTCAGGCAGGTTAATGGTGCCTTGGCTGAAATCTAGCGACGTACAGTTATGCAATATAAATCTGAAGATGCCATTTGTGTGGCTATATTTTGGCAAATAAAAGTTTCTTATTATCCTTCCTCTTGAGGTTCCAGCTCTCCCTTGGAATCCCTTTAGTCCTTGAGAAGTCCTAGTCCCCTAGGGCAGTGGTGGCGAACATTTGGCATTCCCGATGTTTTGGACCACAACTCCCGTGGTCCTTTGCTATTGGCAATACAGGTTTGGAATTCTGGGAGTTGTGGTCCAAAACATCTGGAGTACCAAAGGTTCACCACTATTGCCGTAGGGTAACAGGGCAGGATGGGGTGTTAAATCCCCACATATTGTTGCTACTAGAATTCCTGTGGCTGCTGGGGATGGTAGTGGTGACTTTCAAACATTTAAGACTTCTTGCCCCTCAATCCAGCAGTTTTTAATAGCTTCCCAGGTACCAAAGGGATCATAACAGAGCCTAGATAACTCTGGGGTGGGGAAACAGGAAACTTTTAATTACAAAAATACAGCCATGGCTCAGGACATCATTAAACTTACATAATGTAATTTTATGTCATGAGACTTCAGCAAGTGCTCACTAAAAAAACAAACCACTAATAAAACAACAAAAGAAAATGGGATTTTAAGTGATAGGGGAAATGGAATCTTCTCCCTGAACACAAGGACTACTTGGCTCTTTCACTTGCTCTGATCCTTGTCCCACCCCATCTCAGCTGTCCTCTTGAAGAAAACTCTATAATAATAATAATAATAATAATAATAATAATAATAATAATAATAATAATAATAATAATAATAATAATAATAATAATAACCTAGAAAACTAAGTGGCAGAGGTCTTTTGCAAATGAAGCAAACAGTTGAAGAAGAGAAGCATGCGTTGGCAGATTATGTAAAAATAGTAAAGAACCAGCATTATTGGAGGTTAAGAACAAGTTGTTGTTTAAAATAAAGCAAACAAAGGGTCAATATAGGAAAACAATGATGCAAATCTCATTGTTCTGCACAGGACAATTACAATAAAGATTTATCTATCTATCTATCTATCTATCTAAATACGAGCTGATAGCTGGCATAATAAAGCACTGCATGGGTAGTTCTTCGAAAAAAATCAAATAAAAAAATAGATGAGGAAAACACTTGGTTTTGGCTCATCAATGGAACACTGAAAAAAGAGACAGAAGCTCTGATTTTTGCAGCTCAAGAACAAGCTATTAGAACAAAAGCAGTTAAGGCCAGAATAGAAAAATCAGCCGGATGAAACTATCAATCATATATTGAGTTGTTGCAAGAAAATTGCTCAGACTGATTACAAACAGTGTCATAATATAGTTGCTCAAATGGTCCATTGGAATTTGTGTCACAACTATCATCTGCCCATAGCAAAGAACTAGTGGGATCATAAACCTGAAAAGGTGATTGAAAATGAGCATGCAAAATTACTTTGGGACTTCTGAATACAGACGGAGAGGGGTTTGGAGCATAATACCCCGGATATTATGATTGTGGAGAAGAAAAAAATATGGATCATTGATATTGCTGTACCAGGTGATAATAGAGTCACCAAGAAACAACTTGAAAAAATTACCCAATATCAGGATCTGAAAATTGAACATCAGAGACTCTGGCATAAACTGGTACAGGTGGTCCCAGTGATAATTGGCACGCTGGGTGTGGTGCCTAAAGAGCTAAGCAAGTATTTAGAAGAAATTGGAGTTGACAAAGTCACCATCAGTCAGCTGCAGAAAGCCACCTTACTGGGATCTGCTCGCATAATTCGCCGATACATGACGTAGTCCTAAATGCTTGGGAAATGTTCAACTAGTGATTTGCAATACAAAATCCAGTGTAGTTATCTTGTCTGCTGTGTGATGATGATGATGATGATACATTCCCCCCAGTGGAACTGCTCCTCTGGAGCAGTGATGGCAAACCTTTTAGAGACTGAGTGCCCAAACTGCAATTCAAAACCCACTATTTTTTTGCAAAGTGCCAATACCGTAATTTAACCCGAATACAGGTGGCTGTGAAGGGCGATGTTGGGTGCCCACAGAAAGGGCTCCAAGTGCCACCTTTGGCACCTGTGCCATAGGCTCACCATCACTGCTCTAGAGGTTTTTGTCTATGTGTGTGTACAGTCTACGAACCTGAACTTGAGACAGCAGAAGCAATTTAAATGGCAAAGTGTCATAGTGCTGAACTCCACCCACTGTAACAAACTGCAACAGAAATAAGCCAGCACAAGGAGGGGAATATGAAGAAAGGAAAAAATTGAATTTGTACCTGGTTATACCTAGATACATTGAGACATGCCTTATGCTGTTTGAATTGTGAAAAATATACTGATAACTTCAGTAATGAAAAAGGTGTGTTTTGAAGAACAAATGTCATTACCTGGAAGACCTCTATGGGAATAATCATGAAAGAGTTAATGCAGAGGCACAAATCCATTTGAAGACATTTTGGTGCCTGAAGCAGAGAAGCAGAGGGTGCTCAGCCCTGCTTCTGCTTCCACATGATGCCAACTGGTTTGACAGCTGAATCTTATCTAAACATGGCAACAGGGTACCATCCTGCACTGTGGCTGAGGACAGCGGCAGGCCCCTCAGAACACAAGGCTCTGGCATCCAGCTCCTCACAGCTGCTTCTGGTTCCCCATGACTGGCTTTCTGAGGTGGCTGCCTAACTCTGCCCACTGACACAGAAAAGGTGGGATTGAAGATCTGGAGCAAGAGAAGTAGTCCAAGGGAGATACCTCTGGGTGGGTGGGTGTGGAAAATGGATAATATTTGTTGAAACGAGAGGTTGAGGAGCTGGATGGTCTGTTCAATGAGAAATTAAAACTTGACGTTTATATAGAAAAGTTAAACTAGTAAGACATAAAAGATTTGGTGTCCACAGAAATGCTTCAGTGTCTTATTTTGTTTGCTTCCCATGGGCCCTTGGGCATGCTGGAAGTTGGAGAAAGAAATGTCTTATTTATCTTGGAAACATGGAAGTGTATTTGGACAGTCTAGCTACCATAGCTGTGACACAGATTATGTAGCTTTTATTTAGATTGATAACTTTCTTTGAAGGTGCAAAGTGTGGAACAGTATTTGCACATCTGTACTGTATAGCCTCTCACCAGATACCAGTGCACAGACCTTTTCCCCTCTTAGAATCTGTATTTTGGAATTCAACAGTTATCTCTCAAGGTTGTAGTTAAAATGGGTTAGTGTATTGCTTTATTTTTAAAATTCTCATATCTAAAGCCAATTTTAAAGTAATTGAATATTCTTATTATAACCAGCAGTGGAAGTCCTACAGCCATAAAAATAAATTTATGATATTTGCATTTTCCATGTATCTCTGAGGTAATTGCTTCCCTCCTTCCTGTATTAAATGAGGTGCTGATGCTGTTTTGAAATCAGCAAGTGATTTTCTAATATGCTTCCCATCATTTATGAGCTTTCAAAGGATGTAGGGCTATTGCTTCATTGTGTACAGTACTCAATTTTCCTACCAAGCAGTTTTGAAAATAGCATACACATGCATATGATTAAAAACTAGCATAAAATCCTGTTAAACAGAGTCCAAGGAGATGCTGCCCTTTTTGCACTGGAGTTATTTAAGCAGGGGATGCCTGGTCACTCACTGTTGGGTTGGACTGCTTAACTTCCTAGGACCCTTCCAATTTTAAACGTTCTCTGATCCTTGGTTGAAATCAATCGACTTCAATATAACTTCAGAAAGCTTAATGAAAACATATTTTAATGATTGTTTGTAATGTAATAGTTCTGACAGATCTTACTAGGCAGTGAGTTTCATAACTCTAATATTGGAATTGAGCAGTCTTTTTCAGCTGTACTGTGGAGCAGTAGCAACATCCATAGGCAGTATGGTATAGCAGTGACATCCTAATAAACGCAATATTTCATCTTCCCATGCCTAAGGGGGCTCTTTAGAGTACTGGACTAAATTCTATAATGCCTAAGCCAGCATGAGAAGTGGCCATAGTGGCTGGAGAATTCTCAAGAGGTTTCCTTCAGAAACCAATTAATTCTAAATGCAAAGGGGTGTTTTTAGTAGAAGCTATTCCTATGCTTAAAAAGTTCTATTTGTTAATGGACGTGTGTTAATGGTAAAAAGCATTCAAGAATGCCCTGGGTGACTGACAACGCTACAGAGGTGAAGGAAGAGAATGGGATATAGTGGACCAAGGGCTCATGAGACTAGGGTTCAAATGCATGCTCATCCATGAAAACTTTTGGGGGAGAATCAATGGCAAATCACTTATATAGGTAACAAATGCACATCAGTGAGGGGTCACTTGGTAGTGCATAGTATTGTCTGATTTTGTTTTTGGATTCGTGACTCTTATGCATGTCAGAGTTTTAGTTTTGTACTATATGTTTATTCTAGCGATACCTAATTTGTCTGATTTGTTATGTAGCAAGTTATTTTCTTCATTAGTGAAAACCATGCCTGCGTCTACAGTTCCATCTTCACGTCCGTCACCTGGGAATGTACTGCAACTAAAATTCTGAATAGCACTGTGTGTCGGTCATGTGATCTTATGTAGTATGGAAACGCGAGTCACGGTGCGCTCGTATGTATATGCCGGTGCGTGCATTTTCCGAAGGACCCACATTACAGTCTTTAAGTTGTGTTGCATTGTTTTCACGGCACATAAGGCCTGGCGTTCGGGGTGTCACTGTTTCTCCAGCTACCATACAAGCCCTCTGCAGCCCCTCGTTCCAGCCTTTCTCCCGCGAGCGGGTCCCGACTCCCTCTGGCGCTTCCCCTTGGCTTTGGGCGCAGGCAGAAGGCACCCGCCTCCTCCTTCCTCCTAGTGGCCGCGCCGAGAGGTCGCGTGAGCGTCACAAGACCGAGCCTTTTCTCCGAGGTTTCCCGAAGGCGGAGCGTCTCGGGCCCCACGGAGGCCGAGAAGCGCTCGGAGTATCGGCGGGACCGGAGTGCGCCTTTGGGGGCGGGGCTCCCGAGCAAAGAAGACGCCTCGCCCTTCCCTTGCACGTGCCGGATCTGCGTTAAAGGTCGTCTCTGACGTCCTTGATACTGAGCCGACTCGGCTGGAACCGCCCTTTTGGGAAGCATTGGCCAATCGCAGAGTGGCGCTGGGCGGGGCAAGCGGGGGAGCGCCTATGAATATTAAGTAGTCTCGGGCCGTCGGCGAAGTGACAGTGCGGGTTGGCGCGTGCGCGGCTCGTCGGCGTCGGCGCTTGTGTTTTTGTCGCCCTCCCTCCCTCCCTCCCTTTCCGCGCGAGCCCCCCTCCCCCCTCAGCCCTCCTTCGCTGTTCGCTTCGCCCTCCCCTTCGGGCCTTAAAGGAGCGGCGGCGGCGGCGGCGGCAGGGGGAGGGGAGGGGCGGCGGCGGTTGGGCTTCGCCTCTCTCGACCCCACCCCCCCCACCCCCGTTAACGGGCGAATAGCATGACCACCCGCGCGGCGCCTCAGGAGGAAGCAGCGGCCGGCGCCGCCACCGCCGCCGGGACGGCCACCGCGGGAGCCGCGCAGCAGGAGCGGGGCCTGGCGGGCGCCTTCCCTTTGGTGCTGAAGAAGCTGATGGAGAACCCGCCGCGGGACGCGCGCCTCGGTGAGGGCGGCGGGAGCGCGCCTCGGCGGAACATTGCCCCCCTCCCCCCCGCTCCCCTTCCCCTCAGGCGTTGCGGAATGGGGCCTGGCGGAGGGAGGGAGGGAGGGAGGGAGACCGAGTCCGCCGGCCTCGCCTCAAGGCGGGCAGGCAGGTCGCGTCCATTTTGCCAGGGCCCGGTTGCCCCTTCCTGCTTTTCCTTCCTTCACGGGGGGTGGGGAGGAGCGGAGGGCGCTCGGGCTCTTCTTCTTCCTTAGCGACGCACTGGTTCGTGAGCGCCGATTTCTAACCCGCCGTGAAAGCCGCTTGTTTGTGGTGGGGCTTGGCTCCGGTGGTACGTCTCTCTCTACCCCCACCCCGCCAAGGTCGGTGCCCTGCGCTCGTGGACCCGGGAGTAAGGCCCGCTGGACGCGACAGGAGCGACTCCTAAAATAAATAAAGAGAGAGGACGGCACCGCCACCACCCCGTCGGAAGCGTCCTGCAGGAAATGCTTTGGATCTCTGGTTCCAGGTTGTCCGACGGTGGTCGTCAAATCCCACCTCAAAAGGATATTGGCTCCAGCCCTCCACCGTTCAGAGAAATAGTGTCCCCCCCCCCCCCTTTCCATATATCCGGACAGCAGATGAGAGGAGATCAGTAGGAGTTTCAAGGGCAGTTACTACAGCATGTGCTCAAGGGTCAAAGTATACTTTTAAAAAACAGCAATAAATAAATCCTGAGGAGGAGTGTATATTTTCATAGAATCATAGAGTTGGAAGAGACCTCAAGGGCCATCCAGTCCAACCCCTTGGCATGTAGGAACGTCCTTCAAAGTACCCCAACAGATGGCCATACATACAGCCTCTGCTTAAAAATAGACTTTTAAACTTGGTTCATTATGGTTAGTCTTTGTGGTTCATAATACACTGGAAATTGGGATGCTGCTCCCAAGGAAAAGTTTATGATTTGATAGAGCCCTAAAGAATTGATGGGTTGGAATACACATTTGTTCATCTGCCTCCCCCCCCCCCAAGGTTGTGAATATGGGTCTCCTTTAATACTTTGTGGTTTTGATGGGGATTTAATTCAGAGACCTGCCCTATATGTGTGTTTTTGTTGTGAACCTACTTCCAAGGTTTCTCTTTCTCTTTTTCTCCCTCTTATAGTAGTAGTAGTAGTTGTTATGAATGTGTGATCTCCAGAACGTCCTGCCCTCAACAGTTCTGCTTAGCAACTGCAAATTCAATCCTGTGGCTTCTTTTAAGGAGCCAACCTTTTTTCTTGCTGGCTTTAGGCTTTGGTACCAAAGCCAAAGTCCCTATTAAAACGTTTTTCTCCTCAGAAAACAGGGAGGGGTGGGTGAATTCCATGTCACAAGTCAAGTCTGAGTTGAGTCACCAATGGAACTTAAGTCCTCTTTGGCAGCAAGTCCTATTACTCTCATCTCCATCCCTGATACTGAGTCTAATAAGATTAATGGCATTGTTCTGTTTTGCTTTTAGATAAAGAAAAGAAAGAAAAACTCGAGGAAGATGAGGCGACAGCTACTGGCACAATGGCCGTCTCTGCCTCCCTTATGCCTCCCATCTGGGACAAAACTATTCCTTATGATGGGGAGTCTTTCCATCTGGAGTACATGGATCTGGATGAGTTCCTCTTGGAGAACGGAATCCCTTCCAGTCCAAATCACCTGGATTTGAATCAGAATCCACTCCTGCCTGTAGCTGAACTTGAAGGAAAAGAGCCTGCCAGTTCTTCTTCTGCATCCACCACACCACCTCAGTCATCCTCTGTAGTTTTCCAACCATCAGACGCTGCCACAAGTGCAGGTAAGTATAATGGTAAAAGGATGAGGTTGCACGTCATACTAAGTTGCTTGAGGTGTATTGGAAATAGCTGCTGTAGAATCAAATACCAAACAGAATGTTAATCTGCAATTTGCTCCAGTTAATTTCAGTCTCTTTTCATTGTAAGAAATTATATTTTAGTCTGTTGTATGTGGCTAGCTCCATTTAATGTAGAAATAGCTGTTTAATGAACCTCTTCTGTATTAACTGAAATGTAGAATACAGAGATGGGTAGTTCACTGTCCGTTAGACTTGGTAGAGGGCACCTATCAAAGAATTACCCATCTAATGAAGGCTTGTCCCACCTAGGCCACACTAGGTAAGTCCTATTTAAGGAGTGGTTTTTGTTAATTCCAAGCCTCTAGAGAGTTTCCATGGCCGAGTGGATATCTGAACCCACTTATCCCAAGTCTTAGTCCATCACTGTATCTACTACACCCAGCTAGGTATCAAATATGGGTTGTAGCATTTCTGAATTTATTGGAAGTCATTCATGCATAGATATATATGGGTTAGCATCATATATAGATACAGTATAGCAATTTGGCTCACACTTGTCCATTTCAGTTGCTGCTAGAACATTATTTTTCAGTTGCTGCTAGAACATTATTTTTCCACAGTCAGTTGGAAGTGAAATTGAAATTAAAATCTTACATAGCATATTGTAGTTTTTATGCCTTGGTGAATAGCCAGGTCCTACTATAAGGTTTACTTGGAAGTAAGAAGATACCGCTCTTTCTTAAATTAGAAGGTTTTTATTTTGCCTTTCTAATTGCTTCATGTTCAATCGAGAATAATAATGCCTTTTTGAGTTTGTCCCCATTGATAAAAACTAATCCTTAAAATTTTCCTTTGCTGCATCCTAGCTTAGGCAACTTTCTTCATTTTATGCTGAAGATCTCTGCAGCCCTCTGGATGTGTTTTAAAAAGTAATAAAATACCATTAGTTAAAAACACTTTGGGGTTTCTGTGTATTCAGCAACTCAAAGTACTGGGAAATTGCAACTGCTACATACTAACCTTAATAGATGTTTGAAAGATGAGTTGTGGCAACTGAACTTTCATTTTGAGATTGAAACATTTCACTGCTCATCCAAGTAGCTTTGTCAGTCTGAGGAAAGTTGGTGTGAGGCCTCATACTGATGAAGCAACTTGGATGGGTAGCAAAACATTTTCATCTCAAAAGAAAAGAAGTCCAGTTGCCATGACTCAATTTTTGGATAATTTCACCTGGATGACTGAGAATCTTTACAGACTTAACAGATGTCTTATTTTAACTATATGGATGTGGTATTATATTATGTGGTTAATTTCAAATTCACTTGTATTTTGGAACTATATTAGTACCAGTGACAGAATTGTAGAGCAAAGTCCCAGATTTGTGTTTTCAATGCTGAAACAGATACTGTATATGGAGTTTGTGAGACAAAGTTGCCATTGCATTTTTAAAAGTGCCCAGCTAGTAATCAGTAATAACCAAGAAGAATGATGAAGAAGTGAAATTGACTGGTTTTTACTTCTTACATACTTCCATTTCTTACTGATGCTTAGTTATCTTGTTTATCTTTACTTAATTTCTGAGATATATGGTGTCGAACAGAAACCACCTGTTGTTTGCTGTGCTCTGATTCTTTATAAAATGATTTCTATGCCGAGGTAACTTCCTAGAATGATACTGGATTTTCCAGCAATGAGTCTATTTGACTTTCTGCTTCCTTTGTTGCCATTGTTTTCACCTTTATTATTCTACTGTATTGTCTCCTCTTGTTAGAATCCTCCCCAGATAATGAGAGACTGACTCCCAGTCCCATTGATCCAGACTGTGTTGAGGTTGATGTGAATTTCAACCCTGACCCCGCCGATTTAGTGCTGTCCAGTGTGCCAGGAGGTGAGCTGTTCAACCCAAGAAAGCACAAGTTCGCTGAAGAGGACCTGAAACCACAGCCAATGATTAAAAAAGCCAAGAAAGTCTTTGTCCCAGAAGATCAAAAGGTAATATGCTTGCTTTCTCAGAGCATCACGTTAAGCTGTGTTTTAGGTTGATGTAGTCTATATTTTCCCCAAAATGTATCACTGTTTCACTTGCTAGTAATTCAAAATGTTCTTGAAATCAGATTTGTTCATCATAGGCTGGATTTTCACCCTTGCTTGTTGAATTCATAGTAACTGGTATTTTACACAAATATTTTTTCCCTTATGATCCATTGGAAATTTTAAAAATACTGTATAGCTGTATAGTTGAATTTATGAAGTGAAACTAGCCATTTGCATCTAGTGTTTGCATCCTTGCACAGTTGTTGAGGTAGAGCTGTTTAGGACCTGAAATGATGTATTCTATTTCCTTGAGCCTGGTCAGCAAGTTAGCAGTTGTATCATGGATTGTATATTTGAATGATCTTGGAAAATAGACTATTTATTTATTTATTTATTTATTTATTTATTTATTTATTTATTTAGTGCACCAACTTTCCCAAAAGGAACTCTGGGCATTGTAATATATTATACTGCATTGTAGTAGTCTAATCTAGAGGCTACCATAAATAGTTAAGAGTAATTTGTGGATGGGAGTTGTAGTCAGGCATTTTAGCTATATCAAAGAAGATAACTAGGCAAAATATGTTTTGAGGTCTTTTGATCCTTAAAAGTGTTATTTCTCCAAAGGATGAAAAATACTGGACCAGGCGGAAGAAGAACAATGTGGCAGCCAAGCGATCTCGTGATGCTCGGCGTCTGAAAGAGAACCAGATCACAATCCGAGCTGCATTTCTGGAGAAGGAGAATACAGCACTGAGGACCGAGGTGGCAGAGCTGCGGAAGGAAGTGGGAAAATGCAAGAACATTGTCTCTAAATATGAGAGCAGATATGGACCCTTGTAAGCAAACCCTTTTCCCTTACATTGTCCATTGGATGACTGTGGCATCTCTAGAGACTCATATAAATGATATTTGTGTTGTCTCTCTGTGTCCCAAACCAAGATCCACTTATACGGATACTATGTGGTCAGATATTTTCTGATCTTTGTAGTATCTCAGATTTTAATACTGTATTTTAAAAAACAATTTAACACATTCTGAGAACTTGAATTTTAAAATCAGATAACACTAATTAAAAAGCTAGAGGAATAAAATTTAACTTGTCTTGATTGCTAAAACAGTTGGGCTTTTACTGATTGTTTGACAATTTTTAGTAGAACACAAATAAGTAGTTCAATAACTTTTTCCTTCAAAACAAATGGTATAATGTGAGAACAAGAAAATTATAAGGGAATTGTTCCCTTTCCCCAATTAACAAAGTACACAAAATAATCTGGAATGTAGGATAAATAACAGTATGTTATTACTCTGAGGCGTGATTCAATGGGAACAGAAATCTGGATTAGAGAGAGTGCTTTTGTGCAAACCACTGCTATGCCTGTAATATTCTAGAAACTATTATAAACACTTTTCCCCTTTGAATACTAGAACCCATTCCTTTGCACTGACCAGGATTTCATTTATTATCTTTGGGTAGATACCATTTCTCCCTAAATCATTTGTATTGGTTTTTTAAACTAGTATGAATTACTAAATGATGGAGCAGATACATTTGAATGACCAAGTTCTTCTGATACAGTTTCTTGAACGTCATACTTTAGAGGGCTACGTCATTCTTATTGTTATTAAAAGTAACAAGCTACAATGTTTTGTGACCTGCTGTAGTATATCAGCAGTACAAATGTAAGGACACCTCATTTTAAAACCATCCAAATGATTTTTTACTACAGGATTAGCTCTAACCTCCTAACTTATCCAATATATGGAGGGATCAGATTAGCTTTATGCAAAGTACTTCATTTTGCCATTTGTTGAACTGCTTTGCATCTTGTTTCCTTGACATTTTTCTGTCTTGTATGTCAAGCATGTATTTGTTTTTAACTTAAACATCAAATTGCTCTCCTGTAGCTAGTAATAAGTGATAATACCCTCCTTAGTTAACTTGGCATATATTCTAACTCAGGCCATCTGTTATAAAGATAATTAAGTACTTCTGTAAGTCATTGCATCATTTCAGATATACACTCAGAATGAATGTGAAGGGTTGTTTGGTCAAAGGCAGTGTTCATAGGGAAATTTCCCTATACCTGAGGTTCTCTTTAAGGCTCCTGCAATAGGCCACACATCTCCACCCGCTTCTACACAGGGCTTTTTTGCCCCTGTGCATTGCAGCAATCTGTGTGGGGATTGGTGGGAGTTGCACACACATGCACACAGAACAGAGCCTTCCCCTATGGCTGGGATGAAAACTGTCTATATGCGAAAAATATATTGCAACTATGTGAGAAGGAAGTCGGAATATGTACTAATTGATTTTCAGGGGTTATTAAAAGTGGTGTTCAAGTCAGATACATTACTTTTATTATAAAACCAGGGTGTCTAGATATGTTTTTGTCAATAGTTGTCAGGGTTTTTGTTTGTTTTGTAGTCATGTCCTTTTTGAAGGCCAAGTTATTGTAAGGGGAAGCAGCCAGAACTGGGTGTAGGTCAGCAGATATCACAGGCTTTGGTACTGTTTTTTAAGAGAAATGGGAAGTGCTTGAATTGTTGGTGGATTAAAATAAATAGTCCAGTTCTTCACCTTCAAAGTGTTATTTGTCTCAGTTGCTTCATGCTTTATGTTAGTTTGAAACAGCCTAAATGTTGATTTCCTTTATTAAGGGTAATTGGTGACATCCCTGGAAGTTCAGTATAACAAAATGCTGTGATATGAATAATAGTCATATTCTTGCTTTGCTTTGTTTAAAGTGACTTGTCCGATTCCGAGTGATGCAACATTAAAGACTCTTAAAATCACAAAGAAACTAAAAACTACACATGAAAACACCTGCCATCAGAGGGAACAATGAAAGATGTGAGGTATTCTACACAAACAACAGATGTCCCCGCTTGCCTGCAAGTACCTCAACTGAACCGCCTAAGGGCTGAGCATGATGTAAAGGCTAAGGTCTTTAATGCTGTGCTTTCTCTGTACTGCTGTTTTTCCTTGTTAACCATGGTCCACAGTACCATTATTAACTCTCCTCATCTACACATGGTGTAGTTGTACTTGGGTAACAGTTGAAGAAGCAATTTATAGGGTGATACTTAGATGGGAGAAGGGAAGAGGTATTGAAAAATGCTTAAACTATAATTTGTCAAGTATCTTCTGTTTTGGTTTTCCTCTTCATTTGTTCTGTACTTTCAAGCAGATGCTCAGATTGCGACTAAATCCTATTCAGCAATTGTATTTTGTACTGTTGGACCAGAAATAGCATGTATAGAAAATAGACTTCAAAGAACTACGTCTTGATATAATATATCATGAGCATATGAGCATATGACAGAAATAGAAGTAATGGAAAATATTAAGCTCCAAGATGCTCTTTATCTTATTAAATACTAGCAAGTAAGGATATTTTTCCAGCGTATAAAAGCTGATACTAGGCTTCTTAAGTTGGCAATTTCTCCACAGTTGACAACCTCTGATATTACCATTGTAGAACTAACATGATGGCACAGTGATGTCTCATCTATATAGTAATCATATTTCTAATTCTTTATTTTCATAAACATATTTTAACTATAGATGTAAAATGATAAACACAGATTTAGCAGGGCTTGGAAAATCTAGATTCTTTACATCACTGAAAGAAACAGCACTGTGTTCTTTGGAGGTTCCCACTTGCAATATTTTCTTCCTCTAATTCGTAAACATAATTTGGGACAAATTGCTGCAACTTTTGTATCAGTTCCTTGTTTTCTTTGTGGGAAGCACTGTGAGTGCTTGAAATGATACAGTAGGACCCCCCATATCCATGGGGAATTGGTCTCAAGCTCTCCCCCTCAGATGCTGAAAACCATGGCTAATAGTGAACACTAGATGTAGCATGGTAAAAAAAAAAACCATAATTTTTTCCATATGTATTACCAAAACTGGCCACTAGAGGTTACCAAAGACCATGCCATGTATTCATCTTCCAGTGCCATGTCCTTGTAGAATGTTGGTGATCAGTAGCCTGAACTGGTTTGTATCTAAAGCTATTCCAAATAGAGGAGCTGCGTTCACTGCAGACCATTGGCTTATGTTCTTAAGCCAGAATGTTCTTCTATGTCCCAGGGCCCAGGCCATGCTTCCTATCTATTTTTCCTTGAAGGATAACCTGCAGTAGATGGTATTTCTTATTACGCATTATGTATCCAAAATATTGCAATTTTTTTCTTTAAATTTAGAATTTGAGGATTTCTAGCTTTTTATTCATATGCTGTAATACAGCCATACTAGTGACTCTGACTGTCCAAGGTATCTTCAGAATTTGTATGTCTGCATTTTGAATGCTTCCCGCTTTCTGCATAATGTGTCTGTAAGGGTCGTCACCAAAAAGAATTTATAGCATGGTCTCTGGCTCCCTCTAGTTGGAGGGAATACACTTTCTGGTAATATATGAGACAATATTTTTTCTGGATTTTTTATTTTAATATTTTCAAACCACGTTTAAGTGAAACTTGCGGTTACTGATCTTACTGATATGGACCTCCTACTGCAGTGGTGGCCAAACTTCGGCCCTCCAGATGATTTGGACCACAACTGCCACAGTCCTTTGTCATTGGCAGTACAGGCTTAGAATTCTGGGAGTTGTGGTCCAAAACATCTGGAGGGCCGAAGTTTGGCAGCCATTGTCCTATTGTACTCTGAGGGTCAGAGTTACAAAGCTGAAATATCAGACAGAGCGTAATGAAATGCCTTCAAATAAAAGCATACGTAGAGAACCAAGTTTATTAGGCTATTTTGGTAGCAACAACGAATGTTAAAAAGAAAGGTTTCAACTTTGTTAACGTTACAGCTTAAACATGATCTTAAAATACATTAAATTTGCAGTGTGTCAGAATAATTTGTTTATTAATAATTGTGTCTATTAATAAGAAATATTTGTTAATCAAATATTAAAAACTTTAAAGAGTTTATGTGTCTGGAGTGTGAGAAAAGGAAGGCAACTGGCAAAAGCACACTGAGACAGACAAGTTTTTAAAATATGATTAGTGTAATTCTAAAATGTAATAAAACTCAATTATTTGTCTAGGAATGTGATGGCTAGATCAGCAACCTTCCATCAGTTGACTAGGATCAAATAAGTATAATCAGTTTAAAAATGTGTTAGTTTCAGGTCCAACAGAACTGACAAGAAAGCCCTAACAAAACTGTGCTGGTTGATTATATTTTAGAAAAGCCTACTGTTTTCAAAAGGTAATCCAAGAGAAAGATCTCATTTACTCTTAAGTAGATATTAATAGTTCTTACTTAATAACCAGCATACATATTTTTTAAAACTTCTTGGCTGTGGACTGTTAAAGTCTCTAACATCTTAGAATGTTAGCATAAGGATTAAATATATCTGGGGGGAAATGGTATGTCAGAGTTTTAGTCCATTCAGAGCCAGATTACCAGTGCTTGTGTTTACTATATTATAAATGCATCTTATAAGGACTTCCTGTGTGTTAGCTGTTAATCTCAACATGCTGAACCAACTTTTGCAGCTGAGCAACGTTATAAAATGAAGTCGGTTCTTAATTGTGACACAGTGCTATAATAGCATCAATTTTAAAATATTACTAGTTTTATATGTACGTTTTTGTCACTGACAAATCTGCAATAGTAGTGATATTAGCTGTGGTGTGTAAATATAAAACTTTAAGCAGTGTAACATATTAAGATACTAATAAAACAGGTGGAATCGCATGTAAATTGCCACATTTCATTTGCATAAGATAATCACTTTCCAAATCATGTCATTTTGGCTACAAAAGGTTACAAACATTGTCTGCAAGTTACTTTTGTGTAGAAGGATGGCATCACTCTCCATATATATTAGATCTAACCGTTTAAATTTTCTTCGTTTCAAATAAGTAATACATGGAATTAGTTATGCTTCTTTACGTGCATCTAAGGTTATATTCCTATACATATTTTTGGGAAAATAAGTCTCATATAACTTAGCTGGGCTTACTTCTGAATAAGCATGCATATGTTTGCTCTGCTATTCCTTTCAATCTATTATTTGCTTGCGGTAAGAGGTGGCTATAAATGATGAGCATAACTTGACCTGTCACTTTTTTACTTCTTCAATAACAAATTTATGGTGAAAACAGTAACAAAAATGCACTAGAGTTTAAAATAATTTGTCCAAAGAAGTAGTGGAAGATGCTGGCAGTAGGAATGTAAAGTCTTCTAAATACTATCCATTTCATTATATAATATGTTATATATAAAAGGTAAAGGTTCTCTCCCCCCCCCCCACATGTGTGCTAGTCGTGTCCAACTCTAGAGACAGTGCTCATCTCCGTATTCAAGCCGAAAGAGCCAGTGTTGTGCAAGTCCATGGCCACATGGCAGGCATGGCTGCAAGGAAACACTGTTCTACCTTCGTGCTTTTTATGGAGGTACCTATTTATCTACTTGCATTTACATGCATTCGAACTGCTAGATTGGCAGGAGCTGGGGTTAACAGCGGGAGCTCGCTCTGCTGTGTGTCACCCAGGATTCGTACCACTGAGGTGCCAATTTTGCAGCCAACAGTTTTTGGAACCTTCGTCCAATGAGTAATTGTAATTGTAATTTGGTAGGAATCGTTAGTGGCCAAAAGGAAATTTTTATAGATATCCAGTTGCTATGTTTGCTGTTGCACAGTCAGAGGATAGCAACATCCACATTTATTCTGATCATCACAGAAAGCTTTTACACATAATCAAATAAAATTTTCATATATTATAGTAGCAAACATGTTATAGGAGTCTTGACCTAAGCGGTCATTTCTTTATAAAATAAAGAGTGACATATCCAAACTAAGTGAAACTTATTCATAGTTGAAGCCATTTATTACTTTAAATTTTTAAAAAAGGATTAGGACCTAATCCTTTTATTCATAGGCATTTGATTTGCACTTGCATTATTAACCTCTATTTATTTTGAATTATATAATATTCATGTGAGGTTTCCACTTACAGGTTAATGCGATATTTTAAAGTTCTTGTGACCTGTGTTGAGGCTTCCTGCGAAATTTTGGTGGGATTTTCTTGTATTACTTGTTGTATCATTCATTCAAGAAGTAATGGAGGGAGACTAAGTGCTGTGAATATGCAAGCTTTTTATAAGCTTTGTTATTAAACCTATGATATGTTAATCTTGGTTTTTGGTTTTGTATTAACTATCAAAATGCCCAACATCTTTGTAAGTGTTTCTTTAAAAATTGTACTTGGTATTTTCTACAGTATATCTTTTCAGTGCTGTATTGTGCTGTGCTGCCTGCAGTAAACAAAGTATACTAGTAGTAGAAGTGGCTTATTGTACCAGCGAGGGTGTGTGTGTGTGATCAATGTTAAGGGAATATATAGTGAAAAAGAAGCAGCCATCAGAGCTTGGAGGAATACTTGAAAAAGTGTTTGAGCAAATATGGTAAGATTATCAGTCATTTCTAAATCTGCACAGTAGACCTTCCTTCCTGGAGAATGCTGAAATCTTGGAGAAGTCAGGGAATTTTGTGAATAGAAATTTGTGGCATTCATCTGAAACAAAAGTCACTCTTACTGGGAGGCAAGTGAGTCTACCAATTAGTAGTTCTCACATTACCCGGAATCCTGTTGGCAAAGAACACATGATGATGGCTTCAAAAACAAAAATCTTCAGTATTTTGTCTTAGTTAGGTGGTTTATACAGCCTTCATCTCTATGTAGTGAATTGTCATTTGCTGTTTCTGAAATTAGGTTTGTAGCATTAGAGCCATAAAAAACAGCTTTCCCATCTCTGATGCAAGCATACTCTCTTTATATATGAAAGGCTTCAATAAATGGGAGTTTTGTATGACTTTGCATCACAAATCTTTCAATTAGTATTTCATCGACCAGTTAATTGTTTTGAAGAACTGCACAGTATCTAACAGTATCAATTAGGAAACAATATTTGTCCTTTTGTCAGTATTCGGCACTGAAAATGTGTATGTTCTATGCTTTCTTTAGTATTTCTGTTAAATAACATTACTTTCTGCTTATAATAACTCCACGGTCATTGACATGGCACTGATATAACAACAGGAAAAATAACAGTTTTACTTTTGAAAATAGATGGAGAATAATACTTTTTTTTAAAGTTTCCAAATAATTGCATACTGGTATTATAGGTACAACAGACACATAGAAGCTGAAGCTGTTCTATTAGACATCCCAAAGGTTAGACAGACTTAACTACTTAAGCATTTTTATAGGCTCTTGTCTTTGTCCATTGAATTTACAATAGTGTGCTCTGTCCTTTCTCTTTGAGCAGGAAATTAATTTTTAGACCCATTTGTCCATATAGAGACACTTGAGCTGCACTACAAAAGTGATATAATTTTAAAAATGAAAGTAAACATATTTCTATATATGTTTAAGCATCTGCATTTATGGTGTGTCCAGTGCGTGCTTTGGAAAGTTACTTCTGTACATAAGTTTTGTAGATAATCTGTAAAATGCTTTTGAGGCACTATAGTAAACTTGCTACTGTTTATTGAAACCTCTGGATAAAATTGTGTCTTGTGGCACATCTCAAGTTTCTGCTAATACTGTGTTTCTACTGTGTGTCTGTTCATGTGTGCACATAAATGTGCACGTGTATACAATTCCTTGATGAATGACTGCTAGAAGGACTTAAATGATACTCTTCACGTGAAAGATTATTTCCATGTTCAAGGTCTACCTGGCATCTACTCCTATTTCTATTACACTTTTTAAATGATACAACAGTGGGTATACATTCTTTCTGATTGTGAAAACTGGCCTGGAATTTCTGACTATATTAAAGCCTCTCTGCTAACTGTCTTTTGTAATGCTTTCGTTTAAAAATGTAATCTTTTGACTGTGCTGAAATCTGTTAGCATTTTTCCTTTAAAAATAAAGTGTATATTCTATTAAACTGAGTTTTTATCACTACCTACACACTGTGTGGTCCAGCGGTCAGCAGAACATTGTGTTGTGGTTAAGTGTCTTCAACTGATAATGATATTTTTCAGTTAAATATATGCAGCTAGTTTGGACTGTTAATATATGGAAGGTGCATTTTATTTATGTTATTTATTCTCCCATGCTTATATTGGGAGGCCTTCTGGTGTATCACTGAATATGATAGCTTTATCCATAAAGGGGAAAAATACAGGGTTACATATGCCACTTCTTGAAACATGCCTGAAGAGTAGAAAAGCAAGATACCACGTTCTGAGAAATTTCTTCATAAGTCTTTAACATTTTCTTGTTATTGGAAATACTGACTCCATCTCAAGTAGTTTCCAGCAGCCTTTTGTTAAACATAATGAAATCATAAGAATTAATCTGTCCCTTAGTACTACAGCCACTGATAAAGAGAAGATGTCGAAAGGGGATGTCCTTAAGAATTAAACTTCATGGCCTCAGTTGTAATAAAAGAATACTGAAAATCTATTGGCTGTTTATCAAGCACCATCAGTCAATATGCTCATATTAAACGCTAGAAAGAGTGCTGAAATTTCTCCATAGAAGACAAGGACAGATTATTTGCCAGCCATTTAGGTCAATGAAATCCATATGTAGCTGCGAAGTGAGAAGACATTGTCAGCTTGGAGTAATTGTTCTTCATCCTTCATTTCCATTCTGGCCTTCCTTTCCAACTTACTAATAGCCCTAGGTCTTTATTGTTCATGACATCCTGTTTCAACCAAGTGGCTACGACTATGTTTAGATTTCTTGACAGCAGGGAAAATGAACTTCACTGGATTTTCTTAGTTGTGATATATTAAGGGAAGATGACCTTGTAAGTAAGCTGTTCAGTTTGCCTAGGTGTTTGAGGAAGGTGTACTGCCTTCCCATTTTTGTACTGGTTGCTCTGGTCCTTCCGTGATTCCTTAGCCACCACCACGAGTGTACAGATATTCATCCATTATTGTAAGATTTTTCTACATCGTAACTTGCAAATAAGATGTTCTCTGTCCCTGTTTTTATACAAAAAGAAACCTCAATATTTTCTTGTTTACTTAGGAGATGAGAAGGTTCTGGATAGTGATTAGTTGAACTGGAGGGTAGCCTACATCAGCACTGTCAGCTATACAAGGGATAATGACACTGAAAGAACAAGGATTGGTGGAACTGAATGAGCAGTTAGGAGTAGCAAAGATTCAGGGTCAAAGTACAGGCAGCCCTCCCAGTGTGGCAAGAGGTGATTCTATGGATGATTTACCTGGAATGCTCATACACTCGTACTGTTGAGTATGACACAGTGATTTTCTCTTTTTGACCTTTGCTTTGGAAGAGGGAGAACACTGTCAGCAGTCTTTGCTATTTAGCCCCAGAACAACTTTCCATGTTCATAGTTCAAGTGAGGTTCTGAGTGAATGACCAACTTGAATTTCTTTTTAATTTGGAAGGAAAGGGGTTGGATTTTAGAACTTTCTAGTCTAACTGTCTGCATTCACTCCTAAAACTGGAACTTGCTTCATCTTGTAGCTGCGTAGTCTTACTTTCATCTCCCTCAGAATCTCATCTCAACTTATTTTCAGCCATGGTTTCCCTCTGGCAGTATCGATCTCTGTGATTGCATTGCCATAGCTGGAGTGCCTCTTCACTTGATCCATGCTTGGGAATGTTCCTTTCACAGCCTACAACTTGCAGAATCCTTCAGCCAGCATGGTGGTCCACGGGTAACATGGTTTCCCAGCTTTTGAGAATTGCAATGCAAAAGAAGAATGTTGAGTACGAAACTGTGATTTTCTGGTTTTGACGTTTGCTTTGGAAGAGGGAGGACAGCCTCGTGCTGTTATACACGGATATGATAAATACATTAATTAACCAGTGCAGCTGCCCTCTTTGCGTCACGGTGGCCCTCCTTCTTATTTCCTAATGGCTGACCAGCAGATGGCTCTGTTGCAACATAGCCGAATGCTGTGACCTTGTCCCTTTAGAACTAAATAGCACTCTCAAATGAATTTCACAAGAAATGAAAGGTTATTGGTATGGAATGAGAGAGAGAGAGAGAGAGAGAGAGAGAGAAACCAAATAGCTTTGTTGGCTGGCATTAATCCTGCTTCAATTTTGCAACCTCTGTGGTGTTTAAAGACTGCATAGAAACCAACTGTGTTGTCTTTCCTTATGTGCCGGTTTGAACTGAGCATGATGGATGAGCAGACCCAGGACCTATCAATTCTGAATATTTGAGTTTCCTTCTAAAGCTGGTGTGGTTTTATTTGAGCGAGGGAACTGCTTCGAGGAAAATGAATGGCAGAGAAATGCTTTTGTGTTATGAACCAAAGGCATTGAGAAATGGGATTGCTGTTCTGGACTTGGTTCTTTCAAATGCAATTTGTTTTGGAGAAGGAAAAAAATTCACAGGGAAAAAAATGCCATGGCATTTTTTTTAAAGGAAGGGGAAGAGTTTAAGGGGCCACTGTCTCCCTTTACATGGCCCACCAGAAAATTCCCTACATAGCTGCTGTCTGCCAGGGACTCCTTTTTAGTTAACATTCTCCCAGCATAGAGACAGTCACAGATTTTCCTTCTTTACAAAGTAGGATGTGGATGTCACATTGCCCTCACCTGAGTTATAATATTGTCTCCCCAGTAAATTCATATTTTGGCAGGAAAATTGTGTGATATGTATGTCAAATGATGTGTTTGTTTAAGAGCCAAGGACAGGAAATGCTTTCCTTGACAATGCTATGCCACAAACATCAACAAAAACAAAACAGAAAAGTAATCTGGCCCAATTGCGTTTCTAGCACTTACTCACCTTCAGCTGTAGATGGACTAAAACCAGAAGTCAATGTTGAAGAACTAGGCCCTCAGTCTAAGGGTGCTGTTTTGGAGCAATTTTGTCACCAAAGGAATCAGGTAAAATGCATTGCTTTTCCAGTAACTTAAGGTGTACGTTGCCATAGCTTCTTTCAACAGAAATAGCATGCCTGTGGTGATCTGTGTTCTAGCAGTTTCCAGAGTAGCATATACACCAGGGGTCCTCAACCTAAGGCCCCGGGGCCGGATGCGGCCCCCAAGGTCCTGAATTCGGCCCCTGGGACCAATTGCAACCCCCCCACCTATCCCCTGTTTTGTGAGCAAGCCAGCCTCCGCAGCTGCTTTTGGACTGTGATCCGGCCCCCAGTGGTGTCTGGGTGGTGGGGATTGTTTGAAAACTTTGGGAATACAACTCAGTAAGGGATTGCTTTGGAATACAACTCAGCAACTTAATTTGTTTCAGCAGAGAACTAACTGCTGTCTTGACACCAACCCTGGAGAATAAAGTATGACAATTGGCTTCCAAGAACAATTCAAACTCTTGGTGCCTACCTATTATTTATTTATTTATATTTATTTTTGAGTATTTTTACCCCACCTTTCGCCTTGGAAAAGGACCCAAGGGTGCTTACAATAAGGGGTGATTATACAGTCCATTACAATTAAGACAATTTTAATATCCTGTAAGGCTGGGTACACAGTTACCATCAGCTCTTCTTTTCCCATGTGTACCTTTCTATGCTGAGATCCTTGGGGGAATCCAAATGTCTGCCTTTATTGCAACAAAGGCAGCTCATTATTGTGATCGGTATGACCACAGTGAGCATCTCATGAATCTGCACCAGACTTTTGCTGTGATGTCACTCTAAATGTCATCCATGCTACTCCATGGTTGCCCTGTAAACCATGGCCTCTCTCCTTGTTCCTGGTCTACCTTTTTGCCATTCTCTTTCCTTGCACTACCTGCACCCCAGTTTCATTTTCTTCATTATTTATTTATTTATTTATTTATTTATTTATTTATTTATTTATTTATTTATTTATTTATTATACTTATATACAGCAATCTGATTTTCCTCAAGTGGGAAATATGGGTGGTTTACAATAACAACTTCTTGTCTTGCTTTGTGATGTTTGTTCCTGAATATGAATGCACATTTAACGTGGAATAATACTAATATGAAGACTAATACGAATTTTCCCTGTGCTGTTCTGTTGTGGTTTTGTATGTGTAGCTTTGTTTCCCCAAATGCTGACCACTGTAGAAAGCATCATCGGCTATATGCCCTAAGAGTATTTTTCCTTGGGAGGTTCATCTGGTCAATCATTTGTTTTGAATCTGGGGAAAATGTGACTCCAGCTTTACAAATTATTTTTATACTTCCCTTTAACAGAGTGAGTTTTGCATGTACCACATCTCTTTGATAGAAAGCTGTGTCATTTTCCAAAATGAAATTATACTGTAAGCAAAGGGTGAAAAGATGTGTAAGACCTAATTTTGGATTTAAAGAAAAACCACAGGGTATCTATCACTCTATTGATAGAGCAGACTTTGATCCATGGAGATGTCTATCAATTGAACAGGAAAGGAAGCACATTAGGTGATCAGCCATCATCCTCAACACCCTGTACCCTCCTAAAATCTGTTTTACTGAATTGAGCTCAGTTTGGAAATATTACTCCTTCTGTTTTATTTTATTTTATTTACTATACATCTCAGAATCACCTTGCAGAACAGCCACTGTATGAGTGGGTTGTGGGATTTGGACAGTTCTAGTCCAAAATTAAATTTTGAACTCCTGGGTTATGAAATAGTGTAGGAGGTGGTAGAGCAGCGAGGAAGAGCCGAGAATGGTCTCTCTCCATTTTCTGCTTCTGGATCAAAGGTGTTTCTGTCAGCTGAGGAAAACAGCCCACATTTGTTTTCATAACAACCAAAGAGAAGGGGAAAATTAACCATATCACTATATAACCAGATCATTCACCTTCCATTCCATAGTGAAAAGACACATGAAGAGAAATTACCATGAAATTTATTGTTCCAAATACAGTATCTTAGATACAATACAATTTTTCAGAAAACTGTATTACCTTGATTGATTCCTTGAGAAATGTGTTTTTATTTTAGGATCAAAAAGGCTAACAGTCAATTAATTAATTATGGCAAGGAAGTTTTTCCAATACTTATTTTTTAAAACAGGAAATATATATAGGGACACACTTCAAATTTTGTGGGCTGAACTCTTCAGTAATTATGAGATGAGTTAGTGTAAATTGCTTTTAATCTGTGTTGGCATATTTTATTATATTCTACCAAAATTGTTAGGTCAAATATCATTCATCTCCTAGGATTTTTATTGGTTCTTTTTTCTGTCTAATATTACTTGTGATTTATTTAAATTCTTAGGACATATTTATTGTCACAAATTTTAAGAATATTTAATTCCCCCTTAATTGGGTTCTTCTTAATTTTTCAAGGCAATTAGTCCATGTAATAAAACACTGGAAAAGTACAAGGATCATGTGATACACCATGTTATCAGAGAAATTAACTCCATGTGGTTGATGGAGAATATTGTAATCCTTTAAAGTTCATCATGAAATAAATTTAGTTGTCTTAAAGATTTAGTAACATTTTTGTTATAGATAGAAAATAAGATAAGTTGAGGAATGAAACAAACTAGATAGCTTTTTAATAATTAACTACATTCTTACTATCATCCACGAATGATAGCTTGAAATAATATTTGTTTCTAGAAAAACTCTTATTTATTCTTTGTAGACTTTAGAAGTATAAACCTAATAACTGACTATAGAAGAAACCATGAGGGAGATGTGTAATCTCCAGGCTTAAAACCGGGGTACTTCAAGGGCCAGATGCAGGGGAGTGGTATCAGGAGACAGCTATCTAGTCTCATACACTCCCAAACACATCTGGTGGGGCCACTGTGAGATACAGGAAGCTGGACTAGATGGGCCATTGGCCTGATCCAGCATGGCTCTTCTTATGTTATGTTCATTATTTAAAAATTCTAACATCATCTCTCTTTAAAGAAATATACAACTACTATGATATGAAAAAAGTTTTGAGAAGGGGTAATATTTGTACCTGTTCATTGTTTATTTGTATTTAAAAGTATTTTTCTATTTTAATTTTAATGTTAATTTTGAAAGGCAATAATCTACGTGGATTAATATTTTAAATATTTTTGTTCATTTTACATCATTTTATCATTTGTTGTATCTTCTGTTTATAGGTAAAAGATCAAGACAACCAGTAGATAAGTAACAAAAGAAAATATAAATTCAGTCATTTCCATTATAAAAATTACCAGTTGAATAATATGAATCAAAGAATTCATGTTCATCTGAATGACAATCAGTTACAGAAAAACCAGCTATGGTATGCAGATACAGTATTTCCAAGATACACAGGAGTTTAATAAATCTCACTGCTATCTGTTTTCATTGTTGTGTGGTGATCTGCTTCAGGGAAGATTGCTGATGATCTGAAAAATGTGTAACACTTCAGCTTGGAAAAGTGGTTAATGGTTTGGTCATTGTTAATAACAAACTTTAAGCAAAGGGGGTTGCTTTATAGCAAGAGAACAAAAGCTATATAATGCCAGCCTAAAACCTTGATTTGAAGAGCATTGAGTTTTTGACTCTCACCCACTTTTGCCACCACATTCACTCCTGAAGACAGTTCTAATTTGCACTGAGAGATGAGGCCCCATCCTGACAGGCCAGCCCTGAAGTAGTGGGCATAAATGATCTTTATGTCGGCTAGCAAGGGGAGTGAAAAGGTTTGAAATCAGAAGGAGGCGCTGTATAATGTTTTGCCTCGTTAGGGAGAGCATAATCCTCTAACATTAAAGCCTCACATGAGATAAATTTGTGTTTGCCTTAATTAAACTGTGTTCAGTGTCTTCATTGTTTTTTTCAATGCTGCTTTTCTTAACTCTTAACTAAGGTAGAGGAATGAAGAGGAATTTGAGTTCAAATTCAGTGCATTCCCCTCATGTGATTCAAGCTGTGATGTCAACAGCAGTCCATACTCTGACATTGCAAGGTTAAAATTTGAAAACCGAAGAAATTGTTCTGTCGCAAGGGTGGGGCAGACAAACCCAACACACATGGACACACCTTTGCACTAACCTGTGAACTCTGGCCCTGCTGGAAGTGCCCAGTGACAGGTATCTAGGCTTAAAGATAACTTCACACATCGAAAATCAAATTTCTTTCCTTTTGCCCTGCTCATCCCCAGATTTGTTTCCTTCTCTGAAAACCCAAGGAAACATAATAACGCCCTGAGACTTGAGCTGGGGCCCTGAGACAAGATAGCCCTGGAGATTACTAATGTTTCTGCTGCAATGAGCGACTCTAATTGAACTCCAGAATAGTTCCTCTGCTCCAGAACATGGACTGTGACTCTTTCTCTTGACATATATTCCTCTTGCTGTAACAGCGGGCAGAGCAGCTGCAACTCTAACTATGCTACAGGAGAGGGAATTTCAGCAAGTACAAACAAGATCTAGCTGAGAGAAGCCACTGCTTCATTGGCAGGTGTTCCTCCTGGATTACCCAGATGTTAACCACTGCCGGAAGGCAACCCAAGCCCTTTCCTGAGGCCCCTAAACTAGCCTGGTGCCTCAGAGATGATGAAGGCCGCCAGTCTATGAATAGTGTTGTAGAAAGATGAGACCAAGATAGTTCATTGGTGTAGCCAGTCACATTTTCTTGGTAATGTTAGCAATTTTTCAAATTTTATTGCCTCTCTTAGCAGGACAATGGTTTCTTTCTCCGCAAACTTGACTTTCAAGCAATAAGCAACATTCTGCCGTGAGCAGTGCAGCACAACCACATTTTCAGCAATGCAACAAATAACAAGGATGAATTGTTTTCCAAACACCACAATGGGTTGCAAGGACTGATTGCTTTTAACACTGCCGAAACCTATTCCTCTCTGATATGCCAATAGCAAACAACGACCAGTTCCAACAGAAGTATTTATGAATACAGGTTGAATAGTGTACTGGTCTGGCATGGCCTCTTTAGCCCAACCCTCTCTTGCTTCAGCGACTTAACTAGTGGCCATCAGCCTCTCTAGTTTCCCTAAGAGCTTTCAGTGTCAGCGAGACCCCAGTAGCCTCCTGAATGTGAAGGGAGGAGACCGTAACTCCCAGCAGGCATGCTGGCTGGAAGACTTGGGCACTTGCAGTGGGAAAAAGTACATTCTCTCAGCTCTGTTGTAGAGGGGCAGCTAGATTGTAATTTTAAAAGACCTTTGTGTTCCAGTGTTTAAAAAAGCTTTGCAGTGCCTCATTTTCCGTTTGGCGTAGAGGTGGGTTTGGAGGTACAGCACAGGGCTGGGAAAAGCAAGGAGGAGAAAGATGAGCGACAAAAATAGCCATGTCTGCTTGTTATGGGTGCTCCACTTCACAGTCTGTAACCCACCCTCTGGCATCCCGGCTCCCCTGTACACAGTAGGTTACATAATGGGAGACACTCAGGCGTCACTTCAGTCTCGGCAAAGGCAAAGAGTGGCATGACATTTAGACTCCTTGTGTTTCCCAATCTGCTCCTCCAGCTGGGCTTCTTTCCAAAGTTTGTAAATGCCAAGCTCCTTTTTGGGGCGGGGGGGGGGGGGGGAGAGTTGACATGTACCTAGGAGTGAATGTGGAAAGTAGTTAATGATGGGAAGAAGTAGTTTCCTCCCTGCAGCTGAAGCCAGCAGCTATGTGATTGTGCTGGTAATCAGCCAGGTTGTGAGTCTTTGCATCTAGTGTGGGGGAGCAGGAAGGAGCAACACGAGCGTTTGCTGTTCCGATTGCAGGGCTTCAACTGTTTTCTGTAAACAAGAAGTCTTCTTATGGTTGATGTCAGCTAGGGACTGCCTTATGCTCAAAAAAGGCTTCAGTTTTTAGAAGAAGGACAGGTAACTTGGAATTAGGTAATGGGATTTGAACTGAACTGCAGGGCTGGTTCAGCTGACTGACCTTGAGGTCCAGCTCCACAACCAGAAACCTAAGCCACTGAGCTATCCAGCAGATCTCATCTTTGAGTGCATCCACAAAGTATGATAAGGCATTGAGCTTTAAGACTCCCAGGACATGAAGAAATTACTTTGTTGGACAACAGCATCCAGAATTCCTTATCGCTGGTTGGAAGATCCTGGGAATTAAAGACATTAAGAGTAAGCTTTAATTAGTGGATATATGAGAGAGAATCCAGAGAGGTTTTTTTCTTCCTGGATTTGTAAATGGTTTTTGCCAATGTTCAACTAAGCAATGGAACACACTGGCCTCTCTTGCTCTCTCTCTTTCCCATGCACACTCATATACTGTATTCTACATCTGGACACAAACATGGAAAACAGGTGAAGAAGGAAGGAAGACAGACAATCACTTGTTTCTCAGGCCCAAGACAACTCATTTTCTCCTAAGATTCTTCTAATTCTAATTGTCAAAAGCGAATATTGTATTTTTCCATGTACCGTATAAGCTGTCCCCATGTATAAGATGACTGTTGGCAGAGGCAAGATATGGGCAGTTTCACAACTGCACAGTTCTCTTCTCAGCTTACTTTTAAGCTGAAGATGAAAATATAGTCTTATAAATGGGAAGATATGCTACTCAAGTTTGCCTGTATATGAAGCATGTCCTGCAGGAAAAAAACACTGCCTCTGATGAGGCCCAAGAGTAGAAATGTGGGATGATGGTGGCTCCCTCAATAATATTGTTGCCTGATTGTTATTTATAAATCCATTCTCAAAACCAGAGTGGCTGTTCATTAGGCATTTCCAGAAAGGAAGAAGTAGTTTCCAATAAGTGACAATACTGGATCCGTCTCCATGTTATTTTTAAAATCTCTCTCTTTTCCTCAGTCATTTCTAATGGTTCTTTGCATCCCAAAGCCTTCGCCTGACTGGATTGGGAAAGAATGGACGTTGGTTAGAACCCAGATGGGTTAGAACCCACATTTGCCTCTTCCTAGTGGAGGAGCTCATTTGTCAGAAATCCTTTCCACCCAGTTGGCTGTGATTGGTCAATGGTGCCCTCCCACACCGGAACTCACCCCATTCAGTTAACCCCTCTCCTGCTGTCTCCACAGCATTTTCAGCCAACCTACAGGGGAAGGGGAGTATAGAAAAGTCCCACCTTTATCAGCCCATATCCATAATATATGAACTTGTAAGACAACAAGGAAGCCTTGAGAATATTGCCCAGGATATGATGGGGGACAAAGGTGTTATCAAATTCTTTGCAAATAGTTGCTGCCATCAGGACATGTGCACAATCATGGGAATGCCTCCAAGCAGCAGAAGCCATTCATCTTTCTCTTGTGTGTCACGCCAATGTTCAGCACAGACCTTTCTCCCCTGAGGAATGCAGCTTCTTATGATTTTCCATCAAAACTCACTGAATTAATGAGATTTGATGCAGCAGTGGCGACTGTAGTCAACCGAAATGGCAGATACCAACTCTGTGGATATTTTAGAGATTGCCAACATGTAAGGCACTGTTTTTAGGCATTTCTTATCTGGGCATGGGTGCAGCTGGGCAACCAATTGAAGTTGATAAAAGGCACTCTTGGCCACAGAAGATATTTGCCCCTCCGCAGAGAAATTGGGTCCAAAAGTACACCCACAGTAATTTTCTTTGCTGATTTTAAGAGCCATGATGGGTAAGGATCTAGAGAAGAGGTGGTGACTTTACAGTGTGCAAGTGCCTTGTCCACATCCTCATGGTATACTATCTGAAGCTGATACAATTTCACCTGAGTAGACAATGTATTGAGCCTCTCCTTCAGATGTACTCATAACAACAAGGAGTCAAGGTCCAATCAAAGCCTTCAACCTTAGACTTCAAATGGGTTGTCAGCGTTTGGATATAGAAATTATCTTCTTCCAGAAGAAATGAGGCCATGGACTACATGTAATGGTTCCACCTGTTGATTGGAAGCAGGTTCTTTTAGTGGGCTTACTATGATCTTTTCCAGATGCTTCCCTGACAGCCACTATGCTGAACTCTGAGGGAGCTTGCCTCCATCTACTCTCTAGCCTTCTTCATAGATCCTTCAGGCATTCCAATTTGATTGAAGGCCTCTGTCAGAACCCTTATCTCCTCTGTGAACCATGGAGAAGGCCGCACTCTGCTATAAATGAAGCATTATGGGACAATCATGTCTACAGGTTGGGTCACTTCCAAATATCATGGAGTTACCAGAACATTGGCAGGAGCATCAGCCATGCCAGCTGGAAAATCCCCTCTCTCGGATATTTTGAAGATCAGTGAGAAACATAAATGTTCTTTGGAGCCAGAGCAACTGTGGAGGTAAGATTGGCTCTATTATTGATGTGCAAGCTTGCCTGAAGAGGAAGGTCTTTGCCTGCTTCTGGAAAGACAGCAGGGATGGGCCAGTCCTGGCCTCCAGCAGGAGGGAGTTCCAAAGTCTGGGAGCAGCAACAGAGAAGGCCCTTACATGTGTTCTTTTGAGGTGCACCTGTGAAGGTGGCGGGATGGAGAGAAAGGCCTCACCTGATGACCTGCAAGATTCAATCTTATCTGATTATATGAGATCTCAACTTGAACACACAACAGGGTGAGCAGATAGCTCTAATTTTAACATTACAGCCTTTACAGGGATGGTTATGATTAGAGAGTTACACCAGGATTCAAGAGAACTGGCTTGAAATCTCAATTCAGTCACAAAATACACGGGATGACCTTGAGGCCAGTCACACTCTTTCAGCCTGGCTGAGCTTTTCCAGATTGTTATGAGGATGAAATGGGAATGAGGAGAGCAGCAAATGCTGCCTTGGGCATCAAAATATAAAGAATGAAGAATAATATAAGCAATGTTTAGCTATGCTGGGCATAAGCAATATAGTACAATTTAACATTAATCCCTGCCTGCTTGCTGTTTTTTGTCTGCTATACATTCCAAGGATCATGGTACTACTCTAGTTTGCTTCAGTCAGACCCCATCTGGAATACCTTGCCTTGTTCCGGGCACAATTGTTTAAGAAGTCACAAACTAGAAAGTGTTCAAAGGCGGACAACCACAACAGTGAAAGTTCTGGAAAGCCAGCTCTATGGTTGAGGAATCTGGATATTCAGGGAAGTTATGAAGGCTGTTAAAGTATATGATGACCATCAGATAAGGGCTAACCCAATAAAGATGGAAGATGCTTGTTTTCTGTTTTTCCAGAGGATAGGATCTGACGTTGCAGATTTGAATTATAAGAAAAGATAGTCCACCTCAACATTAGGAAGAATTTCTCAATAAGAGCTGTCTGACAATGGAGTGGATGGCCTTAGGATGGTCAATTCTCCTTCATCTGAGGCTTTCAAACAGAGTTTAGCGGTCTACCTGTCAGGTATGCTTTAGCTGTGAATTTCTTGCTTTGTCCGGGGATTGGACTCCGTACCCTTTGGGATTCCTTCCAGCTCCACTGTTAAAAAAAACTTTGGCTGCCAAAAATGGCCAACCAGCCAGCACACTTCAGTGGGTATGAGGTGAGGCTGATCAGGTACTCTTAGAAATTATTACTGTGGAACAAACTGTGTCATCTGTCCTAGACAGGCAGCTACAAGGTGTTCTCAGCATGTTCACTGCATGAGGTCTAGCTCCAAGAGCATATAAAATATTTAAGTAACAACCACAGAAAGGCCTGAAGAAAGAAAAGAACTCTGTGGGTTGTACATGGATGCGGCTCTTAGAGGCAGCAATCTGTGTTGTCTGTTGCCTTGTGGTAGTCCTGGATCACCGGGCAAGACACGTCTATCCGGATTTCCCGGAAGGCCATGTTGCCGCTGGATAGAGACAATTGATAGAGGCAGAAATTCAAAGCGAGGTCAAAAATGGGGGGGGGGGGTTTGAGGTCTTGTAAGTAGATGCTACATACAACCCCATGCCAGTAGCTTTGTAATTCATGCAAAACACAATTTTTCAAGTGATCGGCTACTGCGAAAGTGCCCTCTGTCCCACGTTTTGGACACACGGCTGTGCTTCAGAGTAGAAACAGTTGTTAAAGATAAGATCACATTGTTGACTGGGAGGTTGTTCTTGTTAAGTGTCATCAAGTAACCTCGGAATGATGGTGACCTGATGAACGAGCAATCTCCACAATGTTCTGTCCTCAACCGACCCACTCAACACTTGCAGAATCAACCCTGGGGCTTCCTTTAGGGACTTCATCCACCTCCTTGTTGGTCTTCTTCTTTTCCAGCTGCTTTCAATTTTCCCCAGCATCATTGTTGTTTCCAGAGAATCCTGTCTTCTCACAATGTGTCCAAAGTAAGACACTTGAGTTCCAACATTTTTGCCTCCAAAGATAGTTCAGGATTGGTAGGAACCTACTTGTTTGTCTTTCTGGCAGTCCAGGGAATCCACAAAGTTTTCCTCCAGCAACACATTTCAAATGGATCAATTTTTTCTTGTCAGTGGTATCAGGAGACAGATATCTAGTCTTGTGCGCTCCCAAACACATCTGGTGGGGCCGCTGTGAGATACAGGAAGCTGGACTAGATGGGCCTTTGGCCTGATCCAGCATGGCTCTTCTTATGTTCCTATGCACCATCCAGCTGTCACAATCATTCATGGTTATTAGAAATACTGTACAAGAGTGTGGTTAATCTTGGTCTTGATCTCTAGTGACACAGGCTCAAGTTTTTCTCTCTCCATATAAGGCAAAAGCTTTTGCTGTGATGCCTTGAGTTCCACTTTGCTTGCATGGGAAAGTAGAGTAATAGTTACTGCATTAATCTGCACACCATAATTTTGTTTTCCATATTTATTGGTATATTCTTGTTAGACGTTGGACAGTTTCAGTCTCTGGGAGATAACTCACCCCAAAATTTTAGGAGGACACCCGCCTGCTCAGTAATGAACCACCTATGGTTAGACAACATCCCATCATTTGCGTATAAGTGTAATGGAGCCATGTATGGCATCTTCCATCATGCTTGAGAAATCAGACTTTGAAGGAATCATATGATGAAATCTTGAAGGTCAACCACAGAACAATGGCCTCTAACTTTAAATCTCTGAAAAGTGAGTGAAGTGAGCACACCATCAGCCCTTCAAGGTTTTCCTTTTCTAATCACACACAGTCTATCTGGAAGATGAGTCATGGCAGCTGGACTTCTTTTCTTGAGCAATTGAAACATTTCGCTGCTCATCCAAACAGCTTCGTCAGTCTGAGCCTGCAGGCATGCCCAAACCTTGGTCCTCCTGATGTTTTGGACCACAACTCCCAGAATTCCAAGCCTGTATTTCCAATGGCAAAGGACTGTGGGAGTTGTGGTCCAAAACATCTGGAGGGCTGAAGTTTGGGCATGCCTGGCTGAGGAAAGCTAGTTGTGAGTCCTCCATTTTATAGTTCACTTTGACCTCATGTCACCTTGGTCTGAAGTAGACTCATAAAATTGAAAGGAAAAAAAAGCACAGCAGATACAGGCTATCTATATATAACATCTGTTTCAGCTACTGCGAATCACAGCTTGACAAAATCTGGAAAATCATGCCTGGCCATCCCCACCCTGCTTTATTGGAATCTCTTTTTTATTCAGTTTTGTTTTTATGCTATTGCAACCACAGACCAGGCGGTCAAGGGTGAGTCTCTCTTATCTGTGCCATGCCCTGAATCAGATTGTGTCACAATTCTTGGGTGTGGTTCTGCCAGAAAAGGCAACATATCTGAGCTATCTACAGGATGGTTTATAATGGAAGTAAAATTCAGACCACTCAAATATAAGATCCACGGCAGACACCGTTGCAGAAAGTGGAAGCTGTCATAAGTCATTGTAACCAGGAGACTGAAATCCTCCCCTGCCCTTATATAGATATCAGACCATAATCACAAAACCAACTTGTCACTACCTTGGGTCCTAGATTGTAGTGAATAGTGATAGACTCATTTTGAGATTATTGGTGGTTTTTAAGATATTAATCATCTTCAGATACTGATCATCATTGCTTCTTCAACCCACGTGGGCCTAAAATACAAGAAGCCATTTTAATGGCCAGGTTCAGGTAAATAAGGGGAGATGGTATATTCTATAGCAGAGAAATGTAAGTGCTGCAGTACAGTGGACCCTTGTATAACAAACAGCTTGTGTAACATAAAATCTGTACAACATAAAAAATTCCAGAGATAGGGGAAATTTGCTTAACATAATCACCTATGGGGAAAATCCGTACAACATAAAAATGGGATCACTGCATTTTCAATGCATTCCTATGGGAATTTGTATAAAGGAAAATGTGCTTAACATAATTTCATTTGGAACGAACTAATTCCTTTATACAAGGCGCCACTGTAGTTTCCTTTCTGTGGCTTAGCTGGCCCTTTTATAAGACCAAATCTTAACCAAGTAAGGACTTTATTTCCCTTCTCCTTCCACAGAGGTCCTATGACAGGAAGACCCTGACCCAGCAGTTCTCAAAGTTCAAGTTGCCAATAAATTCCAGGTTAAAACTGACATATTTTGGCCTTAATCATACAGCATGCCTTCAGTAAATGTGTCATGTGAGGCCAAGTCTCACCTCATTTATAGCACCCTTAATAGGGTGTTCAAAGTACAGTAAGTGAGATATTTAAGGAGTGGTTTTACTGGTGCCAACTCTTTCCATCCACAGTGAGTATTCATGGCTGAGTGGGGGATTTGGACCAAGGTCCCCTGAGTTGTAGCACATCACTTTACCCACTATACTACACTGTACAGTACCCTTTTAATAAATATTGAATTATTATGTTTAGCTTGCTAGTGTGCACTAAGCCAGCACCTAATGGTGGTTTTCACTTTTGTACGAGGGAAGACTAGCCACTGTGCTTCTTAAGCAGTTAATATTATTCATATTTGATGGCTTTATTAAGTCAGGCTCCACAATCTAATCCATTAGAAGGAATAGAAGGATAATGGAAAAACATAATGCATAATAGAAACGGGTGAGGATTCTGTTCTTGGTGGAGGAAAACTGAATGCTGGAAAATTAAGGGCAGATGAAGGGTACAACTGTGCAGAGCACAGAGCTGAACTGACTGCCACGAGGTATGCTGATGGCAATCACACTGGATGGCTTTAAAGAGGGAATGGATAAATGCACAGCAGATGGGGCAATGGGTCTCTACTAATCATGAGGGACTTATATACTCTATTGTCCTACGGGCAATGTGCCTTTGTGTATTAGTAGCTGGGGTGCATCGGGGTGGGAGTGGGAATGTTGCCCTGCTTGAGGACAACCCATAGGCTAGTGTTTGGCCACTGTATGAAAAGAATGCTAGATTAGATTGCAATAGATTAGACTCTTCCTGTGTTACTACAACTTCTGATCTTCACTGAGTTGTACTCTGTGCAAGGGGATGCTGGAAGCAGCCCCTACAGTGAACTCTTTGCAGTAGGTTGTAGAACAGGGGCCTAGGCTTTGGCCTTCCTCTTTCAGAGAAAAGCCTTCCAGAGTCTCCTTTGCCCAGTTCAGGTCTCTCGTCAGACTGCAACAGCAGATAGCATTTTGCTCAGACCAGCATTTCATGCTACTGAGCTGCTGAGGAATTGTCAGAATCCAGCTCACGTCTCACCAAAAACAGTCTCTCTCTTTCTCTCTCTCTCTCTCTCTCTCCATCCTTCCCTCCCCATGTGTGTGTTTAATTATTATTTTTGTTCAGGAGGAAGCTGACAGCCAACCCAGTGTTAAGCCATTGGTTCACCCATACAGGTTAACAGGCGTCTCTTGGCTGGCATCAAATGGGCCAAGGAGGAGGCGAACGGGGCCAATCCATTCAAGGGGACAGGCTAGCCTAGACCTGGTCCAGTAAGCAGATCAGCCTTCCAGAGAGTCAAAGCACAGGACTCAAAGGGAACAGCTCCAGGGTGGACAAAGAGTTAATCAGCCCACCCTTATGCTCTCCCCTTCCCTCTCTGCCTGCCAGCTTCAGGAGCCTAGCAGAGAGTTAAGGAGCTGGGCATCTGACGTCAAGAGGGCCAGAATAGAAGCCTCTATTTATAGTGTTGTTCCAAAGGGAAAAAGAGAAGCACAGATGAAGAGATTGTTTGCTCACTTGTGCTTACAGGGAGATTTTCTCTGTTCTTCAGAGCACTCTCGGCTGCCCTGTTGGCTGACACAGCTGGCTAGTAGGGAGGACAAATGCCCTCCCTGTCAGCCACAAAACCATCTCCTCCACAACTGTCCACAAAACCATCTCCAATACCAGTGTCATCCATTTGTTGTTCGAATACAGTGTCACTGCTTTTGAGGGCCGGGAACACAGAAGGGAGGCATCACTTTCGTGAGCTTCACATGCAGTGATGATTTTCTAAAATTATCTCCTCTAACTTAAGACAATCCCAAATGTATGGATGCCGGTCATGGAAAGTAACTTTGCATATATGCAGAGGCACTCTTTGAATGTCTGAAGATGAGAAGCTGATAACAGATTCTTAGGAGAAGCCCTTCTTGGTCTCCCCCTAAAATCAAAAGTTGTTCACATCCTTGCAAAATAATTCCTTCGATACATCATGACCTGACTGAATTGTTTTGCCATGGATCTGTTTTTTGGTCTTGGTGGTTGGTTATCAGAAGGTGAGGGAGCCAACAAGAATAACTTCTATGCAGGTACAGTACATATACGCTTGTTGTTGTTGTTCAGTCGTTCAGTTGTGTCCGCTCTTTCGTGACCCCATGGACCAGAGCACACCACCCTCCCACAAACTTGTAGATCTGTGAAAAAGCAAAACTCAGACAACGATGTCTGCAACAATATCCTCACCTTTCTTTGTATGCTTCTGATCCTATCACATCTGATGACACCATAGCTGCAGAAAAACGCTCTTCTACAATACATGTACCCATTCCCACCCCCACACAAAGTCTCTTCCTAAATATTCCCGAGAAGATGTAATCACTGTAGTTGCCGCTTAGAGTCCTATTTTAGGAGATAAGCGGGATATAAATATAACAATAAATAAATAAAAAGAGGACATTTGTTGCATTCCTTTTAAAAAACATTTTATCAGTGGGATAATGAAATCACTCTTCTGCCCTATTTATCTTCAGATGTATACACCAAAGGTGTGTGTGTTTAACCTCCATTTCTACCTAGAGCAGTGGTTCCCAACCTGGGGGTTGGGAACCCTTTGGTGGTCGAACGACCATTTCACAGGGGTCGCCATGAGCCAGTGAGGGAAAAGGCACAAACGCCTTGGGTCTGGAGTAGGGGGGAGGAAGAAGGGGAGTAAAGAGTGAGTTACAGTTTGATAGGCTGGAAGGGATGTCAGTCAGTGACTCCGGAGGCTGTGATTGGCTGAGGGTGCCTGTAGAGGGAGGTTCTCTATGGCACCTGCGGCAGTGGCCTAAGGGGACTTGAGGGCTCTTCCAAGCAGGGCAACATGAGGAACTATATTAAAGGGTCGTGGCATTAGGAAGATTGAGAACCACTGACCTGGAGGATGTAACAGCTCATAAGAAGACAATAGCCTTCATACACTCAACACAGGTTGGTTGTCTTCTGAACTTCTTTAACAGGATCTTTAATAGGAGTCTGTGGGTCTGGAGTTTGGACATAGAATACAGTGGAACCTTGACTTACATACTGCTTGACTTGCATCATATTTGACTTTCAGCAAGAAGGGGCCTGTTTGACTTGAATCGCAGGCTTTGACTTACATCTCAGAGCCCCGGCGCAAGGCACCGGAATTGGGTGGCAGCCACAATCCAGCATCGCGGCTGCCACCTCTAAACTGCTCCTGCCTTTTTCCCCTCCTCCGGCAGCGGCGGCTTCGGCGAGGCCAGCTCAGAGCACCTGGAGCTGGTCCTCGGCCTCACCGAAGCTGCCACTGCTGCCGGAGGAGAAGAAGGGCCGGGAGCTCGGGGCTGGCCTCGCTGGTTAGACAGTCGGCTCAGTCTTGTAAAAAATCTGGCTGAGGAAGTCTGGTCCACAATAGAAGCATTTTAGTTGGGGAGCTGTAAAGTTGTGGGACTCTAATGGTAAGCATAGAGTTGTTCAGAACTTGGAACGTCAGTTGAAAAATCAGTAAAACTTAAATGTTAGACATTGTTGCTATGAACATTAAAAAGTGGAGGCATATAACTTGTGGACTATAATTCCACTGCCTCCTCCTCTCTTTGAAGAGACATTTCATTTACATCCCCAGAAGGAATCTCCTATCCCAGTCAAATTTGTGTTAAATTGCTCTTTTGGGGGGTCTTTTTCATCATCTGGAACGGATTAATCCGCTTTCCCATTACTTTCTATGGGAAACGTTCATTTGACTTAAGTCATGTTTGACTTAAGTCTAGACCACTGGAACGGATTAATGACGTAAGTCAAGGTTCCACTGTAATTGAGTGTCCATCTACATTTTACTTATTTATTTATTCATTTTGCACTCTGTTTTTCCTTTGGCATACACCTAAACATATCAAGCGCAAACAAGGCAAACCTGACAATCCAAAGGAGGAAAAAAACATGCAAGTACAGAGGAACTATAGATGGCTGCAGCTCCCTGGATTCCTTTCTCTAGGGTCAAAGTAGATTACGCAGCCAGCAGCCCTCGGTAGCTGGCTCCTCTCCCTCTAGTCACGATACCTAGCCCACACCTGACTGGAATATGTATTTACAGACCCACGCATGTGAGCCAAATCATTGGTGGTGAGCAGGCGATGCTTCTTTTGAGGATGTCATAGCAAGAGGGAAGTTGGAACAGGTGTTCTGGAGGAGAGGAAGGCTGTAATTTTGGGCACCAACCCGTTCCCTTCATAGAGCCCTGTCTGCAAAGATGTGCCTGAACTTGCCTCTGCGAAATAAAAAGCAGTCCTTATTTATTTATCATTGCTCTCATGGCTGTGTTTACTTGGAAACTAAAGATACAAATCTCTGGAAAAGGAATTACTCCTTCAGTGAAATTCATTTTCTGCTTTGGGCCTGCACGTTTTGCTAAGGAGGGAGGCCTTTCTGCCATGGTTGACACAGCTAGGCATGTAACATTCGTTCATATGTATTACTAGCAGTAAATATTAGTTCTGCTTTGTAGCTGCTGTTATTCTTCCTCCACTTTTGGAAGCATGGACGATTGGCTTGATGAACAGCACAAGCATGTCTCATCTGGGTCATCTTCTGAAAGTACACAAAGGCCGGACAAAATTGGATCCAGACATTATCAAAAGCTTATAAAAAGTAACAATGCCAGGGGCTTCAGCAGCCAGCAAACCCTTTCCATTCTTATTTATTTCCTGAAAACATTTTTCTGCTGCACTTTAGCTTGTCAATAAACAAAGCAACAAACGACAACAACCCGGGGCAACTCAAAACAGTGGGACGATATGAAGTCAAACAATGTGCTATAAACCCTCAAGCAGAATGGACAAAAACAAGCTGAATAACTGAAAAGGCAGGCTGGGAAGCTCAAGTGAACAGAAAGGTCATGGCCTGGTGCTGAAAGGTCATTCCATTTTGGGGCTGGCGAGTCTCTCTCTCTCTCTAACCAGACCTCAGTTGTCCACGCATGGAATAGCCAGGAGTTCTGTTACATAAGGTATTTGCAGAAGCCAGTGTGGCTTTATGGATAGAGTGTCAGGCAAGGACACATGGGTTCAAATCCCTGCTCGGCCACAAAAAAATTTACTGAGGAAATGGCACTAGGTAAACAACTTCTTAAATGACCCACGTAATCTTACACTATTCATAACAGCACGCTGGCTTCTGGAAATGTTTTACCTTGTGTAACAAAACTCCTGGCTGCTCTATGACAGGTGTGGGCATCTTGTGGGCTTCCAGATGCATTTTAGCGTACATTTGCCTTAGCTAGCCTAGCCAGTGGTTTAGGCATTGCCATCCAATAACAATTGGCAGGGCCCAGGTTGCCCACTCCTCACCTAAGCAAACATTTCCTATCCTCCTTCTATCCTTCCTTTTCCTGCTTTAGTGTTTGGATCTACTTTTCTTCCTACATTGCATGGTCTTGCAGATGATCCTGGTGACAGAGATGCCTCAATGTTCACTGGGCCTGGGAGTATTGCTACTCATTTATGGTGCGCTGCATGCTATGTTGCAGATCGGAGAAGTAACATACAGGGAATATGATAGCCATGTTTAAATATTTGAAAGGATGTCACATTGAAGAGGGAACACATTTGTTGTTCCATGGCTTCAGAGACTAGGACACGGGGAAATGGTCTCAAACTACAGGAAAAGAGATTCCATTTGAGCATTTGGAAGAACTTCATGATGGTTAGAGCTGTTCAGCAGTGGAATATGCTGCCATGGAGGCTGGTGGAGTCTCCTTCTTTGGTGGTTTTTAAGCAGAGGCTGGATGGCCATCTGTCGGAAATACTGTGATGGGGGTTCCTGCATGGCAGGGGTTGGACTGGATGGCTCTTGAGGTCTCTTCTAACTCTATGATTCTATGATCTGTTCCACGGGCTAATAATAGAAACAGACCAGGATGCTTCTATTGTCATTACTTTCACATTGGCTGTGCTTGGAGTGTTGTCTGTGTGAGTGTTCAAGACAAGAAATTAGATTCCTTAGGCTAGAGGTGCAGTTAATAAAAATGCAAACTGATGGAGTCCCCTTAGGCTCTGTCTGCCCATTGAAGTAGAAGCCTGCTGTGAAATATTCAGGGACATACTGTGCAGCTATCGTTGTAAGGCTGAAGGTGTCTTTCACACCCTGCCTTTTACTTATTTTTTCATATCCTTATGCTCCAGGCCAAGGGCTAGGAATATACACTCAGTGGACAATTATTAATGTGATACATGATCACTGATCATGATGTTGCAGCTCTTTCACTTAACACATAGCTGGCATTCTCCTAAGTCCCCGTGCACTAACTTCGGAATGGGGAATGTCTCATGCTCCAGCTCCCGCTGAACTTAACTCCTTTCCTAATTCATCATTAACTATATTGGTTGAGGCTGATGGGGACTAAAGGACAGTGACATCTGGAGGGCTAGCACTTTTCCAGCCTGACCTCTGATCCAAGAGATGCTGTTCCAAAGTTTTCTGACTTACATTGCACTGTAATGTGGGAGAAAGGGGGAGCCAGAGGTAGTGGCTGAAATTCTGTTGCTTAGTGTAGCTGGTTGCACTAGAGTGAGGCCATTGAATCAGTGGGGGTGAATCATCTCCTGCACAAGTTCAACTGATTCAATGGAGTAGGACTGCTTGTACTAGGCTCAAGTTAAGTAGGACCATTTGACTTAATTTGCAATCACAGCTCGAATAGGATCATTTGACTTAATTGGACTTATGGAGGAAATGTCTTACTAGATCCCCACTATTTTCAAAGATACTGTATATTCTAGTGCAACTTACTACACTAAGCAACAGGATTTCAGTTTGTTCTTCCTGTCTGTTGAACTTTGGGACTCAATCGTAGTGTGAATGGCAGACTTCAGAGATTCACAGAACAGAACTGTAGCATTTTTGCACAGTGAGTGAAGTAAACAGTATAAATATTTACACCTGGGGCAACCTTCTGTGCATTGACTTAAGCACAGGAAATATTTATTGATTTAATTTAATTTAAAAATACCTGCCTTTCTCCTTGGAAAGGAAAGGTAGAATAATTGCCTTGGCAGGTATGCTTGGAGAATTACAGTCCAAGATCAGCCTACTAACTCATGGGAAGTACTCTGCAATTGTAGGCTGTGGGCAACCATCCTCCACCCGCCAATCTTCTATTTTGGGCATCAATGAAGTTAAACCAAGTGAAAGCCAATGCTGTGACTTGCACCTTGGTTACTCAGGCCTTTCACTCATAATTTATGGATGAGATTAACATAAACAGTCCAAGTACTGTAGGTTTCACTTTCACGAATTTGAAGGTCCTCTTTTGAAGCTGCGGAAGCTCCCAGTCTAGAATGTCAAGGTGTCTGTCTGTATAGTTGTAGAAATATTCTCTTCCATATTAAAAAGTTAAATCAGGGACATGTTGGCTTGGTGAGGAACAGCAGCACTGGGTTAAATTTAGTTCTCAGGTGTTTGGATACAAGAAGCCTGAATTAAAATATTCCCTTGCTGTGTTTATGACACGCCTTAGCTTGTGCGGTTTTAAGTCTGTGTAGCAAGTGTCCTGCTGGATCTTGGGAGACCCCGTTTCACATTCACCCCACAAACCATGAGATTCACTGGGTGAGCTGGGGCTCATCCCTTTCAGCTGATCTACCTCCAAGGCCTGTTGTGCTTATAAAAATGAGGGGGTGGGGGAAGGAACCACAGCTGAGTAAGCTCCTGGTGGAACACAAATTGGGGATATCCATGTCAATCCCCCTCTATTGCTGGATTCCCCTTCTTAGACAAAATGCTGTGCAACTGGCAAGACAATCTGGTCTGGGAATAAGAAATCCTCACTTCACAACGCAGGCATAAAGAATAGTGTTCTAGAGGAGGGCTGTCCAACTTTGAACAGGCCGAGGTCTACTTTTTCCAGACAAAAGTGCCTGAGGGCTACTACCCTAAAACCTCTACTTATGAATTTTATCTGTTCTGAGCATATGCTCATAAGTAAAAAAAATTGTAAGTAGAGCAGCAGTTTCCCATAGGAACGCATTGAAAATCGATTAATAATTTCTGGAGGGAAGATATTTCAATGCATTCCTATGGTAAGGCTGACCATGCACACGCTTCCCTTACACCCGCTTGAGCTGGTGTGGATGGGTGCAAGGGAGGCGCGTGCATGCTTGCGCAGATCACCCCTTCCGCTTGCCCAGGCTGCTGGAAGACTTTTTGAAAAAGGTGCACTTTCCCTCCCAACCCGCCCGGGGCCTGACTTGACTCTCTTCCCCCTCCAGCCTCCTCCTCCACCTCTTTCCCCCCTTCTCCCTTCCAGCCCCCTCGCTGCCACTGCTGCTGCCGCCCATAGCTCTCACTCACTTCTGCCATATTCTCTGTGCAGCTGGGATGGGCCAAGCCAGCAGAGAGGGAATCACATCGCCACAGCAGCACAAGGAGGAGGGAATGGCTCAGAAAGGGAACAGGAGGAGCGGCAGGTCACAGTCTCTGTGAGGCAGCTGTGGGGGTGGGAGGATGAGGATGAGGATGGAAGGATGGGAGGAAGGGAGGAAGGAATTTTTGAGGGGGGGAGAAGAGGGGGATGTCACCACGCAAAGGAGGTGTACATGCCCATGACCCCGCCCCTCGCTGTCCCCTCCACTCCCCTTCCTCCGCTCTGCACCAACAACTCAATTGGTCATGAGACAGTGGCACGCCAATCATCTGGCTGGTAGGGAGAGCAGGGGACTGTGCCATGGCCCTTGAACTGCCCCACTCGGCTGAAACAGTGGGCTGGGAGACCCAGAACATTGCTGGGTCAGTGGTGGTCCTTGGGGTGGGGGAGGTAGAAGTGGAGAACTTATCCCCTCACATCTTATATTGATGGCTGGTGGGCTACTTTTGAACCTTTCACGGGCTACTGGTAGCCCCCGGTCTACCTGTTGGGCAGGCCTGTTCTAGAGTAGTGTTACATTAGTAGTGTTCTCATTACTTCTGGGGTTTCCGTGAGCTTCTTTTGGTTGATCTCCGGCGCCAGAACTGATACACAGCAAAGGAACGGCCTCAGCCAAGGAACAGGTTGGCCTGCTTACCAAATACTGTAGTGTACACCCATCTTGCCACAGTCAGCCCTACAAAGACAGCCGGTGCCCTTGCCAATGCACATCCAGCATTTTTTAAAAAGCCAGCCTACAGGCGCAAAAAGCACCCCCCACCCTCTCCAGCCGCCTGCTTCAGAATTACAAACAGTTCCCCTTTTGTTATTTTTGGTAGGAAACGTAGTATCAAATAAGACTAGCCATTCATTAAAGACGTGAATGAAGTTAGAGGAAACTTAGAGGAAACGGCTAATAAGGACTCTTTTTTTTTCCAAAGCACAAAAGGTTTCTCAAGGTGAACTAAGCATGGCAGGGTTGAGGGAGGGGGAGATGGCTTCGAAGTTGCAACCCCTCAAATCTACTTGATTGTGGGGGGTCAGGATGCGTGTGTCCCATTTGCTGTTTAATCTGGAAGACAGCCAGAACAGAGAAGTAAACAAGTACACAGAGACAGCATGAAAGGTTTTTTTTAAAAGCCCTCTTAACTTGGGCCCAAGTATTCCCTACTTGCCTGTTTTCACTGGCAGATATTCAGCCCCATCCACAAACTAGCACTTGAAGCTGTTGTGTAGCAATAAATAGCACTTATATATGGGAGGGCATTCAAAGGATACAGGCAGTAGTAGGAACAGATGGTGTAGGAAAATTGGCTGATGAGGCAGGAGAAGGGGGGAAGGGAAAAGTGGTAAAGAAAAAGTAAATGAAGTTGATTTGCATCAAAATACACAACCAAAGGAAGTCCTTAAAGTGCCACCAGACTCTTTCTTTGTTCCTGCAATAGACCAACATGGTTGCCCCACCCACTTCCAAATGCATGTTGCAAATGCAGATTATATAAGAGTGTGATGTGTATCCAAACTTAAAAGCTCCTGAAGGCGTGGTTCATGTGACATGGTGTTCAGGAGTAAAGGAAACCAATCCAAATGGTCTGAGTTGGTTTCAGTGAGCCAATACAGGTTAGTGGAGAAACAGTGTTACATCAGTGTCCCTGCCTTCCGCCTAAATTGCTTGGGTAATTGTATGGTAAATAGGAAGCTAACTTCCACAAGCAACCAAAAAAAAAGGGTGGCAGTGATATATTTTTAGCAGAAATGCTGGGATTGATACTTCCTGAAAGTCTTAACCTGTGATTTGAAGCATGGGGAGCATTTTTTAAATGCTAGGATACACACAGGGTTGTACACTGTGGATCTTCTGTGAGTGCTTTGAAGTATATCAGCAAGGATTTCCAGTTCCTAAATATTTAACCACACAACTTGATGCTATTATGTGCCATAAGGTTGCCCTGACTTATGGCAACCCCATATATCCTGTCTTCAGAAGCCCTGGTCAGTTCTCTCAAACTCAAGCTTGTTTAGCAGGCCAATCCATCTCTTTCCCAGCTTTTCCCAGCATTAGTGTCCTATCCAGAGAATCCTGTCTTCGCATGCTGTGCCTAAAGTAAGACATTTTCAGATTCGTCATTTTTGCATTCAGAAATATTTCAAGCTTGATTTGATCTGGGACTCGTTTCTGCAAAGCTCTCCCTGAGCATTATATTTCAAACAAATCATTTTTCCCTGTCAAGCTTTCACACTCATGCATGGAGATTAGAAATATCCCTGTATGGATAATCTTGGCCTTTGTCTCCAATGACACAACCTTCCACTTGATTACCTTTCCTTGTTCCTTCATCACTTCCCTTCCAAGTCTTTGTCTTCCTCAAGTGTCTTGGCTGCATTTTCCATTTGATGATGTACACAATCTCTAACCACTCTAATTTCTTCAATGTCCAAGTTGATTACATCCTCTGTCGTCACAATTTTGTTCTTCTCAGTGTTCAACTGCAGTCATGCTTGGGCACTTTCCTCTTTCAGTTTCACTAAAAGTTGTTTCAAGTCACAGCAGTGACAACTCAAGGTGGACACGAAGCCTAAAACCTCTAGTCACTATATACCAGTGATGGTGAACCTATGGCACGGGTGCCAAAGGTGGCACTCGGAGCCCTTTTTGTGGGCATCTGACATTGCCCCTTCAATAGCCACCTGTATACAGGTTAAATTATTGTATTGGCACTTTGCAAAAAAAAAATTAGTGGGTTTTCAATTGCAGTTTGGGCACTTGGTCTCTAAAAGGTTCGCCATCACTGCTATATACCATGCTTGTTTTTTTCAGTTCACTTACTCAAAACAAATTTCTAGGCTCACTATTTCCTGAGCTCTCTCTCTCTCTCTCTCTCTTTTGTCCCAAAAGTATATATTTTTAGGAGGGGAATGGGAGAGTACTTAGTTCTGTTAAGCAAGCAGGGAGGGGGATGTTAGTCAAATTCAAATTTATTTTACAACCTTGAAATATGCTTTTGTTCACATGATTCCCAGCCTCAAACACTTTTTAAAAAAAATTATGTTCTTCATCTTTCAAAGCTGAATCTTCTGCCAAGCAGGATCAGTAGGATTTGACTTCTATTTCTAAAGCAGCTTTGGTTCTGGTCTACTGAACGAGGATTCAGTCTATGTTCAAATTCTTAAATTAATGAGAAACAGTGAATCGTATCTTTTTGAGCCATCTTGTACTTCAGAGGAGCTGTCTTTCTAAATTTTGACTGCAAAGGGTACAGTCCTGGCAGTGTGTGCAAACAGAGACCGACTCATTTAAAAGCTATGTCAACTGAAAAAAATAAAATATTTTTAATGGACATTGGGTTTTAAAAATGATGCCACTCCCTGAGCTATTAGAAGAAATGGCTCAAATTGTAATAAATGTCTGGGAGAGCCAGGCAGTCGTAATCTGCTTTAGCTATGACAGGATTTATTTAGCAAGAGCTGGGCTTGCAACACTGCAGAACGTAAGCCCTTTCTTCTTCTTAGATGTTTTTTTCCAGTTCTGGTGGTGAGTGCACTGGGAAATGTGCACCCTTGGCTTTCACCTGCCCTTTGCAATACAAGAGGCTTCAATGCTGTCATACATTCATTCCAACCCCTCTTCCTCTAGTCAGTTATTCCACCTTTGCGACGGTATACTTCAAAGTGAATCCCTCTCCTTCTTCCCGGTTTCCTCACTTGGCAGGTTATAGTAAGGCCCAAAAGGGATGAGCAGCAGACAAACCAGCATTCCCTTTGGAAACTGTGGCTTCTACTCGGGTAGGATCCACCCTTTCCTCCCTTCTAATGACTGAAGCACCACATTCCTACCAGAGGTGTCCACTGTGATGTCTCTATCGTATTCCACAGCCTAGCTGGGGGGAGGGGGACTTGCTTGGACTTTCTGGGTACAGGTTAGAACCTGTGGGTGCTTCTGCTGGGCTATTAAATATTGTTTGGCTTTACCTTATGAGTCTCTACTACGTCTACCTCAGTGCTGACCTCAAGGAGACAAGTTTCCCTTCCTTTACTTCTCGGGGAAGTGGCAGCTACTTATGCTTCCTGCGAATTATGTCCTTCTATGCATGAAGAACCCTTTACCCCACATAAATCCACTCTGAAATGTGTTATTTCTAACCACAGATGGTAGTGGCAGAAATAAGGGAGTGGGGACTGTCCTGATGCCCTACCTTTTGGACTTATCACTAAAAGGAACTCAGTACCACTTTCTACAAAACAGAGTATGAAATTCTGCTCTAAAACACATGCTCTGGTGGTTTACTCCTTGTCAAATTAACCTCCTCTTGATGGAACATGCTCTATCTTCTCTGTGATGTACCCAAGCCTGTGCTGATGATCCTACTGGTCATCTTCTCCACAACTGACACAAAATCCATCTTGTCTCCGTTAGCAGTAAAATCCACAAGACTCTTGCTTTTCTCATAAGACATGTTTTCTTATTATTTTAGATTGCTCCAGCAGGTGGAGTTTAACAGTAGGGTACTTCACAGTAGAAATTCTGTTTTTCTTTCTTCATCCGATTTTGAAAACATTAAATTTACTGAGTATTGCACCCAAGGTGTCATTTTAAAAGCTGTTACTCTTAAAGCAGATTCTTTAGAAGCTTCTTTGCAAAAAAACCCACTTCCCTGCCAGAGCTCTGGAGTTTCTTATGTCTAACGAAAGCTTCCAACCAGGAGTCAGGCTGTCGAAACAAGCTTTTATTGTATCTGCAAGAGCCTGTATATAGTTGAGAAAAGTGGTGGTGGGGGGGCACATGCAGATGCCAGGCAGCTACTCAGTCATTTCATTGCTTCAAAGCCTAGCCCACAGCAGCAGGTGGGATGACCGTATTCAGGAACCTAGGACCAGACCAGTGATTTCTACATGTTTTATCTTTTTACCATTGGCTAGCAATGTGCTTTCATTTAATTTCTATTATCAAGGATGTTTCAATATGGCAAAGAAAAGGACAACTGTTTATCAAAGTCTTCCTAAATTAATTCAGAATGTTTGGACAACCAGTAGCAATGGGTATGTTTTGAACATGGCATGCAAGAAGGAGATACTTTTGAAACTATTCCCTAAATCCTCAGTCTACTGTGTAACTGCTAGTTAATGTGTATTAGGATAACTTGTGTAGTTAAATGACTTTTGGATTAGCAAGAGATCCCCCCCCCCAAAAAAATCTAAGAACCTCTTAAATCTGGAGATTGAGTCATGGGAACTGGACTTCTTTTCTTGAGAGACTGAAACGTTTCACTGCTCATCTAAGCAGTTTCCTCGGTGTGACGAAAACCTCTTCAACTTAAATCAAAATTTCATCTCTCCTGCACTGTATCTTAAATTCAATGAAACTTGAGCTCCTTCACTCTCCGCACTGGGAATGTTTCTCAAGGACAAACAAAAACAAAACAAAACCCTTTTCTCTCCAGGATGATTTCTATTTTTAGGACTATATATTACCGCTTTATCTCAAGAAATGTTCTTCCTACCTCAGAAGAAATGTATTGACTACTGTTTATCGTGTACCTTCAAGCTGATTCGGACTTATGGTGACCGTTGCTAGGATTTCCTATGTAGGAAGTAGTCAGAAGTAGGTCAACCAGTCTCCTTTCTGGCAACACAAGGCAGACTTTTCTCCTCAGAGTGGGAAATTAAACTCCCAACCACTGGTTCTACAGTCAGGCATTCCCAATATGCTGAGCTACTTATGAACCCACAATTGTCTGTGCACAGACACAAAACAGAAAACAAAAACAGGGACACAAGGGTATTATATATCATGCTTTTAATACAAACTTAAAAAAATCTGGAACAATAGAAACTGTACAGATTTGATCAACCTTTGTTGTTTTTTAACTAAATCTCTAGACACGCCAATGTCCTGTTCCAAAATATTGCACAACATTCTGAATACAAAACTTTGATTGTATTCCTCCTTCTCTAGAGAAAAAGAAAAAAGGAAAAACAAAATGAAAGAAACCCCCCTCTGGATCCCTCCTCAGTGGCCCCCCTGCCTGTAAAAAAAACAAAACACAAAAAACAAACAAGAACAGCATGGACCTCTGTGTTAAAAAACATACATAATTCTGTCCTTTTTCCGTTCATCCATCTTCCGAGATCACACGTTGTTGATTCACTCTTCAAAAAGGGTCAGGAAGGAGGGAGGGGAGAAAGGAGCTTTCACTGCTGCTTTTTTAAAATTTTCCTGAAAAAATATTTCTCTCTCCTCTAAGAAAACTTGAAAAGAAAATTTTCAATTTTTTTTTACGTTAGAAATATACATATATTATATATACCTCTTACATTTTACAAATGTAGCAAATTATTCAATATAAACAAAAAAATTAACACAAACCCATAAAAATAAAAGTTAAAAAAAATCTCTTTTCTTCCTAAGAAACCAGGTAAATTAGTGCAGGTTTTAAAAATAAAATTGAAGCTGAACGTCTAACTCTTGAGACAACAAGACCAAAAAAGAGGCCGTGAGTTTCATCACTGTCAGCACTAGAAATGCTTCTGAAGCACAGTACGTGTTGCTTTAGGAAATATAGAGGTTGGTCCCTCCTCTTTTCCTCTTTGTGTATGCAGACATCTTTTGTCAACCAGGAATTAGCAGGATACTAAAGCAGTGTCAAACACCACACACAATGCAGGTGCGAGTGAGATTTCCTCTCCCCCTTCATACCAAGCCTTAGAAGTGTACGCAGTCCCACCTAGGCAGTGGCTCATGGCAGGTTTCTGCTGCTGGACTACAGACTAAGCTAGGGCAGGGCAGAGGATCAGAAGCCAGCCACTCTCCTAAAGAAAGAGATGTGGTTCAAGTCCAGTGTAAGAGCTTGGCAGTCTACAGTACACACATCGGAGGGGGAACTGAGAGGCAGTGTTAATTTTTTGTGGTTTTTATTATTACATTTTTCTTTTTTTCTTTTTTTTCTTTTTTACAAACAACAGTTACTTTGCTGTACAGACCCTAAATATCTCACTCAGGTTTTGGACTGCCAGCCCTATAAACTTCTCCCACCATATTTCTACCCAACAGTGCTTTCTCCCTCACCACTGAATGGGTTATAGAAAACAGGTAGGATGCTGTGATAGTATTTAGTGTCCTTTGCTTCAGCCCAACCAAGGTGAGGGGCGGGGGCAATGAAAAAAGGCTCAGGTTTGGTGCACCCTGAGAAGATGTCCTGCATACTCAATGGACAACGTGGCCTGTACAGATCTTTCTCATGAATTACACCAATTTCTAGTGCATTGTAGATAACTTTCCTTCGGGGTGGGGATGTTTATGGCAGGTGAGGCTCATATATGACCCTGCACAAATCCTCAGCTTGGCTCCAGGGCAAGAGGGGAAACAGAAAATGTTTCCGGGAGGGATCTGAAAGAGCAGACTAGCACTTATCTGTTCAGTATGGCTTTGCTGGACAAGCTAAAAAAGCAGGACGTCATACACACCAAACCATTCTGTGGGGTGGGGGTGGGGGAACAGTACAAAGGAGCAAGGATAGTGAACCAGAACATGCCACCTGTAGCCCTCTGTTCTACCCATCTTCATTGCTCACACAGACACTCGCTAGAATGGAGGTGGGATCTACACTGTTCCTCCAGGAGCCACATTCTTCCTCTGCTGTCAAAACTGCTGCTGGCACAGCCATCACAAATGCTGGTCTTCACAAAGTCTGGGACTGGAGTGCCACTAGGAAACAAACTATGAAACACATCTTATTTCCTAGTAGAATTACAGGATTTTTTTTTTTAAAATGGTGGGGCAGAAAGAGAGAGAAAAAGGCGCTTTTGGTGCTGTGCTGCTCATTACAACTGATTTTGAGGGCAATGGCAAATCTAGCAGGGGAATCCTGTTTCCGCTGCAAAAGACAGTTCAAATGGCCCACAAGATATGCCTCAAAACAAATTCTCACCCCCTTATCATTGTAGCCAGGGGGTATTTGGGGTTTGGTACTCATCTCACAAAAAAAGATGGGGAAAAGGTTTCCTGCAAAAGGCAGATCTCCGTCAACCTACCTGCAAACACTCTACATGAAGGCCACTAAAGTCCCTGTTTTCCAGGTTCTCCCATCTTATTGAAAAGGGGAAGTGCAAGGAATACCAGCAAAATTCCTAGCTGACTATAAGAGCAACAAAGATTTGAATCAAAGAATGATTTCTTTTTGCCTTAGCTTAAGTCACCTGGAAATTCCACAATCTTGCTTCATCCCCTTGAAGTCTTGAGATGGGGGAAAAATCCATGCTGGACTTGATATGTAAGGTACTTTTCTGTACATGAATACCTGCTTCCTTTCAAATGAAAATCATGAAGTTTTTGGTCAAACATCCTAAGAGACACAAAATTCAAAGTGCTAACCCTCATGTCACCCATCCTGAAAGCAATTTGCACTACGTCTCCCTCTTCCCAGCCAAACATAGTGCTTTCTAGTATTCTAAAACAGGAGAACTATCTTGTCTATAAGAAAAACTAATCAGAAGCTCAGATGTTAAAAGAATGCTCAAAATCCCATACAACCAAAGTGAATGGAACAGTAGAAAATAAAGATGGGTGGTTCAGGCACAGAACACCCATCATTCACTCTTATTCATGAAAGATACTGCAATGTACACAGATCGTTTTTTTCTCACATCAGAAGTGTTTGCATCAAGAGTCCTATTTATATGTCACAGCAATAGCAAATAACACCAGGTCTGAGTTTCCCAAAAAAGTTACTTCTCCCTGGACTCTTAAGGGAGATTGGACAAGTGAGGAGGGCATGTAACGAACAACACAATGGGGGTGGGGGAGAAAACCTGTCCCAAATACTACAGTGCTGACCCAGGACTCCCTTACAGTTAAGAGAAACTTTTAAGGAAGTAGCATGTTCAGTGTTAAGACCCTGCCATTACCAGTTGGTACAGACAAAAAAGCTGCAGCTGAGAACTTTGTCCTATTCTCATTCTGTAATAACAATATAAATGATGAGAAGTACATTAAGTGAATGTTTTTATCCCAACATCTATGCTACTCATCTCATGTAAAGGTACAAACTCCAGGCCTCCCCACTTCCCAGAATACTTGAGAGGTCACACATCCAAAAGGCATTTAAATCCATTCCCCATCCTCACCCCAGGCTACTCCAAAATGGAGGGGAATAAGGGGCAAAGAACACCCAGCCAAGGCCATCCTTACCACAAGCTTTTGAGAACCAATTCCAAAAAGCAGCATGGGAGATCATAAAGTGACTCTGGTTCCCACAACTTCTGGGCCAAGAAGAATAACCTCCCTCGTTAAGTTACAATGGGTAGGAAAGAGCACAGGATGCAAGTTTTTAAAAAATAATTAGTGCTTCAGCAGCGTTCCCTGGCATGACACAATGAATCAGGATTTGTCTCTTTCCAAGAAGCTATACTTATAAGATTTCAAATATTTCTAATTTTTTTCTCTCTCTCTTTTTTTTTTGGAAGTTATTTCCCCCCCAGAATACTCTTATGGTGGTCAGTTGGCCAAAACCACTGGCTGGTATGACTGGCTGGGGTACTGGCTGATGGCGTTCAGATTGTAGCTGAGTCCTTCCACGAAGGGTGTCTTCTCCAGAAATAGGCTGTTGGTGCTTCCGCCAAAGACCTGAGCCATATCAAAGCTGCTGCTGCTGCTGCCGCCGCCACTGGCACTGAACTGGGATGCAGAAGGAATGACACCTGCCTGGTTCTCAGTGGCTACACCATCAAAAAAGAGGCTGCTGGCTCCTGGTGATCCACCGCTGTAAACAAACTCCTTGGCATTGGGGGACAGCTGAGATTGAGGGGCTGGACTGGCCCCAACAAAGTTCAGAGAATGCATAGACAGGGAGAGGCCCTTGTGCTTCAGCAGGCCATTGGTGGGAGACCGGACTAGACGCTGCTGCTGCTGCTGCTGCTGCTGCTGCTGTGAAACTCCTGCACCACTGGTGCTTGCTCCTGCTCCTCCACCTTTCTTCATCTTAGTTGAGCCAAACTTTGTGGCAGCAAAAGTGGCAGTGGTAAAGGTAATGGGCTGAGCAGAGCGTGGGATGAAGGTAGGGCTGGGTGACTGACCAAAAGATGGGGATGGAGAGTTAGACAAGGAGTTGTCCTGGCTTCCAATGGGGACAAACACCTGGGCATCAGGGTTGAAGCTGCTCTTGATCTCCTTGTCGAGCTCAGCTGCGCTGCAGCCCTCACTGTCGTCTAGGTATAAGACTTTGACAGACCCTTTCTCACCAATTTGGTAGGAGACCTCAAACGGATCGATCCAGACGCTCAGTTCCTCGGGGACATTGGCTCGCACGTCCTCCACAGCCAATCCACTCCGTTTAGCTGCCATTTCCACAACAGGGTCCACAGTTTCTCCAATGTGAACACAACGGTAGCCAGAGCCCTTCAAAGGTTTCTCTGGGTACCAATGGCCTTCATATTTCTTTTTCAGCAGTCGCTCTAGCTCTTCACCAAACAGGTCAGCCCGCCTCCGTGGAAGCTTGTTGTACAGGTAAGAGATGATGAAGTTCAGAGCAACTTTGATCTCCAGATGCATACTCCCTTCACAGCAGGCAAGTTGGGGCAGTATATTAAAAATAGACAAAAGATACAAACATAGACAAAATTTGGCTCCAAACAATCCTGGAAAAGACAAGAGATTTAAAAAAAAACAAATTAAATAGGATATCTTCATATCATACTTCCTAATACAGTGGACACTCATACAAACAGTTTGTATAACATAAAATCTGTACAACATAAAAAATTCCAGAGATAGGGGAAAGTTGCTTAACAGACTCGCCTATGGGGCGAATACGTACAACATAAAAATGGTCGCAATTAGGGATTACTCTGTTTTCAATGCATTCCTATGGGAATTTTGTATAAAGGAACATTTTGCTTAACAGAATTTCATTTGGAATGAATTAATTCCTTTATACAAGGTACCTCTGTATACCAGAAGTTGACTCCTTAGAGTTCAGTGCTATATCTAGCCATTCTGATGATTATTTATGAGGCAGTTGTGGAAGAACAGAATTTACTAATTAGAATCAATACTTCCTTATCTCCTGATAGGTAAACACATTTCTAACAAGATATAACATGCACATATTAAGTTTCTTGTTAATTCCCATTTTTGTGACGTATATCAAAAATTATGAATGGAAAGCCTGCTTGACAAAGGAAATTTAGAAATGAAAGGATTCCAGGGTTCACCTAGGCTCTACATGAAATCTTCTAGCAGGCCTTCAGTAACAGGGCTCCTTGATTTGATTGTCAAAATGTTCTGTCAAGAAACAATTTTTTTTTAAATAAACTGTTTTTAGTAGTACTGTAAACTGAAAACTACCCTCTGGTGACATAAACCCACTGGAGCTAAACTCACTCTTGATCCCTTTCCCACAGAATTTTTTATCCACACCAAGGGACTTCACTGCTCTTTTCTAACTTCACTTTAATTTGCTTCTAGTTTTCTTAAATCAGCAATCAGAACTGGACAAAACTACTCCACATAATTCTTGATTCTACTGTATGATACAGAATTGTTGACTTTTAACACTGGCTATTATTACAAAAGACAGAAAAGTATAAAACGAAAATTTATTGCTGGAAAGATGAAGAGATTCTTAAGTAAATGAATGAAGAAAAAAAATGGTTAAAAACATAAATCTTGACTATATAATGAGAAACAGCAAGGGCAGATTGTTACCCTTGATCGCTGAAGGCAAAATGTACGGAGAAACATGTCGGAAGGGGAATAACTTAGGGCGTTTATACACGACCCCTAAGCTCCGGCGCAAATGGCTGCACGGTCCGGACCTTAAAAATGTCTACCCACCAGCTCCGGACTTTGCAGACAATTAAGTGCGACCCCGCCCACTTAGCGCGACCAAACTGCACTTTTCTTGTACCTGCTTTTTGGATGTGACAAATATTTGATCCGGTGTAAGGATAGTGAGTGCGGGGCTCTCCTGGCTTCTGTTTGTTCTTTTTTTGCGCCCCGCCCCTTTAAGAGATCTGAATGCTGCCGGGAACAAAACGGAGGTAAACCGGCATTCTTTTCTTTCTTTTTTCTCCCTCCCTCAGGCAGCCAGAAACCAGGAAGTGCGGAGGGGGGTGGGGACAGAGGAAGAGCGAGGAACCCCTAAGATCTCTGGTCCAAATTTAAGTGGCCAGCGGATCTTAGGGGTCATGTAAAAAGGCCCTTACTGACTGAAGAAACTGGGAGGCAAGTTCAAATGCAACTCAACATTACTGTTTGGAGTTCCTATATCCAAAATCTGCCAAGATGATATTCAACCTCCAGTAGGAGAGGAAAAAAGATAACTCAGCTAAGATCTCATTAATGTGCAATACAATGCCATCACTTGGAAATGATGATTCTATTAATGCAGCTGAAAATTTCATTGGCATTTCTGGAGGAACATCACAACTGACTCACCCTCACTTTAAGGTATATTATAATACCAACATTCTTTTCACCCATACTAGAAGCAAGCAGCATATTTCCTAACGCTTACTCATTGTGTTGCAATTTTAATGCACAACTCTGAAATTCAACAAATATATTCTCAGTTTTGGCCTAGCATCTAGCTGTAGATGTGTTCTCCACAACAACGCAATAGAAAAAATCTACTACATTTTATATTATAGATGGAGACGTAATGCAATTTGTTTATTTAAAATATTTTTATCCTGCTTTTCTCTTTAGAAAGAACCCAATATGGTTTAAAAGCTGTATTTTGTGTGTCTTACTTACAAATTTACAAAAGATAAGAACTTTCATTTGAAGCAAAAACTTACATTTAAAACTAGACCTCAAAAAGCAGATATTTGGACTGCAGATCAACTCCGTTTTCTTCATTCAGAACATGATTATACTGAAGCAGCTTTCCTGTGCATTGACTTCTAAATCACCCCAAATAAGGGTGGATTTGATTTAAACCATGATTGAAATAACTAGTCAATAGCTAGATTTAAATCAAAATTTTCTGCATAAACACTCATACTTTCTGGTATAACCTTAACATACAACTAGATGAAGATTTTATTTTTAGAATAATAACAGTGTAGTTGAGTTTTACAGTTACATAAAAATATTGATTTTTCATACTAAATAAACACATTATAGATAAACATGAAATTACTGTGAGGTGAACTATCTCCATTTCAATAGACTAATCATCGTATTTGGACAACTTTTCTGCTATACTTTATTGGAAGGAGAAAAATAATTATTAACTTAATAATAACAATTTAAATAGTTTTATTTATTCAACTAAAACAATAACATTTATAGTATGCCATATATTATTTGCTTAAACACAAATCCACATTTGTTGACTGATGTGGTTAAACAAAAAAATATCTTTTTAAGAACGCAAGACGGTCAGCCTACCAATGGGATTAAGGTCTTTTTCTCAACTCAGTTCATTTTATAACATTTTTGCTGTGAAGAAGAGGCATGCGATCTCCGCAGACACAAATTCAGTTTTGAATGACAATATCTTGTAGCCAGAGATACTGCCCAGTAATCTTAAAGAAATATCTGGAAAAACACGACATTGTGAATGGATTAACGGAATTTATTTACCAAAAATGTAAACATATTTTATTTATTTATTTATTTATTTATTTATTTATTTATTTATTTATTTATATAGCTTATATGCCGCCTACTATCCAAGGGTCTCTGGGTAGCTTACAATTAAAATACAGCCTTATTTCATGATGAAGTAACATTTGGATGATAATATCCCTTTAAAAGGATTTTTAAAAAATTAAAAAGAATCTGATTTAAATTTTAAAAATCAGATTTTTAAAAAAAATCATTAATTTTTATCCATAGTTCCACAAACAAATACTGCAGCTTAATCCCACTATCTACCCCTCTTTCTATATAGTCTATCACTACAAGTGCCAAAGAAACAAAGCACAAGCTTTGGCAGAGTGAGAATTTACAAACACCAAATCTGCAGTGAAGTCTAATCCACAGTTGGCAATCTTTACAAATATGGACGAAGGAAGTTGTATTACATTTAATGGAGTAGGTAAGTGGGGTTTACGGCTCATTAAGGGTCATGGGGGAGCAGGGAAGAAGCTTCTTGAAAAAATTAAGGGCTGTGAATGACAACACTGGTTGATTCTTTCACTGAGGAAGCACCATTAGATTGCTTCTGAAATGAAGGAAGGAGAGGGAGAAGATTAAGCAAGTGAAGATTGGATCTCATTCCTTGTGTTTACTTGGGGCTAAGGTTCCCTTTAAGGTATATGCACGTGCACACACGACTCTGTCCTTCTCCATGCAGGGCTACTCCCCCCCTCCACACACCCACAACAGTCTGTTTTGTTCAGGTTGTGATGGAACCCACGTTGGAAGGGATGTCGCACCTGTGCAAGTGAAGTCGCATGCATGAGGGAACAGACCCCTGCCCAGTGTGGCTGAAAATTACAGGGAATGTTGGTTTTGGCAGTGGTTAAGGTAGAAGAATTGGATTCATCAATGTGCCCATTTTTCCATATGTTTAACTGCAGCATAAAATTATTTGCTTTTTGAGCCAGATTTAATTTTTTTACTTCGAATAAAAGGCTTTTGGGGGGGGGATTTCTTCCTTAAAAAAAAAAAAGACTACGTAAACATCAATGATAAGAAAAAGAAATTTTGTCTTCAGTAAATCACTTAAGGTGAAAGGGGGGAAAGGCCGCTATATAAACGCAGCAAATAGCAAACAGCAACTCAAGACTTCAGAGCAAAAGTACAAAGCAGATGAAATATTCCCTATCAGTTCTAGCTGGAAACTGCAATTTAAGACTGACAGAGATACGTTAGGCATAATACAAAGTGTTATTCATGAATCTGATTCCCACCCACCTCTTGCTCAAAGTTCTGCACTCCCAGGAAACAATTAGAGGCTCAGATGTGTTTCAGCAGAAGCTAGTCGATCTGAAGGGGTTGGGGTTGGGGTTAGAAAAGCACAGTTTTTGCCCCAGTCAGTGAATAATAAAGAGCAGTTGTATAAGCACAGTCTCCACTGTTCAATTCTGGGGAAGATAATATGGAAACTTCTCATCCATCATAGCCACATAGTTGCCAGAATCACCCTCCTAACATGCCTTAACTACTCCCAATGGTCCTAAAGAGATAAAGCCTCATGTTATACCACAAGAACTCAGTGATCTGATTTACATTTCAAGAGAAACTAGCTGGGTAAGAATCACTAAACTGTTGCTAGTAGTGCTCTGCTCCACTTCCGTAGGTCCATCCATCCATGACATCCAAATAATAAATGGGTAAAGAAAATATTTGTAGCAATCTTCTCTTTTTTAGTAGATCTGTGGAACAGAATAGGCCAGTCCAATTTGTAGAATCTATCCACTGATTCCAAGTCAGACCAACTGATAAGAAATCCATTCATTAATACCAGGTACCTGACAGTATTATTTGGCTTGGAAGGTACAGTTTCAATTTTCTAAACCCAAACCTCTCTTTCCCATTTAGGGTGAGATTAAAAATATCTCCTCCAAGCTTTGGCTAAAACCTTCTCAACCTGAATGGTCTCAGTCTACCAAATAATGGCCCATAAAAGAAAGACAAAAGCAAATACTGGGGATTTTTAAAATATATCATCTTCAGTAGAGATGTAACACACCCAGTTTTGGGGCAGCTTAATGAAAAACAGATTAGCTGCTTGCTTCTTGAGGATCCTTTACAACAGGAAAGCAGCATACAATATTCAAATGTATTTACTCAGCAGTGTTTAAGGATCTGCTCCATGAATTAAGAGTATTTAGACTAGAGCTAACAAGTTTAGTTTTTGTTGGAAGAACTTGGAAGTGGAGCACCACTGTTCACACTATAAGATAAAAGAAAGAGTTCTATGAGATTAGTTGACAGCCTTCTATACCATTTCTAGACATCTATGCCAGCCAATCTGCATATATAATACTTGAAACTTCAGTAGCATACCAGTCCTCTGAAGCAAACTAATTGCGGTGGCCATCACATCTTGTGATGGTAAATCATAGTTAAATTAGAGGGTTCACTGCCACATGATGTAGTGATGGCTTAATTAGTTCTACTCCAGGCTGTAGGCGCCTGGAGTAGGAACTGGCAAACCACTCCAGTACTCCTGCCAAGAAAACTCCATGAACATGGATCCACGAAGAGTGGGTCACGACTGTAATTACACAAGACACAACAACACATGGCTTTAATGGGAAGTTTGATGAATTTCTGGAAGATACTATTAATGGATACTACCAGCCATGTTGCCAAGAAACAACTACCAGAATTAAGGTAACATGCCTTTAAGTACTAGTTGGTGGAAAACAACATCAGGAGAAACTACTGCCCTTGGGCCCAGCCTCAAGATTCCTCACAGGTTATTGGACAAAACAGGACCAAGACGGCTCTGATTTAGCAGAGGTATCTTAACCAATACATTGTAAAAATAAAACCCGAACACTGTACTGAAACATAGGCTTAAATCTTGTTTTCATTCACAAATCATTCACAACCAGCGGTGGAGGCACGACTGGCTGTTGGGGGGGGGGAGTTGAGAACCAAGCCTGGGATGTGCTTTTTTTTTTTTTTGCACTACAAATCCCACCATGTCCTCTGCCCAGGCTGGCTGGGGGAGTTGTGCAACTCTCTCTCCCCTGTTGCAAAACGTTACTTGAGAGGGACTAAAAATACTGGCTTGTTTTTTGGCCAGGCTGGTTGGGGGAGTTTAATTAAAGTATTGAATATGATTTTATAATGCACAGTTACTGATGTTGTGTTGTAATAGTGAATTTTTGTTTGCTATTTTAGTTTATTATATTATAGATTTGCTCTGTTTGATATGCGTTTTGTTTATTACTGTTGTAAGCCACCCAGAATGGGCAGGGTATAAGTTTAATAATACTGTAAATAAATAAATATACAGTTATGCAAACAGCATAATTTTGGAAACAACTACTTTAAGAAATCTCTGTAAATGTTATCTGCTGCATGTCAAATCATGCAGCAATCCAATCTGCATCTAAAAGGTAGTCCACCTACAAAACTGCAATAGAATTTCTGCAGTAAACTGTAACAGACTCGGCCGATTCTGTGTGTCATGTATCACAAACAGCTAAAAGTACCACTGGAAACCTCCACGTAGCTCCCTATGAATGTAGTCTATTATGCTGATGACCACAGAATGACTGCTGACAGCACAGCCAAAAATCTTCAAGCTTGTATTTCAGGAGTTACTAGACCATGAATAGTTTTATTACAGTTCTTTGAATGTGCCTCTTAAAATAAAAATGGAAATTGCCACAGGAAAAATCCAAGCAAGGCAAGTTTCTGAAAGGTCAACTAGAAGCAGAACATTTTCAAAGCTAAAGTGCAGGCAATCCTTAAAATGGTGGTTTCAAATGAGTTTCTTCCTGGCTAACAAACAAGTGCAGAAGAATCACTGGCAGGGAGCAGATGGTCAATTCAACCAACAAAATCAGCCCATGTACCACCTCAAGTAGGGATGGCTTGCTTCTGCATCTATTCCACACCTGCAGGTTCAGTGTACTGCATGGAGAGCCCAGGCAAATTTGGGGTGCTAAGTGAAACAGCGCTAAAAGATTGGAACTGTTAGCAGCATAGGATTGTTAGATTTAGACGTTATATGGCATAATTTAAAACTGAATTATATTTCCAAACATCTCCCTAAACAAATACAAAGAAAGGCAAATATGCATGTTTTTCAGGAACCAAAACAATGTTTGATTGCAATTGTCTTGGACAGGTCACTGATCAATTCACAATCCACTTCTGAGTAATCAGATAGAAAACTAGGCCCCAGTCACATTAAGAATGATGAGAAAATACTGCAAAATGTTGGCCTAAAAACAATCCTCCAGATTTAGAGATGCTACTGGTTAAAGTTATATGGTGAGCATTCACCAGCAATCTCTGAGACTATTAGCCGGGGATGGGGGATGAACAGTCACCCAGAAAGCTTACTGGTGGACTTGGTCCTTTAATACCTTTTCAGAAAATTGAGAGAGAGAGAGAGAGAGAGAGAGAGAGAGAGAGAGAGAGAGAGTTTCCTGGAACAAAATATTAATGTTTCTCATCAAGAAGATACATATGAGCAGTTTTTGGTGCTTATCTGACTGTAATGGTTAAAAATTCCATGAGGCTACTTACTACATACATCTAAGAATATTCTAACTCTATCATATTTTTAAAAAAGATTTTGTATACCTTGCTTCAGTCATCAAAGCAAAGGGAGATTGCAGCCAAGAAATCAGAGGAAGGCTGAGACTGGGAAGGCAGCAATAAAGGATTTAGAAAAAAACATCAAGTGTAAGTGTATTGACCAAGACCATCCACACCATTGTACTCCTGATAACTGGGTAGTGGGTGTGAATACTGGATAGTGAAGAAAACTGACAGGAAAAAATATTGATTCAATTGAAATATGGTACTGGAAGAGAGTTCTGTATTTGTAGATACCCTGGAAAGATGAAAAAGTGGGTCCTAGATTCAGATAAAATCAAACCTGAATTTTATCAAATGATAAAACTGAGGCTCTCCTACTTTGGACATATCATAAGAAAGCAAGATTATCAGGAAAAGGCAACTTTGGGAAGGACTGAAGGTGGCAGGAAAAGAGGAAGGAGGTAGGAAAAGAGGAAGACAAAATAGGAGATGGATTGACTTCCTAAAGGAACCACAGCAGGACTACTCAGAACAGACCATTCTGGAGATCATTCATTCATAGGGTCACCATAAGTTGGAAGCAACCTGATAGCATCATTTTACAAAAAGGTTAATGGTGGTTTACACCATATAATTTGAACAATATGGTTTAGAAAAAAAAGTTTCCACACGTAATAAACTTGTGTCAAAAAGAGCATGACTTTGTATGCTCAAAATAAGTTTTATATTCATCAGGATCCTCTAATGCTTTGAGAGTCAGCATGGGAACCCATTCAAGGAAAAATTGCAGATGGCAAAACATACAAGTGTGAACAAAGTCTGTTTCTTTCTCCCAAGTGTTCATTAATACAGATTCAAAGTTAGCTCAAGACCCAACATAACACTGTGAAGTAGCAATTTTGCCTGTGAAAATTACAACTACAGTATACAAAATAATATATGACCATCTCCTATAAACTGGCATAAGAACCTCTGACACGTAGTGATTCAGAATGACTACCTGTCATAGAAATACTGTATCAAGAAGTTACTTTTTCTATACAGAGACTATTTAAATCAATCAATCATATTGCAATAACTATTTAAGCATTTTTATAATCCAGAAAAAGATATGGACTAATGACCTTGTTAGTCAAGTTGCTTTTAAAACTGATGCCCATTTTAAGAAGGAACATGCTGTATCATCTGGACTCTAGAGTGAAGATGGTCGAAGGGCTGGGCTTAAGCTTTCAATCATGAGAAGGTACTGTAGTTATTTTCAACAAATGCTTTTTCTCAGACTATATCACCCTGTTTACATGCCCTACTCAAACAAAGGGCACCTTTCAATTTGACCTTCCTCAGCCCTATTTCCAGGGTGTACTGTGATTTCAAACCTTTGCATTAAGCCTGAGCAGGGCAGGGGAAGGTGGAGGGAGACACATTCTGGAACCTTGATTGCACAATCTGCTCCTACTGCCAAAACCTCTGTGGGCGTTATTTACTTCAGGGCACCACCCTTGCGGGCTTTCTCTGGCACCAAGAGGAGTTAATCGGATCTTTTTCAAAGGGATCCTCCTGCAGCTCAAACCTAGGCCACCCAAGTTCATGGAGGAAGCGTCCCTAAAGATCGAGCCACGAAATCTCTACACACACGTTTCCTACCCCGCTTTCCCCTGGCCCCCAGTGCCCTCTCCGGCACTGTATTAACTACATAGCGAGCCCGCTGACTCTTTACGGAAAGCAGCGCCAGGGCGAATGACCTACTTTTTTTAACTACCCTTCTCAATATGCTTTGCACCAAAGCTGGCCCAAACAACCAGCGCCTGCTCAATGGAGAACGGGGCCCAAAAATTTTCCAAGGCGCATGCGCCTTCACTTGCTCGGCGCCTCCCCCCCCCCCAAGCTGTCATCTCCCCCCCCCTTCCCCATTGCTGGTTGATAACTAAAATAACGCAATTGCTCGCCCCCCCCCCTTTTCCTTCTTGCCTAGGGAGGGAGGGGGAGAGAATTGGATTAGGCCAAAACAATCTCGACCACGGCTGATTACATTTGCAAGCGCCCCCCCCCGGGTCCTGCTTCCTAACTTGGAAGCAAATCGCTCCACCACCACCACCACCCCCAACTAACCCCTCGGCGGCCCACCCGGCAGAACCCAGGCCATGAATCCGGAATCAAGTCCCTGCAAGGCCACCCGAACCTATCGAGAAGCAGGCGGCGCTCAACCCAGTGAGTCTCAGGCAGGCAGGCAGCAGCCCTCATGGAGAGAGAGGGGGAAGGCTCTTCGTTCCCTTTACCCACCCATAACAAGGGCAGGCCTTCCTCCCCCACCCCACCCCATCTCTCTTCCTCCCCCCCCCTCCATCGTCCGGCAAATGGGCGCATAAAAGAAAAGCCTCCTCCTCCTCCTCCTCCTCCTCGCCCATCGGGTAAGTGGGGTCGAGCCGCAGGCCCGAAAACGATGGGCGGCGGGAGTGGAAGGGGGGGGGGGAGGAGAGAAGAAGCAGGATAGTAGGAGCAGGGAGCCCGTCCCGAGGAAGCGGACTTTTACCCTCAGCTTCCAACTGGGAGAAAACCGGGCGAGTTGGAAGAAAAAAACAAACCCACAACCCCCGACCACAAGCCTGGTGGCCTTTCCCCTCCACGCCGCCGCCACCGAGAGGGTTACGGGACTTTGGAAATGCTGTCCCGGGCCGACTTCCTTCTCCACCACAGAGCCCCAAAGGGCCTTCCCCCCACACACACACAGCCTCCCCCTCTACCCTTCCCGAAGGTGGGGCTCGGGGGGGGGCAGTCAGAAACGGCGGCGACGGCGACACCGATATATTAACATCAATTGAAAGGCCCCCAAACCACGTACGAAACGCGTTGGATTTGGGGCCCCTGGAAGAGCCTTCAGACCTGCGCCTCGTTGGTCTGTCTCATGATACGCACAGAAGCGGCTAAAACCCGAGAAGCCCCCAACAGACCCACATGAAATGAAACCTTGTTATTTTAGGGACCCCTTTTCCGTCTCCTCCGCCCCATTATTAAATCACTGAGGCAAGAGAAGAGTTTCCACTTGGGGACGTGAGGCGAGGGGAAGCTGTCATTTCTCCCGGCCTCCTTTGTTTCTCTACCCCCCCCACTATAATTTTATTTTATTTTTAAAGGTCTGCGTTTGTGACATAGGAAACCCTAACGAGGGCCTCAGGCCTCCCTCCATTCCGGGGAGGAGGAAAGAAAGTTCGAGCATTTAAAAAAAAACGGGGGGGGTTTGGAACCATCTTTCTCTAACCAAGCCGCGGTTGAGCCTTAAAATGGATTCAAGTCAGGAGTTCGTTTTGTTCCTTTTTCCCTTCCTTTCTCGACCCCAAAGGCCTCTCGCTTGGTGCTGCTGCCTTTAATCCAGACCCACGTTATATATATATATATCAAAACGACAGTTTACACATCTTTCCAGAAGAGCAAAACATCCCGATTCGCCCCCAGCGGTTCATCTCCCCTCGTCCTTTCTTTCCTAATTAAATGCAACATCACAACGATCAATGACCGCAAGATTGTTTGGTGACGAATTATCTTCTGCGGGATTAAAAACAACAACCAAAAAAATTTTTTTTGAAAGGCCCGTACAGAGTTATACTAAAAAAAGCAAAACAAAATGGTGACCTTAAAGAGATTCCCCCCAGGCTTTTAAACCAAACGACTATCAGCCTTCCTCCGCATTGAAATTAAAAGATACCTATTAAGCTCTTCTGGGAAAAGAAGTGTCTTTTGTTTTTTTTTTTTTTTAAAAAGGCGATTTTCAGAGCGGGAGGCGTTTTCTTTTCACAGATCCAACTCGCCAGCTGAATGGGAAACCCACTAAAAGAAGAGGGAGCGAATGGAGACTGAACAGAAGAGGGAGGACTCCTCAGAATCAGTGCAGAAGACGAAAGCTTCTAAAAAAAACATTCCTTAAAGAAATACTACTAGGAGAAGCAAAGCCTCCACAAGATGAACGCAGGGAGGACGGAGAAGAGACACTCGGCCAAGGAGATACCATGTTTAAAAAGAACCCCCACCATCTTAAATGGCATGACCAGGGAAGTTAATTCTTTTTTTTAAAATCCCTCTCCCATCTAGCAAATATGCCGTCAACTTACTTCTTTTTTTTTCCCCAGCACCAGATGAGATCTTTTGGTGGCTTCTTATTCTTTTCCAGGGTTTCTTGGGAGTTTCTTTTTTTTCACAAGTGCTGATGCGATGGTGGGCGTTCGATTTTTGTTTAAATTAAACGGGTGCTGATTCAGTATTTTTACCTCCTTCTGCAGGTTCAGATCAGAAGTGGGCTGAGGCGATGTTGGCTTGGGCCCTCCCCTCCTTCTTCTCCTCCTCCTCTCCCCTCTTTCTGCAGGGGACCCTGAAGCCACCCGCTCCCTGGCCCAAACTGAGCAAAGTAAATGAAAAGTTTCACCCTTAGCAACCCCGCGCAATGATATCCTCTTCCACACCCAGGGTGACGCGTCCCGCAAAGGACAAGGAAGGGGAGGAGAGGGGGGGAGGGAGAGCCGGAACTACTTTCCCCAAACGCCAGCTTTCATATTAACCCGCTCTGTGCCGGGTACTCCGCGATGGTGTTGTCAATGTTTGGACGAGTCATCTCTCGGAAGGAAACCTTCTCTCCCCGCCGCCCCTAATTGTACCTGCTGTGTTGTTTTTACATTTTGACGGAATATTCCCCTTCCTAGTATCCACTATTCTTTTTCCTCAGTATGAACGCTGAGAAGCAATAAAGCTGTTTCGTTCATTCTCTAGACGTTCTCCTGAACACAAATAAAATATTATATAGAGGATAATGGACATCCATTCCATATTACTCAAGATACCCAGTGCTATTAAACTGGATAGAGTGATGGAATAGGATTCATAATATCTGAGTTCAAATCCACACTGAACCATGGAAACTGGGAGAGGATGCAAATAGTAAAACCATTCCTTAAATATTTCACTTTAGCTCTATTAGCGCTATAAATCCATCCCAGGATGACAACACACAACCAACCACCAGCATCTCACTCACATAAAAATGGCTGCAAGGCTCACTTCCCTTTGTAATCTGAATCAGCAAATCTGGAATAACTAGCAAGTGTAACTTCAGCTAATGAAGGCTGACATGTTCCCATTGTCAAAATACCCCAGTTCATCCATTAATGCCTCTTAACTGGTGGTTGGTTAGTGACCTTTAACCTTTAATTAGTTAATAAAGAAGATTCAGTTTCAACCCCAATAATCTTCACAGGTTATGAGAGAATCCTTGTTGAAGCCTTGGAGAGTCCCCCTGTCAATATACAGTACAGTATATTGTAAACAGTACTGAGCTAGGAAGAGCTGGGTATTAAGACAGCTTCCTGTGTCTTGTGTATGAAGTCTTAGGATCTTGCTAGACCCGCTCTTACTGAAGCATGTTTATTTGATATAAAATAGGGCTAACCTCTAACCAAACGTGCATAGGATTACAGTCTTAAATGAAAATACTTGAAATAATACACAGAACAGGTGCAGTCATCCACAACTACCACATGATGTTGAGCTGTGTTGTCAGTGCCAATACTGTACCAGCTTCTTGAGATGGACAGAAGCTAAACTTTCTGCTCACAGCCCTTCCTATTCCACAAAAACTGTTCCTTTTCTTTTGTCCTAAACAGTTCATTTTGGACTCATTAGATATTAGAAGGGTGCTACCTATATGAAGACATTCTTTGAGTATTTATGATGTTATGGTAGTAACAAGAATTCCAATGTAGTGTGGTGGATATAGAATGATGGATAAGGACTCTGGAGAACAGGGTTTAAATCTTCACTTGGCCATGAAAACTCACTGGGGAAGCAGAACTGGTAAAACCACTCCCTAAATATCTCACTTACCTTGAAAGCCATATTAGGGTTGCTATAAATTGGTTCTGACTTGATGGCACAGAACACGCATGGTAGCAACAAGAATCACAATTTATCATATTTAATAACAAGTTCCAGCCCTAAATATATTCAGAATGGATTTGCAGCTATAATTCACCATTCTTACTGTGAAGTAGGTCCACAATTTGAAATGATACAAGGCCTCATTCAAAATTTATCAGTACTAGTTATGTTTGTATGTGAAGGTTATCCCTGTGAGATTCCCCACATGTTTAATTCACTAAAGTGTGTTTCTTCCGCTTCCTTTTCTATTATGTGTATTAGTATTATAATAATAATTTTCAAATCAGTAATACAAGGGTTTTGAGGATGGAGTCAAGTGTGTTCCTCTGACCTGATTCAGGGATTTACAGTCCGTGGTCACAATTTTCTTTTCATCTGTTGTTTTTAGTCTCAGTACTTAGTATTTATACTGAACTAAGTACATTGACTTGGCAGGAAAAAAACTTATGGACAGTTTAAACATGTGTTATTTTGATTTTGACAGATATGTCAAATAAATATCCTTGCTCCATTGTGGCCTGCTTGTTTTCTCTATAAACCATAGGTATGTAGCTTTCATTCATATTACTGTGCGTGCAATTTTTCAACAGTTGAGAGAATGAGTGAATCCTTTTAAATTATGTGTGGCAACTGTGAAATAAAATAACTTTAAAGCCAGTAGAAGAGTTCACCCCTTCCCCTTCTGAGGTGTTCCAAGAGTCCACCTGCCTAGTGAAGGCCCACCTCAGAAAACCCTATTTCCATGTTTGTTTGAACAGTTTTATCCCCCACAGCTGGACTAGGAAATCCTGGCTGGATCATGGAGCTGCTGCAAGTACATAAAAAGATTACTTGAGCATCTTATAAGGATGAACAGGGTCAGATCTCGTCTAGATGCTTTCTAAAATTGTCTGGGAGTGTTAAAAAAAGCTGGCGCTTTGGCCATAGGACCGACTTAAAAATGGCAGCTCTTAATTTATTTTCAAAGATAGATAGAGAGAGAGATATCTGGGATCCAGAGGTTGCCTAGAAACGCCAGCAGCCACTTGCAAGTCGTGTGGCACCGATCCGCTTCATTGGCGGGCATGAATTTATCCAGAAAGAGCTCCCTTTTAAGATGCTTGGAGCGGACTTGGATCCCGTCGTCTGTCTCCCTTGCCCTGGGCTCGGGAGGGCTCCCACAGCGTCGCCTCAACATGAATCCCCGGTTGCTTCGCTCGAGTCCTGCCTGGCGTCAACAAGGGATCGGGTCGACTCGAGAGTGACTGCACGCGCTTATTTGGAGGCGGGAGGATCCCAGCCTGCAAAGAGCGTGCCCTCTCTCGTTAGGCTTGTATTGAGATCCAAAGCGAACCGCGAGTTTATCGGCGAGGATCGAGCGACGAAATGTTATTTTAGGCCACTGGCGGGGTCCGATGCCTTTGCTTTTCTCTTGCAACTTGCATCTTTGAAGTGCATTCCTGATCGTTGGATGCGAGCAGAGAATAGGCAGGCGACACACGGTATTTTCGTGGCGCGGGGACGGCGAGTGCGCCATTGAATCTGCTGCTTTAGGACTCCAAAGCCCAGGAATTATACACAGGCTTAACACAAGTGCACCTCTTTCGGTTTATTTTCAGCCTTCAAGCGCTGGAGGGTATGCAAATCAGCTCGCATCCCCTACTAAACAAAATCCCACAAGGCACGGATGTCAGATGGCATTTTAACTATTCATGGAGGAAGTCTCGCCACGCTTCAGTGGCGATGCCCAATCCGCACGGTGCAGGGACTACTTTTTTATCAGTGCGCCTGTGCACCGCCTTCGTCATCGCAACTTTGGACCGCCGGCAGTGAGAGAGGGGCGGGGAGCACAACCTGCAAGGTGTAGCAGCGAAGGGTGTTCTAAAAATAACAACTCTGTGTTAGCAACAGCCTTCCCATTGGTTCGAGACGTCAGAGCTTTCTTCAGATTGGTCTGTTGCATTAACCAGTAAGATAAGATGCATGCAGATCGTAGGTTAGCAGGAAGATGGTTGATGGGAAGTGTAGTTTTTAGTGACACCGATCCCAGGCTCTACTGTAGCCTTGTGTTTATTAGGGGTTGGGAGAGGTGGGTGTAAAAAAGAGAAATAACACAGGGCAAGGAGATAAAGCTGAGTCGATCAAAATAAGTCATGTGACTATGAAGTACTATGGACTGATATACTTTGCTTCTTACAAAGTCTGTCTCTTCAAAGTGGGCCTAAATAAGGAGACAAGACTTTCAACAGCATTCTTGCACCATCAGCGTTTTGTCAAGCACATTTTTAATTTTTAGAATTCACATCTCAGACAGTTCTCAAGGACACGTTTTTTCATGTTCACATGAATCCAAGCTGTGCTCACTTCTCATTTAAATGGCATTTATTTTTGAGCAAATCCTTTTTGGGAGTAAATTCCACTATCAAATGAATGCATCTGGATGCACAGCATATCACTCTAAATGATCATTAAAATTTCATTTTGATACATTTATAGTCAAGATCTAGTTCTTAATTGTGTTATATATGTTCAGTCAGCTTAGTGGGACATGAGTATTTTTGTTACACTCAGCAAGTAAAAGCTGGTGGATGGGTTTCCAGAGCCTCAGAAATTAAAAGCAGGAAGGTATGTTCAATAGGACATTAGTAAACCAGCATTTCTGAGCAACAAAAAAGTAGGATAAGAAGAAATAATCCACAATGCCACTGGCCTCACTTCAGTAGGCCTACTCTGGTTTATGTCCCTCGCTCTAAAATAGTGGAACTTAATTTAAATTCTGATGTATGTACCTGTACAGAATTAATTGAACTCTAAAGAAAAAGGCTTTTAAGGAGAGAAATCTACCATCAAAACCAACAGAAGAAGGGCCAAATATATTCAGTGGCAAAATGGTGACTGTGAGAGTGGGTGAAGGTGAAAGGGAGTACACTATACTGAAAGAAATAATGGACGGATAGTCCAGAAACTCTACAATGCTTTTTGGGTGAGAAGGGAGGCAGCCTGTACAGTGTTTGTTAACCACCCTGATCTTGTGATGAATGACGGGGGTTTACAATACATTGGAATGCTCTCAACAAACCAATGACTGAATTTTTGTTATTGTATTGTAGTATGTTGCACTAGAGTAGGCCCACTGAAATAGTAGGGGTTGGTCAGTCAACTCCTTCATAAATTCCAGTGAGTCAAATGGGCCTAATTTAGCTATGACTTGCTTTAGCATGGGAAGGAGCAACTCAAGAGGGCCACTTGAATGAATAGAATCCATAGAGTTGATTCATAACATCCAGTTTGAAACTCAATTTATTTACCCGGAAAAGCAACAGGATTTCGTCTATTGTACACTCCATCTTTGATTACTGTACTTGTTAGATAAGAGATTTCAAGACATTTCAGCACAGAAAATGGACTATGGATTTTCCCCTCAGAACTTTTCATTATGTTGGTAGGGCTCATTAAATTCTGTTTCATGTTGTGTTATGTCCCACTTCTTTTCTATATAAATGCAAGATATTATACTCCAGCTGTTACTACTGCAATTAGAGGAATATATTCTCGTCTCTTATGAAGGCTTATGGGAAAGCAGACCTCCCAATATTTTATGCACTACTCTGAAGAACATAGAACTACAACCAAATAGTTTTGCCTCCATAATAACAATCACCCAGCATGTGTCATACACCCAGTGTATCTTCTTTCTTCATATTTGAAACGAAAATGGAAGAATTTGAAAATATGTCAACATTTTAAAAATATTAGTACTTTTTAAAACAAGGGTGTCACAATATATTAAATATTTCATTGAGTCACTATAAACAAACTACTTTTTGTTAGAAGTTGTAATGTCATTTCCAACTTAGGGCAACTCTAACAGGGTTTTCAAGATATGTGAGACCTTCAAGGGATGGTTTAGCATTAGCTCCCAGCAAGTTTCCATGGTCAAACAAGGATTTGAACTCAGGTCTCTTGAGTCCTAGTCCCAACACTTAATTATTATACCACACTGACTTTCCAATTAGTCTTATACTAGACTAATCAATTAAATTTCATTATAAAGAGTAGGGTGATGATAGTGATAGCAATGTATAAGTTCCTCCTTTTGGTTGCGCTCTGGAATTGTACTGCTTTCCCAAGACTGCACAAATGGCTGGACACTTAACCCATCAGCCACATGCTGGCCAGAATATCTCAGTGGCCCTCTTCCTGTGAAGCACAGTGAGAATTCAAACTACCAATCTCTATTTCTGCAACCACGTGTTCCTACCCACTAAGTATCACCAGGTCTTCATTTGGAATAATATAGTTTCTAGTTTTAAATGGGATGAAACAATGGGCCTTGCTCAAAACCACGCACTTAAACCCAGATGTTTCAGTCTAATGACCAGAAGCCTGTTAATTTCGCACAGCATAAGCAAATGGTTGTACAAATAAATCTACCTTCACTACTGCCCACTTGGCATGTTCCTGTATTTCCTTGGTCAGAGAAACAGTTGGGCACCTGTTTGCCTAATAAAGAACTGGGAAAAATGGAAAAATTATTGCCCTTATGCACATGGTTTCCTCCCTAAGAATCTGAGAAAATGTGATTTACTAACAATCAGACAGAAATCCAACTATTTTAATGTTAACTATTCTAAGAAAAAAACAGGTGAAATGGAAGCCAGTTATGAGATCATTTAGGCACTCCTAAGCATTTAAGAAATATTACATTACATTGCATTTCCTGAATCAACCAGACACAGGACAGGAAAAACACCCTTCTGTTATATTAGTGATGTGTGAAGTTTTAATACCAAGAAAGACTAGTCAGTCTAGTATTATTGAGTATAATTAGCATGCAAGCATTGACCAACATTCTTTGCCTTCACATCACCAGAGGAACTCAAAGCAAATTTGCTCTTTCCTGCCTTTCAAATTAACAATTTGCCATGAAGAATGTAGCAAATCAGCATTAAGGGATCACAAAAGCAGACTGGTTTGTTCCAAGTTATTTTCCAGTTTGGGCTTTAAGCAAAAAAAAAGTAGGTCTTCCACAAAAATATGGAGAGTTGTGAACAGAGACACAACCTCTCACCACTTCTAGCTAATCAAGTTTTTGTCTCCACTGGGTCTGAAATGTTGGTGCATTACAGAGGGTTCTATGTACACATTTTTGTTTTGACTTAAGAATATTTGCAGTCATGTAGCAATCTAGTTTTTTTATATAACTGATGTGTCCCCCTTCCAAATTCTGCCCCACTTTGGATTACTGAACAGTGCCATCAGAGATGGGTGCATTTCAATTTTGAGATAGCTTGTATACTTGCTCACTAGAATCCTAAAATCTACTAAACTTAATCTAGAGCAAAAGGGGTGTATTTGGAGTGGGGAAAATCTGAGTTTAGAAATTCTGAATTGTATTTACAGTCTTGCTATCTGGGGTTAGTTACCCCAAGCTTTCTTATTATGCATGTTCATCTAGATCTCATGTATTCCTGGATCAGACATTTGCTTTCTTGATACAATGATGGTTGGTAAGGCAAAATTTGGATACCCCCCAAAAAAACCCTAACAAGGAAAGCAGTTGAATTTAAAACCATAATCTTTACTACATCAATTTTTAAACGATTCTATGTAAACTTCAGAAAGATTGAGCGTGTGACTAAATTATTCAGGTGTTACAATTGGGTTATTGGAATAGGAACTGGCAAACCACTCCAGTATTCCTGCCAAGAAAACTCCATGGACATGGAGTCACAAAGAGTTGGTCATCACTGTAAAATGACACAACACACACACATACACAATGGGTTATTATGGGCTCTTACGTGTTTCCTCACATGACCTGGTCCTAACTTAGTAGTTATGATGTGTTCTGGCCTGGGAAAATATTGGAAGAATCTTATTTTTACAACTCTTGTCAGCTATATATCCTGTGGGGTACACTGAACTATACTAGAACGTAACAATTTCTTCATAGCAAAGCTAATTTAAAAGCTATAGCAAGAGTACAAGCTATGGTATATGTTCTACACAAAACAGCTATTGTGCAAGTCAAATGATAAATGCTAATGATAACGCGCCATCTAGATAGATAAGAACAGTGGAAGAATATATTATGGCTCTTGCAAACACCCATCCCTTCCAGTGGAAGCATGCCAATGGGATGTCCTCAGAGGACGTTTCTTGATTATCTAGCAACATCTTAACACATTATCCAGCTGGCAGTTCCCTTGTAATTATGATAGAAGCCTATGAGGAAGTTCCATGATTAGCATTATTAACACAATACTTAGCAGGTCAAGTGTTTTATAATGCCTGTGCATCTAGAAGGCGACCTCATTACACAAAATTCTACTCATCCTACATCGGCTATAGGTTCTTTCTAGGGTAGTTCAGAGTGAAATCATAACAAACAAAAAGTTTCTCATCAGTTTATATTTAAAAAAATACACAAATCAAGCCTGCCAAAGTGAGACATTAATAAAGATTAGTCTTGTTGGAACAGGTATATGTTTAATATTTTTTTGCCACTGGCTTTCCATTGAAGAAAGCACACACACATTTAAAAAAAATGTTCTCCAGTGAGGTAGGTGCATTGTTCTGCTTCAATGGGCATCTATTTTTTTAAAAAAGTTTATTTCTCCACTCATCTACAGTACCCAATATGGTGATCTCCAGTCTGCTGTAATAGCAAAAGGAAACACAAAGAGAAAGAGCTATGTGGATACAAATGGGCTTGATTCACCATGGCTGGGGACAAGGACAAATGCAAGTTTTGCTCCCAACTCAATTGTGTTCTTCCTTGCATCATGTATTTCCCCCATAAAGGGGACTAATGACCATGCAGTCCTATAGATAAAAGAGGAACACTGCACTTGTAGGCGGTATGTTGGTCAGAGAAAAAATTGCCCTCTGTCACTTATTGTGGGTTGCCCAGCCCTTACAAAGAGGAATCACATACAGTACTAGATTTAAAAATATATTGAGGTGTTTGAATATTGCAGAAGTTCGAAATGGTTAGAAATGGTTCGACAGCTTTTTAAAAAATCTAGAAAAGCAATACAAGCACAACAATATCCTAGAATCTAGGACATAGATAATCTTTGCTACCTTTTATCTACTTTCTATAGTTAGCCTACAAAGCGGGGTTTACATTGCGGGGTAGAACCACAAGGCTAAAAGGCAGTGACTGTGTTTTGGTCTAGGATATAATAGGCTTAAACACAATTCTTTCCAGGGACTGCATTGAAGTCAATTAAAATATGTTTTACATTTTAAAATTGAAGAACACTTGAATTATTGAGTAAAAATAATATACCTCTAGTAACCAAAAATATCAGTGGTTCTTAAGTTTTTGGGCACTGGGATCATGAACTTTAAGGTAGGCCATTGGACAGTAACACTGATTTTCCAGGTCTACTAAAGATGACCCGCAGAGCTTGTAAAAGCCCACCAGATATGCTCATGTGGCCAGCAAATGGATCTGGTAACCCCTAATTTTTCAGGGAGGCAGTAAAATCAGATTTATTGAGCCCAAGAATAGTGGTCACACACAGCTGGGAGGAAGTGTTCAACTTGGTGATTTTCAACTTGTGCATAAATTATGGAATTCAGAACAAACCCCTCACCTGTCTGAGCATCCATTTCATTATGTTTGCTGGAATCCTGAGCTTGACAAACACTAATACTAATATATTTAAGACATTTGTGCTAAGCAGAAGCCATCTTCATGCTAATAACTTATGGAAATGAGGATCTACTTTCTTTTTGCATCCAAGGGTCCACCATTCACCTCGGTGGCAGCTCCCTTTTTGTGGAACCAGCTGCCCTTGGAGATCTGTCAGGCTCCCAAGCTGCTGATCTTCAAAAAACTCCTAAAGACCTGGTTATTTCAAATGGCTTTCCCAGGTTGCTAACTTATCTTTTGCTGATATGCTGACAATGTAATTTTTACACCTGTCTTCAACTTATTCCTGATCTCTTGATTTTATGATTGATGTGGTTTGATCTGATCTCATTATATATATATATTAGTTTCTTTTGATATTATTTCATTGTACATTATAATGCATATGGTTTGTTACAGTTTGTTATGCTGAAATTGTTGTAAACTGCCCAGAGTGGCATTTATGCCAGATGAATCTAATAAATAAATAAATAAATAAATAAATAAATAAATATGTTCTAACCAAACACAATATAGAAACCCTATCCTGGCATGCTTTTTGTCTTCTCAGTTCCTTCTGCCTCTCCTTTTCCTGCACATCCTTTTCTGTCAGTCCCTACCACACATCTTTCATTCCTCAGGTACAGTCTTATGAGGGTGACAAAGAAGAAGAAAAACATTCTCAGAGCCATCATCTAATTTGATTATACTCATGTCTGTGTGCGATGAAAGAAAGCACCATTTGCATTATCTGGGTCTGAGAATTTGCATTCCAATCCCAAAGCTCAAGGTCACAGACCATAACCGTTTCCAGCCCTAGCTCAAAAAACAATCTCTTAATTCTGTTAGCAGTTTTTTATTTTAAAAAAAATCACTTCTTTTAATGTGGGAAAAAACAGGAATATTGAGCAATTAATATTGCAGATGAACAGTCATAGTGATCTTCTGGAACACAAACATAATATTCTAAAACAATGTTTGAGAAAGCATCCTATTTATTTCTGAATAGCAATTCTCATGGAATGTTTTGCTGAGCAGACACTGCACTTTTGAAATGAATGAGGTAAATATCAGAAATCCTAGAAAAACAGAAAGACACTGGAGGTTAAGAATATGTTAAAACAGTTCGCCATTGCTCTTGCTGAACCTGTTTTGTGGAGAAGTGATTTCTAACACATGGAGGCCACCATGGTAGTTGACAGTCTATGCCATTAACACATCTGTTTCATCCTGAGTACAGCCTACAGGGACTACAACATCTCACTGTGATTTAGAACCCAATGGTTAGTGTTGCCATTTATGGAATGGAAAGATTACATCTAGACAGAGCCACACTCATCCCGTTGGAGTTCCTATAGGCCTTTGTAATAACATTAAGATGTTGTCTTCATCCCATCGCTTTAGTTCCAGGTGGATAACCATGCTGGGACAAAACTAAGTCTCACATTGCAAGACTTTCTCAGCTCTAGGCATAAACTGTGGCTTTGTAACATAATCATATTGTCTTGACACCAGAAATGAGAGTTAGGGCAATGGCAAGAATTCTTTTTAAATCATTTTCTGCATAGTGGATTTCAAACCTGCGACTGTTGGAAAGTACTACCAGAACTAGGGGACATCCACTCAAACTGAAGGTTGAGAGAGTGAGAACAGACAAAAGAAAAAAAATAACCAGCGTGTTGTTAGTCTGTGGAACTCCCTGTCACAGGATATGGTGATGGCATCTGGCCTGGATGCCTTGAAAAGGGGATTGGACAGATTCCTGGAGGAGAAATCGATCACAGGAGATGTGTCATCTCTAGGCTTAAAACCAGGGTACTTCAGGGGCCAGATGCAGAAGAGTGGTATCAGGTGACAGATATCTAGTCTCGTGCGCTCCCAGACGCATTTGGTGGGGCCACTGTGAGATACAGGAAGCTGGACTAGATGGGCTTTCGGCCTGATCCAGCATTGCTCTTCTTATGTTCTTAGTTTTCCTGATAATTTTTAATCCCTGGCTTTCGTAGAGGGTTAGACCTGATGACTCTTGGGGTAACATTCAGCTCTATAATTCTAGGATTCTAACAACCAAGAGGTTAGAAAAATTGAATGGAGAGAAGCAAAGGGAAGAACTCCCAGTACAAGACCAATATAAAATTTTATTGATGCACAATCTAGAAGGACACAGAATTTTAACTGGTTATTGTTTCAAGGGAAATGGAAGAATGGTCAGAACTCACAGCAAAAGTTATCTGTCAGAAAAGAAGCAAGCACATTTTCCTGTTAAGATGTGGATTGGTGGTTAGGAAGGCTGAATTCTCAACTACTTGCATCTGACACACAAACACAGTAACAGGACTGCCCTCAGTTACAGCTGCTGCTGAGGAAGGGCCTGGAAGCCAGACAGTCTCCAAGTTCAGTGGCAGATCCTAATGTTTCCAACGTATGATAGGGGGTAAAAACAAAATCCAGTTAACTTCTTTCCGGTAGAAATCTACTCCAAAGATATTGTAGGGAGTCTTCCTTTCTCTGGCAGGTGTGCCATGGCGGAGAAGGGATCACCTTTTCTTAAAGCCGTATTTTTTTTCGCTCGTAGAACAAGTCGGTTTTTGAGCTGCCCAAATTCACAATCTTGGGACAACCATCTCGCTGAAAAGGAACAGGAGAGAAAGAGAATTATAATACGGGTAAACTCTAGCAGGCTTCTTCATGCAGGCTGCACCAAACTTGAGACAGGAGCAACATTAATCTGTACCCAAGTGGAATGCAAATCTTGACAGTTATTCAACAACCAATGATGCAGTAGGATGATCAGTACCAAATCTGCAGTGGGGGTAGCGGTGGGGGGGGGGGAGAGGAGGAAGGGTAGGGATCGATAAAAGGACTACTGTTGAATGAAAGATATGCAATATTTGTTAGTTAATACCTGAAAAGTGTCACTCTAGAAACCTTCTTCACAAGCAATGCCGAACACATAGGGCTTTCCTACTATCTCATGGTAAAAAACCCTCTCATTCTCCCCATGAAAAAGCAGCAAAGTCCTGCCTGTTTAGTGGTGCAGTTTTCCACCAGATATTTCAAAACATGTCAGCTGTTTGCAAGCAATTGTTACGCTGATTGTGTTCACCAGCTGATTTTACTCCCCCCTACAGACCGCAATGCTCTCCTTCCATTGGACACTCAACAAAAGGGATAGATAGTATTTAGAGATGGGCATGAGTCGCTTTGTGCTGATTCATCCAATGTCACAAGTGCAGCACTGCCGGGCCCAGGCATTTCCTTTGCGCACTCCACAGATGGCTCCCCCGTTTACAAGCTGGCATGTCCTGCTTGGTGGCTCTTCCCCTTGCACACCTTTCCCCTCCTGGCAGGAGCACCTGATTCCCTTCTCCACTTCCGCCCGCAGCTGTCCACGCAGAGGAGGCAATGCCAGATGCTTTGTGCCGACTCAGCACAAAGCAATGTGTGCCCATCTGTAGTAGTAATCTGAACTGAACTCTATCATATACACTTTTTGTAGAGGTTAACACAACTTACTCAGCGGCCAGAACCCTGTTTGTCGAGGGACAGCATTATTTTACACTTGCATCAGTGTGCTGAGCATTCTGCCCAGGCAATGGGGATGGTACAATTTGACTGAACCTCTGGATGTGCAGCTCTTGGTTTGACCCACTGCACGACACAATCTGCAGAAAGGCTCGAATAATAAAATCATGCAGACACGAACTATGTAATTATTAGGTTTCTCCATTAATTCAACTGCCAAACTAGTATCATTTGCTATTCCATTCAGCTGCGGCATATGCAGTGGCACCTCGACTTAAGAGCACCTCGACTTAAGAGCAGAAAACTGTTGGTGTTTTAACTGCTGCCTTACATATTTTAGATATGGGTCGCTTGACTTACTTTTTTATTTTTTAACTTATTTTTTCAATTTTTTAGATGGGTACCCCGACTTAAGAGTAGTTAGACTTAAGAGCATGCATTCAGAACGGATTAAATTCATAAGCTGAGGTACCCCTGGTGAATTTTTTTGCCCATCTTTTCCACAGTTCCATGGTGTCCAGGCCACCCTAGCCACTAGGCATGACTGAAATAACAACTCAAGACACCATCAACCTGCAGAGGCAGCTTAGAGCAGCAAGGGCCTTCCTGGGAAAGTGCTCACTCTACATCAGTGGTTCTCAACCTGTGGGTTCCCAGATGTTCCTGGCCAGCTCAGCTAGTGATGAAGAGACTTCTGGGAGTTGCAGTCCAGGAACATCTGGGGACCCACAGGTTGAGAACCATTGCTGTACATTTTCCTCCTCCTCTTTGGCAGCACGTGAGAAAGGGCTGCAGTTGCCTTGTACAGCATGACCCCCTTATCCACTGATTCATTAACCGCTGATCCACTTATTCGCAGATTGAGGGGGAAATATTTTTTAAAAAAACCAGTAGCAGCAAAGTGGACTACTGTCGCAAACTAGCAGCTGCAAAGCTGGTGGTGAAGAGGGCGGCTGGCCGCTGCCGCTGGTGAAGACAGAAACAAAAGAAAGCTACCGATGCCAAGATACCAAGCCCCCCCCCGGCAGGCTGGCCCTCGAGTCTGGTGGCAAAGAGGGTAGCTGGACAGCAGCAAAAAGGAGGGCTCAACATGTTTTCTTTTGTTTTCTTCCCTCATCACTGCTGCTGCCCCTGCAGACTGACACCCAAGCCCAGCTGCTGAGCCTGGTGGTGAAGAGTGCAGCAGGCAGGCAGGGACAAGGAGGGAAGAAAATGGAACAAAGCTTATTTATGCTGCACTACCAAACATTTTTTTGGGGGGTGTCAGGGGTGAAAGTTTTCACCCCAGCACCCCAGCCGCCACCATTATCCTTGGATAAGAATGTTTGCTCTTATCCGTGGTTTCGCTACCTGCTGGGAGGGTGTTTCCCGGAACTGATTCCCCGCGGATATGGCGGTCGTACTGTACTTGACACCACTATCACTGTCATCCTCTTCTTTCCTTCCTTCCAGCACTTGACAGATGCTCAAAAACAGTTACAAAATTTGCATCCCTATGCATTTCATTTCCTTCCTCAGGCAGCGAGAGCCTATACCACCCCATTCGCAACACTTTAGACCCCAAAATTGGCACATGGCTTCCAGTCAAAGTGTTTTGATTCTTTTCTTTTTTTTTGGTTCTTCCTGTTTTCTAGAGGGTATTTTTATTATTTTGCATTCACTGAAAAGCAAGTTTGGCCAACAAGTTCCTCAGAGTAAATAGAAGTCTGACTTAAAGGCACTTCTGGTTAGTCTTCATTGCCTTGTCATTTTAGCATCAAATGGATCTGGAGATGATTTTCATAGTATCTTTGAGAACCTTGCTGCAACTACATTTTTATAAATGGCTATTTTCTTCACATTCCCCAGCAGCCCTCACACCTTCCTTTATGCTTGTGGCTGAAAAGACTCATTGAATGCATACGAAGCATGCCCAGTTCAGGCATTCATAGAGATTTGGAGATCTGGGTGCCTACCGCATGTTTGTTGTTCAGTATATTGTTGTAAACTGCCCAGAGTGACCTTGCTGCCAGATGGGCAGTATAAAAGTATAATAAATAAATAAATATTTTAGGCTATTATTCACATATTCTTTGGCCCTGGATTTGAGTTGTACTATAAAACACCTGCAGCAATCAAGTTACTTACACTAGTATCACATAATCAGAGTTTGGAAAAGTTACTTTTTACAAGTCCTCACCCAACCCCCAAAATCACAGAGTATAATTCTTATGGCTTTTCAAGCATAGTACATTTAAATGGATGTATTATATAGTCAACTTTAAACCATGCAGGAATATACAGTATATAAATGGTGAATCAGGCTTGAGAAAAGACCTTTTCAGTTTTAAAAATCACTTTCCCCCACGCCATTCCTGCATACTCATTACTTTAGATGTCTATTGTTTGTTACTTTACTGTCACGCTTCATGCTCTCTTTGAACTTGTCTGCCTTCATCTCAAAATGCAAGCCAAATACTATTTAAACCAGAAAGTTATCCCCCTGTGACGCAAACTATTTTACAGACTCATTTCATGTTGAACTCTTTGAACCTCCTCGGGCTATGAGGTACTCCTGAAACAGAAAAACATCATTTCTAGGGTAGTAACCTTAATAATACTGTACATCAGATAAATACTGGGTCTTAAAATAAAGAGACACCAGAAAGGCAACTAGAACTACAAAATCTAAAGAATATCTGGTCTTAATGTTAGACATATAACACAGAATTCTTAAGACCATCGTTGCATTAAAAAAAACATTGGCAGCTAATGCTACACACCTATACCAGTAGTTCATAATGACAATTAGATTTCCTTTAAAAAACAAAAAACCCTCTTCTATTACTGTAAACAATGGCTTAAAAATGTATTACTGCAAATATACATTGACTTTGGAAGGATGTGAACTGAGAAACAAGTTCATTTCAAGGAAGAGAGAAACAAGTACTGTGCATATCACCTTGTTGAAGGCACTAATATATTCAATGTCAGGATCCAAGGATCTAAACATTCACATATTTACTGTGCATGCGGTGCAGTGGCTATCTTTAAGAACATGTGATGTTCATCTAGCAGGAAAAAGAGGAAAGCAGTCTTACGTCTTTCTCCTGGATGGTACATTCTTTACAGTAATAGGCATCAGAGACTCCAGGACCTCCACAGATCACACACCGTCCTTGATAGGATCCATAGTTGCACTCATCACATATGCGCACCAGTGTGCAGGGCCGCACATAAGAGTCACAGATGACACATTTGCCATCACCTGCAAATTAAATCCAAAGGCTTCAGCTGAGAGAAAATGTATAATCAAGTTCCCAAAGAGAGAAAGATTCAGTCTACTAGCTTACTCACAGAACAGCCTTTTAAAAGAGACTCAGTGAGACTTGATTAAAAGCAGTGGATGAAGGGAATTTCTACTTACCTTAAAATATATATATACTCTATATTGGCCTGTTATCTGCAAATTGAAGTTCAAGGCAATGGGTGTTTCACTGAAATAGTCTATGAGTTAAGTCTACCATGGAGATATTTTAATCATTTTACAGTTCTTGGGAAGATACTATCTCTATGTTCAGATAAACAAACCATAATGCAATAACACAAGCATAAAAAGGTTTATTTTTATTTTTATTTCTCTAAAGGACTTGATTAACTTGTTCTTTACATAGTTTGGGGGCTTTAAGGTTTTTTTCCCCGGTAGTTGAAAAAGTTCCTAGTATACGTCAGTACATCATCATGGCCAAAGCTGCAATTCCCCATTTCAAAATTCTTACCAGTTCACTTGATTTCTAGGTTTAGAAGGGGAAATCTCCCATTTGTGTGAAAAGAGTTGGCCCTAGCAGCAATTGTGAATGACAGCACCATATGTTTCCCTGCAACTATATTTTTTGGGCAGAAAAAAATCTCTCTTTGTAATAATTCTTTTGCCTCTTTAAACAGAATTACTCCAATAGTATCATTCTGGGGTATGTAAATGTGTGAAATCTTCTCTAGACCCTCCTCTACGTGCAAACAATCATCATTTCTGCACATTCTGATACTATCTGAATAGTGTGCTATGCCATTGTCCAGCCTTGATCTTGTCTTCCTGCCATTTCCCATCTCTGTATAGCAGGAGTGTGGAATCACTAGTTTGATCATCCCTCACAACTGACTACATTGGTTTGGGGCCAATGAGGAACAAAGTCCCACAGAATCTACAGAGCTCCTGGCTCTTCAGACCTGTTATACAGCTGCTAGACCAGGCACCTGTGTTTTTGTGGCACACAGCTTTTTTAAATTAGAGAGGAACCATGATAGCACTAGGGGCATTGCAGTTGGCCTTTAAGGATGTGATGTATGAACCTAACAATGCCTTGATGCTCCTTATGACTAGATAAATGTGCAGTGTGTTGCAACTGCACACGGTTCTGCTATTCATAAATGGCTAGTAGAAACAGGGATAGTGTATCAGGAGTGGGCTGGTTCAGACTAAACCCTCAACAATGATGTAGTGCAGTGAAAGTGAGATTTCAAAGAGGAACAGGCTGAGACACTCGCCTCTCCATTCACAGAGATAGCGATAGTACTACAATTATGCATACTTCAGGAACATCATGGTCAGATTAGTACGTGGCTGACATTCTGTTGTAGGATAGCTTTCATCAGGTGGCAGCCATGGGATGAAAGAGCTCCTTAGTTACTGTACATCATCATCATCATCATTTCCAGATGGCATTACCATCAGAGTGGATTTTCATAATGCTTCTGCCTTCAGTCCCAAGGATCCCCCAGTTTCCATGAAATGAGGATTACATAAGAGTCGGCTAAGCCATGGGAGAGGAGTAGGAAGTTTTTAATGGCTCAAAATCGCCACCCTTCCAGAGGTGCAAATTCTGCAACAGAATTTTGGCCACTGTGTTATACACTGGATTGCTTCTTAAACGGTCTATGTGTATGTTGTGTCATTACAGTGGTGACCGACCCTTTGTGTCTCCACGTCCATGGAGTTTTCTTGGCAGGAATAGTCTTTAGCAAATCAGAAATTGGTCAGCAAGACTGTCAATTGAGACTACTGTACCTGATGAAACCATATGATGTTACTGGTTTAGTACAGTATATGCATTGGCTTCCCATCTAGTTCCAGTCCCAAAAACCAAGTGCTGCTTTTAATGCCTCTAAATGGCAAAGATCATTTTCTGAAGCTCTGCATTAAAACCCTTGCCAAACAAAGAGAAGCAGGTGATTACTAGGGAAAGACTTTTCGTTATCGGCACTTCAGATGCAAAATGACTCCCACAGATCTGAAATGCCCTCCACATAGAAGTTTGCATGCAGCCCATCTACTGGGTAAAAGATATTTTAATTTTTCCAGGCTTCTCAGTTTTAAACGTATGTTTTATTGCTTTTAAGATCTATGATACTACTATTTATTTCAGTTGCCAATTCTGTTTCTGCTTCTATTCTGGAGTTGTTTAACATCAAGGATAAACAGTTGATTCCGTGCTAATGTTATACAATATTTTATCTGGAAGTTGAGTCATGGCAACTGGACTTCTTTTCTCGAGACATCGAAACATTTTGCTACACGTCCAAGTAGTTTCGTCAGCTCAGATTGATGAAGTTTCTTGGATGAGTGGCGAAATGTTTCGATCTCTCAAGAAAAGAAGTCCAGTTGCCATGACTCAACTTCCAGGTAATCTCACCTGGATGACTGAGAATCTTCACAGATACAGTATTTTGTGGTTTTAAACATTCTCTTCTGTAAACCATCTAAGAAAGCTTGGTGGATTGGAGCATCTGGCTGCAGACCCAAGGGTTGGAAGTTCATGTTCTCACTGTGCCCCGAACTACCATCAGAAGAATGAAGTGATAAACCATTTCTGAGTATTTTATACACAGAAAATCTTTATAAGTCAGAATCAATTTGACAGCACATATTATAATTAAACCACCCACCGACCTTTGTGTTAATGTGTGATTTATGAATACTGCAAATAGCGACATAAATAAGATGTGGCCTTTTCTTGCTTTTTATTCATTTAACTAGATTGCTAGCCTAGTTTTGTACTCCCAAACTATGGATTAACATTAGATCTGGAACAGTCCACTTTCTTCAGCTTTCTAAAGTGCTCCTTCTGATGAGGAAAAATACATATAGAACTTGTACGGGTAACACTTTTATCATTTTAGAAAACCCTATTTAAGTTGGCAACACATTTATTAACTTAGAAAATGCACAGCATCTATGAAGATTCTCGATCTTCAAGGTGAGTTTATCTGGAAGTTGAGTCATGGCAACTGGACTTCTTTCTCTTGAGAGACAGAAACATTTTCCTGCTCATCCAAACAGCTTCTTCAGACTGATGAGGCTGTTTGGATAAGCAGCGAAACGTTTCTATCTCACAAGAAAAAGAAGTCCAATTACCATGACTTAACTTCCACACAGAAGAAATTGCACATGTGCACTGAATTTTAATCTTAAAATATCTAATTAGCTCTGTCTAATACGGCTACTAGTCCTAACTTCTTTTCAAAATAGTTAAGTGAACTTTATATAAGACTTTTACACTTATGTTACCCTGCATAGCTTAATGAATTACATTATTCTCGTGAATAATGATTTTATTTCCCAAGCGAAGAACAGTATTTAATATATTTTGAAATTCGCTTCACTCAGTTTGCATTTTATGAGACCAGTAAAAGAATGCAGTTTTATGTAAAATATGCTTTACATTGAAAATATACTCACATTTTTCACACAGTCGCCCAATAGCTGCCATAGAGAAAGAAGGAAAAAGTAATAATATTTAACATGCATATAGAAAAGAAACAATGCTCAAAGCATTTTACACGCCTGATTTTAACAATCCTTGCATCTCTTCAATAGCTGCCTTATATCTATATATGGGTAAGCACTGAAAATCAAATAATAGCTTTAAAAAGACTGTGAGAAGTTTTAAAAAAATCTTAACAAGTTTTAACTTCTGATGTACCAGGAACAGGTCTCAAAAATGGCTTCCCTTCTCACTCCAAACCAAGTTTAACCAGAAGTGAATTCAATTTATTTCACTTAATACCTAGAAAGTAGACATGAATATTTGGCGGTTTATGGTGTTATGGCAGAGAGGCCATGAGGAAACAAAATACAGTACAGTACTTAAACACATTTTCTGAAGCTATTGGTAGTTTTCAATGTCCACGTTTCAAAGAGGAGGGCTTGTTTCCACGCACATATGCCTAAGACGGCAACCCTTCGCTATGTATTGTAAATGTCAGTAGGAATAAATCCAAATCAAACAGTTGGAAACAACATTATCTTTCTTCTTCTAGCCAAATGTGTATTTGCTTAGATTAGAGACTGTCCTTTTAAAAAACATAAGCTAAGAACTTAATACTTATTTGAAAGCTAATACAGAGAAACCACTATTATGATGGAAAAAACAATAGCCAAGTCTGATGGTCCAAAGTACGTCAGAGGCTGGCAGTGACGCAAGTTGTAAACTTACAACGACTGAACAAAATTGAGAGGGCAGGAGGCCACAAGTCAGTAGCTGTGGCCATTTATTTTTAAAAGTTGGTGCGACTGCAACAACTACTTGGATGCTATTACACCAGGAAGTCTTATACACAAGTATGTTTACCCCCCTCAGTAAGCTTCTGAAGGTGGACAACTACCAGTGGAAGACAACTATCATCTAAAAAAATGTGGTGGGCAACATGATACAAATTTGAGTGTGTTTGCGTGTGCGTGCCTGCATGAGAGAAAAACGATTTGCACATCCTGACAAGATAATCAGATGCCAAAGCTAGTTATATATTTGATTTTTCTATCCTGCCCTTTCCTAGAAAGGGGTGCAAAGTAGTTTAATAAGGACTAAAATTGATTGTTGACACAATTCAAACCACAGACAATTAAACATAAGCTGAAATCCTGTTGCTTAGTGTAGTAAGTCACAACCACAAGAGACCCACTGAGTCAGTGGAAATATGGTGAATCAACCTCTCCATAGGTTCCACTGATTGATCTGCAAGTTAGTATGCTATGCAACAGGATTTCAGCACTAGAAATGTTAAAAACTGTTTAATACAGTTAAGCCAGTTAAAATACAGGGGAAAAAAGAGTTAAGCATCTAGCATGGGTAAAACATATACATCTACAGTAATTTTACCTTGTATATAAGAAAAGAAAAAAACTCCCTTATTGTTTGACACTGAGACTATTTTATATAAGCACCGTGTATTTGGGTGATCAAGATTTCAGATGACTGCTTTTCCCTACTATCTCAGATTTAAACAATGCATCATACATTTAAGTCCCACAAAGATGCCCTAGTGATGTTCTGTTTTTCAACTTGGGAGTTGGTTATCACATCTAGAATGCTGGGACACAACTCCAATACCATCTGCATTTTATTATGAAGAGAGTATTTTTCTATCCTTCAGAGAAAATTTCTGTGGGTCAAATCGCACTAAAGTAATACCGTGGCTTGCAAGCATAATTCTTTCTGGAAACATGCTTGTAAATCAAAACACTCTTATATCAAAGCAAATTTCCCAAAAAGAAATAATGGAAACTCGGATGATTCGTTCTGGGGTCCCAACGAACACATGATGTACACACAAAATGCCAACACTCAAAAAAAGTTGGCTAGAAGTCCATGTCGACACCATGATTCAAGTAGCTGGCTGTGGAATCTACTCTGCATGGGACTGGATTTTACTCTCTGTTTTTAATGTGACAATTATAACAGGCAATTTTAACCCTATAGACACTTGACTAGCTGCCTCATCCCTAGAAATGGTTTGAGAAATAAGAAAATATTTTTGAAAGCACATGGCCGGTGAAAGGAAAACCTGCCTTCCTCTCTCCTCCCCTGCCTTGGAGGCTTGCTTGAGATTGAAGGTTCCAGACAATCACCCACAATTCAGCAGGGGAAGAGACAGAGACACCAATGGCTTACTTGTGATCATGTGACCTGGCTCCAGTGCTTATATTGCAAGGCACTGCTCATTGAGCAAGACAAAATTTAGAAGAAATGTTTACTTGACTTGCAAAATGCTCTTAAACTCAGGTATGACTGTATTTTAAAGCCCTGCTGGCACCTTCAGAGGCAGGACCATAAGGCTCAACTGAACTATATAGAGCTTGTGTCTAATAATAATCCTTATAAAAAGACTCCACTGTATCTGACCCAAAGCTAGTCTTCTCCAATATACCATCTCCTATAGAAGTCAACCAGATGTTCCCAAGAGGTTTATAAGCAGGACACAAAGAAAACAACCCTATGTAGCTCTATAGCTTCCAAGTGCATTAGCTTCATTTTGTAATGATTGCTAATAAAGAATGATAAGACCATTCACAGATTTATTTAGAAATTCAACTAGTTTTTTGGAAATCCAAATGTCCTCACTTCCTTCCATAGCATTAATTCCTTAAAGTTGCTGTTTATTGCAATTTTGCATTAATCAGTTGTCTTAGATCTATACAATTTATTAAAATTATGCAATAAAGCAAGACAACAAAGCAGTGCTTTTGTAGCAATTTTCTAAAAAAGTAGCTGTGTTAGTTTGTAAAATGATACACAATTTTAAATCTTCTTTTTGCCTTTCTCCCCTTTAATTTTGCCAGCATAAAATAAATTAATTATGGAGAGCAGTTTTTTTAAAAAAAATTAAAAATACCATAAAATGGAGCATTATACCATATAAAATGTAAATTAAATCCAGCTACAAGAGAGCGTGCAGAGATGTGGCATATTCACTGCATGTTGTATCGTTAGTTCTCAACAGGACTGGGATCTGAGTATAAAAATGCAAGAGCCTTCACAGCAAAATAAAGATGGCTTCCAAATGCAGCAGGGCACTGGGTAATTTGAACAAAAGAGCTTTCTGTGGCTGTTATTATGTGCTATTGACTTATGGTGACCCTATGAATGTGCAATCTCTGAAATGTCCTGTTAACTTTTGCAAACTCAAGCCTGTTCTTCCTTTAGGAAATCAATTCATCTCCCATTTTATCTTCCTCTTTTCCTGCTATCTTCAGTCCTTCCCACCATTAGTCTTTTCCAGAGAATCTTGCCTTCTCGTGATGTGTCCAAAATAGGGCAATTTTAAATTTCAGCAACATTTGTTTCTGCTTTGTTCCCTAATTTGCAATCTGGTCTCCTAAGAATAAATGCATATCTTCTCTGGGATGCTTGCAATTTCAATTTCATCTTCTTCAACACTGGTAGTTGGACCACAGAATTGAATGTTGGTTATACAGTATTGATAGATTTTGCAGAGTTGGATTGATATTATTTGATCAGCCCCTGTGCTATAGCCCCTAACTACCTGTGCTACATCTTGCCTCTGTATTATAGCCACCCCAATACTAGATGCCATTTCTAGAGTAGAACACTTGGTAGTTTGTCTGACTGTAAATACCCTGTTCCTGTCCATTTTAGTTCACTGACATCAAACACTGCAATTTTAAAAATTCTGTTCTTTGCTTTATAGTTTACAGGATCGCTTGATTCATACATCCCATGTTCTAACTCTACATGTTCTACAGCATTGGGGTTTCCTTTCATTTCCAAGCATATGAGCCAAAAGATGTCCTTTCAGCTATAATCTAACCGTGTCATTAGTGACAGAACTAACCATTCTTGACTTTTGATCCACTAGCTGATTGAGTGCTTTCTGACCTGAGAGTTTCATCTTCCAGCTCTATCTCGTTTCATTTTGAACTGTGTCATCATAAGGCTTTCATGATAAGGCAGGTGCAGCAGGGGTTTACTGCTCTTATCTTCTGTGCTGCCCTAACACAAATTAGCACAAGAGTCATTAAAGGAATTGTTATTGTTGTTCAGTCTTTAAGTCTTGTCTGACTCTTTGTGACCCCATGGACCAGAGCACGCCAGGCCCTCCTGTCTTCCACTGCCTCTTGGAGTTTGGTGAAGTCCATGTTGGCTGCATCCATGACACCGTCCAACCATCTCATTCTCTGCCATCCCCTTTTCCTTTTGCCTTCAATCTTTCCCAGCATCAGGGGCTTTCCCAAGGACTCCTCTCTCCTCACAAGGTGCCAAAGCTTCAAAATCTGTCCTTCCAGTGAACATTCAATGTCGAATGTTCAGTGATCCTTCAATGGATCTCTGCCTCGTGGTGGGGAAGGGGCTCAGAGACGCGATGAGCTATGTCAACGCAGGTCATCCTGGAGATTTTGACTAAACGTTGTCCACCTGGAGTAGGAACTGGCCAGCCATTCCAGTATCCCTGCCAAGAAAACTCCATGGACAGAAACAGGAGGCTAAAAGAGGAACTGTACACCTCGCTAAATCTAGGATTACACATCGCTGCCGCTTCAAGCGTTAGCAACAAAGAAAAGCAAAGTCATTTCTACCCACTTTCTCTACACGCAGGGCAAGTTTCTCGGGGGAGTTATTTCATGCTAGTTAATTGTTCCGCGGAGCTAGGGAGATCCTTTATATTATAACTCCCCACCGCTCGACTCCCCCCCCCCCAAGCCGCCTTGGCTTCTCCCTCCCGTTTCCAGAGCCACCCTGAGCAACTCTTCCCAGCACATGGAGAGAGAGAGAGAGAGAGAGAGAGGACGCCCTCCTCACCTACACCGGCCTGCTTGCGACAAAAGATCAGATCCGGATGATGCTTCGCCATCTCACTCTAACGTCCCCACCACGCGCCTTTCTTACGCGTGACCTTTTCCCTTTGACCCCGCCTCCCTCCCTCCCTCCCTCCCTCGGTCCTGGACACAGTATGGAGCCCAGCAAAAAAAAAATTTCCCAAGTCCCAAATAGCTCGTAAAGAAAGAAAGATTTCTGCAGCAAAGCTTTTTAACTGCCCTCTGTGCATATGTTAGCCGCCTCTCACAGCTGCCTTCGCCTACATATCTTCCAGGACCCAAAGAGGGGGTCTTGCCCTTCCGCACCAGCGGTTACTGGATGCTTAGATGGGAAAATGTATCATAGACTGAATGTGGCAGACTCACCCACAGGGCTGAGCCAGTAGTGTTGGCGGCGGAGTGAGAGATGCCTGTTGAAGTCAAGAAGGAATTTTGAAACCGACCGTTTTAGTCTAGTTGCGACTGGCCAGGAATATGTTCTGTATGTTCTGACAATACAATTACAGGCCCCAATGATGTCACAAACAACATTGGCGCACGATTTTTCGTGCTGCTCATAGGTCATCCCTTGCAAAAGAAAATAGTGGGGAGGAGCCGTGCGGCCATTGCAAAATACAAATGCAGTAAGCAAAGCAAAGTGTTCTGCTTATATTCCGCCCCATAGCACTTCAAGTAGTCTCTGGGTGGTTTACCGTTTTTAATTACAGTATGCAGGCTACATACTGCCCCCCCCCCCAAGCTGGGTACTCATTTTTATCAACCTCAGAAGGATGGAAGGCTGAGGCAACCATGAACCGGCTACCTGGGATTGAACCCCAGGTCGCGAGCACAGTTTTACCTGCAGTACAGGCATTTAAGCACTGCACCAGGGGACTAAGCTATATAGTTGATAGCTTTATAAACCAGTAATAAAATAACAAAGAAATTCTTGCAAGCTTTCGAGGGCAATACCCTCTTTTTCAAAGCATGTACCAAAAGTCCAAACATGATAAAATATGTGATTTGCCAGGAGATCATTCCTAAAAATAAAGTTCGTGGCAAGATATTTGTCAGGCAGTCTTCTTAGATGAGGCGGGAAGCAGCAAGGCTGTTGTTAAATCTGCATTTGAAGTCAAGCATTGGGGTTTCTTCTTTTGCTCTTGCTGAGGCACAGACATTACAGTAAAGTTCAAACAGTTTCAGGCAGCTCACAAAGCACAATGAGGAATAGATACAAGACATGCAGAGGAATCAACATGGTGTTACTTTGGTTCACTTGATTTTATAAGCTTTTATTAACTCCTGTCTTCAACACTACTTCATTGGGAATATTTGCCGTGACACTCGCAATAGTATGGCTAACTTTAAACGCTCTTCTGGTTTCATCTTTCATAAGCAACAATGCGAAAAGCAAGCAAATTCAGTCGTTTTTGGTGCTTCACAGGCAGTCCTATTATTGCTGCTAAATCACAATTATGCGAATATCTTAGATTATTTCTTTGATCACTGAGGACACCACTAAGTAGATCGGGAGGGGTGGGTGGTGGGAGAGGAAAATCAGCTTTACGCCCAGAAGTTTCCAATTCGAACTAAGCAATGGGTTAATTCTACAGTTGCTTGCTCTGTGGTTGCTACGCAAGAGATGTAGAAAAGGCATCTGTTTCCGGTGAAGGAGTCAAACTTCCGGAAGTCACAGAACACGTCAAGGAGACGCTCTTCCGTGCCTTCTTAAGAAGGGAATCATGATAGGCAGCGCGTGGGCTCCGCCTACGACGGACGTCGCTTTAAAAGCGCGGCGTGACGTTATCGCTAGGCGACTCCATCTTTGTCAGTGAACAAAATGGCGCCGTACTATGTCCTCGTCGGTCGGTTACAGGTGGGTGCCGCGGCTGGAGAGCCGTTTGCCGCCAGAGGAAGGGGTAGGGATGGCGGGTGGCTCAGGCCACGGGTGGTCCGTTTCGAAAGCCCGCGCGTGCCTCTCCCTTCCTGGGTCTTAAGCGTCCCGCCTCTCCTCGGTAGGTCAGCGCGTCCCCTCGTGCTGATCCTGGTCGTAGCGCCCTGGAAACGAGGAGCGGTATTTGCCCGATTCACTGTCTGGGAAAACCTGGAGTGTCCTGCCTGCCTCCTCGTCTTGGCTTCTTGCTCCTTTTCCGAGGTGACACTTGGCTGTCGCCGCCACCCTCGTCGCCAAGGTGAGGGCAAGGTGACTGGGGTCTGGCCCGCTTTTGTTCACGGCGACCCCAGTCCGTGTGGGTGAGATCGAGAGGCAGGCATCCTCGGCTCGTTTGCAAATTAGACCTTGCGCTGCATTTAGTTTTTATACCGTGGTATCAAGTCATTGGGGTAGTGATATTCGGGAAGGTCACCGTGCGAGGTGCCGTTTTCTTCTCTCAGAATAAAATTTCCTGTTCCAGATTATGTTGTCACTTGCAGCTTCACGGTTTTCTTTACTTGTTAAAGCTATGGTGTGGTTACTTCTTGAGAAGTAACATTCCCTAGGAATTACTGTCCGATATTCTCTTCCTTGTGATCTGCGCAGTTTAGATTCCACATCATGTGACATTTATTATGAAGATACGTATTTTAGTAAAGTAGTAAATGCTTTACTTGAAGTACCTCTGTGGTAACATGCTCTAAAGATGGTACCAAAATATGCTCCAGATTAGAATTAAAATTGATGAAATAAATTATAATTTGTTCTTCTTCTAAACATATTTGAAGTAATGCTGTGAATCTGTTTTTTAAAAGAAGCATAGTGTAGTAGCAAATACAAACTGCCAAAGAAAGGTAATTCAAGTGTCAAACGACTGCCTATTGTGCAATTTAAAAAAAGATAAGTGGTTCTATGATAAGTGGTTCATTTTCTAGAGATACTTGTCTGTAGATGATAGGAAAGTAGTCTACTGAAATCTTGTGACTATTTTCTTTATGTGTCATTTACTGATAAGAGGTGGCCCTAATACATTCAATTCAGAACTGAAAACTCTAAATCTGTGACAATTTCTGTTAAACTTTAGATTTCAATATTCTGTTATGATAAGGTGACCTTTCTGTTCCATTATAAGTGAAAACAAAATCAAAAATAAAATAAAGACAAAAAAAATCTAATGAAGTGAACTTGGCCACATTAAGATGACTTTAAAAATATAAAAACTAGTCTTTAAGGTGTCACTGCATTTTTTTTCTTTTACTTTCATGTTTTTTTCACTTATAGTGATTGCACAAACTAACAGGCCTGCCCCTTCTACAACTTTATGTTCCATGTGTCAGTCATAAGAGCACAGACTTAAACAACTTCTTTGACAGAAGACTGGGTTGAAAATTACAGAAATTCATCAGGGACTTGGGGGAAGGAAATTATCTCAAGTAGTTGGAGGCAAGTTATATCAGTCATTATATGTCAATACAGTACTTTTATAATCTGTAGAGTAGTCGTTTCTGTCTTGGATCACTTTAAGATTCTAGGAACGGATGTTTTTAAAATGGCGATCAGGAGTGAAAGGCAATTTGGCATCTATTTTCATTACTCTCTCATTACAGCAAAGCTCCTCTTCTACTTCCCAGTTCTTTGATTGTATTTTCCTTAGTATGAAACTAGTGTACTGCTATTACGCAGACCTTCCATTTGCACATTCTACTAAAATATAATAACCTTGTTAGTGTAAAATAGCACTGAAGATTTTATTCATAGAAATACAGTGCTAATTTTGAGTTGGGCATCCAGCAAAATTTACCGTTGGGCCAGATCCACTGGAATGCTAAAACATTTGGAATGAACATTTTCAAGACTTCAACTATTCTTTTCCCCCAGAATGTTCGCAGGTACTTAACATGGTTTAAAGTCAATACTGAAAAAAATTACATGCTGATGCACTCTTGTGGGCCAGTTCTAAAAAGGTGTACGAAACTGTGTCTGAATTCTGCTATGAGTAGTAATATGGCTTTCTAAACATGTTGTCCACTTCAAATTTAAAAAGCATAAGGCTCACTCCACTTTGGTTTAAGTCACATAAACATTAATGCATTACAGTAACCCCCCAGCGATCCCGGGGGTTAGGGACCCACCCCACCTGTGATGCGTGAAAATCCGCGATATGCGGAAGCGGGTGGGGTGGGGCCTGGGGGCGGGTGGTGGGCAATCGCTCACCTGTCCGAGAAGTCTTCGGGTGGCGCGCGCAGGCGGTGTTTCGGGATCTTACCTCCGGCCACTCGCGCCGCCCGAGACTTCTCATCCGGGGCCGTCTCCATTGAAATGCATTGCCAGTGCATTTCAATGGAGAAAATTTCCCCTATTGGAAAACATTGGCTCAATGCATTCCAATGGGTAAAATTTCTCCATTGAAATGCATTGGCAATGCATTTCAATGGAGATTGCGGGGGGGGCGCCTCCCCCTCGCGGCCCCGACGCTTCTCAGATGAGCACGGAGGGGCGGCGTGGAGCGACCTGATCACACACGCCCCCCCCACGCGGCCCAAGGCTTCGTGGAGGGGTGGCGCAGAGCGACCCGATCGCCCCATGCCGCCCCCCCCACGCGGCCCCGAGGTGCAGGTACTGCGATCCCGCGATGTAGTGGGAGCGCAGTAGCTGAACCGCGAAATGGCGGGGGGTGACTGTACAGGCCTTCCCCAAGAGATATTGTTCATAACTGTGATGATTTTGAAGTGACATGTTGTCCTGAAATAGCAGCTGAGGTAGAAAATGAAAAAATTTATTTGAGTTTAATTTTTCATCGTTTTCTTTTGTTGATTATGTTGTGAATTTAATTCCAGTTGTATTTCAACACACACTAGCATCAATATACTGTACCTCTCTTCACATACCACATTCAGAATGCATAAGTGTAGCCTCAGTGTATTTCAGATTCCATGAAGTGGTAGATATTTAATAATGCAAAATCTGATTCATTATGAGAATCTTAGTTGCTTCCTGTTTCTTTAGGCACTCTGCAGTCACATTCAAGACTAGTTTGAATAAGAAGATATAGCACTGACTATTCTTTAATTAGAACTCAACATACAGTTTCAGAGTTTCTTATTTTTTTTGCCGCATAAAGATAGAAAACTGCCTAAGTTTTACTCTTAACTACCTTTGATATGGACTCTCATTCAATCAGTAAACATGCTAGTATTGCACTTTAATTTTCTAGGCATGCCATATTTTTCTGTCTGTAAGATGATTCCCCCCCCCTAAAATTGCGAGACTTAAATTTAAGGGGTGTCTTTCATGTGGAAGTAAGCTGAGGAGAGGACCCCCACAGGGCACATCTCAGAAAACAATTGACGCCTACATGCAAACAGAAAGGACTTGCTCACTGTGGGTGCCCTACGGGTGAAGCGTGCAAGCTGCTTCTTTCCAAGCCCTGGTGATTGGAGGCTGGAAAGAGGGAAAAGGCAAGTGCGGGTGCCCTGTGGGTTGGAGCATGCAAGCACCCTCTTTTCCAGGTCTGGTGAGTGGAGGCTAAGAAGAGGGGAAAGGTGAGGGCAGAGGCAGCAGTGGGGATGATCCTTGTCTGCAACTCTACAACTCTGCAACCTCTTCCCAGTGCTTCTCTTCCTTCCCCTCCCTGACTCAACTCCAGCCCTGCATCTTCCTTGCCCTTCTGTCAATCTGGGCAAGGGATTTCCCCCCCCCTCTCTTTTCCTTGAGTAGTTGCACATTGCTCCAGTGCCCTCCCATGCCCCTGTCCTCCCATGCATTCCCCAGTGCTCACTTCCTGTTGCTTTCTCACTGACAGGCTCCTCTTTCTCAGCTTCCTTCACACTGAAACTGAGAAAGGGGTTGCTCACGCCGCTGGCCACCCACCAGGTCTAGGGCAAGAAAACAGGGAGGATCCATCCCAGACAGGCTCCTCTTTCTCTTTCTGTAATTTGGGGTTGGAAAAGTGGGGGTTGTCTTATACTTGGGAGCATACTTTATAGACAGAAAAATACACTATGTTAAATCTAGTCCTAGAATACAAACCCAGAGAGGTTTGTCAGGGTTACTGACAGCTTCAGGTAATGGTGCTAATCTATGCTTGAAGCATAATCCTTATCTATTAAATATAGGCCATAGTTACTTGTGTTATTCCAGCCATCACTCTTACAGTCCTGCAAATAAAAAAACCACTACTTATCCTCTCCAGTGAACATAGATATCATATATCTATTGAGGTACACTAATCTTTCCATGAAACCATATTATGAATGTTTATACTCCTATCCTATTGTTTCTTCAATGAGCATTTGATCTTTGCAATTGTCCTGCAAGGTGGGTTAGTCTGGCAGATTACTTGCTGAAGTCTGTCCTTTGTATTCTAGATGAAAATGAGCAATTTTGGTTTGGTTCAGACATGCTGTAGAGATAGGCAGGAGTATAATTGTAAAATGACTTTTCAAAATACTCTTACACTTTGCAGTGTGTAGTGGGAACCTGTATGTAGAAAACTAGGGCTGTAGTATTTTTTCTTGAGGTACCAGTCATGTTTTGTTTGTTTTCAATCAAATGTGGTGCTGGGTAGGCAGTTACCTTCTTTTAGCCTTCTGGAAGCTGTATCATGAGAAGCCTTCAGTCTCTGTCCTGTATCCTGATTCTTGGTATTCCTCGATTAGTATTATTTTAATATTCTCGTTGTAGAATTTGCATTTTCTTGAAAAATGCAGCTGGTGGGGGCTGACTATTCTTTTATCTGTGTTTTTCAGCAAGCTTTGAGTAAATGTGTACGGAGGTACCATGTCACTCCCTCCCAGTCCCAGAGGGCCAAGGTGGCCATGAGCCAGTTTGAGCCCAGTGACTATGTAAACTATGAATTGCTTGAAAAAAACATCAACATTGTGCGGAAAAGGTAAGAACTGGGCTTGAAGAGTCTGGGGTTCTTGCTAAGGGCTTTGAACCATAATTATCCAGAAAAACATATAGCTATGTTAGCAAATTAAGTTTGTATTAATGGGGGAGAAATTAAGAGTCGTTTCTGTAGTATATTAAATTGATGTGATGGTATGGATCTGATATGGAGAAAACAACACCTTATTTGGCTTTGTATTCCATTTGCCTTAAACTGGTTCAGATAAGAATGTCAGAAAATCTGTATAATCAAAATGAGCTTGATTAATATTAAATCTTATAGATTATTTTTTAAAAATGATCAAAAGAAAATTCATTGTCCTAGCACTTGAGATACCTTTTATAAAGCAGCTCTCCCTAGAGCGGTGATGGCAAACCTTTTAGAGACCAATTACCCAAACTGCTTTTCAAAACCCACTAATTTTTCACAAAGTGCTAATACAACAATTTAACGTAAATACAGGAGGCTGTGAAGTGGCGATGTTGGGTGCCCATAGAAAAGGGTTCCGAGTGCCACCTTTGGCACCTGTGCCATAAGTTCGCCAACACTGCCCTAGGGATTCCTTATGGAATTCTTTCTCACTGTTAAGATCTTAGAAGTTCTAAGTTCCCTAATTATAAGCACATGCTTAATTTCCTAATCATGTTTTTTTAGAGAAAGTAAATTTATGAATGAATAAAAGGACATCTGTTGTGTTAGCTATTTTGCTAATGTACTACAACATAAATACTCCTTAAATAAGCATTACAAAAGGAGACCTGAAACCTTCTAAGAGTCAGAGTAGGTTCTTGATTTCGTAACTATTATTAAGAAAGCAGGAATGGTTCACAAGAATATGACCCTCTTGTTCTTTGTTGTTCTTCTTGGAGTGCAGATTTCCCCTGTTGGCTTTAACCTTTTTTGCCTGTTGCTATTATGCTAGTATTGACCATATTGAAGCTTACCATGGTTTTCATTTAATTTTGACCTGAAATCAGCTAGTACTTCCTGTGACAATACTCCCAATTACGGAGGGGGGGAATGAAGAGTGATTGTGGGGGTTCAGTCTTTGCCCAGGCGTCCCGCCCTTCCCTCTGTAAAGAAGGCATCTCACGTAACATGGAAACAGAACTTTTATTGTGCACATCAGCAGCCAACGGGGCTTTTCTTCTAACAACAGAATCAACTTCTTTGACATCAGCCAGAAACGGGTTCTTTCCCCCCTAGGTTGGGGTGTCTAGAAAGTGATCAAATTCCCCACCACCACCTGTGGGTATTTGGTTCCACCACGGCTCTCTTCCTCCCTCTCTGAAAGCCTCAGCCCCTCTACCTGTGTCCCATTCTCCCTCAAGGAGGTTTGGGGGGTTCCCACGTATCCCAACTTCCAAAGTGTATCTGGGCCCACGTGGTCTCGGCTTGGGTGTACGAAAGGGATAGTCGGGCCTCTTGCTCAGCTCCTCCCGTGGGTCCAAGGTCCCGGCCTCAATCTCCTGCTGGATCAGCCATCTCTCTAATTCTAGGTCTTTACGTATCTCTTTCAGCTTACGGTTGTACTCTCTGTATTCTCTCTCGCCCCAGTAGGAACACTTCTGGCGGTGGGCTCAACGTCTGTAGCTCTCGGCTTCTTTGTGTGGCATCATCATCTGTTCCCAATTCCCCATGTCTGGGTTCTCCATCCACACCCATTCCCATCCTTCTGGGAGCACCCTCGTCCCTCCCTTTTTACATGCTGCAGACCCCACCTCCACAGGAGTGGATTGGTCCCCTTTTCCCGCCAAGTTCTTCTTTTTACTTTCCTCCGCCCTCCAGGCCTCCTCCTTCTCCTTTGCTCTAGGGGCATCATAATACCCTTTCAGGGCCATGAACCTCTCCATGGGCGAAAGGTTAATCAGATTTTCCGGTTTCTTTGGCTCCTCCAACACCTCGGCTGGGCGTGCAGGGGTCCCTCTCGAGCCCTCAGAGAAGTTCCCCTCACAGTGATATTAAGAGTTTACACGACAGGAGAGGCTGTTTTGGTAGTCATTATCTCCTGCATTGACTTCAACCAACCTTATACAGATCCTGGGGATAAGATTCCTCTTATACTGGTGGCAAAGTCGAGGCCACAAGAAGGATCTTTGGTGGAGTTGTAGTTCTGTTACACGTGAAATGTGTGACACGGTTAAAATAGATGACCTGAAAAATGTAGAATTCCCTCTGTTTCTTTTCCAACAGATTGGACCGTCCCCTCACCCTCTCAGAGAAGATTGTGTACGGCCACTTAGATGATCCGGTGAAGCAAGAAATTGAGAGAGGCAAGACCTACCTACGTCTGCGGCCAGACCGTGTGGCCATGCAAGATGCCACTGCTCAAATGGCGATGCTGCAGTTCATCAGCAGTGGCTTGCCCAGAGTGGCCGTGCCCTCAACCATTCACTGTGATCACCTGATTGAAGCTCAGCAAGGTGGGGAGAAAGATCTCCGAAGAGCCAAGGTAGCTATTTCCATTGATGGTTTTGTTAAACAGGCTTCCATAGCTGTATGACCCATGGAGCCTGATGATGTTTATCAACTCTGGCAAGTGCATGACAGAGTTAAATGTGTGAAATATGTCTGTGAAGATTCTCAGTCATCCAGGTGAGTTTATCTGGATATTGAGTCATGGCTACTGGACTTCTTTTTCTTGAGAGATAGAAGCGTTTTGCTGCTCATCCAAACAACTTCATCAGTCTTTTCATCAGACTGATGAAGCTATGGATTTTGGCTAAAAGAATGAATAAATTTATAGCTAAATATATTAAAGAGCAGCGAAATGTTTCTGTCTCTCAAGAAAAAGAAGTCCAGAATGCGCCTTTTTGGGAGTAATGCAACTATATTCAACGGGCACTTCCTCAATAATAGATACGATCACATCACCCCAGTTCTGTATTGCCTGCATTGGCTGCCCGTGGTCCTCCGGATAAGGTTCAAGGTCCTGGTTTTGGTTTACAAAACCCTCCACGGCTTGGGTCCTGAATACCTGTTGGAGCGTATCTCCTAAAGGTCAACTGAGGCCCGACCTACTAGAATGTCGCAGGCGCTCTCACTCCGAGTGGCACGCCCAGGGAAGCGCGGAAGTCGCTTGCACGCAACCGCGCCTTCTCTGTGGTTGGCCCTGGCTTTGGAACCATCTCCCTAGTGAGCTGTGCCTTGCACAGTCCCTGCCCGCCTTCAAAAAAGCACTTAAAACCATGCTTTATCAGGAGGCAGTTGGCAACCTTTAATTTAGCCTCCCCCCCTTCTTTGATGCCTCTTGCTGATGATTCTCTAGGAAAAAAATTTGGAATATGAAATTTTGAGATCATTGTCAGTCAGGATAAAAGAAAACTACTTCAAATTGGTTTCCAGATGATGACTAAATAGAATGAATCTTATTATTGTATTGCCATTATTTTGTTGTTTTAATCCTATTGTTAACCGCAGGAGTTCCCTGGGAAGACGGGCAGTATAATAAATAAATAAATAAATAAATAAATAAATAAATAAATAATAAATGGCTCAACTTCTAGAAAAATGTGTGAAATATGAAATGTTTTACAGGTTCCAGATAGGAACCTAGATAGGGAAAGGAAATTAAAATCTAAACAAGGACTCATATACCAGGGTTTGGTATCTTCTTGGTGGCCATTAATGTAAATACAAAGTAGATATCAAAGATTTGAAAATGTGTGGTTTTCACAGTGAACAGATAGCATTTGATAAAATATTGTTAACTACACATGATAAGCTAATTGTATTGCCATTATTTTGTTGTTTTAATCCTATTGTTAACCGCAGGAGTTCCCTGGGAAGACGGGCAGTATAATAAATAAATAAATAAATAAATAAATAAATAAATAAATAAATAAATAAATAAATAATAAATGGCTCAACTTCTAGAAAATGTGTGAAATATGAAATGTTTTACAGGTTCCAGATAGGAACCTAGATAGGGAAAGGAAATTAAAATCTAAACAAGGACTCATATACCAGGGTTTGGTATCTTCTTGGTGGCCATTAATGTAAATACAAAGTAGATATCAAAGATTTGAAAATGTGTGGTTTTCACAGTGAACAGATAGCATTTGATAAAATATTGTTAACTACACATGATAAGCTAATTAAGAAAATACATAACCTTCTCTTAGATGAGCAGTCGCCAAGTCCCTTACCCACATAGCCTCGCATCAACTCCCAGGCAGCCTTGCAATATTTCCAGCAAGCAGCAGGGCTCCCAGGCTTTCCTTTAAAGTTGAAACATGTGGAATGGAGTGGAATGGCCGTGATGAAACCTCTCTTTTGCTTGTTACCGGTACTCTCCCACTCCCAGAGTTTTGCTGCCTGGATATATACTCACAGACAAGACAACTGAACTTCCCATGCAACCTTGCTGTACCCTACTAAATTCACCTGGGGGTGGGAGTCCTTGAAATATGAAAGTCCCATCCATAATTAAAATTTGCTTCCTTATCTGTGTAGAGTATGATACTTGTGCTACCGGTTTATATATACAGTGAACATGGTTTCAAGAGTAAGGACAAGGTTAAAAGGAGATAGAAACTAATAATGAACTTTGAAACTGGTTCATTATGTAAGCATCTGCCAATAGGTGGAACAGTTAATATGTATAATTTATATGCTGGTGTATGCTGGCCTCTGAGCCGGGAGTTGATTCATCTAACTCATGAACGCAAAATATTTTCAATTCAAAGGCAGCCATTCTTATTGGCAGTAACAATCTTTATTTTGTATCCTGAAATCAGACGTTGTACAAGAATCTTAGTTAGAGTGTTTTTGCTCAAAACAAAACAAAACAACCTTTTTTTCTTTGTGTTCCCCTTGTGGACTGCACCTGTTCTCAGTCTTAACATAAACCATATAATTTGCAGCGGTCTTCGAAATTTCCAAGACTCTCTTCTCATATGCTCCATGGTTAGAAGATAAAGGCCATGCCTTTTCTGTTGGGGTTGTACATCTAAGGTTGATGCATCCACCACTCATGGTGAGTGCATCAGGAGCATTGGGTCTGGTTGTGGAACACGAGTGGTGTCTTATGGGGGTGGAGAAGCTCTTTGAGCATCCCAAAGGGCCCCGACTGCAAACAAACAGAGCTTAAATCTGCCAGGATCTTAACTGCCAACAGATGCTGTGAGTAAAGAAACTGCTCTTCTGTGCCCAGACATCTGTCCCTTTTTATGAGATGCTCCAGGTCTGATCACATGAAAAGATAAATTATTTCATTTTCCCACCTACCTTTCACCATTTTTACTAAGATAACGTGGCAATATAATGTATATTATCTAGAGAAAAACAGTTGAAATGGAAGCATATTCTGCAGAAACAATGCTCATTTAGTGTTTCAGAAAAATGCTTTATTCTGACCTGAAGCCAGTCTTTGGCAGCTTGTTAAACCTCCTTGTACTGTATATGTTTTTTTAAAAATCAATTAAAGTTGACAGAGAGAGATTTAAACATTTGTAGTATACTAGAACAATAATATCTTGAGCTGTGTAATAGCTTCTGATTTCTGCTTCCTGAAATAAGTCTTCTTTAGCAGTCAGTCACTGCTGATACCTCAGTTGATATAGTACAGATAGTGATTCCTCATGAATCATTTTCCTAGATTACTAAATGTGTTTTAGTTTGGAAGTTAAGAATATTTGCACTTAATAAATAATGGCCAAATGTTAAAAGTTTTTTAAAAGTCCTCTATCAATCATAATTCCAATTCTGGTGGGAACAAATCAGCCGTATTTATTTTTATATGATACAGATAATGCTGCAAAATAATGGTTTCCATGTGATCTATTAAGTCTTTAAACAAGCACTTCAAAATTTAAAACAAATTACTTTGGTAAAACTGGAATGTTTGGATCTTAGGGGCAGATGTTCAGTGGAAACTTTGTTCAGTATCCTATTGCACTGCTAAGCCTTCATGGCGGGAATGACATCACTGGCAATGGTGGATTGTCACTGGTTAAAGGACCCTCTCTTTTATAGTGGGAGATGTGTAACTAGCATTCAATGATATGAAGTAACATGCAACCTGAAATCAAATGAATTCTTTAATTAGTGGCAATCTGCTCCTGACATCAATATCATTGCTGTGCCGATGTAATTGTGTGACAAACCTTTGGTCACTTTATAAAGTAGAGGAGGCGGTAATGGTATTTGAAATGGAAATAAAAAAGCTTTTTAGTGTCACTTTCACTTTCTGTGAAGATTTGCCGTTGACCTTTTACTCAAACATACTGCCATTTCAGTAGCTGTACCAATGTTCCCACAGTTCTGTCCAGTATATTTTGTGGTGTTATATTTAAAGGCTACCTGCAATGCAGTTGTTGATTGACATGCCGCTTAATTGACCTTCCAAGCTACTACTTGTGCTTCCTTGCATAGTTGAGGCACTTCTACTAATTCAAGCATAGCCATGTACAGATTGATCAAATTGGAGGAGTCATTAATGAATTCTGTGAGGAAATAGAATCAAATGATTTATTGTAGTTTTAACTTTTGAAAAGTGTCCCTGAGAATCTGCAGAAAGATGGGATATAAATCCTCTAAATAGAATGACACAAAATTATGTAATTTGTCTGGCATTTTACTGCCATATCATTCTTAAACAAAATGTCTATATAGCAGAAGGGTCAGGAATAAACTATACTTTTTATTTATTACGTGTTTTATGTAGAGACCATTTTTCTCTTGAGAGGGAAACCCAAGGCGGCTATAATAATATGCATCTGGTCTTTATTCTCTGTAGAAATCATATGAAAATTTTCAACTGGTATGCCTTTGTTTGTTTGTATGTAAACAGGATATTAACCAAGAGGTATACAACTTCCTAGCTACAGCAGGTGCCAAATATGGAGTGGGTTTCTGGAAACCTGGATCAGGAATCATTCACCAGGTAAATTGAGTCAGACCATCTGTCTGTCTGTTTCAGTGCTGTATATGTTGACCAGGTTTCAGGCAGAACCTTCTCGGTTCCTCTGGTTAATGCTAAAGACTGAGTCTGGAACTATCTACGTGCAAAGCACATGCATGCTCTTCCCCTTCTTGAGAAAGACCTCTTTACATGGTATGGCTTGATTTATGGCTATAAATGTCCTATACTTCCTAGGATAGCTTACTTGCCTTTGTTCTGCCTCATGGATGTGTGGTTCTGCAGGCTGACCTGCTGTACTCTGCATGCATTGTTTTCACCTGCTTATTTGGTGTTATGCTAGTTAGAATATAATCTGATGCATTGTTGTCCATCAGAGCTTTGAAGGCTTGCAGAGTCGAGGCACGATGAATCTGAAAAATGCAATGGAGTTTTTTTTTCTGTTTCTGACACCTAGTAGCTGGTTGGTAGGTCAGGAGACATTGGGCTTCTATACAAGATCACTTGCATATCATCTTCCTGCTGGAATGATGTTTATGTAAGGGGAGATCTGTAGATTTATCTTCTCCATAAAGTTAGTGCCAACATTTTGGGCCAGTTAGCACTAATTTCATATACTGTACTGCCACATTAGTTTAACTTAATCTTGATAGAAGAAGCTTCAGTTGACTTTTTAAAAGCAAAATACCACTTCTCTGGCCAATTTACAGTTCAATTACAGTATGCAGGCTATACATTGCCCCCAGCAAGCAGGGTACTCATTTTACCGACCTCAGAAGGATGGAAGGCTGAGTCAACCATGAGCCGGCTACCTGGGATTGAACCCCAAGTCGTGAGCACAGTTTTACCTGCAGTACAGGCATTTAACATGGCACCACGGGGCTCCATGGGGAAGTTGTAAGCTGTTACCTTGTGGTTACCTAATTTCTTGATCTGTTGGAATCATTGTGATTGGCTTTATAGAGACCAAGGAATCAGTAAAGATTGAGTAATAGAAATAGAATGGATAAAATTTTTTTTAAAAAGAATTCAAATTAATTTAAACCAGGATTTAAATCAGAATTCAAATTTAAACAATCTATTTTTGTTTGAAACATCAAAAAACTGATTTTATTTAAATCAAATCCACCCTGATTGAAATGTATAAATGTTACAGTGGACTCCTGTTATGTTTGCTACTGACAGAAAGGACAGAAAGACTTTACAGAGGGTAGTGAACACAGCACAGAACATCATGGGCTGCCCCCTGAGTCCACTGGATGACATCGCCAGGGACCGCTGTCTCAGGAGAGCAAGAAAAATCATCAGGGATGACTCACACCCCGGTCAGCACTTCTTTACTCTTCTACCCTCGGGTAGGAGATACAGAAGTATAGCAAGCCGTACCAACAGGCTAAAAAACAGTTTTTATCCGTGTGCTGTTCAACTGTTAAACGAGATGTGATAACTCGTGATAGACTCGTGGGGCCAGCGAGTTGTGCAGCAAGCACACAGAGTGAAATGAGATTGAGTGGCTTTTTAGTGGGATGGTGTGGGGGGGGAGGCTCAGTCAGTTTCGCTGTACACAGGTTGTACACCAACAATAAAGGTTATTATTGTTGTTGTTGTTATCCTTATTCTTTGAGTAAAGTTGTTCATCTCATAACAACCAGTCCCAGATGATTGAATTTTAATCTGGTTTAGTAGAAGTAAACTTGACATTTAAAATGTCTACTACCTTAAAGTCTGATGGTTTTTTACTAGCTTTCACTCTCCTTCACAGATCATCTTGGAGAATTACTCCTATCCTGGTGTTATGATTATTGGTACAGATTCCCATACCCCAAATGGTGGTGGCTTAGGTGGAATTTGTATTGGAGTTGGTGGAGCTGATGCTGTTGATGTGATGGCAGGAATCCCTTGGGAGCTCAAATGTCCAAAGGTGAGATACTGAGAACTAATGGTTTTCTTTCCACATAAAGAACTAGCAGACGTGAACTACAGAGTTTCCTAAAAACTGGTATTTAATATTAAGAAAGATAGCATCATGTATCCCCTTTGCATTCAGATAGCAATGGATTTATGCTCTTCTTCATTCTTATATATCAGAATGCTGACTTGCTTTTAGAAACCTTAATAGCAGATTGGCCTCATTTGTCTTTGATGCAGAACTTTATTTATTTATTTATTTATTTATTTATTTATTTATTTATTTATTTATTTATTTATTTATTTATTGGATTTCTGGGTAGTTTATAACAAATTAAGGTATAAAAACACTGCAAATAAACTAAATAATTCACACAAAATAAACATTAAATACAGCAATATAATAAAAGTAAAAAATAAAAATAAAAATCTTCACGCACCAGTCTTTCTAATCCATGAGCAGAAAGCAGCAGCCCTACAGAATGGCATCTATAGGGCAAAGAACACAAGGGGCTCATGCAAATCAGATATACCACAACGTGCAGTGAAATCCAGTATTGGCAAGGTCATTACCTGCCCATTAACTGAGGGAATGCTTTTTCTCCTAAAGATATCACTTCTGAGCTAACAGTTTTAATGGTTTCATATTGTAATTTCTTCCCACAAACAGCAGTGGGGAGGGGACAATGGGGAGGGTGGAGGAGACAGGTCCTCTGTTTCTGCAATAAGGACACTAGCACAAAACACCCTAAGTACAGTAAGTACTGTAAAAGTTATATGTATTGGAGATGTCTCATCTTGTTTGTTCATTTGGCTTTCTTGATGGTTCTTCAGGTAATTGGTGTAAAGCTGACGGGTAAGCTGTCTGGCTGGACCTCTCCTAAAGATGTGATTCTGAAAGTAGCCGGCATCCTTACAGTGAAAGGTGGCACAGGAGCTATCATTGAATACCATGGGCCAGGTGTAGACTCCATTTCATGCACTGGTAAGGGCAACCTCTGACTAACTGTAATAGCCAAAGCAGTCCTAACGTACCATTCATCTGACTGACGGGCATTATTTGTTTTCCTGGGGACTGAAAGAACACATCAGTCAGGAGTCAAAAAGGTATTGCAGAAGACTCATGCATTATTTCCAGTAGCTGACAGAACTTAAATGGGGGTGAACTGCACCAAATCATAGCCAAGCAAAAATAGCTCAGTGATGCAATAAATTAATTTCAAAGAACTAGAAACAGCCTAACCCACTTAACCACATCATCCAGTGTGCTTTTGCCTTTCTCTTTCTTTTTCCTTGCCTCTTCCAAGGGAACGCTAAATGTTGCGCCTGAACACTGCGTGCAAAGATACAGAATCAGGCCTGTCGGGGAGTAGGGTCCAACTGGCTACAGTGGATCTTGTCTGCCTGAAAATCAAAGTAATCATGTTCTAAGAGCTACTAGTCCTGGTTAACAAAAGTATTAATGCTTAGCCACTGCAGAAAGTTAATTCATATTTTTAAAATACTTGCTAGCTGTAGCAAAATGAGGCTGAATTCCTTGATAAAGATGGTGCTGCTTTGGGAAGAATGAAAGGGTGATTAACTGAGTTCAGGCACTCCAAAATGAGCAGTATAATTAGTTATTTCATATAACTAATGAGTGCCGTTTAAGAATGCTCTGCATTTACAGAGTATTCTAATTACAAAATTAATCTGTTCCAAATACATTTTCGTAACTTGAAACAGAGTTTTCTATAGAAATGCATTGGAAACAGATTAATCTGTTCCAAGTGGGAAATCAACCCAACCCCAGAAAGCAAAAAGCACAGTAATAGGAAAGCAAACAACAGAAGATGAGCAACCTACCTTATAACCATTTGAGAAATCCACCAAAGAAGTCCCTAATGCACTGAAACAGTGCCACATATTTCCAAAACATGCACTTTGAAAAGGTCATTGAAAAAAAAAGCCTGGGTTCTCAGCTTTCCTTTTCAAAATGACTCCTTTCCCCCCTAATTGCAGCACTGGAGTCAGGTGGCCACAAGAAATCCACCAAAGAAGTCCCCAAAAATCCCCAAAAATCCCCAATGCCAAATGTTTCCAAAATGGGCAGTTTGAAAAGGTCATTAAAAAAAAGAAGCCCTGGTTCTCACTTTTTCAAAATTGCATTACTGTAGTTGGGTGTTATTGCTATTGCAAACAAGCAGGAGCAATTTTGAAAAGGAATCTACTTTCCTTTTCCATTTTAGTAACTCAAAAAAGGCTTTTTTGTAACTTTACATTTCCCTGTACCTGTGGATTTCTGTTCGTAACTCAAATTTTTTTGTAACTCAAGTCATTTGTGACTCGAGGTACCACTATAATCATATACCTTAATAACCGTTTGTTTTGACAGTATACATTTACTGTGGGATGTAATGTTTCAGCCTGAATAGACACAACTGCTTTTAGAAGAACTCTAAATTAGTAATGTAGATTTTGGAGTTGCTGCGTGACATGTTACTGAGGGCATCAAACTGATACTTGTTCTTGGATGGTACGGAAGCCCTGAAGAGCGAATGGAAGAAAGGACCACCCAACTGATTCTTGAGTGTTCTAGATTCATGTGCAAAACTATAATGTGAAATGTAATCTCTATAGACTGATTTGTGGATAATTTTATTCCTTCAGATGACTGTTTCACATATATTATGGATTTTTCCAACTCCAGGAATGGCAACTATCTGCAATATGGGAGCAGAAATTGGTGCCACCACTTCAATCTTCCCTTATAATCACCGGATGAAGACATATCTATCCAAGACTAGACGGGCTGGTAAGAGCCTATCGAGGAGCCAAACAATAGAGAAAGCACTAGTTAATCTTAACTGTTTTGCCTTGTAATACAATTAGGCCAAACCGATACCTTATAGTTTTCACTTTGGGGACAGGAAGCTTGATACTTTTAACAAGAAGAAAAGTCTTTCAAGACACTATTTTTTTTTGTCTTCCGTGTTCATTGTCTGTTTCATGAGTTGTTCAGGAAAAAAAAACAGTGGCATGTTTCTTTTGCTGTGTCTGTTTTTGTTTTGTTTTTGCTTATATGCAGCTTGTGGATACAGCAGGTTTAGATTGCAATATAGTGAGCTGGAAATATATCCTGGTTATTTTATATGTATGGAAACAGGAGAGAATGATATTTGAAAAGAGAGTAGAAGGTCCAAGGTCTGTCCCTTGATGTTGTAGTCTTGCATGCAAAAGCTGGGCTTCCTCCTTCCCATCAAATTGCTTTTCCAACATGACATTAATTGGATTGTCTTGATCTAGGAGTGACAAAAGCATCCCCAGGATGTCTGTGGTTGACCACACTACACCTGTGCAATTGTTGGATTGTTAAAAATAGGCCATGATGGCCCTCTGGCTGATCTGTTACCGCTCCCCATTGGAGGTGGGGCGGAGACTTTCTGCTGATGTTTTAAATTGAACAGTGTTTCTCTGGACAAGCTTTGGAAACCATGGTTATTTTAACCAAAATTTAGTCAGCCCATGACCATGGACACAAACATTTATTCAGATTGGTTTGAGCAGAATCATGTTTGAATTAGGAACACTATCATTTTCTGACCTTTTCTGTAACACAGCACTTGGGTTTGTTCCAGAATGAAAGCAGAAGTCTTTGTTCATAAAGAGGTGGAATACACAAACCTGAGGATATTTCTGGCCCATTTCTGGCTATCTAAATGGGGCCATAGTCTTAAACTAGTGGCTCAGGATGTTGCATGTACAGACTGATGATGGGGTAAAATCATGGAGTTGATCTTGGTTAATGCTTGGGTTTCCGTGGTCATTATATAATTCACCATTACTTGGATATATCTGTCCAAAATAATTTTTGGAGTTTGGGATGGTCCAGGGTCCAGAACTTTTTTTAGGAACTCTGGAAAAAAAGAGTTGCTTCTTTACTATTCATCAGGATTGGGTTATTTCATTTTAACCTGCGTAAGTGTGTATTCTGACATTGTCTCTTCTGATTCTAGATATTGGTAATCTAGCAGAGCAATTTCAGGAGCACTTGAAGCCAGATCCTGGCTGTTCTTATGATCAATTGGTTGAAATTAACCTAAATGAGGTGAGAGAAACTACTGTTTTTTTAAATATCTGAGAAACATATCGGGCCCAATGACTGCATTTAAGTACCATGCAGTTAAAGAGAGAATTGTGGCATCATATCTTTCCAAGACATATTATTTATTTGAACATACAAGATTAGTTCATGCATCTTGAGAAAAAGATATTTATGATATGTTCACATTGAAACTTGAAATGAGGAAAGTGTGTTTTTAGTAAATCTGTTCACTCATAGTTTTCTTGAAAATGTACATTTATCCATCATTTTCTACTCAAAGCTTATTCTTACAGCTGAGATGTCCATTTTATAGGAAAGTATGTTGTCCCCCACATACCTGTTCTGTGTCTGAATAAGAGCAAACATATTGGTTCCCAACACTTCTGTGCACTTTTGGTAAAACTTGGATCTGATCCTTGCCCTGTTATAGCTTGCACAATGTAAAGAGCTATGACGGGTGGAGTATACAGATCCCATCAATTTTTTGGAATTTGATAGACCTTATTGTACTTGTTGTGGGGGGCATTGAAGGATTTTGCTTCTGCCCATAGACAGTCTTCTGGTGATGGTATAAAGCCAGCAAGCAGTGCTGTTTGCACCACAAAAAGGAGGAGAAAAAGTGACCTAGTGCATGACCTTTGGCACTCCAGATGTTTTACACCACAGCTCCCACCGTCCTTTGCCATTGGCAATACAGGCTTGGAATTCTGGGAGTGTGATCCAAAACATCTGGAGCGCCAAAGGTTCGCCACCACTGACCTAGTGCACTAATACTGACGTAGTTACTTAAAGCATATATAAGAATAAACAGGCATTTGTTGTTGTCCCCCCCCCTCACTCTCAGTTCTTATACTCTGTAGTTTAGTAACCTGGCTGGATCTAAAAGAGGAGATTGTGAATTCTTGTAGCAGTAATGATCCAAATCTTCCACCTCATCTTGCTGCTGAACAAAATGACTGGCCAAACAGTTGTAAAGCAATATATAGCACCCAGTGAGCTAGTCCTGAAGCTTCCCTAGCACCTGAATGGCCAGAATATCCAGGAGAGGTCTTGGTTTTTGTTGTGGGGTTGAGGTGTTACTTTCCTTCTCCTTTGGTGTTAGCCAATTCTTCCAGGTTATACTCTCCAATACTTTCAACTTCCTCTGCTTCTCTTGCAATCACAGCCGTTGCTTTTAAAAATGAAATTTAATTCCTTGCATGCTGGATTGAACATCAAGGGTCTTTGGGAGTCTCCTTCCCTTGTGGGTGATGGGTAGTGGTGGTTATTGGTTTTGCCCTACCGTTGCACCAGAATAGTACAAATACTCCTGACTATATCTGATCTCACTCATTTGCCACAGAAGACAGTACACATACCTGCTATTTTAACATTTTTAAACTGCCACGTGGTGGTGAGAAATGTGTGAGCTAGATTTGGGCAAGAAAAAAGTCATAGTAATATTGAGTAGTGATGTTATTGAGAATGTGCTCAACCTGTTGTGTTTTCCCCCTTTCTTAAGCTGAAACCCCTCATCAATGGGCCTTTTACTCCAGATCTGGCACACACTGTAGAAGAAATTGGCTCTGTGGCAGAAAAGAAGGGTTGGCCATTGGATATTAGAGTAGGTGAGTAGCATTTCCCTTTGCTGCTTTTCTAATTTCAGACAGTAGGTAGCTTCTTTAAAATAACAGTTTTTCCTCTGTCCATAAGCATTCTCTTCATAACCTGTTTTGTTTTTATTGTACCAGTTTATAGAAGAAAAATACTGTGTATATCAGGTGTGCAGAAGGAAAGCCGGATGAAAATTTTGTTTGTTGCAGCACTAGTTTATAACAGAAGGACATGTTTCTGTGGCATAGTCACATCTACTTTCGACTGTAATGTGCTCCTTAATACCCTTGGATTTGCTTTGAGATGCTATAGCAACATTTTATTAATGACTTGAAGGACAGGGAATGCTTGTCAGATTCACGGATGACACAAAATCGGGTGGAATAGCTAAGACAGAAATGAAATTCACAATGGTCTTGATAGGTTGGAGCACTGGGCTGAAACCAACAGAATGAAGTTTAGCAGGGGTAAGCGCAAAGTACCACATCTAGGAAGAAAAAAACCAAATGCATAGTTACAAGATGGGGGACACTGGACTCTGCAATACTTCATGTGAGAAGGATTTTTTAAATTAATTTTTATTTACATACAACAGAAGGAAACAAAACAAACATTCCAATGACCAGACTCATAAAACAAAAGCAATAAAGGAAAAAACTTAGAAGTGAAGACAAAAACAAAACCTGTAGTGGACCCTGTCCACTTGTCTACTACTAATACAAAAGGACTAAGGATTTCACCATTTTCCAGCCATCTGCACGTCTTCCACGAGTTCTAACAAGCACTGGACAAACAAGAAGGATCTTAGAATTCTGATAGATCATAAGCTGAATATGAGCCAACAGTGTGATGTGGCCACAAAAAAGGCAAATGCTATTTTAGGATGTATTATCAGAAGTACGATTTCCACATCCCGTGAGGTGCTCATCCCCCTCTATTCAGCACTGGTAAGACCTCATCTTGAGTACTGTGTCCAGTCTCGACACCACACTTCAGGATGATTGCTGACAAACTGGAATAAATTCAGAGGAGGGCAACAAAGGTGATCAGGGGGTTGGAAAGCAGGCCCTGTGAGGAAAGACTGAAAGAACCGGACATGTTTAGCCTGGAGAAAAGATTGAGGGGTAGGATGATCACACTTTTCAAATATTTGAAAGGCTGCCATCCAGATGGGAAGCAGGATCTGTTCTCAATCCTCCCAGACTTGCAGGACATATAACAATGGACCCAGCTTTCAGCTAAATATCAGGAAAAACTTCCTAACTGTTAGAACAGTATGGCAATGGAACTGTTTACCTCAAGAGGGGGTGATTGCTCCAACAGTGAAGGCATTCAAGGGAAATTTGGACAACCACCTGGCAGAGATCTTTTGATTTGTATCCCTGCACGGAGCAGGCGCTTGGACTTGATCATCTTGTAAGGCCTCTTCCAATTTCACTGTTCTGTGTTTCTATGATTCTGTGAAGAGTGATCAGAGGGAGAGCTGCAGGTGTCTCTGTGTCCAGCAAGCCCTTCTACCCTACCTCAATCCTCCCAAATTGAGGAAATGACAAACTGCCCCAGAACCTCCCAGGGAGGTGCAGTACCAAACCAAACCTTTAATATAAAATCAGAAGTGAGCAACTAGTCACTTCTTGTTCTCAGAAAAGGCCTGCACAGTACTAAAACAGACCTGGGACTGCTGAAATTACATTTGGATGGTAAATCATACCCCCGAGAATTGTGAGGGTCAGAATATGCCATTTTTGAGAGAAAACCCCCTTTCCATGGTATTACTATGGGGAGGAAGCTAGCTGGACAGCTGAGTGGTTTAGATGCCTCACTGAGGAGCCACATGTTGGGAGTTCAATTCCCCGTTGTGCTTCCAGTGAGTAGAGTTAGCCTGCGCACGCTTTGGGCAACCTCATAGCCCCATGCCCTGCAAAAAAAGGGGGTGGTGGTAAGCAAAAAAATAAAAAAAAAATAGTGTGCTGCTTGTATACCATCACATGTCACTTAAAGTACTCTCTGGGTGGTTTACAACTTAATTGAGCAGATTACACATTACGCCTCCAGCGAGCTGGGTATTTATTTTACCCACCTCAGTATGGAAGGCTGAGTCTTCCTTGGGTGGTCTCCCTGGGAGTGAATCCTGGGTCATGAGCAAAGTTTTGGCTGCAATACAGGAGGGTGGGGCCACTGTGAGATACAGGAAGCTGGACTAGATGGGCCTTTGGCCTGATCCACCATGGCTCTCTAATGCAGAGAGGTGAACCATTGCACCATGTGGCTCTAGTAAGTGGTAAACCACCTCTGTGTGTTCTCTAACTGGAGAATCCTGCAAAGAGGTACCATACGTTGACAACATATTATGGTGATTATTTAGTATGGAGAGGGTTAAGTGTGGGAGTAGCCTTCTAAAGTCTGAGGGAGGTCCAAAAATGGCCCCAGGAGAGGCCCCATGCTTCTTAGATAGTCTTGACTAGAAAAATAACTACTGATCAGCTAACACCTTTGCCGTAGGGTTGTATACTCTGAAAGAGTCTTTTCCTGCATTTTATGTGCCCAGGTCTGATTGGTAGTTGTACCAATTCAAGCTATGAGGATATGGGGCGCTCCACTGCGGTAGCAAAACAAGCACTTGCTCATGGGGTGAAATGCAAGTCTCAGTTCACCATCACTCCTGGCTCAGAGCAGATCCGGGCGACTATTGAAAGGGATGGCTATGTGAGTATTTTCCATGATGGTGGTGGTGCTGCTTTCTGGCTGATAACACTTTTCCTCACTAGATGGGATGGGCGTTTAACCTTCTCTTGGCTAATTCTGTTCTTTAGGCACAAGTTCTACGGGATGTTGGTGGAGTAGTTCTTGCCAATGCTTGTGGACCATGCATAGGCCAATGGGACAGGTAGGATGGATTATTTGCAGAACAAATTTTCAGGCATTTTATGGCTGAAATCCTGTTTTGGAGGTATGCATTATCAGCTATGAGCAATTTTTGGAAATAATAAAATTTCCATTCTATCCCTTGCCCTGCATCCTAAGGCTTCCGTGAGCTCCCTTTCATCACAAGAAGACTTTTGGGGGTTACGAGGCAGGTGATAAATCTGTAATTCCCTCTGAATTCACTGTCTGTGGTAAAATCATCTCAGCAGATTTTCCTCAGACTCTCCCCTGCCCCTCAACTTCCGATGGCCCTCCCATCATAAAAACAGGATCCTGTGGAAGCCTCAAGACCTTTGAGGAGGTTTATTTAAATCTTTTCATTTCAAAAGGATCCTTATGGCTAATGACGCCATCAGCCCTACATAATAAAAATTACAGAACAGAATTTTGGAATTTAATCCATTCCGAATGCATGCTCTTAAGTCGAACTACTCTTTTAAGTCCAGGCACCTATCTAAATTTTTAAAAAATAAGTTAAAAATCAAAACGATGAAAAAAATATTTGTAAGTCAAGCAGACCATATCTAAAATGTGTAAGGTGGTAGTTAAAATGTCAACAGTTTTCCGCTCTTAAGTCGAGCTGCTCTTAAATAGGGGTGCCACTGTATTTTGTAATAAAATCTGTCATTATAAAGGGAATGTGAACACAATAGAAACAGAAAAGTAGCTGCAGTAGAAATGGCTAAATGAAGCAGCAATATTGATTATGGCTCGCCTGTATATTTGGTGCTTCCCCTGGTATTTGACTCTGCCAGATGAATTGTCTCTGAGACTAGGAGCCTTTGCTTTCAATTATGACTGTTGCCATTGTAACTGTCTTTGTGGTCCAATTAAGTACTTTTGATAAAAACAGCTGATAAATGCAGGCTGCTTAGTCTGTCATGAGAATGCTTTCCTTTCTCTTGTTAAAGGCCCTTTCACAGAAGCCAGAATCACAGTGATAGTTAGTCTTTCCTGGAATATTTACATTGCTGTGCAAGTAATGTTATTGGCAGTTGGTTACCTTCAACAAGATGGGAATGAAGTTGAGAGCCTCCATGAACAAGTTGGATGAGGAAAGCAATATAAAGGATCGGATTCATAGTTTCCACCTAATGTTGCTTCATGATTACCAGATAGGAACCATGACTTTGAGTTCTGGTTGATACACTATCCTCTGTTTTATATTTAAATTAAACCAAAAAGGGTTCAACAAAGAAGACAGTACACCAAAACAAAATTAAACACCTTGGCAGGGTTTCCTTATATTTCATGGAATGGTAGTGTCTAGTAAGAGAAACAGTTCAGCCCAGTGCATCTTTGAACAAATTGACCTGCATTGTTAAAGGAAAATATATCGATTTATATGTGTCAAAGGACTATAGTTCCTCAGAATTATTGGGTAGTTGAATATTTCTTGCTATCCTTATTTGCTTGGCAAGTTTCTTTGTTATCTCCAGGTTTATAACCTGTTCCATGGACATTTGGCCATTATCATTCATGCCATTATGAACTCTAGATTAGACTGTTTTATAACCTGTTTCATATAAGGCTACTTGTAAAAATGGTATGGACATTTTTATTATTAGCAAAGGATGCTGCCAGTACAATGGTCATAAGCTGTCACTGTCCTTTTACCATTGTATAGAAACATCTGTGCTAGCTACTAGTCTGAAGCCAATTCAAGGTGACACTTTTATTTATTTATTTATTTATTTATTTATTTATTTATTTATTTATTTATTTATTTATTTATTTAGAGTATTTTACCCCATCTTTCTCCTTGGAAAAAGGACCCAAAGAGGCTTACAGAATGAGGGATAATATACAGTCCAGTACATTTAAGACATGTTCAAGTATTGAGAACAGGGAATTGAGGGACATCTTACAGCATTAATAGACATCATTCCATGAAAGCTACAAGAGGACACAAGCAGTTAAAGGGGAGTAAAGTTCCATGTAAAGTTATGAGTGATGGAAACTAACATTGAAAACATAGTGTCAGTGTAAACCCATAGTTTTATAAGTAGTTAAAACACAAAGTCTATGTGATCCTGTAGATTCATATAAAAGACACATAGTAGGTAGACCATCATTCAGGGAGAGCTTGCCTGAAGAGAAAGGTCTTTGCCTGTTTCCAGAAAGACAACAGAGATGAGGCAGTCCTGGCCTCTAGTGTCTGGGCACAGCAGCTGAGAAGGCCCTTTCATGGGTTCCCACAAGAGTGTTTCACTGTTGTCAGATTTCTCAGTTTGGTTAGAGATTTGCCTTCAGGTTCCATGGATGGTTTGGCTCCTCATTATCATTCCTTACATTGAAGGAACACTTTTTGGTACTGTTTTGAGGGACTTAATTTTTGATGGGTTTATAGTAATATGTGTGTAATTCAAGGTACTGTACTTTTAGTTAACCTTGACAAGTGTTTTGTTCTTTCTCTACTGGTTCTTCCAGAAAAGATACCAAAAAGGGAGAAAAGAATACAATTGTTACATCTTACAACAGAAACTTTACTGGTCGCAATGATGCCAACCCAGAAACTCATGCCTTTGTAACATCTCCAGAGGTATTGTATTTGCCAGGTTTATGATACAGGGAAGAGGGTATGGTCACAGAGAGGAGTGAACATGGTTGTGCTTCAATTCTTATGGAAGACAAGGACATTCATGCGTGAAATGTGCTCACCTCAAAGTCCAGGCTGCTATTCAGAGTTTTAAATCTGTTGACCTGCAAGTCTTTTTGAACTGAGTACAAATAGCTGGTTTCTCTAAAGCATGACAATGAGTTTTTCCTTTCTTTAACTTCAGACTTTTGAATGTGTTGGGAAATGGAAATATCTTATTGTCTTTTTTTCAAAAGCTTAGTTGTAAAGGCTGTGTACCAGTTGGTTTTATAGATCAGTAAAAACAATTCACTCCTTAACTACTCTTTTATTTGATGCTGGACGTACACTTTGAGTAGTGGACATTTATTGTATAAAGGCACAGTACAGATGTCAAGATTACTCAAAAAACACAGAGCTTTAAATGAGTGATGAGCGATGACTAAGAAAAAGGATATAAGCTTTTCTTGTTTGTTATGGGTCTTTTTCAGATTGTAACAGCCCTGTCTCTTGCTGGTACTCTGAAATTTAACCCAGAGGTAGACTATCTGACAGGAGCAGATGGCAAGAAGTTCAAATTGGAGGCCCCTGATGCTGATGAACTGCCCAAATTGGTAAGCTTCCTACTTTTTCTCACACTTCCTATTTGTCCTAGGTTGGTGTGGACATTATTTAAACATGAGATGAGAATGGTTGGTGCAGTAAATAAAATGATCTCCTGATGAAAGTGGAGAAACTCAAATGACACTTGAAGATGGTAGAGAGACTGCTGATTGCATGAAATAGGGGCTGTCCTTTTACAGCTTTCCTCTCTACTTCTGAAATGCATGAGTTATGGCTTTACATAAATGCTTCCAAGTTGTTGGCATGTTCTTTGTGGATAACATTGCCTTCCTGTCTGAAGCTCTTCCCCCTTTCAACTGTTTCCTGTAGGAATTTGATCCGGGCCAGGACACTTATCAATACCCCCCAAAGGATGGCAGTAATCAGCACGTGGATGTGAGCCTTACCAGCCAGCGCTTGCAGCTCCTTGAGCCCTTTGACAAATGGGATGGGAAGGACCTGGAAGACATGCTGATCCTCATAAAGGTAAGGACTGGGGAAAGATCAGGTTCATTTGGAGAGGGCTGTATTTCTGTCCCAGTTGAAAATGAGTTGCCAGCTGGCTCGGATCTATGTCATTAAACAGTGGAGCTCATTCTTTGGAGGCTATGATGTCTCCAAGTAGGACTGGGAAAGGGAGAAACCATGGAGAGCCACCTTTTTCATGGAGTTAAAACAGCATGTGAGGTAGTTTGTTATATGCCATAGTTTTAGAGGTCTTTGATATGAATGTTCAGTGCTATCAAATTGCTACTTTCCAATGCCATAATACCAACTGATTGGTCAGTGAGCATATTCAAGAACAAGGATGACCCACCTGACTGCACCAACTATTGCCCAATCCACCTCCTGTCCCATACCATGAAGATTTTGGGAAAAAATCTGGACCAGTGCATTCACAACTGCCCAACTTACCACCAACCAGTGCTGGTTTGTCAATGGATGTTAAATGACTGATGCCATCTTTGCAACTCATCACCTAACAGAGAAACGCTGAGAGAAGATTCAACCATTGCACATGGCATTCCTAGACCTGTAGAATGCATTTGACCATGTCTCACATGAATTGAGCAGGTGTGCCCTCTGTGACCATGGGGTGCCAGAACCACTCATTGACTGGATCAAAATGCTATACAACAATACACTGGTGCCTCTTAAGACAAATTTAATTTGTTCTACTGGTCAATTCATTTTACGAAAAAATCATCCCATGAAACGTGGGTTAGCGCAGTTCCCATAAGAATGCATTTAATTTGTCTTGCAAGGCAACCCATAGGGAAAATTTGTCTTACGAGGGTTTCCGATTCCCAGAAATTTCATGCGTCTTACAAGTTTTTCATTTTAAGGGGCATTCGTCTTATTGGATACTATTGTACCAGCAGCGGTGAATGATGCTCATTTGGGCTCTCTTAAAAGTTTTCCACTGACCGTTGGGGTGTATCAAGGCTCAGCATTGTCGCCACTCCTGTTTATACTAGTTATAGGTACCATAACACAAGACTTGCAGCAACCACTAGGAACAAACTGCAGTGGCAAGTTCAGACATGGAATGACTGGCTCAACCACTTGGGATTCCAACTAAACATCAACAAAATCAAGTACAGTGGTACCTTGTATAAAGGAATTAATTTGTTCCAAATGAAATTGTGTTAAGCAAATTTTCCTTTATACAAATTCCCATAGGAATGCATTGAAAATGGAGTAATGCCATTTTTATGTTGTACAGATGTGCCCCATAGGTGATTATGTTAAGCAAATTTTCCCTATCTCCGGAATGTTTTATGTTGTACAGATTTTTATGTTATAACTGTTTGTTATACAAAGGTCCACTGTACCTAGAGACTGTTACCACCTATGACATGCTCCAAATAAATGGAGAAAACCTAAAGAAGATGGGTATTTTCTAGTATCTTGTCTCCCATATCCAAGGCAATGATGATATCAGTGGTAACAGGCAAGCAAGGATGGATGCAGCCTGGTTCTAATGGTGAGAACTCAGTGGTGTGCTTTGCAACAAACAAATGCCAATCTGTCTCATCTCCAAGATGTACAAGATGATTGTCCACCCCGTTGCATTGTATGGCACCAAGTGCTGGGCAGCAACAGGGGGCATAGAGAGCGGCCTCCATGCCAAGGAAACGTGTGCTCCATTCAGTATTGGTTATCTCCACGTAAGTCAACCACATCACAAATGATACTACCTGACAACAACTAGGTGCATCAATAACAGAGAAGAGGAGAGAAAGTCAGCTCTGCTGGTTTGGATATGTCTTCAGAGCAGCACCTTCCATTGTTGCCCAAACTTCATGCCACCTGAAAATTGATGGCTGGTAGTCATGTGGGCAACTAAAACAAAGATTACAGGACACTATCAATAAGGTCGTAAGAATCATCAGCCTGTGCCCTGAGGATGTGGTCAATTGGTCAAATTAGTGTTTCAGGATCCGAAAAATGGACCCCTGCATCTGTGGGAAAACACTAGGAAGAAGATCAAATTGGTACCTTTGAGTGTATTTCTTTTGTGTCAGATTCTCTTGTTCTTTTACATCATAGGTGAAAGGGAAATGTACCACTGACCATATCTCAGCAGCAGGGCCCTGGCTAAAATTCCGTGGCCATCTGGACAATATTTCAAACAACTTACTGATTGGAGCCATCAACATTGAGAATGATAAAGCCAACTCAGTAAGGAATGCATTAACCCAGGAGTTTGGGCCTGTTCCTGACACAGCACGCTATTACAAGGTGAGATTTCTGAAAACTGTACCGTGGGATGGGGCTGTATTTGAATAGTTCCTGTCCACACCGTCACAAATAACAATTCTTCATTCTTTCAAAGCTTCTTACTGAAATGTCACCCCGATAAAGCAGGTGACATGGGGAGGGGGAATGTCTAACCCTTCTGTCCTGCCAAATTGCATTAAGTTGACCAAAGAGCAGTGTGTTTAAGATGATACTGTGGAGGATCCCCCATTTGAGCTTGAGGCTGCTCTTCCACTTTCAGCCGTTAGGTGCCACTGGGTCGTCAAGGGCTCTGACAATCAGTAACTTCCAGAATCTGGTTTTGCATTCCAATCCCAGAGTGAAGATGAGGAAACCCCCAGTAGGTGACAAATTCTGCTAGCTATAAAAAAATTGTTTGGTCTCAACAGTTTCATACTTGATCCCAGTCTTACTGCTTATCCAATAACAATTTTAGCTCAAGTGCCCAAACGTCATGTAAATGCAGTACCTTGAGAATGTCAGTACAAGGTCCACATGTCAGTGGTGAATCATATACTTTGCATTTAAAAAGTTCCATGGTTCATTCTTGGTATCTCCAGCTGACATTGCAACTTTGGGAAGTCACTGCCAAGTAAACATGAAACAGGCAAGCCAGTCCTTTTGTCCTCAGTATATTCTTATCAAGAGGCCTGCAGATTTTGGTGTAGGCAGGTGCAACTAGACTAATCATTAGTCTCTCTCTGAGTATGGTTGTTCTGTGCATTCCAGCAACTGGTGATCTTAGCTTTTGGCAAAATTACTTTTGTTCACCCCTTCAGTTCATGTAGGAACTTCTTGGCTTCTGTAATTGTACAGGTTATTGTAACATAATTATAGACTTAATTCTGACAAGTCTGGTTGGGTATTGTCATGTTTGCCTTTTCCTTGAAAATGCCTCTCTTCTGATAGGTTGTTTTTGTGCCCTACTTTGCTAGATAGTTGATAAAAGATAGTAGGGCTGGCCCAGGCTATTTGAAAATATGAAAGGCTTTCTCTCCTGGGCTCAAGTTTGAAAATTGTCACCGCCTGAAACTGTTGGCATTCAAAGACTTTCCTCTGCCTGGTAGTAAAAGCTTCCCAAAGATCACATAGCCAAAATATGAAGAGTGATATTTTTACAGCATTTAAATGTTGGAAGCACTTCACAGACACTGTGTCACTAATCCAGTATTAGTGTTTTGTGTTGCAGAAAAGAAACATGCAGGGGATCAAAGGAAATCTCACTCCACTCTCATTGAATAAGAGCAGTGTTTTCTTCTATTGTTCATGAAAAGTTAATAAAGGCCTTTAGAAGATGATTTATGGGTTCTTTAAGGCCATGCCCATTGCTCTTAACCACCAGAATTCTAAAGAAGCATGTTGCCCTTTTTTCTATTTCCCTTCAAAAAGCTGGGGTGGGTAGATTTCCATTGTGAGCTAGTTGCCCTCAAGTGGGTTCTCAGTTACTCTTCGTCTTTAAAGAATTACAGGACAAATGTTAAATCCTGTTAACTGACTTGTGTCTTGCCTAGTGACAACAGTGGCTCCACTTGCTGAAGAATGTGTGTGTGTGTGTGTGTATTTTGTTCACAGAAACATGGTGTTAATTGGGTGGTGGTTGGTGATGAAAATTATGGGGAAGGCTCAAGCCGGGAACATGCTGCATTGGAACCGCGGCATCTAGGAGGAAGAGCCATCATTGTCAAGAGTTTTGCAAGAATTCATGGTGAGAGTTGCACCTTCTGTCACAGAAACTGCAGTAGAAATATTAAGGAAGCCTGTGTACAATTGTTTGTGGTGTTCTTTTGCGCATGTGTTTGTGTATAAAAGATGGTAGTTAGAATTTTATTTGCACACTAACTTAACAAGATGTCTGTTGCTGGTCATTTTGTGCAGAATACAGTTCTTAGGGTTCTTCTATACTACCGTTTTTTTTTGCTCTGTAAGACGCACTCCCCCAAAAAAGTAAGAGGAAATGTCTGTGCGTCTTGTAGAGCGAATACACCCTGAGATCCACCTTGCGCACTCTCTGGGACCCCAAAATATGCAAAGACAGAGGAGAGGCAGAGGAAACTTTACCTCAGCTTGCTCCACTCACGCTAGCTTGGGTGCTTGACTTTGCCTTGCATATTTTGGGGTCCTAGCGAGGACTGAAGAGGCAACTTCCCCCCAATGTGCCCCAACACCAGCTTTTCCCCTGTGGTGCTGGGCGCCCTGGAGGAGCTGGGCTTTGGGGAGAAGGAGGCGCTGGAGTAACCACTCGAAAGCAGAATGACTTCTCCCTTGCCCCTAAACTCAGTCCTGACGAAAGGAAGCCAGCAGGCTTGGGGAGGGGGCAAGCTGCCCCTTCAATCCCTGCTGGGACCTCAAAATACACAAGGCAAAGGAGAGTGCAGAGGGAACTTTTCATGAGCCCGCTCCACTCGCACTAGCTTGGATGCTCATCCAACAAGGGGGGGGAGACAGGCAGGGAGGGGGAGGCTTTGTGCTGCACAAAGCTGACAGCAAAAAGATACAGCCCAGCTTCGCGCCACCTTGGCCACGCCAGCCAGGCAGGCAGGCAGGTGGCTTTCCCACCCGGCCACCCAAACCTTGGTTCAGGGCACCTTGGCAAACTTGAAAGCCTCCTTCTCAGCCTTGTGCTTTTCTCTCCCGCTCTGGACTCCTGAAACTGACACAGAAAAGGCATGGCCAGTTGGAAGGGTGCTGCAGAGCAAGCCAAGCGGACCACTCACCACGCTAATTGGCTGCCATCTGCAGCTCCTTCTCCTCCTCCTCCTCCTCCTCCTCCTCCTTACTGTCATCCATCCCACCCCACCGAGGTGGCCAACCCAGAAGGCTGCAGCCCTTAAAGAGGCAAGCTTGAGGGCTCGGGAAATGCTGTTGCCTTTGGACAGAGGGGAAGCGGTTGGGAGCAGGTGGGCCAGGTGGCTGGCGGGACCCACTTTGCCCTTTACTAGATCGCCCCCATGCTCCTGCCTTCGAGAGGAGGAGGAGGAGGAGGACCTCATGAGGGACAAGTTGTTGACGGACAGCCCTGTGTTTGGGGAATTGGGACAGAGGACAGACAGTGCACGGCCATTCAAGAATCCTCTCCTTGATAGCCCAAACCCACTTGTTTCCCTTCATCAGGATCGAGTTAAGGGCAAGAGAGAAATCATTTGGGTTTTGGGCAGCTGCTCTAGCGCCTCGGTTTCTCTGCTGGGCACCCTGCGGGAGCTAGAAGTAACAAAAAGCCAAACCCACCAAAGCGGGGGAGAGCTGAGGCATCTGCATACCGCAGATTTCCCTTTATCACTGGTGGTTTAGAAACCTAACCCCTGCGATAAACAAGGGACTACTGTATTGGTGATGGTTGAGAATTCAGTAGGACTGAACATAAAACCATTTTATGAATCTGTTAAATACCATGTTACAGACATTTTGTCAAGACTACATTACTTGACAAGAACTTGTGGAGCAAAAAATACAGTATCTTGCTGTAAGATTACCTGCAGACATTCTTGCAGTGGCTATGTCAAGAGTAAACATCTTCTGACAATTGCTCAAAACTAAAATTATGTACAAAGCTTTAATAGCACAAGCAAAGTTGGTTAACAGTTCAGATCTTAAAGGTTTTGCTGTTAAGGTGATGAAACATTTTCCCATTCTCATTAGCCACAGTCCTGTTCAGTTGCTCTGCTGGTGCAGTGGTTCACTGCATAAATGGTTTGACTTTTAGTATGCTTACACAAAAAAGATCTAGTGCTTCCTTTTGCAAAAGTTCAAACCTGTTTATCTCAATAGCTCAGTCTTGTTTAATGGTAAACCAGTTTGCATGGAACAAGGCAGGTGTCTGCCCTTTAAGTTTCCAATGGGCTGTTGCCTGGCTATCTCATAGTGGTTCTGAAGACAAACTGCAGGTTATATTGAAAAAAATGCAAATAATTCAATTTTCAGATATTCCTAGCAATGAGTTCCTAGAATTTGTGTCCTAAAATGGTCTGTATAAACCTGATGTTTTTAATAGAAACCAATTTGAAGAAGCAAGGTCTCCTGCCCCTAACGTTTGCTGATCCAGCTGATTATGACAAGATTCATCCAGTGGACAAGCTGAGTATTGTGGGTCTAAAAGATTTTGCTCCTGGAAAGGTAAATACTGCAGTTTTTCATAAGTCCATTTTTACAGTATTTGTAGTGAGCTACCCTATTTGTGGGTTCTAGTAATTTATATAGATTGTGCAATATAGCAGTTGAGGAATAATTTCTGAGATCTATTTGTAATGCCGTTTCTAACTGTTTATGCTAGCCACGTATATTCAACCAAGCAATGTGATAAACCAGATAGAAGTACCTTAACATTATGACATGGTTGCCATTTGTACATAATATAGTTCCATTTCTTTAATTTTTGTTGTAGAATTATTAATTTCAACTATCATATATTTGTTAATTTTACAAAATATTCAAAAATGTATTCCTAATTTTAAGATAGAATTGGGGGCTCTTTCCAGGCCTATTCACACCAACAGCTGTCGGTGTCCCAAGCCCCAGGCCGCTAGGCTGTGGGAAGCTACGCATGGGACTCTTATGTGTTTGGCCTGGGAGCTCTGCTTATGGAATACCTCTTAAACTTTTTCATAATGCGTTGTGGATTCTAACATGTTATCCACGTAGAGAGAGCACCACTCCGCTAGATTTTGCGGGTAAATCAAAATGGTGAACACCCAACTCTTGCTAGTTATTCTGTTTGTTGTTGTTGTTGTTGTTGTTGTTGTTGGTTGTTGTTGTTTTTTTTGCTTCTCTGCTGCCAAGAGGCCCAGATTTTTACCATGACTACTTGCTAATAATATGACCTACTATACAGATAGGGCAGCAAAGAGTATAAATGTTGTTTATGTTTGCTCTTGAGCTGAGAATGAGCTGCCCTGGAAGTCACTTTAAGAGAAGGAATCTGATACCTTACTTCTGAGTTAAAGTTGACTTCCAAAATTGGAAATCTTTCTAAAAGACCATTTAAAATTTTTCATATATTTTAAATAATGCATTTGTGTTTGTTTTTAATAAAGAGGTTCACTAAGTGGGATAAATATGATTTAATATGTTAATGCCTTGTAAAAAGAATGAGACCTTAAAAGCAATCTCTGACTTCTGTTTTCTCTAATAGCCCCTGAAATGCATTATCAAACATCCTAATGGGAGCCAAGAAACAATTATGCTGAATCACACCTTCAATGAGAGTCAGATTGAGTGGTTCCAAGCTGGTAGTGCACTCAACAGAATGAAAGAGCTGCAGAAACACTGAACCCACAGAGTACGCCCAATCAGTGGACTTGATGATTGTCGCCATAAAAGTGCAATTCCACAATAATTTGGGGGAGGAAATGTTTGTGAACAAATGTAACAGTAGCTTCCTCTTTGTTACAGTACTCACTTGCTGACACTAATAGGAGTACTGCTTTTTGCATTATCAGGTTCCAGCTTCCATAGCTGCTTATGGTTGATGCATTTCATTGTCCCATAGTGCTTTGTATTTATTTCCCAGTGACTTTTCTGCCCAATTATTTCAGTGATGGCAAAAGAAAGGAATATTAGAAGATGATTGTTCTTGTGGAAAATGAAATAAAGATTGTGACTGACATTATAGTCTCCAGGTAGCATTTTTATTTGCAGTCTTTGTTTCCTTGTGGATGCACACTATAGGATCCCCAGGAATCTGACTGTTCTATAAACCAAACTTTAAATTTGGATATAGAATTTAGCCATGTTTATGGAATCATGAAGATAGACTCTTCATTTTCATTATAGGGTGTGTGGGTTTTTTTTTCCCTTCAGGGTTTCATTGCGATTCTTATCTATAGTCCATCCCTATATGAAATCCCAAGCCTTTGGAATTCCCATGTTTGGGCAGTTTGTTCCCAATTTCCATCCTTGTCTTTGCTCTGTGCAGCTTCCCCATCTCCTTGTCTTTCATGCAGGATACTTTCAGAAAAGCCATGCTGTAAAAATGAAGTTGAAATTGTGACCACAAAATCTCAAACTAGACTAACTTGTTATCTGACAAGTTGCAACTATTTAGAAAGCAAAAACACTTCAAAAGTTTCTTATAGAGAAACTAAATTTATCTCTATATTTCTGGTCCTGTATGCATGTGTAGCATGTAACAGGATTTCATCAACCACTTGGCTGTGTTATAACTATAATACAAATCATGTGCCATCGTCAATTCTGAGTTATGGTGACCCTTTTCAGGGTTTCCCAGTTTGGGATTACTCAGAAGTGGTTAACTGTTCCCTTTTCTGGGGGCAGTCTGGGGATCAAACTCCTAGCCTCTGGCCCCTCAGAGCCACTTATCTACACCTGCCTATCACAACTATATATTAGACAATATAAATCATTTTCAGTTACTTCCTTAAATTAAACTGGTATATGAAAACACTCTACAGTACTGTAAGCCCAGTGTCTTCTCCCAGTTTTCTCTAGCTCTGATTAAATAATTGCTCTTAAATGTAATACAGTGTGGAAAATATGCAGGACAATTAACTTTTCAGCGTATGCAGCCGGCACTGTCCGTAAACTGGCCTGAAGGTTTTCTGTTAACTTGGGATTAGCCTGGACTCAACAGTTTTGTCATTGTAGGTCAGTGGAACTGCAAATGTTTTGTTCATGTTTTTGTTCTAAGGTCCTAGTGCTTCATTCGTACCTCATATTTATCTGAAATTCAGTTATACCATGTCCTATGTCAATCTTTTGAGGACAATAAATGCATAGTTGCATTCAGCATGTATCTAGATGTAATGCTCAAAGAATAGTGTCCCATAAGGTTGTTGTGTCAGTGGGTTACCATGGCACCTTATAACAAAATCAAGATAGAGCTTTACTGTGTAAGAATATGGGAACAACTGCTTCCTGGTATAGGAAGCCAACTGTCTAGCTCTTATAAGTACTGTGGATTCTGAAAGTAGACTTTACTTTTATGCAGAAGGGTGATGTCATTCAACCTTCCAGCAGCTTTCACTGGGTCTTGGCCTATTCTGCCCAATGGAAAATAGCCCACCCACCTCATCAGCTAAAAACAATAGACGCTTTTACGTTCACAGGAACATAGAAAAGGATTACGGAAGGGCAGCTGAATGGATTCCTGTTGCCCTGTAACCATTCCAACCTTCTCGCAAACTGCAGTCTGGATACCATTCTGCCAGCACAAGGCCCATTCATTTGGGCAGGACTTATGCCAAGAGAACTTTGATGTGACTGAGCTGTTTGTACAACACAGCTCCAGGTTGAATCACAGAGACCCAGACCAAAGTGAGATTGACAGTATTATGAAGACAGGCCAGATTTCCCTTCCTGTTGCAGCCTTCTTTGTTGGCATTTCTAAGGACAGAGAGCCAGGTCTCATTGCTACTGCAGACTGTTAATCCTCTCCTAGTGTGCCAGAACTGCCTCCGTTCTAACCTCAAAATGGCACCTGCAATATAGAGGGAAAATGGCTGCTTGCTGATGTCACATTTCCCTCTATCACCCGCCTCTCTAGGAACATCTCTCTGCTTCCACAGGAAGAAAACAGATGAGCAAATTTGGGAAAGAATCTTCCTTAGAGAATAACTGCCAGTGACAGAAAATCTAAAAGTGAAACGTCTGTTTATATATTGCTATCAAGCCTCATAGCCACCCCAAGACTAAGCAACCGAAAACATTTATATTACCGTTCTCAGAGCACTCGCTGCCAACAATAATTCCTTATTGTTCAACTAAATGATTCTCTGCAGATGAAAGCTGATATAAGACATGATGCTGAGTCAGAAGAGAATAGAGCCTCTCACCCATCCAAATCAAGGCACATGGTATCTATAACCAAATTACTATGACCTATGAGGCAGGACAGCCACAAAGTTCCTCTCCCTCACTCTCTACCTGGAAAATATATAAGAACGATGCATAATAGAAATAAAATGAAGGGATGAATCAGTTACCCAATTATGATACCCACACCTCTTGGATGAAGCAGCCATCCTCATTTCCTCCGACAACAGAGCTGATATGCATCACAATACACAACAAGCTCAAATATCTTCTCATTCCCTGCCACTCTGCTCAGAAGATTTTTCAATTTATGCTCTATTTCTAGTTTTCAAAATATTCCTGATCTCCATTCCTATTATTTCTTCAGCTCCCTCATAATATCCAATGTTTCATAAATATTCCTCTCAGGAAAGCAATACTCAATGTCAACACTTTCCCCCTTTAACTCCAAAACCACATCACCAATTATTCTCTTTTCATCCTTTCCAAGGCACCCTAATACCATAATTAAATCTCATATTAATCCCCTTAAAATTCCCTTCATAATTACTTGTGTCAATAATGCTATTTGTCACCTTGCTAATTCATCTCCCATGCCTACCCTAGCTGCCTAGATGCCCTACCATCCGATCTCGCTTGATTTCGTTTTACTTCATTGCTAATATGCCTCAAGAAATGGGAATATGGACATGGAGTCACGAAAGCTCTGAAGTATGCCTGAAGAAATGGGTATATCCAGCTTTTAAGTAGACCACTTTTACTAGATTGGGTATACTTGTTTTAATTTGCTTTTGTCTGGATATGCTTGCTTAGACTAATATGTCTACTCCTTTGAAAATAACAAGGAGGGGCACTATTTTTTCTCAAAATATTCCAAACTCCAGCTTTATTTCTGAATTCTCTTAACCCCTGCCTAGTCTCTATTTAGCCCATTTATCCCTTCCTAAAAGAGATGACTAGGTTTTGTCCTTCCCTCCCTCTTCTCCTTAACTCAAATGGACAATATTATTGCCTTTTTCCATATTTTCTGCCCTAAATTCTGTTGTTCCTTTCAGTGAAGAGCAGTTACCGTATATTTCAAATAAATACATTGCCAGAAACCCAAACACTGCTTCCATATTTAATGCACAATGTTTTGACCATAATTACAGATCCAGAGCTAGGAAACCTTACTGTTTGAGATTATAATTCCCAGTTGTTGAGTCTGTTCTGGTTGGGAAGATGCTACAAGTTCTATAATAATAATAAATTGCAATCATGTCCTTTCAGGGTTTCCCAGGTAGAGCATACTCAGAAGTGATTGGCCATTCCCTTCTCGGGGTGCCCTGGGACAGTGCAGCTTGCCTCAGGCCACCCAGGCTGGACTCTACTTGTAGGAGACACAGTGGAGATCTGAACTCCCAACCAAATACCTAAACAACTACTGTAAGCTATCCAGCAAATCAAGTTTTAGCCCCCACAAATAACTTCTGTTAAATTTGCACTACTGAGTTTTCTTTCCAAACCAGTTTCAACATCAGTACCATGTTCTCTTGGGTTAAAGCCAACTGGGAACAGTATTTTATTTTATTTTATTTTATTTTATTTTATTTTATTTTATTTTGGCCCTCAGGACCACATGAGAAGAAAAACTACTCTTTCTACTTTTGATTGGCATTCTTTCTACATTGTCATCATGGAAACTCTGAAAGGGAAAACAAAACTCGAAAGCTATTAAGAAAACAGCTTCTGACTTTGAAATCAGTGCTGTGAGTCAACAACCTTTCAGAAGTGGTTTCACTCCTTTATAAGCACCCAGTATAGTGGTAAACATGCTGCATGGGCATTGAATTAATCATGAATGCCAGGCATTCTTCCTTTAGTGATTTATTTATACCAGAAACGTTGAAGAGGACTATGATACTTTCTTCTAACTACTTTCAATACCTTGTTATAAGCCATGTTGATAAATGTTTGATTATGATGATGATAGAGTATGCAGATTTGACATGTTTATATAACTGTAATTCCCAGCTTGGATTAACAGAATTATAGTATTTCTTGTCATAGCCCAGAACGTTTTTCTTCATATCATGTGCCTTGCTATTCTCCACACCCACAACCAGCAGTCTAGACATGGAAGATTTCTGTGAATGGCAATGTTTGTCACAAAGCACCAGCCTCCTTTCCAGGACCGTAACTGAAATATTTATCATTTATGCAAGTGTTCCAGGCTGAAGCTTTTCATCCCCGAAAACACAGTAATTCAGAAAAGGTGGAACACAAGGGACTAGAAATATATTGAAAATGAATTAGGACCATCCACACCTTACTGGAAAAGGTTTGTCAGCATTACACTGAAAAATGCCAACACAACAATCTTATTGAATTTTCTCTGGAAAACCAAATTCTGCTGCTAGTGGATTGCAAATACTGAAAAGAGGATATGAATATTAGAACCTAAATCTGGTTTACTCAAGGAGAACTGTGTTTATAACATAGCTCACCATTTGCCAATTTTCAAGACGCTGTAGTGACCTCCTACCTATTTCCAGGCACGGGTGCTGATTTTGATAGTTAAGGCCGTATAGGGCAGAAATAGGAACATGTGGCCTTCTAGACTTGGGCTGCAGAATTGTAAATTGCATGGTGTCATATCACTGGCTATGTTGGCTAGGGCACATGGAGGTTCCAGCACAACAAGACTTGGAGGGCCCCATGTTCTAGAGCCCTGCTATATAGCTTAAGACTTGTGTGCCTCAAGGCTTACATGCTTCCACCTGAGCCTGCCCACATATTATGGTCATTTTATGAGGCCTCATTGGGTAACTCCAATGAGAAGATGTTTGTGATCTCCAGATGAGTCCCTGGTAATACTGTCTCTTCGGACAGTCTGGAAGAGGATTGCCTAGTGGTTACTCCAAAGTCCTTTTGGTACTAATTGAAAACCTGTTTCTTAAAGCTTTTAGGTGCATGTTTCAACTTGTGTTTTGTCTCTACTTAGCATTAAAATTACTTTGTTTTTTTTTATTCTGCTAATTTTCCCCATTTTATCTTACCTATATAAATTATCCTTATCATTATTACCATTGTGACAATACTTTGGGGTTTAAGTTATTCACACATCAGGTAGCATCTGGTTAACTCAGGATGCGGGTGGCATCTTGAGTTAACCCATAGATTCAGTTCCTAAAACTTAGAATGGTTAGTAAAGCATTTTCTTGTTTTGGAAGCAAATCACATCCTCATTTGTTATTCTAGGAACATGGGAAAGCCACTTTTTATTAGAAAGATATATATTGTGATAAAAAAAGAAAATATATATGAATCCTAGTTCCCAGGTAACTAAGGTGGAGATGCAGGAAGCAGTAGCTACCTCTCTTGAACAAAATCAAGATTTTTCCCTTGTCTTCTTCCAAAGTGGTCAAGAGACAGATGTGAGGAGGAAAGTGATGTCAGCATTCCCAAGAATAACAGTCTTAATGAGTATCTCCCTCCCCCTCCCTCCCCTCCCCTGTATTAAGATGTGCATTTCTTTCAGTATAAGCTAAGTTTTGTGCAGTCACCCTCCAACATAAGAGAGGGATAGAATGGACCTAAGCAAATAAGATGATGAGAGCCAGATGGGTTTTGGAATTTTCTGGGTCCTGTTTACTATACTGAGTAGTTAGCAGATACTATATAAATTGCCGCTTTATCTGGAGTATTGTGTACAGTTCTGGTCACCAAACCTCCAGAAGGATATTATGGAAATGGAAAAAGTACAGAGGAGGGCAACCAGAATGATTAGGGGACTGGAACACCTTCCTCACCATCTGAGGCTGCGACAGCTGGGCCTCTTCACTCTTGAATGATGGTGACCTGATTGAAGTTTATAAAATCATACCCGGTGTGGACAAAGTAGCAAAGGAAAAACTGTTTTCCCTATTGCACAACACTAGAACTAGGGGTTACTCCATGAAACATTTTTGGTGCTAGATCTCAAACAAATACAGTGGTACCTTGTATAAAGGAATTAATTACAAATGAAATTATGTTAAGCAAATTTTCCTTTATACAAATTCCCATAGGAATGCATTGAAAATGGAGTAATCCCATTTTTATGTTGTACGGATTCTCCCCATAGGCGATTATGTTAAGCAAATTTCCCCTATCTCTGGAAATTTTTATGTTATACAAATTTTATGTTATACAAGCTGTTTGTTATACAAGGGTCCACTGTAAGAGAAAGTACTGTTTCACCCAAAGGATCACACTGGATCACTCCCTGCCAGAAGAAGTGGTGACAGCTGTCAGCCTTGACAGGTTTAAGAAAGGATTAGACAATTTCATGGAGAACAAGGGTATCAGTGGCTATCATTATGGATGCCTAACAACAACCTCCGGGTTGGAGAGACAGGCAGGATATCTCTCAATGCCATTTGCAGGGAATCCTAGGCAGGCAAAGACATCTGCTTGGGAACACCCTGAAGCAAATGGTGAGTTGCTGTGTGATACAGAATGCTAGACTGGAAGGCCTGTGGCCTGCTCCAGCAAGGCTGTTCTTATGTTCTTATATTCCAGGAGCAACAGACAAAACATAAATGGCCAATAGCAGAGTTCCTTCTGAAAATGCACATGCACATGCATCTATATAAAGGGAAAGGGATTGTGCATTCTAGATTTAATTTTGAAATATATTAAATCTTGGTTTATGGAGATTCTATGATTGATTACATCTGTGGTTTTAGAATTGGTAGCCATGTTGTTCTGTGCTAGGATACCAGGCAAAACCAAAAAATAATAAAAAAATAAAGATAAAAATGTTGCAGCATCTTAAAGATGTTGCTCTGTTTTAATGTGTGCTTCGGTGGAACTGGATTTGTCCACAAAAACTCATGTTAAAAATAGTCTTTAAGGTGCCACAACACTTTTGTCTTCTTTATTTTTTTTTTTTTTTGGTTTTGCCAAATTTTATTTGGTTCTTTGTCTTTCCTTCAGGCAGAAAGGCATATCATTTAAACAAAGCCCTCTGATAAATGGTAAGTCTCACAATTAAATAACCATCAGCATTTAAATTGCAAAAATATGCCACTTTATTAATTATGTCTTAGTGGCAGCGAGGAATTTGGAATCCTCATTTGATTAACATTAGATCCCCATTGACAGGGCACAAAATGGGGGAATTAAAAGAAGCAGGGGGCAGCGGCTCAGCCATACAGAAGAAAGCATTGCTTCATTCCTTTTGGTAGTGAATCTATCCAGTGGGTCTAAAACAGCTCCCCCTCAACCCCGAGTGGGGGGTATTTATAATCATGTCTCTGCTGCAGTCTCTTGTGAGCCTGTGCATCTTGGCACATGGACCCGGCTTCTTTTGTGTAGGCAGTGCCTTGCTAGCAACCCTCCCTAATTGATGCCTCAGTGAGAAATTGTAATAACAGATGCAAAAGAGGCACTGATGAGTACAAGCAAGTGTGAGGGTGCATTGCCAAAGCAGAAACCTGGAAATCATTCAGTTAAGATGGGACATTGTGTCTTTGTATGGCCTAAAGTGAACTGCAAGGTAGCTACCCCAGGTTTCATGTACATAAATGGTAGAAGGATCAGGCACAGTTTATTTTAAAAGAGACCATAGATTTTGATAGTACAGTGCATGCAATAGGCACTGTGATTCTAAGTAAATATAGTCTGGGGAAAGATGCTACTGAATTTAACAGGAATTTTAACTGTAGCATATGAGAACAGGATTGCACCCTTCACAACTGCAGGATAGTCATAAAATACTGAAAACATGCTATCTTGGAATAGGCATGGAAGGACGCATCTGTTTGGCACACATGGCTTAAAAGGAAATGAAACATCTTGATCTGGGCCAGTCAAAACTATGTTACTAGTTTTTTTGTAGTAGCATGAAACATTTTAACAGCTCTCAGTGTTACACTAATTTAACAGCTCTCAGTGTTACACTCCTGAGAGCTGTTAAATTAGCAGATGCTATGCATCATCTCTGAGGATATGTAAGTGGGTCAATGAAAAGAACTGCACTGAGGATTTGCTTTAAGGATACTCCCTCCATAAGGTAACAAGCTATGAAAAAGTGAGCCTTCAAAAAGACTGGAAACACCCAGTTACTGTAAATCTAAGAGATGGCATCTCAACATCCCCCCCAAGTGCTTTCATTCATTAAAGCAGCCAAATGTGTTTTAGTATATTGTGACCTTTATCTGGTACACTTATTTTATTTATTTTATTTATTTATTGAATTTCTATCCTGCCCATCTTCCCATGGGAAGATAACATATCCGTGCCTAAAAAGGTCTTATCAGATTGTCTATTTCCAAGTTTTTGCTAAGTACTAAATGGTCAAAAAAACTAATTGTTAGTGAAACTTGGTAATTATTGGAGCTCTTTGCTATCAGTTGTGGAAAGGAGGAAATTTCAGCAGGTGGATCCTTTTCTCATCTGCTTCCATGGCAGCCTCTGTGTGTGTGTGTGTGTGTGTGTGTGTGTGTGTGTGTGTGTGTGTGTGTGTGTGTGTGTGGCGTTATTGCAGTGGTGACCGACTCTTTGTGACTCCATGTCCATGGAGTTTTCTTGGCAGGAAAACCTGGTATTCCCACCTGGTATTCCCTGGTGGTCTCCCATCCAAGTACTAACCAGGGCCGACCCTGCTTAGCTTCCGAAATCAGGCAAGATCAGATGTGCTTAGGGCATCTAGGCAGCTTTCATGGCAGCCTACATCTGCACAAATGCCTTTTCCATCAACAGTACAGGAGCCCTGTCCAGCTTTGTATCAAAAGATTCCCAGGACTGATTTCTGGCAACTGCTAAGAAGCTTCCATCAGCTTAATTTGCTAAGTAGGCTCGCCACTTTTGTACAAGAAAGGCCCTGCAAGTTTCATCATTACCATCATTATAGAACTGCAGAGCTGGAAATAACCCTTACAGATCACTGAGTCCAGCCCCTGTCAAGGACACTCAGTGTGGAATCAAACTCCCAACAACTAAACCCTTCAGCTAAACTGCAGTTCTCCCCAACTGAAGTCTTAGGGCTTGACAGTTCTTCATGTAGTACTATCCTTTAAGACAGTGGTTCTCAACCTGCGGGTCCCCAGATGTTCCTGGAATGCAACTCCCAGAAGCCTCCACCACTCGCTGTGTTGGAAGGGATTTCTGAGAGTTGCAGTTCAGGAACATCTGGGGACCCATCAGTTGAGAACCACTGCTTTAAGACAGCTTGGGAGGATTCAGCAGGTGCAACATATCACTCTTTACCTCCTGAAGACTGTTGCAGATGTTGCAGATGCATCCAGCCAATTTGGTTCTTATTGCATTGGCTGCCACCATACTCTTTGGTTAAAATACTGGTGCTGACTTATTAAGCCCTTTGGGATCTGGATCCCCATATTACTTGGGGAGTACATCTCCTTAATGTGGACTCTCTGTGATCAGCTATGCCCATCTTTCTTGACAGGCCACTAAGCACCCTTCTCATGTTACGCCATCCCAGTGCAGACAATGGCAGGCCTAAACCCAAATTGCTGCCTGAGGCAGAGCAGCAACTCACACCCCCTTGCAAAATCACTACTTGCAGTACCCAATATCAGGGAGAGAAAATCCTCCAAGCACTCTTTAATCTCCCTTGGCAGGGGGTAAAAGCACAATGTAAAGATAAATCAATCCAGGAATTTTTGGGCCACCCCTTAATCCTCCTCTTGTTGGGGTCTGGATTTTTAGTGTTTTTATATTAGCTGTTTATTGTTTTGTTTGCTTTTAATCCTTGATTAATTTGCTTTCATGCACGCCCAGAGTCCCTATTTGGGAAATTGGGAGGTCTAGAAATGCAATAGATAAATAAATAAATAATCCCCCACCCCCACATAATGTCCCAAATCTGAAATATAAGGCAGTTGCTTAATTCACCCCGATAAGTCCTAATTTTTAGGGCACCAAGGAATGGCTGGCTGAGGGTTATATGGCTGTGCCAAGTCAGCCACGGTCCACCGCGAATAACCCAGTTTTCTCTCCTGTCCCCGCCAGGCCGTCGTGTCTCTTTAAAGTCTGGATGGGGAAGCGCTCCCGTCTCCTCCTCCCACACCTACCGCCTTCGCTCTTCTTCTCCCACTCCTCCCCTGACGTCAGGAGTCGTGGTGGGGCCCCCTCCTTAGTTTAAATTCATCCGAAGGCTGGCTAGCGATCCAGTGGGAGGGAGGAAAGGAGAGACAGGCCGGCCGGCCGACGGACGAGAAAGCACGCGTGTGCGCGCGCGTGTAGGGAAAATAAAAGGCGCAGAGCCGGGGAACAGAGCGCCGTGGCGGAGGGCGGCTGGTGCTGCTCGCCACAAGGTACCTGCCGTCTCCCTCTGGGAAGCAGCGGGGTGGGGTGGGGGCTTTGGCTTTGTAAAATTATTTGGGGGTGTTGGGGGGACCTGGATCTGAAGCAGCCTGGAGGGTCATGGGCCATGGCTGACGGACCTCTAGGTAAGGTAGGGGAACGCCTTGCGCGACCACCTACCCCACCCCACTCGCTCCACACCCCTTTGGGTGGTGGCCACCTTCTGCACGGCATCCTTCCCTTCTGCCGCGGCTCCCTGCGAGGGCGATCGTGTCTCTGGCACCGGGGGTGGGTCGGTGGGCATCATCTGCGCGCGTGTGGCTTCATGGATGAATGAATGGCTGTGCTGCTCACAAGCTTTGCGCGGGTCTGAGAGCTGGGTGATCCGTGCATGGCTGCTGCCTCATTGCTTTCTCGCCATTCAAGGCTGGAAATTTGCTCGGACGCCTGGCTTGCTTCTGATCTACCGCCCGCAAAATCCAGTTACAAATGAGGAGGAGGGAATAAGGGGCGCGTTTAAAAAAAAAAAAAGACTCGGTATTCTGGACTAGCGTGTCCTAAGGGTTCAGTGGTAGGGGAGCGGATGAGCGGAAGAAAGAAAGGATGGCGAGGCGAGGCAGTAATGTGAGGCAGGTTTATCCCTTTGAAAATACAAAACAGAAAGGAGGGGTGCATGGTTTTTACCAGGACTATGTAGCGATGCCGCTATTGCCTAAAACCCCACCCCTCTGGGACCTTTTAGTGCAGCCTTTCTCAGTCTGGTGATTTACGGATGTGTTGGATTCCAGTTCCCAGAGGCGCCCAACTAGCTGTGGTGGAAGGCTGTATTAGGATGCATCTTGATGAGCATCTTTCCCCTCCCCCACCCATCTCCGAGTGTTTTGTTTCCCAGTCCTAGGAAGACTTCTAGATTCAGATGCTAAAGATGGCTCTGCTCTCTCATTGGACAGTTGGGCTGTTGTGTAGTGTGCTGCTTTATCAGAGCTGCTCTCCAGGGGTGAGACTGCTAATTCTGGATAAAGGAACGAAAGCTTTGATGAGGACAATCCTCCTTTCCTAGATGCCTTTTGTCTTGGAGTTCCTTTTGATTGATGGTGCATCCAATATTCAGACTGAAGAAATGATTCTTGCCCTGAACTGCATGTAACAGTAGCCAGTTTAGGGAAATAATGTGTGTGTGTTGTGTCATCACAGTCGTGACCAACTCTTTATGACCCCATGTCCATGGAGTTTTCTTGGCAGCAGTACTGGAGTGGTTTGCCAGTTCCTACTCCAGACACCTACAGCACCTGGTATTCCCTGGTGGTCTCCCATCTAAGTACTAACCAGGCCCGACCCTCCTTAGCTTCTGAAATCAGGCGAGATCGGATGTGCTTAGGGCATCTAGGCAGGGAAATAATCAGATCTTTATCAATACCTGACCCAACCCTTTTAAACCAAGTTTGCCTCACCTGGGATTCTCCAGATGTTTTCAATGGGTATTTTATAAAACATCTGGTGCGTGGCAGTTTGGGGATGGCAGATGATGCAAATGTTGATTCTCTGAGGGCCTTTTCACACGACCCCTAAGATCCGCTGGTCCCTTAAATTCGGACCAGAGATCTTGGGGGTTTGTTTCTGTTCCTGCGTCCCCACCCCTCAGCACTTCCTGCTCCTGTCGGTGTGAGGGGGGGGGGGGGGGAGACAAAAAAAGCCTTTACTAACCTGCCGGTGTGGTCGAACTTGCCAGGAGCCCCGTTACTTCCTGGTTCTGTCTCAAGGAGCTCTTAAAGGGGCGGGAGGCAAAAAACAACAACAGACAAGCCAGGAGAGCCCAGCACTCTTATCCGCATCAAATTTTTTTCACCTCCAAAGAGAAGGTACAAGAAAAGTGCGCTGGGTCACGCTAAAGTGGGCGGGGTCACACTTAATTGTCTCCAAACTCTGGAGCTGGTGGGAAAACATTTCTAAGCTCCAGAGCTGGGAGCCATTTGCAGTGCAGTTTAGGGGTCGTGTATAAACGCCCTAAGAAGTGTAGTATATATGCAACATATAGTTTGTAAACTGGAGCAACGGAATAAGGTTCTCATTACTACAGCTTATTTATATACTGTTGATTCCGAGGTGTTCTTGGACTGCAACTCCCAGAAATCCTGGCCAGCACAGCCAAGTGATGAAAGCTTCTGGGAGCTGCAGTTTACGAACATTTGGGGTAGTCACCACGTTCTCCATATTCTAGCCCTCTGGTGGTTCTCGTTAGGTTTAACTAATTCAAAGGGAAAATGGCAAAACTTTCTGGGAACACTTATGATGGAAAAGTTTTAGTTAGCATAGCTTTTGTGGTCAGGAACTTGCTTTTGTGATATAGTATCTGCAGCGGCATAGTGGCCTTATTTTGTTTTTAGTAAGATTTTATTTATATTTTATAATTAAATACCTATAGACTTTATAGAGTAATAGCTTTATAATAAATGAGTTTTAAAAGGTAGAGCAATGTCTATGTTAATCTTGTAGGAAAATCCATGAATTTTGTAAGAGCTTTCTGTGAGATCCGTTTTTAATGGATTGTACTTGGGCTTGGGCAGTTATGACCCTTAGATATTTTGGTCCTCTATTCCCATCAGCTCTATCCAGCATTGCCAGTGGTAAGGAATTATGGGGATTGTGGTCCAAAAACAACTGGAGGGTCACAGTAGAGCAGGCATGTCCAAACTTCAGCCCTTCTGATGTTTTGGACCGCAACTCCCAGAATTCTAAGCTTAGATTGCAAATGACAAAGGACTGTGGGAGTTGCAGTCCAAAACATCTGGAAGGCTGAAGTTTGAACATGCCTGCAGTAGACCATCCCTGATGGAGAAAGATGGAAAAAATGGAAGGAGTAATGCCAAGCGAATTAAAGTGTAAGACATGCACATAGTAATAAAAGCATGAAAATTCTGGTGTATGTTAAAGAATTAACAGCGACCACTCACAAGCAGCATTAAGAAACATTTTATTACAACCAAATTCCTGAAGATGGTGGGGCAAAGTATGGTACATTCATTCACTGGTATCTCAATAGCTTAAAAACTACTGACCTTTTAAACATTAGAGCTAAATTAGTCTTAATTAGAATAAATGCATCCAAATCTTGCTCCACTGACTCACTGGGTCTATTCTAGCTAGGGCTAAAATTTGGATTTAATGCTTAATATCTCAGGGTCGACCCTTGTTAGTACTTGGATGGGCGACCACCAGGGAATACCAGGTGCTGTAGGCGCCTGGAGTAGGAACTGGCAAACCACTCCAGTACTCCTGCCAAGAAAACTCCATGGGCATGGGGTCACGGAGAGTCTGTCATGACTGTAATGACACAACATGCACACATCTAATACTGTATTCAGATAGCCTGACATATATTTTGTTCTAAAACCTACTCCTACTACTAAGAGTGTCACCACATTATCTATACTGTTCCTATGCTTAAAAAACTGTGTACAGTATGTTTAGGTGCTCAGTTTTTCAGGGGAGCTTTGGGGACAGTCTTCACAGCCCCATCCCCCAGTGCACCTCAATTGTAAGTGTCCATCAGAATAGTCACCTAGGAACTTAATGGTAGAACTATTTCTCAAATCTGCACTTTAGGTCCTAAACCTGCTTGGATTTGGCCTTACTGTTTTATTTATTTATTTATTTATTTATTTATTTATTTATTTATTTATTTATTTATTTAATATACTGCAACCATCTAGCAAAAAAGCTACTCTGGACGGTTTATAAACATATACAAACTATAAAAACAGATGAAACAACTTAAAATAGTAAATAAAACTAATCAATCAAACCAAATAATTAAATTATAATAATAAAAGAACAAATAAACAAATAAGTACAAATACAATAAATCAGAATGGTTTGACAATACAAAATAAGAACAAATGGAAAAAAGATAACTAATAGAAAATTATAATAAGGAGGGGGGAAATGACAGTGTCCTATTTATATAAGTTGGTTGAAACAATGTTGCCTGTCTAGATAAATTTGGAGTCTGCCTATTTTTGGAGTGTTGGAAACAAGAAAGTACCTTTTATGTGTACTCTAGTATGCTGTGGGGGTAGTGTGGGTATATGAGAAGCCAATATTTATAGGTGTATGTGTTTCTTTGTGGTAGTCTGATGATGTAGAGTAGCAGGAATCCATGAAAACACTGCAAGGATTTTTGAAAATCTATTTTATTCAATAAAAATAAAAGGTTTCTCTATTTCTTAACCATATGAATTGGCAAGAGAGGGAGGGAGGGAGGGAATGAGAGGCAAAATATTGTGACACTTAAATGCTAATAGTTTTACCACATTGTAAGCTTTTGTGGATTAAACGTCACTACAGGAACACTAAGGTCTTTCATAAAATGCTAGAGACTGATAGAATATTAAACAGCTGAGTGTGTGTATCCAAGATGGACAGGCATGGGGGCTGGAGCGCTAAACCATTTTCTGTTTGGAATTTCCAATTGAGAATTACTCGTTTAGTCCCTGAAAGGGAAAGCAGAAATGTTTGGGTGGGGATGGTTCTATTTTAAGCTTCCATTTGCTATTTATATATACTATTTATTGCCTCTTTTGGAAGAACCAATGTGGGAGGTCATGAATAGACTGATCTTGTCTTTTTTTAGATGAATGTTAGTGTATTTTGCAAGCAACTCAGTTTTTTTTTAAATTTGACTTGATGTTTCAAGTATGTAAAAGAATAATTACAGTATTTAAAGTCAAACTGGGAGAGAAGGGAGGGATTAGTTTGTGGGGCATGTATTCCATTTATATAAGCATGTATGTAAGTAACGTAGCAATTAAAATCAGCTTACAGATTTGCTTTGCTTGCTACCGGGGAGGCAGGGTTGGAGAGAACCTGCACCTGTTTTCTGTGTAGACATTTGCTTGTTATCCAAAGATATCCAAGAGGTGATGTTTGTTCTGTGTTCAGCCTGTTGCACAACAAATATGAGTGTACCATCTTTGAAGAAAAGTAGGATAAAGATCTTTCTAAGCAAACATTGTTTACTATAAGCATATCACCTCATTCAACTGTTGATGATGAATAGGAGGACATCGAATTTGGACTGAAAGCTGCTTGACATATACAAAGCTTAATTTTGATTCTGCATGGAATTGTAAACAATTTATATGGAATGTGTACGATGGTAGAATGAAATCATGGCTACAGGCACACATTCAATGCATTTATTGAATTCTCGGACTACAGCCTATGTCCATACAAGGAACACGCAAACTTTGTGTGGGTACAGGTTCCATTTTCATAGGGGCAAGGGTATAATCTAGTCCTGATATTAGGAATTAATTGCCTATGACCTCCAAACATGAGTTCTCTTCAGGCTTAGCTTGTATTTAAGATAATAGAGAGGGCTGTAGTGCATTGACTGACCCTAGAGCAGTGCTGTTTAACTTTGAACAGCTCGCGGTCAACTTTCAGCCCCCGCCCGTTCCCATGGTACACTTTCAGAAGCGCCGTACATCCCCATGGTCTACTTTCACAAGCGCACATGCGCATGCTTCACTAGTGCTCCTGAGTAGGAGGGTGGAGTCTCCTACGGCGGAGCTGAGAAAGGGGGTGTGGCGTGGTGGCAGTGGAAAGGAAGGGAAGGGTAGAAATCCGGACCAAGCATCTGGAGAGGTGGGTGAGTGGGCAATCCCTCCCCCAAACACATAAGAACATAAGAACATAAGAAGAGCCATGCTGGATCAGGCCAAAGGCCCATCTAGTCCAGCTTCCTGTATCTCACAGCGGCCCCACCAGATGCGTTTGGGAGCGCATGAGACTAGATATCTGTCTCCTGATACCACTCCCCTGCATCTGGCCCTTGAAGTACCCTGGTTTAAAGCCTAGAGATTACACATCTCCATCATGGTTTGTAACCCGTGATGGACTTTTCCTCTAGGAATCTGTCCAATCCCCTTTTGAAGGTATCCAGGCCAGATGCCATCACCACATCCTGTGGCAGGGAGTTCCATAGACTTACAACGCGCTGGGTGAAAAAATATTTTCTTTTGTCAGTTCTTACTCTCCCAGCACTCAATTTGAGTGTATGTCCCCTAGTTCTGGTATTTTGAGAGAGGGAGAAGAGCTTCCCTCTATCCACTTTACTCATACCCTGCATTATTTTGTATGTCTCAATCATATCCCCCCTCAAGCGCCTTTTTTCCAGACTAAAGAGGCCCAATTGTTTTAGCCTTTCTTCATAAGGGAGGTGCCCCAGCCCTTTTTGGTGGCGGTGGGTCAGGAAGCTGGCAGGGACCTGGTGGGCGACTTCTGGCGGCCCTGCGGGCTACTGGTCACCCATGGTTGATGCATTGTGCAGGCCTGATCTAGAGGATCAAAAATTGCCTACTCCTGGGACATGGAATTATTTAAGTATGGCTTTGGTCTTTCAAAGCGTAGCAAAGCTTTCTTGGTATATATTTTTGTTGCTGAAAGCTATTTCCCCTGAAAAGGACTGTTTTCAACACTTTGTATCAAGTGAGATGGCCATTGTATTATAATTTGTTAACTGATGTATGGTGATATTCTTGTTGTTAAATGTCATCCAAGTCACTCCTAACTTATGGTGACCCCGTGAATATGAAGATTGCAATATAACCAACTCTTCTGTGCTGTGCCCAGCAGATAGCCTGCAGTCCTTCAGTTTGGTAGCATTAGTTTCCTGTTTCTGGTATTGAAGTAAAATTCAAGTGCCACTCTAGTTAGCATTTGTTTATGTTCCTAAACTGCAAGAGAAAGAGGCATGAACTTCGGGTCAGGCAGCAAAACATCTTGGACTGGCTAAGTGGGTTGAAACTGGATTTCCACTCAAAGGAACATACCTTGGTTACATGTAAATTTCAGGACATTAGAATACATGAAAAACTTCTGTTCTTTACAGTAGTGAGGTATTGAGAATAGGATTCTCTTTCTTTGCTGTTCATGCCATTTTATTGGCTGTTAATTGTAGTAGGAGACTCCTTACTGGATGGGAATGAAATTGAAATATGCCAGGAAGATCCATGGGTCCACCAGGTAAGATGTCTCTCTGGAGGCCAGATTAGGGATGTGATGGAAGAATTGCCACGTATAAATCCCACAGGTGTATATCCCATTCTTCTCATACATATAAGAATAAATAACACCACCAAGAAGATCTAAAAAGAAATAACATTAGAGTTTGAAGTTCTGGGGAAGAACCTCAAGAACATTGGGGTCTAACAGAGCCTCATGACACAATGGTTAAACTGCTGAACAGCAGCCATAACTGTACTCACTACTTGGGGATAATTCCAGGTACCAAGCTCTAGGTTCACTCAGCCTTCCATCCTCCTCAGACAGTAAAATGAGCACCCTGTTTGCTGGGGAGGAGGGGCAATTGTAGCCTGCATAATTATTTTTAAACCACCTAGAAAGTGCTTTAAGTGCTCTGTGGTGGTATATAAGCAGCACACTTCGCTTTCCCCCCATCCTACCGGTAGTCAAAAAAGGAATAGAAAGGGACAGCGAAATATTCCATGTGTGAAGGTGGTGCCCATGTGAGGGATCTGGTTATTTATTTATTTATTTATTTATTTATTTATTTATTTATTTATTTATTTATTTATTTTTTATATTTTTACCCCATCTTTCCTCTTTGAAAAGGACCCAAGGAGGCTTACAATAATGAGGGACAATATACAGCCCAGAACATTTAAGACATATTTAAGTTAAGAACAGGGACTTACAAGAGGCATCTTAAAACATTAAAAGGTAACAGTAGAGCTACAAAGAGCATGCGAAAAGAAAAGAAAAATCCATTATGAGGGGTGGAAAGTAACATGGAAAACCCTGGTGTTCTTATGAAATCAGTCAATGCAATCATGTATGGTGACCCATATAAAGTTAAAGTTATATAGTAGGAATTCCCTCATTCAGGGAAAGCTTGCCTAAAGAGGAAGGTTTTTGCCTGCTTCTGGAAAGACAGCAGAGACGTCTTTCTTCAGTGGGAGGGAGTTTCTGCCTCCAGTGGGAGGGAGTTCCAATGTCTGGAAGCAGCAACAGATAAGCCCTTTCATGTGTTATTTTTAGTCTCACCTGTGAAGGTGGTGGGATGGAGAGAAAAGCCTCTCCTGATTATCTTGGCAAACAAGCTGATTCATACTGCAATATTCAATCTTTGAGGTAGCTTGGACCCAGGCCATTTTGTGCTTTGTAGGTTAAGGTTAACACCTTGAATTGTGCTCAGTAAGTGATTGGCAGCCAGTGGAGCTGCTTTAGTAGGAGTGTAATGTGATCTCTGTAACCCACCCGAGTCAGCAATCTGGCCGCTGCATTCTGGACCCATTGAAGTTTCCTGAGACTTTCCATCAGTAGTGCCACATAGTCATCCAGCTGGGAAGTCACTAGGGAATGTGTCACAATGGCCAGAGCAGATTTCTCAAGAAATGGGCATAACTGGCATACTAGTTTTAATTTTGCAAATGCCCTTCTGGCCACAGCTGTGACCTGGGCATTTAGACTCAAGGATGAGTCCAGGAGCACCCCCAAGCTACATACCTCTTTTTTCAATTAGGGGGTAATCCCATCTATGACAAGTTGCATCCCTATCCCTTGATCTCATTTTTGACTGACCAGAAGCATATCTGTCTTGTCTGGGTTTAGTTTCAGTTTGTTCTTCCTCATCCAGTTCATTACTGAAAATAAGCACTGATCTAAAGTTGAAATAGCTTTCTTGAAATCCAGAGGTGATGAGAGGTAGAGTTAAGTTTCATCAGCATACTGGTGACGCTTAACCCCCAAATTCTGAATAATTTCCCACAGTGGTTTAGTATAAATGATAATTAGCATAGGAAACAGAGCAGAACCCTGAGGTACCCCACAGGTCAGTGGCCGTGGTGTTGAACATGAGTTCCCCCAACACCACTTTCTGTGTTCTCTCCTGTAGGAAGGAATTAAGCCACTATAAGACAGTGCCACAAGGTCCCATTTCAGAGAGACATGTCAGGAGGATGCCGTGGTCAATAGTGTCAAAAGCAGCCAAAAGATCAAATAAAATTACAGATCCCCTATCCACTTCCTAGCATAGGTTATCTACCAAGCCAAGTAATGCTGTCTCAGTCCCATAGCCAGGCCTGAAGCCAGATTGAGCTGGATATTCTTCCTGGAGGAATTGACAGCTGGGATGTGATGGGTTGGAGCTCACAAGGGCTGGGAAGAATGTGTTTGGCCAGAGTAGGAAAGCTTTAAACTGAATTGGAAGGGGGAGGGAGACACAAGCTCAGAGGTAAGATAGGTGAAGGCTTATACACAATAAGAGGAACAGACCAAGCAGTTCTAAGGAAAGCAGATGACAAGTTACACAACATCCAGTGTCTATAAATGAATACCAGGAGTATGGGGAACAAATAAGTGAAAATCTTAGTTCAGGACTTGATAGGGAGAGCTGAAATTTGGTGGGATTACCTTCTAACTCAATTATTCTATGATTCTATGAAAAATCAGCTATAGAAAGCATTTTGAATTGATACGAGTGGAGCAGAGCCCTTGTCTTTAATCAGAACCTAAAGACAAACCCTGCCATTATGTAAAGTAATTAAAGAAAATAGCATCAGCTTCTCTGCTACCATAATAAGTTATAGTAGTATGTATATGGTACTTGTTATACACAAACTGGAACAGCTGTTCCAGTTCTTATATTCTCTTGCAAAGGACTGTGTTTATGTCATTGTCACAGATATATAATTGTTTGTAACGCTTACTTCCAAGATTTGAGATGGACAGACATAACAGATAAAATAACAAAAATCGCTTGTCTAATTTGACATTTAGCAGTGTTTGCTGAAAGCAACATATCTGTGAATGCTACTGCATGCCCCTTTCCCACTTTGGGCAAGTCATCTTCTTTCTAGCCTGTTTGTGTTTCTGGGTTGCAGTAAAAATTGTAGAACTTGGAAATACAAGAGAGACTTGCTGCAGCTTGGGAGTTATCCAGTGAAAATGTATTATAAGTAAGGTTGGTATAAGCTGTGCAGTTAATTGTAGCAAGCTGCAGTGATCTGGAGCACTACCATAAATAATAATAAAAAAATAGACGGATTTGTGGAGTATGGGTCTTTCAGTGGTTGAGAGATGTTACAGTACCACCAAAAATGGAATCACCCTCTTCAAAGGCAGAATGCCAGAACTGATGGATGGATAGCTATCATAGCAAGCTGCATAATGTCCTTCATGAGAACTTCTAAATGAAGCTCTCTAGCTGGCTTTCATTTGAGTCGGAATCAGGTAGAGTTTTTGATGTATCATGTCAAGTAATTTTTGTCTTGTGCTATTAAAATGATTATAATTTATCACCTGATGGGCTAACAAGGGCAGCAAAAACGGATGGGGTGGGGCTGCAGGTAAGAGTTGGTATAGGGAATTATGTTGTCTATCCCTGCCATTTAGGTAGTTGATTTAAGCTTCGGGGTCCTTGTTTCAGAACCAGCCTGAAGAGTTTTCCCCCTGGGCAACTGTGTAAGAGCTCTTGCTTGTTTCCTTCTGTGAACAACTCCACGTGGACATATTTTTAAACCATTTTGAACTTTCTGGTTACTGATGTGCAGACGAGATTGATTCCTATAGGTGCCAACATGGTTTCTGGTCCATGGAAGCTGAGGGATTTGGGGAGCTATAGTCCAAAAGAGGCAATGTTTCCATCCAAGTTCCAAAGTCCTCACCATCACCATAAGGGTATATGTCACTCTTGTTACTGCTTTGTAGAGAATTAACCTCTATCTCTTAGGAGTCAGGCTTTACTGACTGCCCTTTGTGCTACAGGTAGAATCTGATTCTGAAGGCTATTGTTCTCTTAGTCCTCCTTGACACTTCTTTGTCTCCTTCTTAAAGACAGCCGGAGCATGTCATCTGACCAAACGTCTCAGTCCACGGTGCCAACCCTCCACTCTCCAAAGTCACCCGTGTGGCCCATTTTCCCCTTTAACAGGGAGGGAAGCAGGATCTGTGAGAGGGGTTCCCATCTTCTTCGGGACTTACCTAGTCCCCTTCCCACAAAAAGAACCAGGACATACTCCGCGTAAGTACTCTCTAGATTTTCCTTTGAGGAAGAAACTTTTGGTAAGGATCTTGTGTTCATTTTAAAACTTGTTAGCATTCAGGCTTTTGTTGCTATCTTAATTGTGTGTGAGCTTGTTCTCCATTAATGTAATGATGTAACATGCTTTACCTTGGTTGCTAATAGAAATTGGCAGACCATGATGATTTCATTTTCTGATCCCATGGGTTGGTTTCGACTCTGATGGCTAGACTGGGTCCTTTTGCAGTCATATTCCCAGCTTTGGCACCTGCTATGAATCCAGAAAGTCTAACTCTCATGAAATTGCTGTAGTGCTGAAATGATACAGGGTGTCTAACATTGTGTGAGCTGTATAGCTCAGTGGGTTGGAGAACTGACTGTGGAACCATGGTTGGGAGTTTTAATTCCCCACTGTGCCTCCTGAGAGGTCAAGCAAGATCACCTGGAGATAATGTGACTGCCAGCTGTGTGTCCCAAAACACCATCAGCGAGTAAGCCACCTCTGAGTACTTTATACCTGTAAATTGAAATGACTTATGGCTCCTTATCTAGAGACATGACATAGGGTCAGCCTGGGACATGGTGCTGCCTTAGGCAGAGTAGAAATAATTATCCCAGTGACCCATTATATAATAACAACAATAAATAAATAAATAAATAAATAAATAAATAAATAAATAAATAAATAAATAAATAAATAAATAAATAAATAAATAAATAAATGCTGCCTAGGACCCACAAAGGCTTCTCCCATTGCCTGGAGAATCAAAACGCAGCAATAGCAAAATAAACAAGGAACACTTTACTGTCCTTTTGTAGGATCTTCAATCTGCTGTTTGAGATAGCTGCCTAGAAAGTAATATACTCCAGATATTCCTATAGCCTGTGAGAAAAAAAGAAAACTAGTCTGCAGTAACACATTGTCTGTGTAACTGCAGTTAACAAAGTAGGAAGCCAGTGGATTAAAGGGGGAGTTGGCTGCTTATTTTTTAAAAAATATGTTTTTATTTTTTTAATTGTTTTGAAGGGATTTTATTTAGTACCTTTTATTAAGGGGTGTTTGTTTTTAAAACTAGTGTAGTTCAATTTATTTGCAATTGCTTTAATGTTTGTGTTTTTAAGGTCATTTGTAAGCCTTGAACCCCTCTATGGGGAGGGAGGGAGGGCAGAAATTAATTATGGGCAGTTTTTCTTCACCTGTGTGACCCTTACACAGGCATAAATTACTCAACATATTTGGGCTGCAGTGTGCTGGTACTAGCTGGCTGATAGTACAGTGGTTTAAGTATCTGGCTGAAGAACCAGAGGCTGGGACTTCGATACCTCACTGTGGCTGCAGGGAGAAGTGCGGAAGACCAGTGTGGCCTTGGGAAAGCTGCATAGTCCCAGGGCACTCCCAGAAGAAGAGAATGGTAAACCATTTCTGAATGTCCTTTTTTCTAGAAAACTCCCCAAAGAGTTGCCATAAGACAGAACCGACTTGATTGCACATAATTATTATGATTATGCTGATAATAAACCTACTCTTGTATTATGATGGCCCTTACCTGATATGTGAGCCAAGATGACTGAAGAATCCTGTGCCTTTCCCACACTTGTTATGAACACCCAGGAGTCTCAAATAATCCTTTCCATCCCTAGGAATTACTGAAAATCACTTCTGGGATGACTTGAGTGGTTTTCAGTAATTACAGACATCCTTCTCTCATCTCACAGCCTTTGTGTTTTCCCAATGTTGGAAAAAGTTATTTGGGGCTGTAGGGCCTTCAAATGGGAGGGAAAATATTTGATTTTTTAAAAAAGTCCTAGCTAATAACATCATTTTTTTACAGAAGTTATGCAAATAGAATTTCAGCCATTATTTGTCAAATTTCAACAGTAAAATTCTTGGACTACTAAATTTGTCTTGATTTTTGGTCACTGCCTTGATTGTGGAAAATAGAGTGGACAGTGTTGTCGAGAAAAGCACCACAACATTTTCTTGGTTAGAAATACCACTGTGATTTAGTTTCATTCTCATTTTTTGCCTTCTCTCTCTCTTTCTCTCTCTCTCTCTCTCTCTCTCTCTCTCTCTCTCTTTAGGACAGCACGTGCCTCTGCTGGTCCTGTCTACAAGGGCGTATGTAAGCAATTTTCACGCTCCCAAGGCCATGGTTTCATCACCCCTGAAAACGGCACAGAGGACATATTTGTGCATGTGTCTGAGTAAGTTTCATGAGGGGCAGGGTGAAGAGTCTTAGGTCATCGTGTAGATATACAGTGCTACCTCAACTTACGAATGTAATCCGTTCTGAATGCATGCTCTTAAGTCAGGGTACCCATCTAAAAAATTGAAAACATAAGTTAAAAAAATCAAAAAATGAAAAAATATATTTGTAAGTTGAGCAGACCATATCTAAAATTTGTAAGGCATTAGTTAAAATGCCAACAGTTTTCCGCTCTTAAGTTGAGCTGCTCTTAAGTCGGGGTACCACTGTAACTTGTTTAGGTGTTCAGTGCTACCGTTTCTGTCTCTTCGCCCTTGTAACACAGTGTTCATCCACCAAGGTGCTGTTATTTTACACTGTAATTTGATGCTGAGTTTTATTTTTATGCATGAACTCACCTACTGTGTAATAAGATACAGCCTTGATGCTGCTGCATCATTGAAGTGTATCCCCATCCATTTACAGTACTTCCACATTATTTTATAGAAACCCCTTTCTATTTCTCTGCACTGCCAAGTTTTAATTAAATTTCTTCAGGGAAACCCAGGTCACCTGGAACTTTTAGCTGTGCTAGTGTCTCTACATGTCCGTCTATAAGAGAGTAATCTTACCAGGCAACTTTGACTGCTGCAGCCTGAGTTATCTTGTCAGGTTGTGTGGAGTAAGGTTGAAGTAAGAAGGGAGTGTTGAGATAATTGGCATATTTTGGTGGCCCTCTGTCTGCAAGAAAAATGAGAATGACTGGACCCCAGAGGGTTTTGGGGGAGTGGGAAAGATGTAACATAATGTGATTGTCAATGGCCTGCTTGGTTACTTTGTTGACGGGAACCAAGATAACTGAATTCATAAACTATGCACCAATAAAAGTGCACAAAATAGGATTCCCATTGTGTATTTGCATTATATTACCCATCTGTAATAATTACATAGTCCATCCATGTGTTTTTGCTGGCTGAATATTCATCCGTTTCTCTTTGCTTACCTCAATGCAAGGCATTCAGCTTTTGTTCATTACTGCGATAAAGTGATTCTTCACCTTGACTGAGTTCAGAAATCTTCTCTCCCCCTACCCTGCTTTTTCCTTCTCAGCATTGAAGGAGAATATGTCCCAGTAGAAGGAGATGAGGTCACCTACAAAATCTGTCCCATCCCACCAAAGAACCAGAAGTTCCAAGCTGTGGAAGTGGTGCTCACTCACTTAGCTCCGCACACAAAACATGAAACGTGGTCAGGCCAAATGATTGGCTCGTAAGCTGCTTTGGGGGCGGGGGGGGGCTGTGGGCCGATTCCATTTGGAAATGGGTTGGGATGGTGCGGTGGGTGGTGGAGCTGTTGGGAGCAACAAAAGAGGCCTGGCTGGCGATTCTTGTTTGCAGTGTGACATGTTTAGGTTTATGTCTTTTCTAAGATTTACCTTATTTGTTTGTAAATGTGCTTTTTCCCCCAAGATAGCAAGCAGGAAATGAAGTGGGGCTGTGTGGATTCCCTCTTTTCATATTGTGAGTTCTTAAGCATTCCTCACTGGATAAAAACAGAGCTCCTGGATGGTTGGGTGAGTGGGCATCCAGAAAGACTGATATTGCAGCTACCCTGACCACATTAAGAACTTATTTTGACTCTTATCTTGGCTTTTAAAACAACTTATCTCCCAGTATCTTCTCAAATATGGCTGGGATCGAAGCATGTTCCTCCCTCAGCTCCTACTTGTATTTAAGGTACCTTTGCAGCCAGAAGGGGTTCTAAGTGACACAATAAAGAATTGCCCAATTCAGAGGACAGATCCACATAGCCTCCAGATATTGAGGCTCTAGTGTCTTCCAGAGTCTTTTCATTTCAAAATGTGCCATCTCCAGGTATACTTGAAGTTGTTCCTGTTTTTCCCCATTCCTCCTGCTTTGTGCAAGTGGAAGAGCTACACTGGCTACAGATCCTTGTCTGGATCTCTGCTCCTCCTCGCCCAAAGGAATTGAGAATCCCAGCTTGGATTCTAGAGCCAAATGAGATTTGGTGAGGATTTGCTCTTCTTATGAAGATGCTCCTTTGTTCACTTATCATTGCAAGGAGCAGATGCAATGGAACAAGGTTGTGCAGAGAACTTAAAAGAAGGCATCATTCAAGGTGTGGAGTTGCTACGAATGGCCCTCCTCCCCCTGCCCTGCCCTGGTGACATATTAGAATTTGTCAGGTTCTTCTGTTAAGACAGAAAAGCATTTAGAACTTGGCTTTTGTTCTTAAAACAGGGGACTAGAATTGCAGTTCTCTGGTCCTGTGCCTCCTAAATCTAGAAGTGAAAACATTTTGGACTATTTTGATCAGAAACTCCTGGATAGCACCACCAGTGTGCAAGCTTGCTGTTGTAGTCCAAATTTCCATGCTTTACACTAGACACGATCACTAAACTGATATCCCTGTTAGAAACACTTTTTAGGCCTATCTGATTCAGTAGCATTTCTGTCCTCCAATGAACAACCCAAGTTGGTTTGCGTTAGGAATGCTCAGAAGTCAATTAATTGAAGTTACTTGGCAATTTAGGTCCCTAGTCCTTCAGGAAAATGTGTAGTCATTCTTGTAAAACTGATGGCCTGGACAGGTTTATATTTAAAACAAGTCATTTTGAATGCCATGCACAGATTATGAATTCAGTTGTTATAGGGCTGGGAATTTCTACCTTTTTACATGAATCGTGGGCTGCTGTGGTTGCTTATAAGGATAAAGAAGGGCCACAAAAATATAATTCAAATCAGAAGGAATTCTGCTTTTGGCTAATTGATAAAGTTCAAATGGCTCAATTATGTACAGCTATTTAAGGAGAAACCTTTTTGAGGCTCCTCACCTTTCAAGAGGACTTGAATATAATTTTCTGCAGTACACAATAGTACTGTATATTTTATTTTATTTTTATTTTTTGAGGGCCTCACTTGTGCCAGGCTCTGGCTTTCAACTTTGTTAAGATAATATATAAATGATTTCCACAAAGTCCTGTTCTTTCTGCCTTAGATTAGTGAAGTAATTTTTTATTGATTAATGTTGATAGATGTGTGCTTTCCATTAGTTGCAAAGAGGAGCTGAAGTGTGTTTCCTCATTAACCATGGATGGTAGTGTCAGATCTTCTCTTAATCCCAGATTCAGATATGTTGGCCAAAATCCTGTTGGTGTTGGTGTATGCAATTGAAGAGGTATTGCCGCATACAGTATCTCTGTTACACAGTTGAGTATGTGACCGAACATGCAAGCAAGATGCACCCTGGCATTTAAGCAGGTTCTTGCAAATAGCTGTGACAAATTACAAAATCCTTACACAACACTGGTAGGATTCTGGTTATTACCACATTGGCATTGCATTTCCACATGTAGGAAAACATAAGCATTTCCTGGGAAGGTTTTTATTTCCTTTGAAAATAATGTGTTCCCCTAAACAAGGAAGACAGAGAAAGGAATACATTTTTGTTAGAATAATTCATTATTGTAACTTCAAGTGGCGTTGAACCCTGGGAATACATTGGTTTTATACACTTGGGTTCTACCCCTTGTTTCTTAGCAGGAATGAGCTGATTGAAGAACAGTTGTTTGGTTCGCTGTACCTCCAGAGATGTAGCCTTCAGTGTTGTTTGCATGTGCTGTGCTTCTGAATGTTGCAGATGATGTGTTTGCCCGGGATGGGTGTTTGGGCTGCTTCTCCGCTCTTCCATTACTCTAATTCAAGCCTATTGATGATTACGTCCTATGTGTTTATCTCTCTAACCAAGGAGAGTAATATGCAGAAGAGATGGAGAAATGATATATTGGTGTCAGGAGTCAGGATTTGTGAGACTGTAACAAATAATGGGATCTAATGGCATTTTTGTCAAGTGCTTCCTGCAGTTATGTTTTGTTCCTTCCTATTCTTCCCAAACATTTTCCTATTTCCCACGGGATATACAGGGTCATATGTAAAAGCACAAACCTGATTTCTAATCTTCTAGATGTTCTAAGGTTGTTTCCCAAGATAAGGTGAGCATGCTTGGAGTTTGCATGGTGACTTCAAGCAAGACTCAGACGGGGCTCTTCCGTGGAAGTTGGGAGAGGCTGGCATAGCCCAGTTATCTCTTGGATGAATTCTAGGAAGCTTGTGGGGGGGGGGGGGGTCTGAATGTAGAATGTGCTGGCTCTGGGAGAATGAAACAGCTTTTAGAAGGAATGGTTTTTGTACTTAAAAAGCATCTCTACGAGCTTTCACAAGATGGTATGTGCATGTGCATATAAAATGCACATGTGGCCTCCACAGTTCATATCTTTAGGGCTTCAAACTCCTCTGAATATTTACACAAAGACTGGGCAACTTCAACAGGGCTGGCAGCCATTTTCCCCAGGGGGCTGGGTTCACACTTGGCAGTATGTACTATCAACCTCTTTGGGTTTTTTAAATCCCCACATTTTGGCTCAAAAGTGTGGCCTTTGTTTAAAATGAGAAAAGTGTGCTTCTGGGAGCATCTGCAAACTTAAAGCAATCAGAAATGCAGCTGTCTAAACACAGGCACACCACAAATTTCCTTGGGGATGCCAGCATCAGCTGCAAAAGCAGACAGTCATGTTGCTTGTGTATTCCCACCCATTTTGAATACACATTGTGAGTTGTAGAGGTATAATGGAGAAGACAGTTTTGTATAATATCTGACAGCTGCCTGGCATTTTGTCATAGTATCATCACATTAAGTTGTGCCAGGAGCATTTCACATGTTTCCACTTTAGCACTCAAGTGCCACATACAGGGTCATGGGGAAATTCAATGCAGAGGTGCCCTCAGAGGGCAACATTGGTTCTATTTGTGCTTAATCCTCCTGCTGATAGTTGGAAAAGGCTACTTTTAAAAAACAAAAACTCCTAGAATCCATGGTCACCACAGCCAGTGGTGATGTTGTCTAGAGGATTATGGGAGCTGTAGTAAAAAGGCAACTCTGCTCCTACTGGAGTGCTGAGGATCCTTCACAACCTTCTGTGGTGTAACTGAGTCCGAAAAGACATGTAAATTTACTACATGTACAGTATATCTTACTGCTATGAACATAAATACTGGAGACACGTCAGGAGCACTTACAAGAAGGGCTGCCAAGTACCTTCTAGGAAAGATCTTGTTTTTCCTCTTGTTGTTCCTCCTATGATCCAGGCTGGTTGATGATGGAGAGAATCTGTGCCCTTTTGGATTATAATGCTGACATTCGCTATTACGGTATCTTCCTTGGGACCAAACTGCACTTCAGGGGCCTAGAGGAACCTCTTGAGGGGGAAAAAGAGAGGCAGCCATGTTTTAAAAGGTGAAATAATGTTTCACTGTGAATAAAAACAGGAGGTTTTCAATGCTGCCCTGTAGCCCCAAAGGAGGAATAAATAGTGTACTGGAAGGAAGCCATTGTCCCCTCTCCTCCTGGTGGATCTAGTCCCCTCTGTGTGACCTGCTTCCTGTGACATCCAGAGGGGCTTCCTGCTCACATCAAACACCAGCAGCTCCAAACCTCTCTCCCTCTCCTCAAAGGTGCAATACCAGAGGAAGTGCCGCAAAGCTGTGTCTTCTGTCTGGGAAAGCTGTCATCCTTTTTGAAATAACCTTGCTACCTATAGTGTTTTTTTTTTTTTTTTTACCACTTTTTGTGTGTTCCTTGCTTGTCTGACCCCAGTTGACCTTTGTAACATTGGCAATAAACCACTAAAGCGATTTTCCCAGGAGTCCTTTCTGTTTTGCCTCCCTTGCTTTCTTTTTTTCTTGGTAGTGTTAGGTTTATTTTTGGAATAGGGGATTCTGCAAAAAAAAAAAAAAAAAGTCAAACACCGGAGGAAATTGGACAGCTTGGCAAGAGGAAATCTTGATGCTCTTGGTTTAGCCATGAGGAATGGGGAAACTGGCTTAGGGCCTTTTTACACGACCCCTAAGATCCGCTGGCCACTTAAATTTGGACCAGAGATCTTAGGGGTTCATCGCTCTTCCTGCGTTCCCACCCCCTCCGCACTTCCTGGCTGCTGTCTGTGTGTGGAGGGAGAAAAAGAGAAAGAAAAGCATGCCGCTCACCTCGTTCTGCCTCTCGTCTCTGTAAAAGTACCTCTTAAAGGGGCGGGAGCCAAAAAACAACAAACAGAAGCAAGGAGAGCCCCGCACTCACTATCGTTACACTGGATCAAATAATTTTCACCTCCAAAGAGCAGGTACCTGAAAGGTGCGCTGGGACGCGCTAAAGTGGGCGTGGTCGCACTTAATTTCCTGTTAACTCCGGAGCTGGTGGGTAAACATTTTTAAGCTCCGGAGCTGGGAGCCATTTGCCCCGGAGTTTAGGGGTCATGTATAAACACCCTTAGTGGACAGGCCATATGTTCTACAGTATTCAAATGCCTTCTTCTATTAAAAAAGGTACAAGTGGTTAATTTGCATCATAATTAGACTGTTGGTTCATTAAGTGTAATATGGTCTGTTACCCAGATTAGTAAGTAATTTTTCCAGGTCACTCAGGAAGTTTTGTGTCCGTCCCCCCCACAACTCTTTGCAGGCTTATATGTACAGATGCTAAGAACTGAACCAGGAACATCCATAATGGTTAAACTAGCCATCCCCCAACATGGTTTCCTCCAGATATGTTGGAGGTGACTATTGTCACCGTCCTAAGCCACCAAGGTTTATGGCTAATTGCCTAGGATATTGAGAAATATGGTCTCTAAATGCAGCTGGAGGGTACTTGGTTGCACTTCATTTGCAGTTTGTTGGCAAAAAAAGTATTGTGTCTGCCTATTCTTGCAGAATGGTAGGTCGAAAAAGCTTAACATGCATGCCAACCAGCATGGGTCTTGATACCTTCCTGTTTGAATTCTGGAGGTTTCTAATGCAATCCTAATGCAAGGATAAATCAAGAGCACTGGATTTGGAATGGGCAAAGCCCCCTTATGTCAGGTGATCTTGCAGATCTACTGAAAGAAGGATCTGCTGGCTAAACTGCTGTGTTGACCAAGAGCAGCCAGAAGAAGAGCCAAAGAAAAGAGCAGAGATGGAACAGAGCAGGAAGAGCTGAGTTAAGCCAGCTCCAAACCTCTTCTAGACAAGAGTTGAATCAAAGTACATTAAAGATAATCTTGTTATTTCCACCAGCCCTGAAAGGAGTTTGAATTTAATGCAACTTCAGCTGCCCCTCTGCCCTTGGTTATTGAGGACGGTATCACTATGCAACACACAAGAATGACACAATTATCTTATTGCACTTATAAATTAATTTTCAACTATCCATTTCCTGTTGTGTCCTCTCTTTTCATGCATTCCACGTGCAAGTTCAGCAATGAGCTACAAAGCAAAGAAGTCTCACTGGGATAAGATCTCAGTTGTTTATTTGTGATCAATTGGGCGGCTTTACTTCTTTAATATAACACATTACATACAATCTGTAATAATATAACAGCTGCCTCTGAACAAAACCTAAGAACCTGTGGTTACCAATATACTTCTGATCTGTGAAATCAAAATAAGGATACATTCCTATTTTACTAAACAAAGCTACAAGTGAGAAACGGTTCTTTTTTAATTTTTGGTCCATCTCAGATATCCAGTGGTTTCCACTCTTAGGGTGTTTCCAGATATAGGGCAAAGATTACTAAAAGTGTTTCCCGATGAAAGTGCATCTCAGTTTCATCAATGAAAAATACTCTGTGCAGATGTTCTATTCTCATAGGGAAGAGAAAAGAGAAAAGTTGGACAAAGTGGAAGAAGTTGGAGACTTGAGAAGGTGCAAGACTTTTAAGATATTCTCACATAATAAAAAAACATGCAGGCTACAGAAAGACAGAAAGCATCTGGATGCTACTGTGCTGCTTAAGGGTGAATTCTTAACAAGAATCCCATGGCATCATTGAGGTTACTGCATTTTGTTTGGTGGACGCTTTGGTGGACTACAGCCCAACTCATCACCTGTATGCTGTTAAATCTTCCATTCCACTCTTTCTTCCTCCTACAAAATACTCACATGGTCAAACTTTGGAAAACCATGACGTCTTTGCCTCAGATGATAATCAAGTAACTGGCCAGAGTCAAGCTAAGAGTGCAAATTTGTGCAAAGTGAAGGCAATAAGCACCTTATTTTCTATAGTGGAAGATTCATTTGTGACTCATTTTTGCAAGACCTATGTGTGCAGGAAGATGGGATAGAGGGCAAAGAAGATACAAAGCAGATGGATACATACAAAGGCAACTGAAGAGCCTTACTGTCCATTTATATAATGTTGAGCTGTCTCACGGCATTTTTCCCCACATTTTCAACTCTCTACCCTTCAGTCTTCAGGATCAGGAACTATTTTAAATGGCTAGAATCCTACTGTGTGATATACCACACATGTAAGTTAAATTGTGCAAGCAGCTTTTGTAATTTTCTGGCCATTTGCCATACACCTGGGTTCTCCAAGCTTGTGACACACATACACCAATTACACAATATTGGGTTTTAGGATTCTAGCCTGTTGAAGTAATGCATCATAAAGCAATCCAATGTGTGTACAGAAAAACATTTGGAATATGTACAATAATCCAACAGAGAATCTAATGAGAGTCAATTACACAGAAGAAACATCTAATTAACCATCATTCATGTTACCTCTGCTCTTTAAGGGCACCTTGCTGCTGTAGAAACAAATCTGTTTATTTTGTTTATGCTTTATAAAGAAAACATGCATAATGTTGCTTTTTTAAAATAACATGCATTCAAGATTTTAAAAATCTTGCCTCAGTTATTGGTGTCCATTTTCCTTTGAAGCCTTATCTCTGCCTTTGCCAAGATGGGGGGCATTGTGCCACCTCAGTTTAGATGACCAATGGGGGCACACATGCGTTGTAGTGCTACCTCGGTGGGCAGTTTCCTAGTTCCATCTGCAGGGATAAGCCAGGGGTGGGAAAACTTTGGCAATCCAGATGTTTTAGTTTACAATTCCCACAATATTTTCTCATTGGCATCAGGATTATGAGAGATGTAGTCCTAAACATCTGAAGTGCCAAAGTTACATCACCCCTGGACCAAGCAGTTGGGAACTGAATTTCTAGCATAAAGTTCCACACCTATTATTGAACTCAATGATGGATAGATATGCAGAATTAGGCTATTCATGTATCAGAACTTAAGAGTCTTATGTAGAGAAGACTAAGGAAAAAAACACCTTTGCTAATGATCAACACAGCAGTCCTAGCTGCCAGCTTTGCTGACTTCTGAGAGTCAGGATGGGTAGGACACGTACCTGACTGCTCACCTGAGATCCACAGGTGTAGATCTCATGGTTCATGGCAGTCAGGAACCAAAGCCAGTCCGTCCTGCTAGCTAGGAATCTGCCACAGGTAATGTATTCCTTGTTGCAATCAATCAGAGGAAACAGAAGTAGGACAAGGAGGAGAACTGCTAAAGAATCTCCAGAAATACTACACAATCTATCTATCCCAGTATTGTAGGTATTTGGAAGTAATGGATTGTCTAAAATATCTGACTGCATTCTCCCTTTGGATTAGGCTGAGAGAAAGTGATGAGTCCAAACTCAGTGGATTAAGTAGGTCTCCCACTCCCAACATTTCACTCACTGAAGGACATCAGAATTAAATGAAAATAATAGAATTAATGCCTAGATGCCCTAAGCACATCCAATCTCGCCTGATTTCGGAAGCTAAGCAGGATCGGCCCTGGTTAGTACTTGGATGGGAGACCACCAGGGAATACCAGGTGTTGTAGGCGCCTGGAGTAGGAACTGGCAAACCACTCCAGTATTCTTGCCAAGAAAACTCCATGGACATGGAGTTACGAAGAGTCAGTCAAGACTGTAATGACACAACACAATAAAATTAAATAGAATGACAGAACAATGGCTTTAGTAGGAGCTTATAAACCCAATGAGTTCAACCCCCTTCCTAATACAGGAGTACAAGTCAAAGTATATATGAAAGGTGGTTGTCTAATTTTCTCTTGATTGATATTTAGACAATCCATTATTTCCAAAGACCTACAAGTATGTACCATGCCTCCAGCACTGGAGTACCCACCACTTCCCTAAGTAACTGATTCCGTTGTTGTACTTGCCAAACAATTAGGAAGATTTTCCAAATATAGAATGAAAATCTGGCTTCCTGTAACTACAGCCTGTTATCATGTGTCTTGTAATCTGAGATGATCGAGAACGTATTTTGTTCCTTGTTTGTCATCCTGTCACGTATTTGAAAAATACCATCATACCTCCACTCAGTGTTCTTTTCTCAAGGTTAAAGAAGCTCATTTCTTCCAATATTCCTCAGAGGGCTTGATTGCCAGTCCACTAATTATCTTTGATGCCTTCCTCTGAACTTGTTCTCATTTGTTGCCATTCTTCTTAAAGTGTAGTGTCCAGAACTGGACACTGTACTCCTAACCAATGCTGAATACAAGGGAAACAGTAAGTACTTCATGTGATCAGTTAATGTAGCCTAAGACTGCATTTTTTCCTCTTTTTTTATAGCCACATTGCACTTTTGGCTCATGTTCAGCTTATGATTTGCAACAATTCCAAGATCAGTGTATTCTCTGCAATGTGATTCCAAGACCCTTCACATTACTGAGCTAAGCATCTCCCATCTTGTAACTCTGCATTTAGTGTGTGTCTCCCCGCCCCCCCCAGATATAGAAATTTGCATTTACCCCTGTTAAATTTCATTCCACTGTTTTCAGCCCACTGCTTTAGCCAGCAAGATGTTTTTGAATTTTGTCTTCCAGGAAACAAGCTATACCTATTCTTAAAGTGATCTTAATAGGATAATAATTGAATAATTTGAATAATGATAAAACATTTTGTGTTATTTTAATCTATTTGACAGATAATTTTGGAGGGCTTTTTTGTCATGTGAGATCATTTTTAGTTGTTTTAATGGGTTTTTTAAAAACTTTAGAGCTATATGTTATTAATGATTATAATAAATCAATCACTTGGGATCATTTTTAGTTTTTAATTGTTTTTTACACTTAAGAGTTATGTGTTATTAATAATTATAATAATCATTATTATAATTGAGACCAGCGGTAACATTGTCAAATTAGCTTTAACGTTAATATTTTCAAGCTCTGATCCTTCTTGTGTTGCTCTAAATTTAGCACTAACAAGCACACTTTTGAGGTATTAAATGGACAGGTTTTCTTTTTCCTTCTTTCTTTTTTAAATCTTGCATCCCTACTTCTTTCTCTTAGAAGAGTACTGTTCTAATTCTTCTCAGAGATATCTCATTGATATATCTAAATGTTGTTTTTTTTAAATTCACATTCACAACTCTTGTTCAGACCAAGGCATACAGCCCAGTTGTACCTCGCACATGCTAGCCCAAGAGCCACAGACAGAAATCACAGGCATATCTAACATTATTTCTGAGACTGGGTGCCAGGATCCATCCTAGGCCACTTTCAGTGCATTCAGATGCCTATTCCTTCTGTATTTTCTGATGAGGCCAGCCATCTCTCAATAGGATTTTAAAGTGCCAGACTGGGTCCATTATTTTTAACAGTATATTCTGCTTTCTTTCATACATTAAGTTTAAAAAGTAGCTAGCCTTAACTTAAAAATATATATATTTATACACAATTTTGACAGTTAAAGCATATGCAAATAATAGACCTGAGCTTTGGCACCTCAGGTCCTCCTCCCTTTACATCCGTATTTATAGTGCCTAGGAGAAAAATCTCAGAAATTCATTAATATTGGCAAATGTACGGGGGAGATCATGATGATTAGCTTCCACACAACGGCCTTTGCAAGAACAAGGACACATTTTCTTTCAGCAAATGTACAACGTCATCTCACTTTGGGGGCAGGAAGGATCCGGACATGGGGATTCAGTTCTGCAGCTCCCCAGGAGCATGAGGTCATACGCCAGGGCTGAATGGTTGTTATCTCCCATTTTTTGACATTTTAGCTCCATTTCCAAAGTGCATTTTGACCTTATACTTCACCCAGGGTCCAGAAAGTTCTCTCAAAACTGAATCCATGGTCCAGCAGCCAAGGGTTCCAGTATCAAGATTCATTCACTGCCTCTGGAAAGAAGATCTCTCGACACCTCTGGACTGTGTCCTGAGGTGATTGGATGCTGTGTCCTACTGTGCGGGGGTCATCGTAGATTTCATAATCATTTCCACCCTAATGATAAGAAGAGTCATACTATTTACTGTAGGGTATGGACAACGACACAACACACACACACACACACACACACACACACACACACACACACACACACACACACACATTATATGGCTCCCTCGGGGGTGAGGCTAGTGCAGCTCCTTGACAAACAAATCAGTCTAATTAAATGCCTCTGTGAGATTAAGGTTGCCCCATTTTCTACTTCCTTGGCTCCCAGGTTGATGCCAAGGGTTACCCTACATGTGCAAGAAGGTTCTTGTGTATAGGCCATTATCTTTCTAGATGCTATAAGGAAATTGTGTCCCAATCCAAGAAACACAGAACTGTGGGCCCCCAACACTGGGTCTTTCTCCTGGTTACCACAAGAGAGCAGTGTTAGGTTCTACTTGCTTCCAGGAGGCAGCGTTTTTGGAGAGAAAATGAAAGTCACCTTACTGGAACCTTTCTTCAGCTTTTCTCTGTCAGCACTGGAAGATGAGTTAGAATAGCCCTCTCTACTGCCACACACCTAGATGCCCTGAGCACATCCGATCTTGCCTGATTTCGGAAGCTAAGCAAGGTCAGCCCTGGTTAGTACTTGGATGGGAGACCACCAGGGAATACCAGGTACTGTAGGTGCCTGGCGACACACACACACACACACACACACACACACTGCCATACAGTTCCTGCACCGCTTCTTTTCTGAACAGGAAGAAAAGCGCTCTGTTGCACTGTGAGAGTTGCAAGACTTCCCAGTGACCTATGAAGGTGGATGGGAGGCTGTGCTCTGACATCCAAGAGAGTGCAGAGAGGCAGCCTCCTTCGTAACTCATCAACTCTTGCACTTTTGTGAGCCACAGGGAGTCCCTGAGACCCCCACAATACAGCACGACACTTTGCTTACTGTTGTTGTTTCCACTTAAATAGCACCCCATAAGAGCTAGAGTGCTCTCCAAGTGGTTTACAAATGCAAACACCAACTTGCCCCCTAGTGAGCTGGTTACTCACTTTACTGACTTCAGAAGGCTGAGACACTAACCTGTATCCACTGGGATCGAACACATGTTATGAGCAGAGGCTTGACTGCAGTACTTCAGCTTAACCACTGCTGCCTGGAGTCAAGGCAGTGGCATAGGAACAGCACAGAAGAGAGGACTCGTCTAACTCCTTCTTGGTTTGGGGCTTTTACTCCCATAACCCTGCCTGAGAGGAGGACTGTGGCTTAATTATGGGAATTGAAGTCTTAGGATTCCCAAAACCTTATTCCTATTCTCTCCTCTTTCAGTGTTCACATGAGCAGAGAGCTGAGGGCTAGCATCTCTAATGTGACATTTGCAGGACAACTGCATCTCAAAAGAGATTAGCTGAGGCCCCAGAGATGTCAATCTCATCAATTTATAACATATCAAGGATGTTCAAATGCCACATCTAAAACATCCCTTGAGTGATTGTGAAAAGAGGGACCTGCGTTTAGCTGCCAGGACAAGCCTGTTGTCAGCTTAGAAATGAACAAGGGCAACACTGCCCTTCTCAGCCTCACACAGAGCTTGGTTTTCTGGCAGGGCATTCAGCAAGATATACTTACAGGGCTCGTTTCATTCCCAAAGAAATGTATGGTATCAAATCTTTCATCCTCTAGGATATCGAGGCAGTAACGTTTATCCCAACCCTCTGGGAAGACATCAAAGCTAATCATGCCACCTAGGGTTGTGGGGAGCGGGGAGAGAAAAAAACGGATAAAGGGCTGAAGGGAGATTTGTAGGCCTAAAATGGAGTAGAATAAATTGTTACACAACAGACGATAATGCAGCAGGCACTACTGCTGGCTTGGCGCTATGACACATTAATTCAGTCGCTGCTGTTTCTATGGTGACAGGACCAAATGGCGTCAGACAGGCCCCATCAGCCAGAGGCACAAACAAGAAACAGTTGGCCAGGGTACACACGATGAGCAGGGACCAACATCTTCCGAGAAAAATATGTGAGGGGAGGGTGCCTCTAAAAGCCATGTTGCCAAGGCGGCGGTGGCGGTGAGGGGAGTGCTTTTTCCGCCCGTTCTGGCCTCCTAAGTACAGCTCAGCAGGGAAATGAATCCCTTTTAACTGTGAGGAGAATATAAAATAGCATAGCAAGAATCGTTTCAAACATATGGATCTCAGTCCTACAATTGATGACTGGCCAGAGCCATGTTTTGTCTGGTGCCCTCAACTGTCATGCCTCTATCACTCTGGCATCCAAACCCCTGTATTCAAAATAAATTAATCTAACATGCTGGCAAGGGCAACACAGGGTTATTTCTCAGCAGCACTGTAAGAAACAAGGGGTCTCTTTCTTCTTGGGTGTGACAACAGCTCACGGCAATGGACCCAGTTACCAGAAGACTACGGTTCCAAAATTCCCTAGCCATAATGGCTGCTGGCTGTGTTGCCTGGGGACTCTTGGAACAGTGGCCTCTGCAAAAGCCCTATCATTGTTATTATGGCCTGATGTATGAACGTCAGGAGCCAGGGAAATTCCAGCTGCCTGGGAGAGCCTCCATCAGCACAGCTATCCCGCCCTTAGGAGGTCTCATCAACACATGGAGGTCAGAGCACTCAAGGTGAAGGAGCAATTGCACTACCCGTAGGCCTAGAGTGCTCGCTAGTACAGGGATTGCCATTTCACAGACAATGCTAGAGCAGCTCTCACTGGAGTGCATAGCTGCTCAAATACAGTAGTGAACGGTTTGGCAAAGAACTCTTGACTATTGATTATGTCTTGATATTAGCTATTCTTCAACAAAGACAGAAGATCTCTTAATTAAAATAGCAGTCTTTGCTATATCGATTTGCAATTATAGGTATTTGAGCGTTATGTGTTGTTAAGTTGCATCTGACCTAACTTCAAAGTACTGTAACCCAAGTTATGTGAGGAGTGGCTTTGGCAATGCCACCCTATCAATGAGTTTTGATGGCTCAGGGGGATATGAAACCAGGCATCACGAGTCACTCTTATTGTTGTTTCAACTTATATACTGTCCCATAATGCTTGGAACACACTCTGGACAGTTTACAACATAATTATGGAAAAACCAACTTGCCCCCCAGTGAGCTGGGTACTCCTTTTACTGACCTCAGAAGGATGGAAGGCTGAGTCAACCCTGAGCCAGCTACCTGAGTCTGTTGGGACTGGACTCAGGTTGTGAGCATAGGTTTGACTGCAGTACTGCAGTTTAACCACGGTGTCAGGAGCCCTTGTCCATCACTGTGTCTGCTACATCACATTGAATTAAACTGGAACTAAACTACACTGAATTTAACAGAGATAAGTCTGAATACAAAGCAGATTTATTTCAGAACAGATTTGTCACTGGAAGCTATCTTTTTAAAATTCAGCAAGCTAAACATTTATGTAACTTTTTTTAAAAAAGTGCTTGTTACTATGCTCTTCTAAGACCTCCTCCCTGAAAGAAAATGTGGCAAACAACCCAAATGGGTGAATTGATAGTTTTATTCTCACCTCTGGAAAATCGCAGACCCTTGCCAGCAAACTCCCTTTGCAGGGCAGTGACAAACTTTTCTCGAATCCTCTCCTTCTGCAGAGGAGAAAAAAGAAAAGAGAAAGGAAGAAGGAAAGGTAAGATTCCCCAATGTAATCATTTCTATTTTTGTTAGACTGACTTTTTCCAAAGAACATCAACATTCTCAAGAACATCAGTATTCTCAAGGCACTTTCAGATTAATATTTGACTCTATAGCACCATGGCAAATTATCCCAGATATAATACTTCTTCTCTCTCTCTAGAACTAGATACATAAATGACTTTAGAGTGTGAATAAATAGTATTCCACAGTATTTATTTCATAATATAAGAAATTATTTCTGTGGATATAAGCTGTCCATTTTGGTTCATTGTTTGGTTCAAGGTTCATTGTTTACCTTGTCCAATTCAGAAAATTCTATTCGTTCCTCCTGGGAGCAGCTTCGGCCAATAGGAGAGATGTTCAACATTCCATTGCGGAATTCTATGAAGGTCCCCCTTCATTTTTTTTTCAAGAGGAAGAGGCAAGATAAAAAAAAATGTGTGAGTGGAAAATAGGACAATTGTGTTATACTGACTCATTAATTCTTTAAGATTAAGTGAGCTGAACTCCTCCAACCATAGTATAACCCATGGTATAACTAACCACACAATATTTAATAACGAAAAAAAAGAACTGCATATTACTCAGTGCAGTCAGATACACAGCTTTTCCTAAATCCCCCAAAGTTCTCAGTTATGCCATCTTAGCTTTTCAAGATCCAAAGCATTCCCTACTTTTATCCTTGGCACTGGTAGAGCCCCGATACTGTCAGATTATGATCCAAATGAATAATGCCCTCTCCATAGCTTGAAAATAACTATTTATCAGAAATATAGTTACATGTAACTAATTGTTTGTGGGTAATGAGTAGTAGATACAAGATTACTTTTAAAGTGAAATAAGTAGTATCTATTGTTTCACCTAAGTTGAGTTTCTTAGGTGTAACATATAATATCTAGTTACTTTTATATGTCATTCATTCCAGGTACTTTCAGGCTTTCTCAGATGATCAGATTTTATAACAATTTCTCATTAGTCCTGGGTGGCAAGGAAAGTATTTCCCCTCCCCTCTAAATATTTCCAAAGTGCAGTATCATAATCACACACTAGAGGGAACTAGATATTATGTCCCTGTACAGTACTCATCTAGTTAGCTGCTAAGGATAATGATGATGTTTTAAAACTATCAGGAGCAGTCAATGAAAATTATAAAAACATTGACAGGTATTATATAATAGATACATTCACTGCAGGACCTGGGAGGTGGAAGGATCATTACCGTTTCTTGGGTAGCTTTAGAAGTGCCATGTAGTTAAGACAGAAGTTGATCAGTTCCTGCAAGAGTTCCTCCCCAAGGTGATTCTGAATAGCCTGTTAAAAGGAGTCAAATGTCACGTCAAAAGGAGCATAATTTGCCACCCCCTTTCATCTATATATATCACAAATGACAACACAGGGGATATGACTTTATTATATTGTTACAATGAACTGGGATTTAAAAAATATATAGTAGCAACAGAAGCCAAATACGTTAAATGAATAAAAATGGAGGAGGAAGCCTGAAAATGACAATCAAAGCATTGAATTGTATGATGCAACATGCCCACTGTATTTTTAAAATGTGTTTTTTCAGAGATAATAATGAAATGACACCCAGAGATGATAAAAGTACCAGGTGTTTACAGTAATACCATATTGACCTAAAGTGTATTTTGAGGCAAGAATTTTATTTTAATGTTCAATATATCTGGAAGTTGAGTCATGGCTACTGGACTTCTTTTTTGAGAGATAGAAACGTTTCGCTGTTCATCCAAACAGCTTCATCGGTCGGACAGATGAAGCTGTTTGGATGAACAGCGAAACGTTTCTATCTCTCAAAAAAGAAGTCCAGTACCCATGACTCAACTTCCAGATAAACTCACCTGGATGACTGAGAATCTTCACAGAATGTTCAATATACTTTGAATTATACCAGCCATCAGTTCTCTGTAAGTTCCTTAAAATGATGACACAAAAAGTAGTGGGTATATTTCCATGACAAAATCATTCTTCCAGGTTCACTTTAACCGTTCACAGCTTAGAAAGGATACTGTTTTGGAACTGCTGGCTTGGAGATTCCGAGAGGTACAGCCTCCCCAAAACAACATTTCCCCCCTGCTGATCATGGCCTGTTCTATTATTTCATGGAGCCAAATATGCAGAGAGGCTTTGGAAGCCCCCACTGCTCTCTTGAACGATTCATCAGGACAGAAAAGGGCAAGCAGTGAATTGTGACATTGGTGGCAAAACACAAGGAGGCCTACCTGCTTTGAGACTAGCTGTCCATGCTTGTACTGCACGGTGCCATTTTCCGCAAAGACGTAATCAAACTTGTCGATGACTGTGGGTTGAATGGGGTTTTTTTGGGAGGGGGGTAGCAGGGGAAATGTGGAGGGGAAGCAGTGATGGGAGAGAAATTAAGTTCAGAAACAAATATAAATGCTACCCTTTTCATCAGTAAGATGCTTAGGGACCAAAAAGGATGAGTAAACAGGATGCTGAGATTCCCTGCAGTTTTATCCTGGCTTCTTTGCTCCTCTTGTCTTGAAGGGCTATGAGCACAGGGATGATCTTAAATGACAACAGTGATATTGCCATGCAAGTTGGTAAGTGAGAGTCCAACTATAAGGCAGAGGTACCACTGAGCTAATTCACAGTGTACCACTTCAGAGCAAGTGGGAGGCTTGAATATCATGTCAGAATGCATCTGTGCCAGAGCTTGGAAATGTCTCAAAGGCTACATTTCCCAGGATCCCATGGCTACTGGAAGATACTTGTGTGTAAAATAGTTGCCAGGGGAAGCAATTAACATCCCAAACTGGTGCCCTGACTATCACTACATCCATGGTTACAGATGATGGCAGTAATGGGAAATGTTAAATTATAACAAGTAACAGGTATGGCCGCAGTAGCTTCACTTTTCTCCATCTGGCATAAAACTCTCCAGATATGGCACTCCTAATTGAAGATTAGACTAAAAACAACAACAACAAAACACCATTTTTAAATGGAACAAAGATGCTACCAAGGTGGAAGAGCACTGAGTTGCAGTTTCTATACCACCAGTATGAAACAAAACTGTTAGGATAATTGTACCACTTGTTTTCTATTTGTGAATTGGCCCATATAGCTTAATGGTATGGTTGGGATATACTGCATATATAAATGTATCCCAACCATACTGTTAAGCTATATGGGCCAATTCACACACATATATATATACACAGTATTTCTCAAAAGTGTTTGGAATACTCTCTGGGTGATTTGCAACATACTGTATATACTCGAATATAAGCCTAGTTTTTCAGCCCTAATTCTGGGCTGAAAAAAGGGCCTCGGCTTATATTCGGGTCAATACTTTTAGCACTGAGGCAAGTCAACCGTGGCTAAAAGTCATTTTAAACATTGCATGCCACTTCTCATGACCCCCTCTGCATCACAGGGGAGCAGCACACGATGTTTAAAATGACTTTTAGCCACTGACCCAAGCACTTGCATCAGTGGCTAAATTTAAACATCACACACTACTCGCCCAGCTCACAAAGGAAGAGCTGCCAGGCCCTGCTGCATTTCCCACCCTAGAGTTATACGCAAGTCAATACATTTCCCCAGTTTTGGGGGGTTAAATTAGGGGCCTCGGCTTTTACTCAGGTCGACTTATACTCGAGTATATACGGTAATTATGCACAGAACACTTTTCTCTCCAGCAAGCTGGGTACTCATTTTACTGGCCTCAGTAGGATGGAAGGCTGAGTCAAACCCTGAGCCGGCTACCTGAATCTGTCAAAATCGAACTCAGGTCATGAGCAGGTTTGAATGCAGCAGTCTAGTACTGTGGCATGAGTGGTCCTATATAAAATGAGGTGTGATTTGCTCACCTTCGTCGCCTTCTCCCAATTGCTCAGCAATCTTAGAGTAGTCTGAGCCACCCACCACGCCGATCATCACTCTTTTACGCAGCTCTTGAAGAAACTCTGCTACATCCAGCTCAATTTTCTGAACAAAACAGAGGGGGGAAAGGAATTATTTTAAGGAAAATATATTTTACCATATAAATACAAAATACTGTATTTGTATGTATGTATGTATGTATGTATGTATGTATGTATGTATGTATGTATGTATGTATTCATCATTTAATGTAATTGTTTTTGCTGTTTTGAATTGTATATTTTAATGTTTTTTGAAATTATGATACATTCTTGGACAAAAGAGTGTATAAACGAAAATTATTAAATACTGCATATAAAAAAATAAGGACATGGTGCAAAAGAAATAGAAGGCTGACTTGAACCAGTTTCCCACCTCTGCTTTATCTCTACTGTCCTTTTGTCCTGAAGATTTCCCCCCTGTTCACTGAAAATGCCTACAGGACAATTGAGGACCAATTTCTCATTTGGAAGAAGGTAAAAAGGATGGGTGGGATTACAATTGCTGACAAAACATTCCTTGTATTTCGTCTGATGGAGTATTTTGGAAGGCCTGCGGCTCAGCAGAGCATATGATTTGTATGCCAAAGGTCCTAGGTTCAACCCGTAGTATCTCCAGGTATAGTTCATGCTCCAAATCTTGGAAAGCCACTGCCAGTATAAGAATGCAAAACTAGATCGACCCCCTGTCTGACTTGGCATGCAGTAGCATCTCATGGTTTTACTGGGGATAAAGTGTAAAGCATACATAAGACTCTAGGCCCCAAATGGTGGGATTTATGGTATTAAAAACATTTGCAATAATCACAAATGGGTTCCATGAGATTTACATCTGGGTAAGTGTCTGCACGTTACAATTACAATCAGTATTTTTCCTCGCTATGTGTCATAAGCACCGAACTCAAAAGACCTTTTCCTTCTCCTCCCAGTACCTGCAACACTCAATGTTCTTCTGCCAATATCTTGAAAGTTATATTTATTAGTATTTGGCTCCGTTGCACACAGACATATTTCAGAGTAAGTTCTGCTCAACTAAGTGGAACATAATTCTGAGCAAATATGCTCAAGCTTGCATTGTGGGTTATTTTAGATAGCGCACGAGAAAACAACATGCTGGCTGGGTGATTCTGGGAGCTGCGGCCCACTGAAGGAACTCTTTCCATCATTCCTGCATGGGCGCTTGTTCCAAAATTCTGAAGTACTAGTTCAGCCATGGATGGGAATATTGCTGGTATAGCTAGTGGTGAACACACCTGAGTGATGCAAAGATCAATTTTAGTTTTTACCTATTTTATATCAGAGAGAAGTCAAGGACAAATGGGAATAATAGACCATGATGCAATGCATTACAAAAACGGAATGCAAAGACTGTTTTACTACAGAAGTTTTTAAACGGGTACAAAAATACTTCACAATTACTCCTTCATTCTTGCAACATCCCTACAAGATCTTGCATGCTCATTTCATCAACAGGGTGTGTAAGGGAGTTGCCAAGAGGAGCAACCAATACCCCAGAATGGTGCTGAGTGTATGATGGGATCTGAGATTGCATAGTGCTGTTAGTAATCAGAAACACTCCCCCACTGTTTAAATTACAATTTCCAGCATGTGCCAGTCAGGTGAGTCATGCTGGGCAAGTGATTTGGGGAGTTGCCACCCCCCAAAAAAGGAACTTTTCCCCATCTTTGGTGTGTGGGTGCCTGTTCCAAACCTGTGCAAGTTTCACCATGCAGGGCTAGTTTCAGCATGGCTGGAATATTACTGGAACAGCCATTGGTTACTCCATTTGCGGTGTCTTAAATAAGCATGATTTAATGTAAGACTTGAGCTAGAAATGTGGCTTACAACAATTTACACAGTGCCTTGTAGAGATGTCATGTGACTTACAAAGCAATCTTGACCCCTACATCTGCTAGCGGATGGGGGTTAGGATGGGGCAGAACTCTCCCTTTGCTGACTAGAAGAGGAACCTGAACAGCATAAGAAGCATGTCCATCCTCCTGATCCACATGAAAGCCAAGGAAACCTCCTAGTGATCTGTTGTCAGTGACTGGGAGACCACAACATAGGGCATGCGTGGATCAGAGGCATCCCCCACCCACAGATCAGGCTCATCTCCCATCCGCTGAAAACAGCTGGGGAGGAACCAGAATTTGCAAAAAAAAAAAAAAGACACCATTACTGTCAGAATTCCCCAACTACCACGGCCTTGTAGGCTTCAGGGAGCCAGCTCAGGGAACATAATTTGTCTTCAGGTAGAAAGAGCGAGCAATACTGGGAGAAAACTTTCTTTTTATTATATTCAGTGGCTTTAATGCTGGAATAGATTCATCTCTTTCCCATTTCCAAATGGAACATTTGGCTTACAAGCTAAGCACAGAGGGGTTTACATGTACAATGTGCATATAATGTTTATTTAAAATAATGCAGTAGAACATCATCTGTCTAACTTTCTCATGCAATACAGAAACCCTCACACAGTTTTGGAATTAGGGCAACCTCTTGTCACCTCAAAAATGTACACCCTTGTGATATCAAAAGAATCCCCTCCTTCTTAAGGTCCTGCGAGTTCAGGGAACAGGATCAGGCTACTTTATGTCCACAATGGATTGTGTATATGGGGTGAGACTTCTCCATCTCTTTATTCTTTTTTGCAGTATCTACCTCCCAAAGAAAGAGAAGAGGGCTGCATATTTTATATTCCCCATCTGATACATGGGAGCAGAGGAATGTTGACTAAGAAAAGGGAGACTGGAAGCCCCATGTGACCTAATGACAGCCCACCAGTTGGCCATGCTACTCAAACCTATGACCAGTGGCCATCGTGGCTAGAGGAATTCCAGGAGTTATGGCCCCCTCAAAATATTATTATTATAATTGTTCTGCTTCACCTGATTGTGACTGTAACTGAAAACCTAATCTCAAAAACAAACAAAAGGCATGTCTAATGTAGTCAAAAAGAAGCTGTTGGATTTTTATGACCGTCACCAATCAGTGTACTGAACTGCAAAACTCATCCATCTGTTAAAAAGCAACTAAGAAGGACCCTCTTTGTCTAATAAACAAAAACACAAGTACTCAAGTCACATATTCTTTATTACACACAGGAGGTTGGAGCAAACTTCAGAAATAGTAAGTGGACATGTTTTCAAATTAATCTCTCTGTTGTAGAGGTCGTTTTAAAAACACCATCTGTACCTCATTTATGCCTCTTATTCTGCAAGATCAACACATGCAGGAAAATCCTCCTGACCAAATGAATGTAAAGGCAATGTATTTATACATACTTAAATGAACAACACATTTAATGGAGAGAGAGAGCTCATATACAGTTTGAGATGAGAAGAGCATTGGCCAAGATGACATCCAAGTGTGAGCCCAAGTGACCACTAGGTGTGGGGAAGAGATGGATACCCCATTTGACCCCTCCTGAAAAAGCCCTCCCTGGATCCCACTGTATTAGAAAATTACTGGCCAGTCTCTAACATCCCGTTTTTGGGCAAGGTGATTGAGCAGATGATGGCATCTCAACTCCAGAGGGTCTTGGATGAAGTGGATTATTCTAGATCCTTTTCAATTGGGATTCAGGCCAGGCTAGGGGATGGAAACCGCCTTGGTTGCATTGGTGGATGATCTACGCTGGGAACTAGATAGAGGGAGTGCATCCCTGTTCATCCTTGCTGGACCCTTCAGCAACTTTTGACACCATCGACCATGGTGTCCTTCTGGGCCGATTGGCTAAGCTGGGAGTTGGAGGCACTGTCCTGCAGTGGTTCTGCTCCTACTTGGAGGATCTGTCCCAGATGGTGGCACTGGGGGACGGCTGCTCGACACCTTGGCCTTTGAAGTGTGGTGTGCCACAGGGCTATATTCTGTCCCCCATGCTATTCAACATCACATGAAACCACTGAGAGAGGTCATCTGGGGATTTGGAGTGGGGTGCCATCAATATGCTGGTGAGACCCAGTTATATCTCTCCTTTCCCCCCGATTCCAGGGGGGTGGTTGACGTCTGCGTAGTTACTGGAGCTAGGCGGTTCAACTCTGTTGGGCCATTTCTCCAAAGACTGCACTGGCTGCCCATTTATTTCTGGGACCAATTCAAGGGGCTGGTTATGACCTTTAAAGCCATATGCAGCTCAGGACCAGGATATCTGAGAAACCGCCTACTTCCATATAATCTGGTCCATCCCCTTAGACCAGGGGTCCTCAAAGTTTTCTAACAGCGGGCTGGTCCACCACGCCCCAGACACCACTGGGGGCCGGACCACAGTCCCCCCCCAAAAAAGGCTGACATTGGAAAAGGGAGGGAGGGAGTGGGCTCTACTAGCCCCACTAGCCAGCATGCTGATCATCTGGACGGTAGTTGGGGGGAGTGGGAGAAGCAACATAGACCACTGCTTTGAACTGCCTCAGCAATAGAAGCAGCTGCGGAGGCTGGCTTGCTCGCAAAGCAGGGGGCGGGGGGTTTGCAATTGGTCCCAGGGGCCGGATTCAGGACCTTGGGGGGGCCGCATCTGGCCCCGGGGCCTTAGGTTGAGGACCCCTGCCTTAAACCATCAGAGAAGGGCCTTCTATGAGTGCCACCACCCATCTTATGAAAATCCCAAATTCACAATCACAGAAAATTAGAATAGTGTGAAACGGTTCAATATTCCAGGCTCAATCAGCTAATGAATCCCTAACACCTGCAAAGGGTTCCTGAGCCTTGAAATGGTCTCTCGGGCTGGCTCAGTAGGAATCACAATCATGGGAAAGACTGCTGACCTGACAGTTGTGCAGAAAACCATCACTGACACCCTCCATAAGGAAGGAAAGCCCAAAAAGCTACTGACTGCAAAAGAAGTTGGATGTTCCCAAAGTGCTGTATCAAAGCACATCAATATAAAGTTATGTGGAAGGGAAAAGTGTGGAAGAAAAAGATGCACAGGCAGCAGGGATGACCGCAACCTGGAGAGGATTGTCAGGAAAAGGCCACTCAAAAGTGTTGGGGACTTTCACAAGGAGTGGACTGAGGCTGGAGTTAGTGCATCAAGAGCCACTGCACACAGATGGATCCTGGACATGGGCTTCAAATGTCATATTCCTCTTGTCAAGCCGCTCCTGAACACTGTTGCTCAGTGGTCCAAAAGTCCTATTTTCTGATGAGAACAACTTTTGCATCTCATTTGGGAACCAAGGACCCAGAGTCTGGAGGAAGAATGGAGAGGCACACAGTGCAGGATGCTTAGAGTCCAGTGTGAAGTTTTCACAGTCTGTGTTGATTTGGGGAGCCATGTCACCTGCTGGTGTTGGTCCACTGTGCTTCATTAAGTCCAGGGTCAACGTAGCCGTCTACCAGGAGATTTTGGAGCACTTCATGCTTCCTTCCGCAGATGAGCTTTATGGGGATGCTGACTTCCTATTCCAGCAGGACTTGGCACCTGCTCACACTGCCAAAAGTATCAAAACCTGGCTCATTGACCATGGGATGACTGTGCTTGATTGGCCAGCAAACTCACCTGACCTGAACCCCATAGAGAATCTATGGGGAATTGCCAAGAGAAAGGTGAGGGACACGAGACTGAACAATGCAGCAGAGCTGAAGCATCCTGGTCTTCCATAACACCTCAGCAGTGCCACAGGCTGATAGCATCCATGCCACGCTGCACTGTGAGGCAGTAATTGATGCAAAAGGGGCCCAAACCAAGGACCGTATATACTCGAGTATAAGTCGACCCGAGTATAAGTCGGGGCCCCTAATTTAAACCCCAAAACTGGGAAAAATTATTGACTCAAGTATACGCCTAGGGTGGGAAATGCAGCAGGGCCTGGCAACTCCTCCTTTGTGAGCTGGGTGTGTTTGTGATGTTAAAAATGACTTTTAGCCACTGAGGCAAGTGCTTGGGTTGGTGGCTAAAAGTCATTTTAAACATAGGGGGGTCAGGAGAAATGGTGCACAATGTTTAAAATGACTTTTAGCCACCGACCCAAACTTGCCTCGGTGGCTAAAAGTATTGACTCAAATATAAGCCGAGGACCCCTTTTTTCAGCCCAAAATCAGGGCTGAAAAACTAGGCTTATATTCGAGTATATACAGTACTTAGTACATATGCATTCTTATACTTTTCAGAGGTCCGATATTCTAGTTCCAATCCTTGTGTTATTGGTGTTATGTAATGTTCTAATTTTCTGAGATTGTGAATTTGGGGTTTTCATAAGATGTACACCATAATCATCACAATTACACCAAAGTAAGGCTTGACATATCTTGCTTCGCATGTAATGAGTCTATCTCATACGTTAGCTTCACGTTTTGAAAGAATATGGGGGGGGAGGGAATATAGGGAGACAAAAGTATATTCAGTTCTATATGATATGGAGAAAGTGAAAAGGGAGAAGCTTTTTCTGCTTCTCTTATAGTGCTGGAATCCAGACTCATTAAATGAAACTGAATGGCATGCTCTTCAGGATAGTACTTCTTGACACGCCTTGTTAAACTGTAGAACACACTGCAGCCAGCCATAGTGAGTGTTGCTAAATGAAATGGTTGCAAAAGTGGGTTTGACATACAGTGGACCCTTGTATAACAAACAGTTTGTATAACATAAAATCTGTACAACATAAACAATTCCAGAGATAGGGGAAATTTGTTTAACATAATTGCCTATGGGGAAGATCCGTACAACATAAAAATGGGATTACTCCATTTTCAATGCATTCCTATGGGAATTTGTATAAATGAAAATTTGCTTAACAGAATTTCATTTGGAATGAATTAATTCCTTTATACATGGTACCACTGTATTCATGTTGGATATAGCTCACAAATGTTAACTAGCAATAGACTGGTTTATTAGTTACCATTAAAAGCCATTAAGAACAAGGCGAAGGGAGCACTCATATGATCTGCATGCAGGGGAAGTCTCCCAGTAAGATTCCATTAACATTTCAAAGTTGCTTGGAGACATTCGGCTGCACTGAAAAGCAAGCTGTTCTGCAGTGTTGTCATGGAACTCTCCCACCTCCCCTGCAAGGCTGAGGAGGAGGCCGGGGAAAGCTTCCTTCCTAGCGCTGCCACTGCTGGCTGGACAGAGGGAGCATCGGTCTTTGCAGCTGCAGGTTGGGCGTCTGACTCCTCAACTGTGCTTCCAAGGGAGAAAATCCAGCCTAGATTGCCTTGGACAAGATGCAGAGTGCCGGAACACCTCCAAAAGAGGGGAATGGTAAACCAACTCTTGAATATACAGGATCTGCTGGCAAATGTTGTCCTGAGTGCAATCAACCTGTCAGCATATCTGATCATTTAGTATTGGCTTGGTACCACCTCTTTCTTACTAACTCTCAAGCAGGAGACACTTAGAAGCTGCAAGACTTAACAGGACAGTGGAAGGGAGAGCCAAAATCAAGCCACAAAATGCTTCACAAACAGTCCATTTTGGACTAGGAAAGACAGCTGCCTGGACATGATGAGTGCTGCTGCCAGCCAGGACAGAACGGTGACTTAGACGGAGAGGCACATGATAAATCAATAGGAGGCAGTTTTCTACAGTCTTAACTGTGGCTGGCAAGCCCCTTGGTTTCTGAGATGTAAAGGGCCCCATCTATAGTCCCTGAGGTGGACTAAGACAAGGTGCTGCCTGAGGCACAGGGCAAAACTGGGAATTTTACGCCCATCCTAGCAAAGAGACAGCATCCTCCCACTGGCAAGAACCATACACTAACAATTGTCTGCTTCCCAGCATCTATTGCCTGTAGTAACAGCTTCACTCTGTCCAGCAAGAAAGCTGAGCCTGATATGTCTTTAATACCTTTTATAGATACAGCTAGGGACATGAATTAGGAAAAAAGTGTCTGTAAACAAAATGAATTATTACAGAGGCTCAAGTCAGGAAGAAAAGGGTTATTTAAAAGAAATATAAAAATACAGTAGAAGAAGCAAAGGCTGCTGACAAAAAGCGAATCAACAGTTATAATCTAGTCACTATTTTTAGACAGATTTACATAATCCCTGCATCATACTACTCTCCAGCCAAGAGCTCCTGCCACAAGTCTAATCTGAACTGTAGATGTAATAAAAATCCCACATTCTTGTTCTGTAGATTGATATATGAAGAGGAATACTGGGTCCTGCCAGTCTGGCACGTAAGAACGCTTAAGATGGGGCAGCAGTTAGACTCACAGAAGTAGTTTTAGAAGATGTAAACTGAAGTCCATCTTTCTTTCCTGCCAATCAGTGTATCTGAGATGAGGCTTATAGGCTTCCACTGAGTGGAAGTCACACAATGAGGCAACCAGAATAAAGCTCAAGTGACAGGAAGTGTTGGTTTGGTAACATGCATTAAACCCAGCACTCATCTAGTGATGCCATATGCATTGTCCAGCTAAGTTGGAGATGTTGTAGCATCAAGACAGGGTGCATATCTGGCCAATGGGAGATCCCAGGACTGTGACCTGTCATGGATGGACACAGCCTTCATGCAAACAGACAGGGATACCTTTAACTGACCAATTGACTAGTAAACTGTCTGTAAATTTCCTCAGCATCCACCAGATGTGTTCCACTACATGTGTCATCCTTCCTACTGAAAGGGACAGACAAACACATCTGGAAGGAACCAGAAAGGCTGGGAAAGAAAGGATATGGATTTGGGAGTCTATGGATTGGGGTGAGCAGCCTATGCGTTTATTTAGTCTGAGGTATGTCCTGCTTTCTTCAGTTCTGCCTCTTCCCTGGCCCTTGCTAGACTGAATCTAACCAACACGCCCAGGACTGTGCTGTCATGTCTGCCCAAACTGGTTCTTTTGGTTGGAGCGCGCATTTCTTATATAAGAAGAGAACTGCTGATGGGAAATGCTCTGATTGCAGCAGCCTCCTTGCAGGGTCGGCGGCGGGTGGGCGACCCATTCCCGCAAGCGCGTTACTCGCGGAAGGCAGGAAGAAAGCGGGAAAGAGGAAGGAGGCGCTTCCCCCGCGGGGTTTGCCCTGGACGGACTGCGACCTCGCCAAGGCACCTGCTCTCGCCCGCCACCCCGCCAACGGCAGCAGGATGCGACCCCCCGCCCTTCAGGAGGGTCGAAGGAGGAGCGAAGCCGGCTTACCTGGCGAGGCAGCGTGAGGGTCCCATCCACGTCGAAGAGGCAAAGGACGCGCTCTCGGCTCCCGGGCGTCTGGGGGGCAGCCATGGCCATTTGCAAAGCCTTTCCCGCCGCGCGCCCCCCCCTCCCCGCTTCCCGCGCGCGCCTCTCCCTTTCCCTCCCGGGGCGACTCCTCGGCAAGGATGAAACCCGGCTCAGCCGAGCGGCAGGAAGGAGGCGTCGGCCTGCCGTCAAACCAATTGGCGGCGCGAAGGGCCGCTCACGTGACTCGCGCCTGGTGGTGGCGGCGGCGGCGAAGAAGCTCCCTCGGTCTGAATGGAGCGCAAGGCGCCGGCGAACTGAGCTGACCTTGGCGGCGGCGGCGGCGGCGCCTTAGCCGAGGCCTCACGGGCTCCCCTTTCGGCTGTTGTGATTCTGGGGGCGCCGGCAGTGACTTTTAGGGGGATGGGGGGGACAAATCACCCACAGCGCTTGGCCTGAGAGTGTGTCGAGGTAGAATATATATGGGTGCTGTGGACGCACTCAAAAGGATTAAATATCAACCCAGCGTTCCTAAAACCGGTTGTGAAACCCTACCTTTCTCCCATTGTTTGCCACTCGTGTCAACAATGCTGCTAGTTTGCGGACTTTGGCGCTAATAAAGGAAATTACTCAAGAGGCTGGAAGTCTTGCTCCTTAATTCGTGAACCATTGCCCCTTTGTTTATTACTGTATCTGAATGCCCTCCTGGTCTTGGAGCCAAGCTGAAAAATGAAAGTCTTATAGCAGAATTTCCCAAACTTTTTCGAGCCTTAGACCACTTACCATTTTTTTTTGTTTTCTGTAGACCACCTGCCTGACTAATATTGAATTTTCCTAAACGTATAAACTTCGAACCTGGGTTTGACAGCTGACACAGTGCTACTCACTTTGATAGGGGCTTTTGTAGCATGGACAATTGTAAAAAAAGAAAAACATGTACAATTTAATTCATACCTTTATTGAAAAGGCACAAGATGCAAGTAAATATCTGGATTTGGAATGAAACAAATAAGAACCTAATAAAATTACATAAAATTAATACACAAATAATGCTGTTAATGGGAGGGATAAGCCTGATGCTCTGATAGCAATTGTTCAATATTTGGCTTCAAACTAGTGAGGTAGAGTCTTAAATCTCTACATCCAGTTATTTGCAATCAATTTCTTTTTTTCATAAGAAGATTGGCAACCATGCTAAACTCCCTTTCCACAAGGTATGAAGATGGGAAAGCTATCAAAAACTTTCTTGCAATAGTCCACAATGCAGGATAAGTAACAGGTATATCTTTCTGAAGCCAGAAGTGCTGATACCCCATTCTGAACTGCACCTTAAGTTCTTTGTTAGTGCTTATTCCAATCAGTTCTTCTTGTAATGTAACATTAGATTCTTCCATGTCACCATATAGATTGATAATCCACTGTGGTATTAACATAGTCAAAACATCCTCAAACCTGGTTTTAAAGTCTATGTGAAGGACACTTAAATCTTGAACACAATTGCAAAAATAGGTTACAGGTGATACCTTTATAGGCTACTATTAAAAATAAAAAAGGAACATTGCAAAACATCATCCTGGACATTTGTCAATGACAAGTTGAGGAACTGGGAAAATTCATGCAATCCAATGTTTTGCTTCATTAGATTAATTCTGGCAAGAAAAGCTGCCATGATGGACTTTTTTATTAAATTCAGACTGTCACCTTGTAACAGCAAGTTAAACCTCATTAAATTTAGTAAACAAATCTGTTAAATAAGCAATGCCTGGTTTCCATTTGATTAAATTTTCTTTCAAAATGGGATCTTTAGCATCCAATAACTCTAAAACCATCTCAAAAACTGGAAAAAATCTTGTCAAACATAAACTTTTTGACAGCCAGCATATTTCAGTGTGAAGGAGTAATTGATGAAAGTCCTCATCATTTTCTTCAAACTGTGTAAATAACCAAGACTTCAACACATTGATACATATCCTGTTTACTGTGTTTATGACAAATTGAGATTGATGCAATCTGGCACTCAGATTTTTAGCTACTGGTACTAAATGTTGTTGATGAATGATGCAGTGAATTGCAAACACCCTGGATACATTTTGTTTTAAATGGCTTATAAAACCACGATCGCACCCAAACATGGCTGGTGCTCCATCTGCTGCTGCTGAGATTATATTTGATAAAGGGATTGCTTTTTCCATGAAATAATCTTTCAAAACATTGAATACTGATTCGCCTTTAGTGTCTGTTGTAAAAGTTCTCTCAAAAAGCAGTTCTTCATGGATTTCTTGGTATATAAAAATGAACAAATAGCAATAATAGAGCTACCTTTGCACCCACTTGAGAAATGCACCAAAAAGTTTTTAAAAATTCCAAAAATTGCTGCAAAAACGTTCAAAATTTGCGCCAAAACAATTTGTGTTAGGTGTAAGACATTTACAGAACGCCTAAATGTTGATGATAATCAGCCTAAATGGGGTCTGTTCATGTGGACCCCCGTTTATATTTTGTGGACCCCCATTTTCTCTCTCGTTGTCATAGATCCCCTGCAAGTCAAAATAGACCCTTGGGGGTCTATATAGGCCACTTTGGGTACCACTGTTGTATAGTCTCACTCTAGCGCCTCAGAAAGTGGACTTGATCCATGGAAGCTCACGTTAAAAGACAGTAAGCTAAGATGGGACAATGTTTTTGTCTCATGGGTTTTTTGTTTTGCTCAGGAAAAATTGTAATTTTCTTTTTCAGACGTTGGTGAATCCTGTCAGTTTCTTGCAATCAAAACAACTAGTTTTGTGGGACCTTGAAAACCAACACAATTAAAGTGGCACTGGGTTTTGTGGACCATATTTTATTCTTTAAATCTTATGCTTCTTTAAAACCAATCTCTCTCTCAAAAACTGGACTTATCTTCCCACTGTTTGCACAGGAGGTGGGGTACTGGTTGTGACCTCCAAGATAAGAGATAGTATAGCCTACCATCTGCTGCAGGTTATCCTTCAAGGAAAAATAGATGGGAAGTGTGGCCCGGGGCATAGAAGAACTTTAAGAATGTAAGCCAGTGATTTGCACTGGGCACAGCTTCTCTGCTTAGAATAGCTTTAGATAAAAAACAAATTATGCTACTGATTGGCATCATTCTACCTGGACATGGCACTTAAAGAAGATACTGTACCCTATGAGCAATCCAAAATTATTTATGTCCAGCTTCCTTCTGAAAACAACTAGTCCAGCTGCCAGTTTTCTAAGACACATGGTGAAGCTCTAGCACATTGACCGTCATGATCAGTCCAGTGTGAAAATTCATCAGTTTGCCTCAGATGTTGTAAACCATTATCGGCGGCTCTGTGCACAACCCAAGAGTGAGAACGACTAAACCTAGCAAAGGTTCATGATGGCTATGATTAACCTACCAGTATCTGTGAATGTATTCTTGCAGGATTTCATGGCCAGGATCTGAGAGCTGTTGTGAGTTTTTCAGGCTGTTTGGCTGTGTTCTGGAAGTTTATCCGTGAATATTTACTGTTGGCTCTTTAATGAGGCTGCATTTGACAGGCAGCCATGAACAGTCTTTGGTGAATATGAATGCATGAAGCAACCAACCCTATTGAGGAGTTTAATGAGAAAATCAGGGCCTTTTTGCTGCTCTGTAACCTTGGAGAGAGAAACACCTATGCTTTTCCATTCCTTTATAAAAAAAGCTAAAGCTTGTGGAAGAAAGATGGGTGAAAGTGGGCTTTACTCCTTTGATTAAAATTATTGACCTCTGATGGTGCCTGGAAGGAAAGACTGTGCAAAATGAGTAGGATTCTGCACCTATCTGCTGTGTCTGAAATATTCTGGGCAAGAACAGTATCAGTACTACCGTAGTAGATACACAGCTGTGAGCTTCTGAGAAAAAGCAAACACTGCTTTAAGACAGCAGTGGTAAGATCATCCCTTTAAAATGTGCTGGATTGTGAGGATTAGCAGATGGTTGAAAACCTACAATTTGTGGCATGTTTCTTGGGTATGTGCTAACTTGGAACTCTAGACTTGGGTGAAACTGATTTCCAAATGGATTCCAACCCTGACTTTTGGCTTGGAATCTGTCTTGCTTCCTTTTTTGGATACTGTGGATATCTGTACATATTTTTATATCATAGAAGAGATGTATCCTCCTGAAAATTACACAAGCAATTATGTGCTTGTGCATGTACTCATTCTGTTCAGTTAATAGCGGGACAGAATATGTACAAATTTTTGCAGAAGGAGCACTAAGTGCCTCTCTTGAGGAAATAATTGAATCAGTGTAAGAGAAGCAGCCCACAATGTTTACAAATATTTATTGTCAGTTCATAAATGTAATATACAGGTTTCAAGAATGAATAGAGTAAGAGACTGGATTTCCCTATCTTGTCTAACCAAGAGAAGATTGCCTTAGCTTTGATAACGACTTACTCATAGTACTTAAGCGGCTGCTATCTTCACTGTCATCTTAAAACAGCAGAGCTGGAAGAGACCCCATGGAACATGGAGTCTAGGCTCTGTCAACCTCTCACCCCATAGGCAGATACTTAGACCGCTGAGCTTTCCAGCAGTGTTTCTTAAGCAGAAAAAGAAAAAAAATACTTTTTAGTGCTTAGAAAATTTATGCTGTTTATCTGTTTACTGAACACAAAACATTTCTAGTAAAGGTCTGAGTAAATTGTTTAACTGTTTGTAGTGCAGCTCGTCTGACACATCTCTGAAATATGTTCTGGTTATGACTAGTCTTAGGTGCTTTTGGGGAAGGGGAATTGTTAGGCTTATTTTGTGTTGGAGCATTTTCTGACTTTTTGTCCATGCTTATCTGCTTTGTTGAGGTTGGCCACTAGTCAGTGAAGCAGGAGAATCTGTGCCCATATTGTAGATACTATACTATACAGTGGTACCTTGTGTAAAGGAATTAATTCGTTCCAAATGAAATTCTGTTAAGCAATTTTTCCTTTATACAAATTTCCCATAGGAATGCATTGAAAACAGAGTAATCCCTAATCGCAGCCATTTTTATGTTCTACGGATTTACCCCATAGGCGATTCTGTTAAGCAAATTTCCCCTATCTCCTGAATTTTTTATGTTGTACAGATTTTATGTTATACAAACAGTTTGTTATACGAGGGTCCACTGTATTGGAAAGATAAATGCACTCCACCTGTTATTTAGTGGATTGAACCCTTTATGGCTGGCATACAGATGACAACTTTGTAGGGATGTATTTTTAAATATTTATCTGTAAAGCTGATTTCCTGGACACCCTCTAGGAAAAGCTGACAGGGAGCTTACTTACATATCAGCTTCAATTAGTAGCTCCCAGAAGCTCCCTCTCCTTCATCCACCCAAGCTGAATGAAAATCTGTTTATCTAACAGATGGGAGGATTTCTGTTGTGGCATCTGTAGCTTTCCCTGGATTTGGAAAGGGCAACAAACAAAGAGAAAACAAAAAAGAACTCCAAGCATAAGGGCTTGTTTTCTCTTTCCTTAACTGGCATTGTGCTTCTACCATTATTTTTCCTCTTTTTCTCACATTTTAGTATAATAAAAATGCAAGGACTGTAGTTGTAGTGGAATTGGGTCAAGAAATATCTCATAATGGGATGTTTCTGACAATCCTAGCTGTAAAATATAATACAGATTATATACAAATACTGTAGAATACATTTATCCATCTCTTACATATACACACATATATAGCCAGGTTATTATATATATTCAGATGTCTTTGACTCAAACCCCAGATCATTGGCTATGCTGGCTATGGCTTTTTAAAATATTTGGAAGATTAAAGGGTTGGAACTACTGTACAGAGAGAGACCCCAAAACTCTGTGAAAGAGAGCAATTTTTCCTGATATTGAGCAGAAATAAGAACAGGAGCAGAGAAAAGTCCACATTCAGCATCAATGCCATTCCTGAGAGATACTTCACAGATGCTATTGATTTTTTTGTTGTTATGTATCATCAAGTTGCAACCCACTTATAGCATACTTAACAGGGCATACTCAACAAGTGTGATGTTTAAGGAGTAGTTACCAATGTCACACCCCATGTCCTAGTAGTCCCTATTGTCCTCTACACCACAGTGGGTATATCCGCTATAAGATCTTTATCTTTGGAAAGCATCCAAAGTAATGAATGCCTTTTTGGTAAATATTAGTCTTAAAGTCAGATACAGACTTTTCATTCAGGAAGCTAAATTGTAAGTTGATAAACCGGATGCATTTTAACAGGTCAGTCATTGTATTGCATCATTTTATCTCTTATCACCCACTCTAGTCTCCCATCCTTGTCCACAGCAGAAATGTAATTTTTAGTGGCAGTGTGTGAGAGAGGATGAGCCACAAATCAGGAAGTCCAGGTTGATGCTTCTTAGGGTGCAGCAGGAAAAATTGTGGGTAGAAAGAGGTATGCACCCCAAGCTTATCTACTGAAAATCTTTCCTGGGTACTTGACTTTAAAAAATAAAAATGAAAATTTAAATACTTGCCCATTCAGTTGTGTAACTTCAGGTTTGCAGCCAAATGGAAGACCAAGTTAGGCTTAGATATGTATTAGTACCACCTACTGACAGTTTATTGGAATAAGTGCTAATTCTACTTAATTTTGAGCAGTCAGCTATGACTGGCTGCTTGTTTTTGTGATGTTCCTAACCTGTCATGTTAACACAGTTCTGACCTGTTGCCTTAACCAAGTTATGTAGTGCTATTGAGTAAAGTGATAGCTATCAGAACACTGTATTCTCTCACTTCAGAATTGAGGTCATTTTTATGAGTGAAAGAGTAAGACTGTGGCTTGAGTTTCATAGGACTAAAAAGCAATGCATGCTGCTTGTATACCTCCCCATAGCAGTTGATCACTCTCTGAGTGGTTTGCAATTTAATTTTGTGCATGCTACACATTGCCCCCCCAGCAATCTGGGTACTCATTTTACTGACCTTGGAAGGATGGGTCAACCTTAAGCCGGCTACTTGGGATTGAACCTCAGGTCATGAGCACAGTTTTGGCTGCAGTACAGCAGTTTAACCACTGTGCCACAAGGCAAACATCTCCAAACTAATAACCTCCAAATGCACTGGGTTGTTTCTACACCATCCACAGTCACCACCATGGATATAGTGAAAGGGTGAAGCAAAGGTTTGTGTAGGTGCAATACATACAGTGGAGGAACATACACACTCTTAAAACTTTCAAGTAAATATATGTTACTATGCCCATTTGACAGACTGCAAACTAAAAAGCTATGTTCCAGTTTCTAAACCCTTTCTTTGCTGTAGGCAACCTGAAGAAGAAAAGCTATATTGGACCAAAATCTCTACACACATGTTGTATGCATGTTTTCCAGAACATTTCCCCTCATTTAAAATTGGTAAAATGGGGAGAGCTGGAAGGTAGCAAAGTCTGTCCCGGAGCAGAACTGAGCAGAAAAGACAATAGTGCTGGGAAAAACAGGGGGAGGGAGCAGTAGGAAGACAGGAAGATTCAACATGAGACAGATTATCTCAATAAAGAAAACCGCAGATGTTAGTTTGCAAGACCTGAGCAGAATTTAATGAAAAAGACTATTGCTAGGAAAGGGGCAATAGGAAGAGAGAGGTTAGTGATTATGCAGTGATCATGTTAAATCTGGGCTGTTAAGGAGATGCAGAAGAGAACAAATGCTTTTGAAACATAGATATACAGAAAGTTCTTCATACCCCATGGCGTAAAGAATGATAGAGACTTCATAAGAAAGGAAAATAAAAAGAAATAGAGTTCATAATTAAAAAATGCAAGCTCTTCTATCTTGTCTCTATAAATATATGCAAGTATAATTAAGACAGACCAAAGGTAAATTTCATGGATGAGTAACATCAGACCATCTGGACCTTAACGGATAACAGGTAACACACACAGCAAGAGTTAGGTGGACGTAGCCAACTTCAGCAATAGCAATCAGGGAAAGAGAGTGGGTGAGATTGTCCTGTTTGCCTTTGGAAAAGGGTGACAGATTTCAATGGAAGATAAATAAGCAATTTAGACCCAATGTTGTGGGTGACAGTGGGGACTGTTCTCAGACTAGATGTGGGGACATCTAGGTTTGTAGAAGAGTCCTCTTTATCTCTATATCTTTATTGTGTAATTGTCAATATTTTAAAGTTGGAGGGAGATTTGATGGAGAAATGAAGTAGGTTGCATTCATAAATTCCTGTGTGCATTCAAAAGATGGGAGATTTTTTTTTTGCTTACTATATACAGTGTACTGCACTAATACGCTACTTTTCTTTGCCATCTTTGGAATGTTTGTTGTTGTTAAGTGCAAAGAATTTTTTTTGGGAGTTCTTCCTAAATCATTACCAGAGGTTGCCTCCAACTTACGGTGATTCTATGAATGAGTGGTCCCAAAATGTCCTAACATCAAAACGTGCTCAAGTTCTTGTGAACTCAAGCTTGTGGTTCCTTAAGGGAGTCAATCCCCATGATCTATGGTCTTTTTCCCCAAAACTCTTGTCTTCTCCAGATAATTTTGCCTTCTCATTGTGTGCCCAAATTAGGACAGTTTCATCATTTTTGCCTCTAGAGACAGACATTTTCCTAGGATCCATTTGTTTGTTTGTTCTCCACCCCAAACAATTTTCTCCCAGTCAGCTTTCTTTGCTGTCCAGCTTTCACACCTGCACATGGTGATCAGAAACACATCTTGGTCTCTGTCTCTAGTACACTTACACCTATACACTGGATGATCTTTTCCAGTTCCCTTGTTGTTGCCCTTCCAAGTCTCAGTCTTCTTCTGATTTCTTGGCTACAGCCTCCCTTTGGATTGATGACTGGACCAAAGTACCTGCATACCTTCTTTTATTATTTCTGTCTCTTCATTGTCAACATTTGTGCAGTTTTGTAATCATGATTTTGGTTTTCTTCATGTTCACCTGCAGTCCTTACTTTGCCACTTTCTCCTTTCAGTAACAGTCATTTCAGATCATTGCTGCTTTCTGCCAGTAAGATGGTGCCATCTGTGTATCTTTAAATTATTGATTTTCTTCCTTCATCTGAATCTCATCTGGCTTTCCATTCCAAGTACAGATTGAAGAGACCAAGGGATAAAATGACCCTTGTCTAACACCCTTATCCATAGGAAATCATCCTGTCTCTTTAAATTCTGTCCTAACAGCTCTTTCTCCACATTACAGGTTACACATCAGGACAACCAAGCACATTATTTTCAGAAATTACAGAAATTCATAGATTAATAATTTTCTTTGACAACACTCACCTTCTGGTAATGATTTAGGAAGAACTCCTCCCAAAAGCAAAATTCTTTGCACTTCAAGGGCAACTATTATACTATCCTGTAGTAAATTATCATTCTATCTGCTTTCAAGATGTTTATGCACTCAACACTTTAATAGTTCATTATCTGTATCAATTTGGTCATGATTCCTAGATGCGTGGATGTAAATCCATAGCTTAATGTTGCATGCCATGTGTCTGAGGAAAGAATCTATGATCCACAAGCGCTCACAGTGGAATTAGCTCAAGGGCCTTAAACAGGGAGCAATATTTTTGTTTCGTACTTTTTCAATAGGTAATTGCAGTGGGTGGGTAATTGCCCTTGGGGATACTTGATGCTATTTTGGCCCTGCAGGGAAGAGGAAAGATTCAGAAAACAAAGGACATTTCAGAGCTGGCAATAAGAGCCAGAAGGCAAAAGCTGCTTTAAAATGATCCACAATGCTTTCATTCAAAGAAGGAAAAGCATGAGAAAGAAGGCAGAAATTTTTTTATGGAAGATTGTATGGCAAGATGTGAGATGGTTCTGCAATTGGAAATATAATTGAATCAATGAAGAAAAGAAAGGAGGCATCCCACATTTTCAGGAACAACTCCTCTCAAAATCTCAGTTAACTGTTTTTTATTCATACCTGTGGAGTGAGAGTCTTTTTTTCCTGCCTCAATGGATATAACAGGATAAGATAATATGGAAGAAACAAGAGTAGAAAATCATGGGAGGTTGACAAATAACTACCATTTGGATTCTAAATGTGCGTCTTAAAATGTCATGGCACTTGCACATCAGAAATCCTAGTTTTGATTATCATGACTGACATTGTCATGACAGGTAAATTCAATGTAACACTTGTGGTATGGTAGTTGTGCAGCTAACAGGTGCTGTACATCTGAAAGGGGCCAGAAGGCACAGCCCAAATTCTTACACTGGGCAGGCTCCCATTGTGTTGACAGTGTTAACACAAAAACAGTTTAGAGTACAACCTGTGGAGGTAAATAATAAAAACAAAATCAAACATGTTTCTGGCAAAGATTTTAATTTTAATTATAAAATGGGGAAAAGGGAATTCCCCAAAGAGACAGACTCATCACTTGGGCTAAGCCCCTTCTCTTCTGAAAAGACTGCTCAAGTCCCTCTGCCTGTTGTCAGTCACTTCAGGTTGGAAGTGCATCAATTTACATACATATACATGTCTCATACTTTTATATATTATAAATACATGGGACTGAGTGGAATGATGGGCCTATACAGTACATGGCTATTTTCCCCCTAATTAACCACTTTAAAACAGGCCCCTTGACTATGAAATACCTGCACTCAGCTGTGCTCATTGATAAGGGATGCAACATATAACCAGGCGCTTCATGTGCTTGAATGGAGAGCTTGTCTCAAGGTGCAGCCTCTCCTAGGATTCCACTCAATGTACAGGCTCTAACTGTTATTGCACAAAAATGAACACAAAGCCCATATCTATCTATTACAGGAACAGTAAAAGGCTCAGTAGGAGTAGGAGGACAAATAAGTGTCTATAATGCAAGAGGCATGTTCTCCCTTCAGTCTCACTGGAGATGTCCACTGCCACATTCCTATGCACATTTATTTGGATGTATGTCCCACAGAAATCTGTGGAACATACTGTATATACTCTATAAGCCTAGTTTTTCAGCCCTAATTTTGGGCTGAAAAAGGGGTTCTCGGCTTATATGTGGGTCAATACTTTTAGCCACTGAGGCAAGTTTGGGTCAGTGGCTAAAAGTCATTTTAAACATTGTGCGCCACTTCTCCTGACCCCTCCATGTTTAAAATGACTTTTTAAAAGGTCATTTTAAAACAATGTTTAAAATTACTTTTAGCCACTAACTCAAGCACTTGCCTCGGTGGCTAAAAGTCATTTTAAACATCACACACACACCCAGCTCACAAAGGAGGAGTTGCCAGGCCCTGCTACATTTCCCACCCTAGGCTTATACTTGAGTCAATAAATTTTCCCAGTATTGGGGGTTTAAATTAGGACCCCCGGCTTATACTCGGGTCGACATATACTCGAGTATATACGGTACTTCTGAGTAAACATGAATAGGATCACACTGCACTTTCCCGCAGCTGTGGGAAGAAAAGTGCTAAGAAGTGTATCAAGTAAGTTCCAGGACCTTCTCCATTTCTCCAGCTGGTCAGTCAGCTGGAGAAAGGCACACAGAAAAATAGCCAAGAAGGAATGTGTCAGACGGTACACAGAAGTAAAAAGGAACAATTGGCATGTTTTAGGTCAAAACGTATTTAGTAGAAAGCCGAAACATATTTACAAGAAACCAAGCTGCTTAAATTTCAGAATAGCTAACTAAGAGATAAATACAAATAATCTGGATGTGGCTATAGGAATGAGGGGGGGAAATTAATCCAGTTATTGAATGCTCCTGAAAACATTAGTGATTTTGTAAAGGTATTTATATCTGCTGTTATTTTTCTCCTACCTGAAATGCCATGAAACAAACAAGAAGGCAAGTGTGTTTCTGTATGCAGGAGATGACATATGGAAAGACACATTCAAGACTGGATCCATCCTCACCTTGAATTTTACATAGCCATAGCAAACCAAATACTGTATGTGTTAAATCCTAGTGGAGTGGGAAAATCTAAGGTTGCCAAAAATGCTTTCAATACATCCTGCTCAATGGCTCTAGAGGGACAGGAAATAATACAGCCACTGCTCCTCCTACCCTGTTTTAACTTCCTCTTTGTCTTTTCTTTTCCTGCCCCCAAAAAAAAAAAAAAAACCCAAGGGAAACATCACTTTTATCCCACACCAGGAAAGGAGGGCAGGCAAAAGGACTACTAGTGACAAGACAATGGGGTCCTGTACTCGCTGCACTCTTCTCTGGCAGTTTAACTAAAAAGAACAAATAAAACACCTCCAGATTACAGTCTATACACCCTTCTAGGGTTATGCTCTAGCTATATAAATTATGAAATGCCCCGTTACAGATTAACATTTCATATTATTTCTGATCATTAACAAATATTCCTCTCTTTCTGCCAAGTACAAATACAAAACTGTCATTTTTCACTGCATATCTCTTAGGAGCACAGGGGAAATTACCAATTTGCTATCCTAGAAAAGGGGCACAGGCCTTGGGTCCAATAAAATATTCAGATTATTTGAATTACTATGGGCCAGGTGTGTATGTGTTAGGCTGTTCTTTTATTCTGCATAATATTCTCAAAGGATGTTGCATGAAACTTTTCTGAATATGCTCACTAAAACAAAGGTAGTAAGCAGCCTATTATTCTTTTGTTCCTGTCTTTGAACAGCTACCACAAATGTTCCAAGGAAGATACATTTTTCAGAAAGACGTGACTTTTTGGATTGCACGTGCTTGATGTCTTTAGTTGGTTATTATTCTATTACAGAAATCAGCTGTGCCTCCTTATCCCAGTTGGAGATATATTGTGTGGCATGGTTGGATAAATGGGTGAGATTCAGATACCGTGCTAATTTTTTGTTAACAAAAATGTGGCCACTGTAAGCCTATTTTTAATTAATTGTTCAAACTGTTAAATGGTAGATATTGACTTGGTGCATATACTTTCACATTATTAGTGCCCTTTCCTCTGTCTTAAATTTATGTTGGACAAGGGACACACTGATATACTTATCTTTTTAATAACATGGAGAGATTGCTAAGGGTGAGATATCACTGTCTAAGTAACTTTCAAGTGTTCCTCTATTAATGGCTATAAATAAGTTGTAGTGGTTATTCCATCCAGCCCTGGAGAGTCCACACACTGTCTTTGGACTGGTTTACATATTGCGAGACAGCTGGGGGGTGTCTTTTTTACTGTTCCTTATCTAGAATTAGAAATCAATTCCATAGTTTTTCTATAAATATTATTGTCACAGATAAACTGAATGCTACTGAAGTCTCAACATTATTTTACAGTAAGCATTTTAGCTTTTTTTCCTCCCAAAAAAGGATATTCAAGTTTGATATTGGGTTAGTATTTAGAACTTCAGTGTTGTAAGACCCATACCTTTGGGATCAGATTTGCCAGAAATGCACTGGAACAAGAATAATGGAAAGAAGCCAGTTCAGCAAGAGGGGGCTAAAATGAGTATCCACAGTGCCTTCCATATTGCTTGTACTTGTGCAATGGGCTTTCCATTCTCCACATTTCCAGCAAGGGATAGTTTAAAAGTATCTGAAATGAACTAAAACAAAACAACTTTAGTAAGTAAATACATTATTTGACTTTATGACAAGGTATTCCCCCTCCCCACCCCTTTCTGTTAGCGTGCCATCCAGTAAATACTCTCCCTAGCAAGTCTGAAATGCCATCTTGCTGTGAATGCTGGCATGAAATTTAAGGATAAAAATCTGGTACACTGGAGTTGAGAAAGGAAATGCCCGAGTGAATTGAGGCATTCTTCACCATTCCTGCTAACTCTGTCCATTGTGTCTGCTGAAATGATTTCCTCCTGGTGGCTGGATCTGGATGGAGTCGAGGAGAGGCCGCAGAGCTTGTCCAAAGGGTCTGAAGAAGCAAAGATGAAAGAAACGGGAGGGAGAAGAGTTGATGTACAGTGCACAAACAACAACAATTCAGAACAGTGCTGCCTGTACAGAAGAATGAAGCACAATTCCTAAGGGTGTGGTAAGGGGCAGTGAAATCTCTGGATGTGGTTCTTCAGCACATTTGGTCCGCTCAAACCCATGCCAATATTCCAGCCATCTGCAAAGCAGATGGAGCATAAAGGAGGCCAGCACGGCCTCCTTTCTCTGAGTTTAAGAACTGGAAGTGCAGCAGCATGAAAGCAATCCTGCTTTGTGCCTGTTCTTTTGTTGGGACACGTCATCTACAGTGTTTTTCAACCACTGTTCCGCGGCACAGTAGTCTTGACTGTGGGAAAAATTGAAAAATTACTTTTTATATAGCAATGGAACAAAATAAATTTTCTAATGGTGGTGTGCCTCGTGATTTTTTTCATGAAACAAGTGTGCCTTTGCCCAAAAAAGGTTGGAAAACACTGATCTACAGTGTATGTCTTGACTCCAGAGCACTGGAACAATAAATGTCTTTGGGTTGGCCTACATTTGCTCAGTGCATTATGGCACTCCAAACAGCTGTAGAACCCTGTGTAAGAGATCTTGCCTTTGGACTCTTTGCCATGATGTGAATGCCACAGCACACACTGCAGGCTAATTTCTGCTTTGATGGCAGTTGCCTACAGAAAAAAAATTAGTCCAAAGCTGAGGAGGCCCTCTCCATCTAAAATACTACAGCAAAGCAAAAGCAAAGTGTTCTGCTTATATACCACCCCATAGTGCTTACAGCACTCTCTGGGCAGTTTACAATTTAATTATGCAGGCTACACATCCCGCCCCCCACACCAGCAAGAACAATAATCATACCCTACCTACTTTTGGAGAAAAGGCCGTAACTTTACTGGTTACTGCAACAGTTTACCTGGCCCAGCATTGGAAATGCATCCAGTGAATCAAAACGGGTGTCAGATGCAACATGTTTCTGCCTTAGCTACTGCTGTCATTCAAAGAACTGTACACTACCAGCCTCTGAATGCCACAGGCTGTCTTATTTATATTTATTATTTATTTATTTGTTTCATTTCTATACCACCCATCTTCCTGCAGGAACTCTGGGCGTTTTATAACAGGTTAAAAATTAAACAAGTAAAAACAACATTATATGCAAAAAAGAGGGGGGAGCCCTCAGCAAGATGCATCGGGGGTGAAGAAAAAAAGATCAAATTAAATAAATAAATAAATAAATAATTTATTTAATTAATTAATTAATTAATTAATTAATTATAAATAAATTTAGGGGACAGCTTCTGAAATGTCAGCTATGCCTGCAATCTCATCCAGACTGATTGCTGGTAGTGCTGATTTCTGTGGAAAAAATATTCTTCCTAGCTTATGTTTGCACCCCAAGGTACTGTTTGCTTACTAGCATTATTTCTTATGAACAATCCACTGAAGAGGATTTTCAGCAAGGCAGTAAAAGTCTCTGATATGGCTTTGAGAACATTTTTGGAGTGTGGCTTGAAGCTGCTCTCTCTTCAAAATAAAATCAGCTATTTTAGTCTGAATTTTAGTGTCTTTTGCCTTTTAGGCCAGTCAGGAGCATAGGTTTGTACTTCATGCTACTGAAATCAGTATCTTGCCCTCAGAATTCCCAAAAACCACATTAGTTGAATTGGCAGGCACAGCACAAGTGTAATGGCTGATGATATACTTTATACTATATATATAAATATATACTATATATATACTACTGCCTTACACCTTGCAGTGAGTCATCTGGAGAAACCTGGAAATTATGTTAGGATGCTTTTCATTGATTACAGTTCAGCTTTTAACACCATCCTACCAAGCATTCTTATTAAAAAGCTGGCTGATTTGGACCTTTCTTCTACCATCTGTGATTGGATCAAGGACTTTCTAAGGGACCGCTCACAAACAGTGAGGGTTGGGCCTTTCACATCTACTTCCCTGAAGCTTATTTGTGTGCTTAGTCCCTTCCTGTATTCACTGTACACATATGATTGTGTATCATCTGATCCATCTACTGTGATTATTAAGTTCGCAGACGATACCACCATAATGGGTCTTATTACAGGGGGAGATGAATCACTGTACAGGAATGAGGTCCAAAAATTATCCACATGGTGCCTAGAAAACAACTTGCATCTAAATATTACCAAGACAAAGGAGATGGTACTGGACTTCCGGAGGAAGAGAGAGGAACTAGCCCCATTGTACATCCAGGGGGTGTGTGTGGAGAGAGTTTCTTCCTTTAAATTTCTGGGAGTTTACCTCAGTGAGGATCTATCCTGGGGAATTAATACAACCAAAGTAGTCAGGAAGGCCCAGCAGAGACTGCATTTCCTCAGGGTCTTGCGTAAGAACAAAGTGAAACAACAACTGATTATCTCCTTCTACCGGTCCACAGTTGAAAGCATCCTCACATATTGCATTACCATTTGGTATGCTGGATTGACAGCTGCTGACAGGAAGACACTACAGAGGGTGGTAAGCACAGCTCAGTATATCATGGGCTGTCCCCTGAGTGCACTGGACGACATCGCTAGGGATCGTTGCCTCAGGAGGGTCGGAAAAATTCTTAAGGATGACTCACACCCCGGTCAGCACTTTTTTACCTTGTTACCATCAGGCAGAAGATATCGTAGTATAGCCTGCCGTACCAACAGACTGAAGAACAGTTTTTATCCATGGGCTGTCAGACTGCTGAATGGGAAATAATCCCAGGACAAGTATAGAAGAACTGACCTGTGGGCACTGGTGCATTCTGTGTCAAGTACACAGGGTGTAATAAGACTGAGGGATTGCCAGTGAGATGGGGGCGGGATGGTGGTGGGGGTGGGGCATGGGAGACTCAGCCAATTTCATTGTGCACATGTTGTACATTGACAATAAAGGTATTATTATTATTATTATTATTATTATTATATAAGAGAAACAAATCACTCGACTTACGTTGCAAGAACCTCAGAGGGAAGGTCAGTGATGTAAGAAGGGATCTTTCTCCCTGTCAAGAACTGGGCCACTTCATTGCTGAATGTATTGCAGTTATGGTCAAAAAGATTATAAGACTCTCCACTGTTACCCCGCAAAGAGAAGTAAAACAAAAATAATAATAAATGAATAAGGAAAAACTAGAGATATTAAGTAAGACATCACGTTTCATTCTAGGATGCTTCAGTGCAGCTTACAATATAGAGAGAGGCCAACAGAGATTATAACACTCATTCCATTCAGGTCTGTACACATGATGGGGATAAGGGGAAAAATTATACTTGCTGTTCCCATTCTTATCACTTAGCCCCTGCCAGTCTCCAGAAGATGGAGGGGAAAATACAATCAGATTTCTAAATCACAAAGCAAGCCTATACAGTATAAGTAGAAGTGTCCCTGCTACAGTCCTTCCCCTTCCAAAGCATGTCACTGGAAGGAGGCAACAGAAACACTACAGTGTGTCTCTGCTCTTTCTGTTGTTTGCAAGATACCCCCCATTTCTGTTAAAAGGCATATTATGGAAGCATGAGTCAAGTTAAATGTAATAAAGGCAAGTCCACCAACACATCATTTATAAACTTCAGATGAAGCACCCTATGGCTTACATTTTAAATGAAACAACTCAAGTCTTGACAACATCTGAAATGAAAAAGATCTAATGGATACAAATGGTCTATAGTAAAAGCCTATCCATATTGTATCAAATTTTCCTAATCAAGACAAACACTATAAAATGGTGAAATTTGCATTTGTGCAAAACAATTCCAAACTAAAGCCTGCAGTGGAATCTCTATAACTCAATAAATAAATAAATAAATAAATAAATCAGTAGGTTTTTTGTTTTAGAAAGGAGCACAATTGTATTGATATCAAGTAGCTTTCTCACTATTACTGTACATCTTTCAAGGAAAGTTAGAATAAGAACAGCATTCTTACCGGAATATAGATTCTCCCAATGAAGACAAGTATTCTAGGAAGAGGTCTTCTGAAACCTCTGTGCTTCCCAGGTCTACTATTGAGTCTGGAGGTCCAAGCAGTGTTCCACCCTGTAAAATTAATACCCAGGAAGGCATTAACACATCAATAACTATTTCTCATATTCCAATATAGACTGTATTTTGATGAAAGTTTTCCCATCCCTGCCTCTCTGCTCAGTTGCTCAAAGCAACTACAGTGATATCTCTTAAAACAAATTTAATTGGTTCTACAGGTCAATTTGTTTTAAGAAAATTTTGTCTTATGAAACATGGTTTCCCAGGTTTCCCATAGGAATGCACTGGGAATGGATTAATCCATTCCGGCTAGAATAAAGACAAAAATAAATGAATTTTTTCTCCTGGGTACATGCAGAATGGTTTTTCTTCTTGCAAAACCTCCCATAGGGAATTTTTGGTCATGCAAAACATGCCTATTCCTGGAAATTTTTTTCTTAAGAGGTACCACTGTATTACATTTGCCAGTTAATTCACTAGTAACACCATATTCTAGTCAAGCTTGAGAAGCCATCTTGCATATGTTTTTGGTGAAGAACAGAAGGAAAAGGAATAAACAGATTTGGTTTCAACTCTTTGGCTCTTTTTTATCCATCATCTTGCAGAAGGGGAAAGTATTGTAGGTTTGTGGGAGGGGAAGTACTATGGGGAGAAGCCGTTTAAATCTCAAATTGCAGTAGACACCAAGAATATGCTATATTCTTCAGAAATCACAAATGGCTGCAGAATGGTGGGGTTTTTTGTTTCTAAAAAATATACTAGAAATTAATCAGTCAAGATTGTGGTAAATAAAGTTCTCAGTGTTTAGGAACTACCAATGTTGCACTAAATAGTCTATGTATTTGTTACTTTTCTAAATAGAATATAGAAATTAATAAGCAGAAATCTGTTGGAGGAAGAATGAGACAGAACTGGGGATAAAAGTAGGATCTCTTTAACTTACAGGAGGACAACTGGAGATACCACCACTGCCATAGAAGAACTCATCCCTGTGGACAACTATGGATGTGTGCCTAAAAAGAAGTGGGGACAGACACAGGAAATAATTAAGCAGCAAATTACAGCAAAGAATAAACCAATCTGAGGGTGTAAAAATCTACAGTGCGTCTCTAAAGCCAAGCATATTACTAAATCAAATAACACGATCAAAGAAAAGCAGGATCAGGGAAAAGAGCAGATTTTCAGCCTTCTTGAATTCTGAACAGTATCATCTGTCCCACTTACAAATTCCTAGTTACAAAAGTAGGTTCTCAGTCTTCCACAACGTTATCTGCCCTACTTACAAACTGCTAATTACAAGCACAGTCAAATAGCAAAACGTTGCACTGAGCTCTGCTTCAGTTCAGCCTTCTAGTCAGAAGGCTAGAAATTAAAACTGAAGAATCTGAATATGAACAAAATAATTGTTAAAGCTTTAAAAAAAACCATGGTGACGGAATCCCTGTAATAAGTCACAGCAGGCGTTTATACACGACCCCTAAACTCCGGGGCAAATGGCTCCCAGCTCCGGAGATTTAAAATGTTTACCCACCAGCTCCGGAGTTAACAGGAAATTAAGTGCGACCCCGCCCACTTTAGCGCGTCCCAGCGCAGCTTTCAGGTACCTGCTTTTTGGATGTGACAAATATTTGATCCGGTGTAAGGATAGTGAGTGCGGGGCTCTCCTGGCTTCTGTTTGTTCTTTTTTTGCGCCCCGCCCCTTTAAGAGATCTGAACGCTGCCGGGAACAAAACGGAGGTAAACCGGCATTCTTTTCTTTCTTTTTTCTCCCTCCCTCACGCAGCCAGCAACCAGGAAGTGCGGAGGGGGGTGGGGACAGATGAAGAGCGACGAACCCCTAAGATCTCTGGTCCGAATTTAAGTGGCCAGCGGATTTTAGGGGTCGTGTAAAAAGGCCCAGCTAGAGGAGACCCATTGAATCAGAGGAATATCTGGAGCAGTTGATTCACCAAATCCCCACTAATTCTATTCTAGTTGAGACTTAACTGCTGGATTTAAGCAAATGTTTGCTATTAGGTTCTGATAACAGATTGCAGTAATTATCATCTTAAAAGATTCCATTCCTCTTATATAAGAACAAACAAGACTTTTCTAGGATGTCTTCCGCCAGCCAGTTTTTTTTCTGAGTATTTCCATTAAAAATTAAAATATGTCTTAAATTTCTGAGGATGCCAGTCAATAGAATGTTAATTGATTAAGCAAATGTTGCTACCCTAAATCTACAATGGAGACTCTAGATTATTAAAACTATCTTAACCTATTGTAGAATAAGGTTTCTGCTTCTGTGGAAATGTTTTTCACTGAAGTGGTATTACACTAACACTGGAAAGAAAGTTAAAAGCATTCCACCACACTAATTGATACAGAAGATTACTTGAATATAACTTAATTCTAAGAACACTTTATCCTATCAAAACACCAAGTAATTTTAAATGTGGTTACTTACCATATGCCCTCTAGCTGCTTACCTGTATACAGAAAAAAATAAAAATTAAGAAAATGTACAAGTGGTATCAAATTACCTCATGCACCTACTTACATGTGTGTCTCACACAATGGCATAATGGCACCCTTCTAAAATAACAAAGGCAACAATATATACCCATGTTGGCCCAGACGTTGGCATCTGACAGAACTAGAAATGACATACCCTAATACTTGTGGTTTATGCTAACAGATCCAAATGATGTCATCAGTCTTCTTAAAGAGGATCATGTACCCATTTCTAATATATCAACATATGTCCTCTACAGATAGGTTCTCCTTTACCAATAGGTCAGCAGATATGCTGTAGACCCTAAAACATGGGTGAGAAAAGTGCATCTCTCCAGATGTTCTTATACTGCAGCTCCCATCAGTCTTAGCCAACACAGTCAGTGATAAGGAATGCTGGGAGGTGCAACCCGTCAACATATGGTGACCACACTTGGCCCACTCCAGAATCTAGTCTGAACTTGACTCGCAAACAGTAACTGGTCTGTAGCCGCCCTCCTCCCTCCAACGATCAGCCATAGATGACCATGGCTGACCGTGTTGCCTCCTTTCAAAAATGACTATCAGTTGACTGGTGGTGGCAGGCTCATAAAACCTTTTGCAAGCTACAGAACTGTTTTTGTCAAGGCATGTCAAGTAAACCCCTATCAAAATATATGTTTCTTTTTGTCAATTGTGAACCGGGTAGCTGCACAAAAATGTATCTTATTACTGAATGCAGTATATTTAATAACATAAAGCTAATTATAACAGTTACAGTGTAATTTAAAAAATATATAAATGTATAATTAGTAAAATGCTGGTGACTGTTCCTCACCATTTCCTGCAGGCTGCAGCTTCATTTTATACCTAAGTATTTAATAACATGCCCCACTGAATCCAGGGCAGTCTACTTTTGAGCAAGCACACGTGGGAGCAAAGTCCATACGATCTTTAAAATATTTAAACAGAATATTTCTACAGCTACACTGTGTACAATGTTTAGAACTATTTATTTATTTACCACATCATTAGTGTCAAAGCATTATTCTACAGTGCCTATATTCTATACACAGTATTGGGCTATTATAGTTTGTCTTTGAGAAAAATACATAAGCACTGGGAATTATACAGAGAGATTATACTTTTTTTGAAGGGAAGATTGTTAGCATAAAAGAGATTTAAAAACAAGTGTACGGGGATCTACATTTTACAAAATAGAGTATTTCATCCAAGGTCTTTGGATATCTTCCAAAATATTATTAACAGAACTGTAATTTTGGAAAAAGAATCATCTGTCTCTCTCTCACACACATATCTCTGTTGGGAAAGGAAAAAACCCTTGGGATCAAGTTGCATAACTATGCAATACTTAGCTTTAGCTGGAACAGAGTTCAGTGTGGGAGGTATTTGTATTTTGTTCTGTGGCAGCTAAATGAATTTATTGTTATAGGACTTTCCTTAGTCAGAGTGACAGTGCAAGCTCACATACAAACAGCAGCAAGAAAGGAACAAGTAACCAAATATTTCGATCGATTAATAATTACCAACTTTTTGCTCTTGTACAAAAATACCCAAGAGGTCCCATTCAACTTCCCAAGCTAAGTAGCTGGAAACGAAGAGTTACATCTTACTAGATCCCAGTCTCATGATTACTAACCTGTCCTACCGGTTTCAATAGGACCCAAGTTCACTCAGGATGCAGCTAAAATAAAACAAAGGTCTTGATGCAGTGTAATGGGATAATTTGATTTTTGTTACATGAACAAACATGCCTATTTTTGGATTAATTTGATTCAAATAATATATGATAGTACTGAAAATAATTGGCAAGGAAATCTGTAATTGTGTTGTGGGGATCACTAACTGCTTCAGTTCATCACCCGAGACAGGTAGGATTATTCTGCCATATGTCCTCATAAAAGCCTGTGACTGAGGCATTAATATTTGGGATTTTTACTATCCAGCTGCAAGCCAAATATCTCAAAGAACTTACTAAATTGAAGGTGAATCTCAGACTGCACTCCTTAAACCCATACATTCTGCTGCACTTACCTGAGCTTAATCATAAAAATGTGCAGTTAAGTCAATTCTGATTTATGGCATCTCTCTTCATGGTTTTCCAGGTAGAGAATATTCAGAAGTCCTTTTACCCATCCTTCTTCTGGGGGCACCCTGGGATTCAGTAGCTTGCCCATGGGCACACAGACTGGGTTTGCTCACAGGAGGCACAATGGGGAATCAAACTCCCAACCTCTGGCTCTAAAGCCAAATATCTAAACCACTGAGATATCTGGACAGCGGTGGAGTTTACTTCCAGACAAAGCTACATACATTATCCAAACAAAATAGCTTCTGTCAAAAGTATTGCCAATATTTTTCATTTATCTACATCTGCAGTCCAAATACATATGCAAAATGCTTGCACAGTCACATCATGTTAACCTCACTGATTCCTGTCTCTTACAGCTTCTAAAATATTATGCTTTATTAGTGAAGATCAACATGTACACTTGCTCTATGTTTTCAGTTAATAAGTGGGTCTGTCTGTAAAATCAATATACAAATATATATAAATTCATTTTTGAATGCAAGCAAGTACCTTCCCTTCAGTTCAGTGGGACTTTCATGGATATATCTTATGAGATGGGGGGAAAGCTAATATTTTAAGATAAAATTAGATTGTACAGTATGTTTTTATCCCACTCAATTTCCTTATTGTTGTTTTTGTTTTAATTATGCTGATAGCGGGCTGGCAGACCCAGAACTTTGCTGGAGCAGTAGTGATCCTTGGGATGGGGGAGGGAGGGGTGGAGAACTTATCCCCTCACATTTTTAATTGATGCTTGGTGGGCTGCTTTTGAACCCTTTGCGGGCTACCAGTAGCCCGCGGTCTACCTGTTGGACAGCCCTGCACTAGAAGGTGAAAAGGCAGTTCAGTGGGACTTTCATGGATATATCTTATGAGATGGGGAGAAAGCTAATATTTTAAGATAAAATTAGATTGTACAGTATGTTTTTATCCCACTCAATTTCCTTATTGTTGTTTTTGTTTTAATTATGCTGATGGTTTATTTGATATTTGTACATTACCCTGACACCCACTTTGATGGGTAAGTATAAGCTAAATATTTTAAAAACACAGATAAATATAAATTAAATAAATATAAAGAAATTTCCATGTTCACAACATAGAGTTAAAATCCTTTGCATCAATATTCTCTCAGTTAAACTACCTAAGGAAGTAGTGACTCTGATTAAGCAGCTGACATACACTAGGCCTGTTAAATTTGACATGACCATGACTAAGGGATCTATGTGGAGGAAGACATCTGTAAGAAAGTAGGTGAGCAGACATTATCATCTCATGTGGCTTCAACACAGGAATGTCAATGAAATTTCAACCGTTCTATACCAAATAGGCAGTAGAGTCTTATGAACATTTCTTCTTAAGTCTTACCAAGTTCAAGAGGAATTTATCCTAGTTCCAGGTTAATGTGTATAGCATTGCAGCTTAAAAGTTCTTACCCCTGTAAGATTTCACAGGTTCTAACTTGTTGAAGTCCTGTGTCTCTCAAGTAACATTATTCAAACACAGAATTATGAGACAGAGAGCTTATTAATTGAAAGGGATGAATCATCTTTATTGGGTCTGCTGCCTTGCATCTCTGTTGATTTTGGCAAAAGTTTTTAACCTCTGCAACCAAACATCCCTACACTTAAAAGAGTTAGCAGCACTTAAAGAGCTAGCAATGATTCAAGCAATTACAATTGTTAAGGGCTTGAGAACATTAATATGTAACAGTGAACGGGTTCTGTTTGTTTTGTTTTAGCAGCAGAAAGCCTGCATCCTTCAGGTACAAACAGAAAAGTTTGATTTCTCTTCGTTGGGGGTGGGGTGGGGTGGAATCCTGGATACCAGGTGTACTTTAAGCCACCGACTTTCATCCCATTTCCCACATAATGAAAAACACCATGTAGCCAGAGTGGCTTTTATTTTATTTTAATTCAACCAATTCCCGCGGCAGTCACACCCACGCTCTCCCATTTTCCACCCGTCCTGCAGGGGCGAGAATGACACGGCAGCTTCTACCCGGCTTGGCTCCCTTTGTGACGGCAGAAGAGAAGAAAAGGAATCCGCATCGCGACCAGGCAAAAAAGCCTCACTTTTAAAAAAATTGTTATTAATATTATTATTATCCCGGATCACCCTCAAGCCCTTAAAACCCCTCTTGCATAACACGGGAGCGGGAGCGCGGGGAGGATCAACGCCTACCGTGCCTCGGAGGGTGGGAGGAAAAATTTTTAACGATTTAAAAACCCGCATCTTTTCACGTGCTCTTCTATTCAGTCTTTGGGGAAGGGGGTGGGAATCTAGGTACCCCCTCTGTGTGTGTGTGTGTGTGTGTGTGTGTGTGTGTGTGTGTGTGTGTGTGTGTGTGTGTGTGTGTGTGTGTGTGTGTGTTACCCTGTCTCTTTCTCTCTCTCTCCTGGTGCATGTATGTATGTGTGTGCGTGTGTGTGTGTGTGATGGGTCCGGGCTGCCCATTCCTCCCACCCACCCACCCCTAAACACAAAAAGGGCACCACCGCACCGGCAGCCCCCTTTCTCTCCCGCACGTCCATCCCATGCCCAGAACCAGACATTTGGGGCAGGAGGGGGGGGGCGACTGGTCCGTCTCCATCTCCTCCGCCACACACACACACACACACACACACACACACACACACACACACCACACACCACACACACACACACACACGCGCGCCCCCGCCCCCCCACTTCCCCCTCCCCGCGCGCTCCTCTTACCGAGCATGAGAGGGCTGAGGCGCCGAGCCATGCCCTTGGACAGGTCGTAAACGTAGAGCTTCACCGGGTGCAGCATCAACGGCGGGTCCATGGCATCGGCGGAGAGGGAGCCGAGGTCACGCCTGAGAGAGAGCGTCCCCCCACCCCCACCTTCTTCTTCTTCTTCCTCCTCCTCCTCCTCCTCCTCCTCCTCCTCCTCGCACGAGGGGTCGTGAGGGAGTGCCTGGCCGAAGCCGGTGGGGAAAGGCAGAGACGGAAGCCCAGCCGACGACCCGGCGAGCGGCTACCGAGGTGGCCACGAACTGACAGAAGGTGACAGAAGGGGAAAAAAAGTGTGGGGGGGGAGGAGGACGGAGGTCGGAGGGGGAGAGAAGGGAACATTCCTTCTACGCATGCGCCGCCCCCACAAGGAGAACCTGCCCGCCTGTTACGGCGCTTCGACGAGGGAGCGGTGCTAAGCAGCTGGGAGGCGGAGCCAAGAGGGTCGGTGTGGCTGGGGGAGAGGAGCTCACGAGGACAATGTGATGGGAGAGCTTTCCCGCAGGCGATTGGTTAGAATGTGAGGAGGGGGTGGGGAAAGCGAAGCTTTGCTGAGTAATGACCGGGTAGGAAGTTGCTGGTGGGCGGGATGAAGAAGCCGGGCGTCGGATGCGACTTAAAATCTGTGCGGTAAAACGCCTCGGAGGAATCCGTAGAAATAGAAAGGATAGACGTACGCCTTTTATCGTGAGGATAAAACTTCCAAGCTCCTTGGATCGTATTTGTTTAGAGAGGCATGTTTCTTGAAAACATTTTGCATTATGTACCGTCAAGGGTAGCCTTCAAAACAAGCCGCCTTCGATCCATGGCGACCAACTGAATGAGTGACCTTTGAAATGTCCTGTTATTATATATCTGTTTAGTTCTTGCAAACTCAAGGCTGTAGTCTTCCAGGCAAAAATCAAAGAATAAAAAAACAATAATTTAAATGTAAGTCCATTCATCTCATATTTGATTTTTCACTCTTCCTGCAGCCTTCAATTTATCTTACCACTGTCTTTTTGCAGTGAGTGTTGAAAATAACAAAACAGCTGAAACGATTATAGGTCTGGCGGGATGTCTCCCTTCCCACTCCCCCCATACATGGTAGTACATTATTTTAACTTGGGGTATATTTCCTATAAAACTGTAATTTTGGAGCAAAATAACAAAAGGACATAATTTACTTTACAACTGAGTTAGGTCACTGAGCTGCGGCTGAAAATGGTTTTTGACACATGGCTAAAATACATTAGATTTTTAGCTATAAGCAATCAGTCTCTGGTTTCAGAAAAACATCGACACCCTTAAATTACATTGTTAAATTCTCTCTCTCTCTCTCTCTCTCTCTCTCTCTCTCAACTTAAAGCCAACTCTTTAGAAGCAGGGGCTATGTTGTTTTAACATGCAGTCTCACTGCATTTTAAAAACGTATCTGAGGGTTGAGTAGACAAATATGTGTATTTGGGGTGCTTAATCAACAGTCACAAAAGTTGGAAGGATAGAAATAAAGCAAGGATTGAGGTATCTAGAACAAGGTCTATGAAGTTGAAGAATACACAAACAGCTTTATATGGTAAAATATTTCCCATGGTCAACCCTCATACTGTTTATGGATGTGAATTTTGGACGGGTAAGGTGTTCATTAGAATACAGTAAATTTGACATGCAGACAACAGATGGAAGAATCTTTTGCATTCCATTGACATATGAAAAAGAATGAGATACTTCATCAGATAGGAAAACAAAAAGAAATAAGAGTTGATAATTAAGATTTTTATTCATTCGATTATTTAAAATATTTCAAAACCCTCCTGTCTCCTTAAAGAGAACTCACGGCAGCTTATATAATTAAAATCAATATTTAAAGCTAATTCAAGTTCTCATATCTGATACACATAATTCATCATGACAATTATAATATATCATTGAAGGGAAGGCGGAGGATAAACAGAAGGCAAATCTCTTGCTTGAGTATAAGAACAGAGGACCGTCCACACAGCAAGAGATGGGTCGAGGTAAGCCACGACGAGAGCCAACCTCAGCCATGGAGACCGGCACCCAGAGAGAGAGATGTCTTGAGTTAGGAAAAAATAAAAAACCAGGAAAATGCCCTTTTTTGCCGTCTGTTTTGCGGCTCGTCGGCTGTTTCACAATCACCGCCTGAACTTCTATTATCAATGGTAGGGGACGCTTCCCTAGTTCGTACATCTATGGATTATCTTGAGCACAGGCCGATCTGGGACCCGCTGAAGAAAACGCTCTCGCCGAGTTTCCGGCCCCCATTGGACCAGAGGCCCTCTGAGGGGCGGAGGCTCGCTCTGATTGACAGGCTCCGGCGCTGGGACGCGTGTCGGGGCGGAATCACCAGATCCCCCCCCCCCCGAGGGATTTGAGAGGTAACGGACCTTCTCGTGGGGAAGGGGGTGGCGGCGGCGGCGGCGGGTGGTTTCTTCGGAGCCGGGGCTAGGGCTGCTTGGGCAAGCGTTGGCCTTCCGGCCCGGCCTGGCCTGGCCTCCGGTTCAAGAAGGTCTTCTTTCTTCGAGCTGTGTTGATGGCGGGCCCGGAGGACCAGCGTGGTCAGGCGGCGTCTACCCCGCTGGCTTGAACCAGAGAAGGGAGGCGGTGGGATCGGATGTACAGAAATATCTCTCTTTTAATCGTGCTTCACAACCTGAAAAACTTAACCTAAAAAGATTTTTTAGAAAGCCCAACAAAAAACGAACAGAACAACACACCACCCTCCCAGACTTTCTATCCTTCCGAGGTCGGTAAAATGAGTATCAGCTCGATTGGGGGGGGGGCGATTTGTAGCCTGCATTAATAAGTTCTAAATCGCACAGAGAGTGCTTTAAGAGCTATGGGGCGGTCTGTGAGCAGAACCTTTTGCTTTTTTTGCCTCAGATTAAAGGTTTCTTCAGTAACTGGTGGCAGATACTGTAGAGGGGTGTGTGTGTGTATACACACAAACATATATATATATATATATATATATATATATATATATATATATATATATATATATATATATGCATGTTAGGTGGATTCGGGTTTCTTCCCGTGTAGAAATCTGGTTGTTTTGGCGACGTTTCGACGAGGTCTCACTCGTCATCTTCAGGCTGGTGTTCTGGCTTCTTTCTTCTTGAAGCAAAGTGTGGTCTCAGTTGAAGTCCTTCTATAAATACTGCTGGGGGTGTGTGGTTTGCTTGCTCTGTTGCTGATTGTAGGTTCCTTTGTTCCTTTGTTCTTTTGTGATCTGCTGTGTGGCTGAGGCGATCGTTAAGGGATTAACTGCTGATGGCTGTTTAGATGGCTGTTTACATGCTGGTGGGTTAGATGGCTGGTAGGTTCTGGCAGTATCCTGGGCTTTGGTGGAGTGGGGTCCTGTGTCTTGTGAATTCATTTTGGTCTGGCTACGTGTCTGTGGTCTCCCAATGTTTTTTTTGGGTGTGTGAGTGTGCTCCATGTGGTGACTGGAGTGGGGTGCAAGTAGATGGTGCAGTCGTGGTTTTGTTATTGGATGGTGGTTTCGTTTCATCTGTGGGAAGGGTCTGGGTTTGTGTTTGGTGTGGATGGAAGGTGGTGGCATCTTGTGTCCTTTTGGACCTGGTGTCAGTCTTTGTGACAGAGGCTCGTCTGTTGACCAGGGCTAGTTTCCAGATGTCAGGCAAGCGGGAGGTGTCATCACGTTTATTCATGTTGTTTGGGTGTTTCTCTATTTCAATGGCTTCCATGATTATTCGACTGTTGAAGTGTTCAGTTTTGGAGATGAGTTTGGTTCTTTCAAAGTCAATTTCATGACCTGTTGTTTTTATGTGCTGGAAGAGAGAGGAAGATTTTTCTTCTTTTTTGACTGATATTCTCCTGTTTGTCTGTCCGATGTATGTGGCTGGACAGATTTGCAGATAGATAGCTCAATCTTGTCTTTGGGGTTTCTTAAGATGTTGGCTATAGTGTGTGTATATATATATACACACACTATAGATAGATGATAGATAGATAGATATAGATATAGATATAGATATAGATATAGATAGATAGATATAGATAGATATAGATAGATAGATATAGATAGATACAGATATCTATCTATCTATCTAGACAGATAGATAGATAAATAGATAGATAGATAGATATAGATATAGTGTCTTGGCTTGCTTTCCCTGCTCCTTTCAGTTTGAGTAGCCTCAGAAACCAAGGAGAAGGGGCCTCAGTTTATTATAATCCAACAGCTCCTGGAAGGAATTGAAATAATTCCCAAGGATGGTGAAAGAAAGGGCAAAAGCAGTACTACTTAAGAAGACAAAATGATCACAGAAGAATTGCATAACTTTGGTGTTGACTGAAAAAAAAAAATGATACCATTAAAGATCTATACTGCATTTTGATTCAAACATCAAAGTGGAAATTGCAGCCAAGAAACCTGAAGACAACTTTGGTGTTGTAAATTCAGGTAAAGGTAAAGGTAAAGGTCCCCCCGCACCTGTGTTCTAGTTGTGTCCGACTCTAGGGGCGGTGCTGATCTCCATATTCAAGCTGAAGAGCCAGTGTTGTGCAAATCCATGGCCATGTGGCCAGCATGGCTGCAAGGAAACACTATTTTCCCTTCCCATTTTTTACAGCGGTACCTATTTATCTACAAGTACTTGCATTTGCATGCTTTTGAACTGCGAGGTTGGCAGGAACTGGGGTTATCAGCAGGAGCTTGCTCCCCGCTGCCGAACTGCTGAACTGCCAGCCTTGCAGGATATTGAAGAAACCTAGTCAGGAAAAAGACCCTTAAATCATTTGAAATGTATTGTTGAAAGGGAATTTTGTGGAAACCATGAACTGCCCAAAAGACAAACAAGTGGGTTGTAGATCAAACAAATCCTGAACTCTCATTCAAAGTTAGTATTGATTAAATAGGCTGTCACAAGACTTTTATACTAGAAAAAATGGGAAAGGTTTAGAAAGAGAAGAAGTGTACACAAGGGACATTTGACTTGTAAAGAGAGACACAGCTCTTAGGTTTTTGTTGAGGCCATAAATCAAAGGGTTGCCATAAGGTAGGAAAAAAGTGATGTATAACAACTTGTAGCAAAAAAATGGAGTCCTGAAAAACCAATAATACATAACATCTACAACAGTTCTTTTTTTTGGGGGGGGGGTATATGCTTTTCTCTGGTGCATATGATGGTGACTTGAGTTTATTTTGTAAAGCTTATATCCACATATCCACTGTAGTCAAAAGATCTGTTCTGCCTGTGATCCTTATCAAGCTCTTAACTCAGCTCAAAGTCTTTTATTTTTGGCATAAAGAGGCATGGAACAATATATTTGGTGGTGCAACACACCTTGGTTAAAATCTGCAATCTTTTGCAGAATTGCTTTGGAGTATATGTTATGGGGCACGGTGGGACTTCGGGTTAAGCATACTGTATATGTTCTCATGAAGCCAGTGGCACTTATCTTTCAATTATTTCGTTAGTGGACAGCTGCAGTTTCGTAGTTTTTGCTTTGTGTGACTGATGAGCTGATAATAATACAAACAATGCACCATCAGGATTTGATTCACACATGGAGGAGGATATCTGTTCTAAATATAATGCAGAGTTTTATTTCCTCACAGATATCAAATTTAGTTTTCAATGCATACAAAATCATTTCTTGTGGTCTTATAATTGCTGGATAGCTCTGCAGCTTAAATACCTGGCTCTGGAACCAGAGGTAGCGGATTTGTTTGGCTACGGTGCCTCTTTGACAAGGGCTGGACTCAGTGATTGATAGGGTCTCGTCCAGCTCTGCACCTTCTGATGTTTTGGACCACGACTCCCAAAATTCTAACCTTAGATTGCCAATGGCAAAGGACTGTGGGAGTTGTGGTCCAAAATATCTGGAGGGCTGAAGTTTGGATGTGCCTGGATTAAAGCGTCAACAGTAATTTGCTAGCAGAATAAGCATTGTAGCATTTGCCTTCTGTCCCCTTGGCAAAGATCACAAAATAGGTGGTTTTTATTCAATAGCTGGGAGACTTTTTGTAAGCCTGGAATTTCCAGTGTTGAGATTACTAGAACAGATGTTAAGAGTTCTGCACTTGTATGCAGATCTCACTATATCTGGCTTAGATGTAATTGTCTAATTTTACTTATTGAGCCTCAGGGTCTTCGTCTGAGTAGCTGTTCTTATTCCATGCGTTGTGGGAAAGATTATTAATATATTGGACAGAGTCCTGTTGTTAGTAGAGTTACTGGAGAGCTGACTTCTCTAGTAAGTGCCAAAGTAGAAGTGGGAACAGTATCTTTTTTTGTAGATTGCAAAACTTGGGTTTGTTGAAAATGAGCTGTGTAAAACTGTCATTTGAACAGACAGTAGTAACCTTTCTCCTGGTGCTGGAATATTTATTTTCTTCTTCTATTCTCTTTAGCAAGATTTGAAGCTATGTCAGACTGGGTATCATATTATAAAAATGAAGATGGTGAGGAAGAAGAGGAACAAGATGAAGAAGTTGAAACCATTGGTAAAAATCAATCTTCATGCATGTATATCACATTAATTTGTTACATATAAGTACTACTTTGAAGAAAATTTAGCCTGCAGCTAGCCTGTAACATGAGTGTTGAAAAATAGTTGTAGTTCCAAACCACAATATATATATACCTCTGATTATCACGGACCATCCTTAGACCTGTGAAAATTGTAATGGGGTAAAGTGTGGGCAAACTGGTAGAAAAATGCATACATATCATCTCAGGGCCTGCGCTAGGTTTTTTTGCACCCTAGGCGAGGTGCGGGGGGGTGGGCAGTGGGGAAGGCGGTGGGGTGGTGGTGGGGTGGATGGCAGGGGCGACAGGTGACGGGCACGGGGGGTGGGCGGTGATGGGCGCGGGGGGCGACAGGTGGATCACAATGGGCAGCAATAGGCAGACAGTGACAGACGGACGGTGGGTGGTGGTGGGGCGGACGGCGGTGACCAGCGGCGGGGGGGGCAGGCTGGCCAGCGCCCTCTTTCCATTTTGGCACCCTAGGCAACTGCCTAGTTCGCCTTAATGGACGTGCCGGCCCTGTATCATCTTTATTCAGTAAGGAGAAACACACAGTGTATATGCACTGTTTATATATGAAAGCACATATGGTTTTAGTTCTGTAGAAAAGGAAATTTTTTTTTCAGAATTTGATTGGGTAACCTCCCTGGTAGATGGTGGGAATGCGGTAGATGTAATATATCTTGATGTCAGGAAAGCTTTTGATAAATGCTGTATTATACTCTGATTATCTAGTTAATTAGATAAGGGTTGGATAGAATCACTATCTGGTGGGCACATTGTTGGTTATAGGATCATACTCGGGGATTATCAATAGCAACTCTTCAGACTAGGAGGAAATAAAAAGTGGAATACCACAATGTTTAGTCCTGGGCATGGTGCTCTTCAAAAATTTTGTAATGACTTGGATGAGGGGATGCTGGGAATGCTTATCAGGTTTGTGGATGACACAAAATTGTGTGGAATACTTAATACCCTGGAAGACAGATACACAATTAAAAATATCTTAGTAGGCTTGAACACTGGGCTGAAAACAAAGTGAAGTCTGTCTGAGTTCTACACCGGGGAGGTGAGGACCAAACATGCAGTTTACAATATGGAGGATACTTGGCTCAGTAATACTACATGTGAAAATGATTTTGTTATTGTTGTAGATCATAAGCTGAATATGAGCCAACAGTGCAACGTGGCTGCATAAAATGCCAGTATTTGTAATATTGTCGTATAGAGGGGTATGATCTCTTATTGATCATCCTAGAGTGCAGGACACACAACAGTGGATGTAACAGCTCAAGTAACAGCTCAAGTTACTTGAAGGCAGATTCAAAGTTGGATTTGATGGTCTTTTAGGCCCCTTCCAACTTGATTGTGCTGTGATTCTATTATGAATATTCAATTTGTATTTAAGTAAATTTAAGTAAATTAATTAAGTAAATTTAAGTAAAATTATATTTAAATTACATTTAAGTAAATAATTAAAATTAATTATATTTAGTTGATTACTTAAATGTAATTAAGTAAATTTAAGTAAATTAATTGTAATTAAGTAAATTTAATTAAGTAATTGATTGATGGGGATGACTCACATACAGAATTTGCATTCTCCCTCCTCCCACAACAGGAGAATATAAATATTCAGGTCGGGACACATTGGTTTTCTTGGTGGATGCCTCAAGAGCTATGTTTGACTCCTATGATAATGATGATTTGTCTCCTTTTGGTATGACAATCCAGGTAAGACTATCCTTCAGAAACTGAATATTGATTCCATATCTTGTACAGTAGTATGAAATATTTTGAAATGTGTTTGAGCAGGATTAATGTAACAATTTGAAGATATCATTTCTGGATATCTGTGTAGCATTAATAGTTGGAGGGAAAGGTTGTGCTAGCTGATCTCAGGTCCATTGCACTAGGAAAAGAAAGTTTTTGATGCTTGCTCTGGAGTTATGCTTGAAAAATCCATGCACTGATGATATGACTAAGGATGGGCAAATGATTTCTTAGTTCTAAGCATCTTTTAAACTAAATTTTGTAATCCATCAAAATGTCCCATAAAGCTAGGGTCAACTTATTGGAAGGATCACATTACATGAAATGCAGTACAAAATACTGATCTTTATTTAATTTTTGAATTTCATCATTTTCTTTGTGTAGTACAGTGTTGGCGAATCTATGGCCACACGACATCACCCCCTCATAGCCATGGCACTTCCCCCTCTGCTCGGAGCCCGCCACTGTCCTCCGTGCAGAATGCTAGGCAAAAGGGGAGGCAGCGGCTTGTGGGCTCCTTTGTAGCTTCAGTTTAATCTCCAGCCATGCCGCCTGGGCATCCCAAAAGAGGCGTGGCTGGAGAGTAAACGGGGGCTATGAAGGAATCCACAATGATAAAAATTATTTTGTGAGGAGCATGAGGAGGTACAAGACACAACTTTGGGGGTCATTGTTTTGTCTGCCCCAACTCTCAGGTATTTCTAGATATTTTCAATCCAGTTTTTGAAGCAGTGGTTCCCAGTAACCCAGATGTTCTTGGACTGCAACTCCCAGCAACCCTGCCCAGCACCTTTGGTGGCTAAGGCTTCTTGGAATTGTAGTCCAACAACTGCAGAGTGACCCAAGGTTGGGAACAATTGTTATAAAAAGGTGTGGCGTTGTAGGAAGTGGTGTTTTGGGTAGTTCTTTCCCTTACTGATTTTTGTTTCCTTACTAGTGCATTCAGAATGTCTACACAAACAAGATAATCAGCCATGATAGAGATCTTGTGGGTGTAGTTTTTTATGGAACCGAGCAACACAAAAATTCAGTGGATTTTAAGCACATCTATGTTCTTCAGGATCTGGACAACCCAGGTAAAGAGAGAGTGCTGTGAAGTATATTTGTGAAGTATATTATGTATGGAGACAGGCACAACATTTTGAACAGCCGTACCATTTAGGAGTCTGTTTTATGTTCTCTACGGTGCCATATGTTGGTTGATGCTTAAAACACAATACAGTGGCACCTTGTATAAAGGAATTAATTCGTTCCAAATGAAATTATGTTAAGCAAATTTTCCTTTATACAAAATTCCCATAGGAATGCATTGCAAACAGAGTGATCCCATTTTTATGTTGTATAGATTCGCCCTATAGGTGAATATGCTAAGCAAATTTCCCCTATCTCCGGATTTTTTATGGTATCTTTTAAATAGAATTGCACAAATTAAAACGCATGTAAACTTCTCTGGCCAGGAGTTGAACATTTATAGCAATCTGTCTTGATTGGCTTTCTAAAACCTGAAAAGGATGGCACCTGGCCAATCTCTGTGAGAAGCTTTTTCCAGAGGGTAGGGGCAACAACTGAGAAAGCTGGATGTCTGGTGCGAGCTCTTTTGGCCTCCATTGGCTGCTTTCACACAAACACTAAAATCCGCAGCAAACTTTGATCCGGATCACCCCCCCCGGAGCGGGATGTTCCCATGATTGCGTTTTGAAAATCCTCAGCTGTTTATTTATTTATGATCCCATGACTGAAAACCACAACAAAGATACCATAATGGGGACAAAAAGATTTTGGTGTGGATTTTCCGTGTTTCCACGGACTTGAGTAACGGTTCAAAATCCGCATCGGAACAGCGACAAGGATTTTACCACCTCGAGACCAGGTACAGTACTTGTAAAATGCACTGGGTCGCACTTAAGTGGGCGTGGTAGCACTTTATTTTTTTAAAGGTCTGCTGCTCATGGGCAAACAATTTTATGTTCAGCATCTGCAAACACTTTGCAGCAAATTTTAGTGGTCGTGTGAAAGCAGCCTATGTCACAATTTGCAAGGTCAGGAACTGTGAGGAGCAGTTATTGCTCAAATACAAAAAACTGCTCTGATGTCTACAGGGGTGTCATTGCAACAGCAGAAGAGGATTTAGGAGGCCAGCTTGATGAACCTGGGAAGCTAGAACTCCATTGTTTACATGATGTCAACAAGAAACAATGGGCAGGCTGTTGAAAGATTTTCAAATGTTGCCCTGTTGTAGCTTCGATGCAACCAATATGGATTTGACAAAACTCGGGGAGGCAGTGGAGGAAGGCCTGGCGAGCTCTGGTCCATGAGGTCACGAAGAGTCGGACACGACTGAACAACTGAACAACAACAACAAAAAGCTTCGAAAACCAATCACTCTTCCCTTTGTTTCTTAGGGAGAACGGGAAATGATGATCAGTCTTCTTGTCATTTTACCACTAGGGGCAAAGCGAGTGTTAGACCTGACCAAATACAAGGGAGAGCAAGGGCAAGCGCTGTTCCGCAAGACGTTTGGCCATAGTGCTGACTACTCCTTAGGCGAAGCACTCTGGGTTTGCTCCAATCTCTTCAGCGACATCCACCTCAAGATGAGCCACAAAAGGATCATGTTGTTTACTAATGAAGACAATCCTCATGGACGGGACAGCGCAAAAGCCAAATTTGCTAGGACGAAAGCTGCTGATCTCCGGGAAACTGGTCAGTCTTTTCATGTCGAAGATTAAATCTAATAAGACCAGTTATTACTGCATTCTTTTTAAAAACTTGTTTTCTTTCAGAAAACCAAATAAAACATTCTTAATCCTATCTTTGCATAAAATGCTCTACCCAATCCAGTGTAACTTGTTACGAATAACCTTGGTGCCTGCTTTTTTTACTTAGTGCATTTACTGTATATTCTACCTTTCCCGCAAGGAGTTCAGTGTAATATACATATTTATTTTACAGACTTTTACAACAATCCTGGTCAAGTAGACTAGGCAGAAATAAAGAAACTAGCTGAATGATCCCCCACGAGAGAGGGGAAATTTCTGTTACTCTAGCCATTGCGTATAGATAATGCATTTTGGCCGTACCAGCACTGGCACTCAAAAGCCTGATCTATTTTCCTCCAATTTTGTTTTGACTCCAGGTATTTATCTTGATTTAATGCACCTGAAGAAGCCTGGGGGATTTGATATCTCCTTATTCTACAGAGACATCATTAACACAGCAGAAGATGAAGACTTGGGAGTCCAGTTTGATGAGTCTGGCAAATTAGAAGACCTTATGAAGAAGGTACGAGCAAAGGAGACAAGGAAACGATCTTTAGCCAGGTAAGTGTAAGAAAGAGATAAATTCTTGCTATCATTTTATTTGTGGGCTGGTCCGGAGACTTCTTGGTGAAAATCCCTCCTGACGTTTTAGAGCGGTATTAGAACAAAATAGCTAGTCTACGGTTACATTCAGTATTATATTTTATGTTTTGTTTGTAATGTTGTGCTATAAGAATCTTCTAATGTGCTTTTAACTTTTAACAGTAGAAATTAAAACGCACAAGAACACGTAGAAAACCTAAATCTGTGTTTGGTGCTTCTGCACAGGCTGAACTTCTGCCTGGGAAAAGATGTGGCTTTTTCGGTTGGTGTTTTCAACTTAGTCCAGAAGGCTTTCAAACAGCCCCCAGTGAAACTTTATAGAGAAACAAATGAGCCCGTGAAAACAAAAACACGCACCTTTAACTGTGAGACTGGTAGCTTGCTTCTTCCTAGCGACACAAAGAGAGCTCAGGTAATAGTGCACACAGTGGATTTGTTGATTCATCATCCCTTCCTTTCTCATATCAAGAAATTGCCATGTCCATTTAAATATCTGGGGGACCATTTATCATAATGCCAACAATGAGTTTCAGTCATGAATAGTTGTGGTGGCTTGGTAAATGTAAATGTTTTTCAGAGATACAGTGGTACCTTGTATACAAGAATTAATTCATTCCAAATAAAATTATGTGAAGCAAATTTTCCTTTATACAATTTCCCATAGGAATGCATTGGAAACAGAGTAATCCCTAATCGCTACCATTTTTATGTTGTGTGGATTTGCCCCATAGGCGATTATGTAAAGCAATTTCCCCCTATTTCCAGAATTTTTTATGTTGTACAGATTTTATGTTATACAAACAGTTTGTTATACGAGAGTCCACTGTAGTTGGAAACTACGCTTGGTTCAGACTATACTAGTCCTAGTGTTAATAATTGTTCAGGAAGTGATGTACAAGGAGAAGGTGACTCCTTTTCTTGAAACAATTGTGCTGGCATGTAGAAGTGTCCTCAGCCCAAGGACACTTGAGATCACTCGGATCTGTTATGGGACGGGAAGGTCTTGACAACCATGCCTTTATGGTCTCTGCTGTGAAGATTGGCCAAGGGATCCATGCACCCATCCCGGAGCGCAGAGAGAAACACTTGCAGCATCTAGCTGTTGGAAAGTGTGAAAGAAACCCCTTTGCCTCCTCTTCTGATAGGAATCCAAGTAGCAAGTGTGGAGGTTACAGCACACGGGGCATGGGAAAAGGTGGTGCTGGCTTGAAATGAGTGATCCCCACCCCACCCCAGGCTGAGGCCATGTGGGTCAAACCTATTGACCAAGACATTTTATTTTGTTACTCCTTTTGCTGGATCGGATTACATAGGTGTTGCAAATTAGAGGAAATGCTTTTGCAGGCAGTTCAGTTATTTGTTGAGTTTGCAATTTTTGTTTCCTCACCTCTAGTGTCAGTTTTTTTATTTTTAAAAAACCTACATACACAATATATAGCTTTCTGGGTGTTTGTAGTCTAGTCGGAGATTGTAGTTGCTAGAACTGTATTTAGTTCTATACAGTATGCTTGGCCCATCATAGGGCTAGTGAACTTAATTGTCTTACTATAGCAACTTAGTAATTGACTTAGCAAAATGTTCAGACTTTGTTAACAAATGGTAACGTTAATTAACACATTCTGGATTGGAGATTGCTAATGATAAAAGAGATATGATCAGCGGCTGATTGTAGTTTTTTGAAGTTGCAGACTTTTTGCAATGAAAACATGTGGCATGCTAGTTATGTTATGTAATTTTGTAATTCCATTAGCACCCATCTTGCAGTTTTCTTCAGTTACAACTGTGGCTGCTATTGTTGCACTTATTGTAGCTACTGTTCTTCTCCCTGGCTACTTTTTAGGTATATGGGAACCGCCAGATTGTACTGGAGAAAGAGGAGACAGAAGAAGTGAAGAGATTTGATTCACCAGGCTTATATCTGATCGGCTTCAAACCCTTGGCAATGCTGAAACGCCATCATCACATCCGGCCAGCCCAATTCATCTATCCTGATGATTCTTTGATTAGTGGTAAGCACACGTGGGAGTGAGGGTCTTCCATCTATCTCTTAACAGTGAAGTAACGGCAGTATTTCAGAGCTAATAAGAGAAAGAACATTACTAGAATTCTTGGTGGAACTGGGTTTTTGGACCACTACTTATCCGCCAAGTTTAGATTAGGCTTGTTCCTTAATGAACAAAATGTATCAAATTTACAAGCAGGAAATGGTGTCTGCTAGTCCTTTTCCTGCTGTCTTTGGTTCTTTCACTTGTCAGTTCACTTTTCTGGTAGGCATTCTCAACATATATATCCTAGAAGTGCACCTGTGTGAATAAAGTTCTTTAAAAGAATTCCAACTTAATGTATTTGAACATATAAAATTAATTTATGTCCTTGAAAGAGGTAAAATGATCTGCCTTATAGGAATAGTGGAAGGAGTACCATGTCAATATCTCAAAAAGCTTAAAAGCAATGTACAAAGATTATTGCTGATCATACTGCACAAGGAAGAAGCACAATTAAAGACAGAATCTTCCAAATAACTTGGTAGTAAGGTATATAGCCAGCATATACTGGATTGCAAAAGCCTGCTGTAATACTTGGAATGCTTTCAGAGATAATACTGTTTACTAGACGCGTATAATCTGTCAAACAATGGAACTGTGTTTATAGGAAGCACCACACTTTTCAGTGCCCTGCTAACAAAGTGTTTGGAGAAAGGAGTGATGGCCATATGCAGGTACACTCTCCGTCGAAACACCCCTCCCAGGTTTGTAGCTGTGGTCCCTCAGGAGGAAGAACTAGATGAGCAGAATGTACAGATTGCTCCTGCAGGTAAACCCTCCTGTTGCTATTTATGTCTCCTTGTTGGCTACATGACCTTCTCTAGTTCTTGCTGGTTCGATGTTTTCCCCTGTCTAGTATAAAGGTTGGAGGATGTGCATGGGCAGAAGGGAATGGATACAGCACAGTTTTCCTTCCTATCCCCTACAACAGGCCTGCCCAACAGGTAGACCGGGGGCTACCAGTAGCCCCTGAAGGGTTCAAAAGTAGCCCGCCATCCATCCATAAAAAATGTGAGGGGATAAGTTCTCCACCTCTACCTCTCCCACCCCAAGGGCCATCACTGCCCCAGCAAAGCTCTGGGTCTGCCAGCCCACTGTCTCAGCCGAGCGAGGCAGTTCAAGGGCCGTGGCACAGTCCCCTGCTCTCCCTACCGGCCAGATGATCGGTGTGCCACTGTTTCGTGACCAATTGAGTTGTTGGTGCAGAGCGGAGGAAGGGGACAGTGAGAGGTGGGGTCATGGGCGTGCCCACTTCCTTTGCGTGCATGGTCAGCCTTACCATAGGAATGCATTGAAATTTGTTCCCTCCAGAAAGAATTAATTGGTTTTCAATGCGTTCCTATGGGAAACCGTTGCTCTATTTACATTTTTTTAAACTTATGAGCATATGCTTAGAACAGATAAAACTCATAAGTAGAGGTTTTAGTGTAGTAGCCCTCAGGCACTTTGTCCGGAAAAAGTAGACCTCGGCCTGTTCAAAGTTGGACAGCCCTGCCCTACAACTTCCTAATGCTACAACCCTTTAATACAGACCCTCATGTTGTGGTGACCCCTTGCCCCACTTGGAAGAGGCCACAAGCCCCTTTTGGCAGGCCACTGCCGCAGGTGCCATAGAAAACTTCCCTCTACAGGCACCCTCAGCCAGTCGCAGTCTCCGGTGCCATTGATTGACATCCCCTCCAACCTATCAAGCTGTAACTCACTATTTTCCCCTTTCCTCCCCCTCTGCATCCAGACCCATGCTGTTTGTGCCTTTTTCTTCACTGGCTCATGGTAACCCCTGTGAAATGGTCATTCAACCCCCAAAGGGGTCCCGACCCCCAGGTTGAGAACCACTGCCCTACAATATTACTGGTAGAATCACTCTTGATTATACACTATTATATTCCGCTTTGATTGCTTCATATAGACTGTTCTGCTTGTCACTTATAAATTCATTGAGACTATCTGGCAGAGCGTATCTCCCTACGATCACTGCTGGCCCGACTCACCTGATCCTCCATGGCTCCCTCGCTCCGGGTGGCCACCCCCAGGGAGGCCCGTAGGGTAGCAACGCATAAACGGGCCTTCTCGGTGGTCACCCCAGCTCTCTGGAATAAACTACCAAGCGAGATACGCCAGGCTCCTTCTTTGGCATCCTTTAAAAAACCTGTTAAAACCTGGTTGTTTAGGGATGCCTTTGGCAATCGCTAGGGTCTGCATCACTGTTTTTTTTTTTTGTCTTGTAATTTGTACCTGTCATTAGTTGTCCTCTGCCTCTTGTCAATTATTATTTTTATTTTATTTTTGTTTAATTGTTGTTGGGTATTTCCCCCTTTATTTTATTATTATTATCTTGTGGATTTCTTGTGTTTTTATGTGAACCACCCAGAGTTCCCTCTGGGAAATTGGTGTGGTATATAAACAAACAAACAAACAAATAAATAAATAAATAAATAAATAAATAAAATATCCCATCTCACTTTCATTTATGTAATAAATAGCAGACAGATTATTTTTGCTCCATTCTCAATGTGTGGTTTATAATGTGATCATCACCTGTATAACAGTTTTGCAGTACTGGTTACCTTAGGGCAGTTCCAGCAGGCACATAAGGCTGGTTCTGAATGTGCCTTGCATGAATGGAAAGGCATTTCAGCTTGTGAAAGATGGGTGCCAAAGGCCATTATGTCTTGCAGCCTTCTGTGCCTCCATAAGGTAACATGTTAAAATAAACGGTTCTCTTCACAGTCGGGGTGTGTAATGGAGAGGAGAGGGTAGGAAAAAATCTCTTGTGTAAGTGTCACTTTCACTTGTACTTTTCTGAAACCAAGTCATACAAAAGTCTTTCATTCTGTATTTTTGACAAATGTAAGTAGAGATGGGCATGAACCTGGTTCAGTGTGGTTCGTTTCCTCGCCAAACTGCTGATCTATGCTTTGGCGCCTGCCCCCTCCAGTGGAGGCTCACCCAGCAGCAGCAACCTGTTCCATCTCTTCTGGGTGCTGCCACTGAGTAGATGATGCCCACTGCAGGGGGCGGTGTGTCAAACCATGGATCAACTGTTTGGCTGGGGAACAAACCATCCCAAACCAACTGTCCATGATGTTTGTATTCCAGTAAAACTTATGTTCAACCTTTATCACATCTAATAGTGCATGTAAATTACTGTGATGACATTTATTTTAAATTCAGACATTTTGAACGTGTATCAGTTATTTGAAAAGCAAATAGTGGTAAAATAATGAAAATTCCAGAGAAATGTAGATTTCAGATTACTAGATTTCACTAGTAGGAAAAAAGAAAGACCAAACATGAGATTAATCAATTCAGTAAAGGAATAAACAGGCTTGAGTTTGCAAGACCTGGGCAGGACTTTTAATGATGAGCTGGAAGTGTATGCGTGCATGCATGGGCCCACACAGAGACCCATACATACAGCTAAGTAGCATGAGATGAAATTATGCCAACCCCTTTAAAAAGGAAAAGAGGGGGTACCTGGGAAACTGCAGGCTGGTTAGGCTTACATCTGTTCTAGGGAAGATAGTGGAAAGCCTCATCCAAGAGAAAATCTTAAAACACATAGAAGAGCAAGGCTTGCTGAGGGAAAATCAACATTGCTTCTGTAAGTGTAAGTCTTGCCTGACAAACCTTTTAGAATTCTTTGAAAAGGATTCTAAACAGGCATGTGGGTTTTGTCTATCTTGATTTTCAGAAGGCTTTTGATGCAGTCCCTCACCAAAGGCTGCTGAAAAAATTGCACAGTCAGAGGATAAGCGAGCAGGTTATGGATTGACAACTGGTTGAGATCCAGGAAACGGAGAGTAGGTGTCAGTGTGCAATTTTCACAATGGAGAGAGGTGAAAAGTGGTGTGCCCCAGGGATCTGACCTGGGACCGGGGCTTTTCAGTCTGTTCATAAATGACCGTGAGACAAGGATAAGCAGTGAGGTGGCCAAGTTTGTGGATGACACGAAATTTTCCGGGTGGTGAAGAGCGGAAAAGATTGTTAAGAGCTCCAGAAAGATCTCTCCAAAGTGGGAGAATGGGCTGCAAAATAGCAAATGCATTTCAATGTAGGAAAATGTAAAGTAATGCATATTGGGGCAAAAAAAAATCAAAACTTTATCTATCAATTCATTCTGAGCTATCTGTGACAGATCAGGAAAAAGATCTTGGTATGCTGGTGGACAGCTTAATGAATATGTCTACCCAGTGTGTGGCAGTGGTGAAGAAGGCCAATTCCATGCTAGGGATTATCCAGAAGGGAATTGAAAATAAAACAGCCAACATTATAGTGCTATTATACAAAATGATAGTAAGGCCATACCTGGAGTGTTGCATACAGTTCTGGTCATTGTATCTCAAAAAAGACATAGTGGAAATGGGAAAGGTGCAGAAGAGAGTGTCTAAAATAATTACTGGGCTGGACACCTCTCTTATGAGGAAAGGCTACAGCATTTGGGGCTCTTTAGTCTGGAAAAAAAAGGCCTGAAGGGGGGATATGATTGAGACGTACAGAATTATGCAGGGCAAGAGTAAAGTGGATAGAGGGACACTCTTCTCCCTCTCACAAAATACCAGAACTAGGGGACATACACTCAAATTGAGGGTTGGGAGAGTGAGAACAGACAAAAGAAAATATTTTTTTACCCAGCGTGTTGTTAGTCTGTGGAACTCCCTGCCACAGGACGTGGTGATGGCATCTGGCCTGGATGCCTTCAAAAGGGGATTGGACAGATTCCTGGAGGAAAAGTCCATCACAGGTTACAAACCATGATGGGGATGTGTAATTTCCAGGCTTAAAAGTACAGGGTACTTCAAAGGCCAGATCCAGGGGAGTGGTATCAGGAGACAGATATGTAATCTTGTGTGCTTTTGGTGGGGCCACTATGAGATACAGGAAGCTGGACTAGATGGGCCTTTGGCCTGATCCAGCATGGCTCTTCTTATGTTCTATGCTCTTAGATTTTATTCCTCTTTTTCCCACTTTTCTTCATAGAACTAGATCAGCTCTGAGGAATCCCAGCGGAACAATAATGGAAAATGAATAGTAACAGGGCTTTTTGTCCTATTCATTTTTATAGCATGGCATCAAAAGGAACATTTATGTTTGAGAGTACAAAGACCTTACAATTTGCATTTTGCTTTTGAAGCGGGGATTTTATTAATTACTTGGGTTTATCAAAAGGCAGAAGAATGTCTGAGTATTTTAAAAAATACCTGCAAAAGCTCAAGTGAAGGACAGTGATGTGTGTAATCTATTATTTCATAGTACTTGAGAACAAAGTAGGCCCTATGTTGAGTTACAAGATACTTAGTGTATGTCTACGGAGTAAGCATGGAATATCCAAGCCATGTTAAATCCAGACAATGATCCTAGTCAGCAACAGTAAACCATGCATTTTATCAACGATAACAGTTTGCTTTCTTTATTGGGGGATACATTATACCTCAAAGATGTCTTTCTTTGTGAAAACAATCGTAGTTTATTGTTTATAGATATAGATATTTAAAAATACCTGGCTCACTGCTAATACAGTATATCTGAACATACCCATAATTCTGATTTTGTTTTGTTAATGCATTTATTCTCTCTTGAAAGTCAGTAACGGCAGACTATTCAACTAATAAAGGACCTCCTCAGAATGGTTCCCTGGCATTGCAGTTGAGCCAGTAGTTTTCTAATGAAGCATTTCTGTACTTATTGTTATTTTGATAACAATTCTGAAATATAAGACTTCATAGATAATTCATCAGAATTCTAACTGCTTGTGGATGGCATTGATAGAGTGTGGTTTCCATTTGTGCTTTCTAGTAGAGTCTTGCTTATTCTGCCTTGGCCCATCTTCACTTAGGGTTTCATCTAATTTTCCTGCCATATGCTGATGATAAACGGAAAATTGACTTCACAGAGAAGGTCCCAGCTAATCAAGAACAGGTGGACAAAATGAAGGAGATCGTCCAGAAGCTTCGGTTCAAGTACAGGTAGGGTGCAAACAATGCGGATTCTTATATTCTCAAAGGCTTTCACGGCAGGGATCTGATCGCTGTTGTGAGTTCTTTGGGCTGTTTGGCCGTGTTCTGGAAGTTTTTGATCCAGAACTGCCAGAACACGGCCAAACATCTGGAAGAAAAACTTCCAGAACACAGCCAAACAGCCTGAAAAACTTACAACAGCTAAAATGTGGATTCTTGTCTGTGAAGATTCTCAGTCTTCCAGGTGAGGTTATCTGGAAATTGAGTCATGGCAACTGAACTTCTTTTCTTGTTAGATTGAAACGTTTCTTTATTCATCCAAGCAGTTTTGGCAATCTGAGGAAAGTTAGTGGCGAGGCCTCCAATTTTTAGCTCGCCTTAATTTCACATTATCCTGGTCTGAATAGGCTCATTAGGTGGACAGTGGCCTGAATAGGGTTGTTAGGTGTTCAGTGTCTTGAATAGGCTCGTTAGATGTACAATGGCCTGGGGTGCATGAAAGTCCCACCTATGCATTGCTTCCCAACACCCATTAATTATGGGTCGTTAGCTGTGGCCTTGCTGGTGGAGCTGTGAAGTGCCTCTGATTTTTCTGGGGATTGATTAAAGGGCAGCATAAGTGGCAGATAGAGTGTGCCTGAGCCCCCCTACCTCTGTTGAGAGAGGGGTTTTCAATACACACATGAATGGCTTCCCTGACCCCTCTATCAAACCACCTATCTTCTCTGTCTAATATGTTTACGTCCTCATCTTTGAATGAATGCCCTTTGTCCTTCCAATGAAGTGGAGGAGTGTTCAGACCTCTACATTGGGGAAACCAAACAGCCATTAAACAGGAGAATGGCCCAACAAAGGAGGGGTAACAGCTCAGGACCAGAATCAGCAGTGCGCCTTTATTTGCTTGGCATCTGGTGGGAACTCTGTCTACATCCCTACACTATGATTAATACCATATACAATCCTTAATTTATGCAAACTCCTAACACCACAGAGATTCAATGTCTTGTATTTAAAAATGAAACCAAATTCCACCTATTCATATAACCTAATCACATTTCTTTTAAAATCTAAGGATTTGTCATAGATAAGGACAAAATAGATTTAAAACAGGAAGTACTGTTTCAGCATTGAAAAAAATTCTGATATATAAGATGTGATGACATTTGCTTCCAAAAGAAAGCTGTAATTGACTGCAGCTACCAAACACATGGATGACGAGTGCAAATAGTTACAGTGCTTTTATGTTCAAAATATCCCTCAGGATTTTTGTTAAAAATAAGAAAACTTTTTTGGAAAGGCTAATCCAATTAGAGAGTCGGCAGTGCAAGGCCAATGAAAAGCTATGTAGCTCGGAGCACTGAACTGGTGCAATACTAATTGATAGAATTATTCTAATACTCAAAATAGAATGAGAGTGCTTGTGTATTTTCAAGTTCACCCTGGTGTTGATCCACAGAACAGTTGTCTCACTTTCTTCTAGATGTAGCGGGATTTCAAAGCACAGTATTTGAGCAAAAGCTTTGAACATAAGTTCTTTACTGAATCCTAGGAGCTGCTTCTCTCCATCATGAACCGGGCCAACCGGAATGCAAAGGAAAGAGTGATGATACCATGAGCAATTTCGTTCCGTTCCTACCACCCTTTTTGTGACCCATGTCCTTGTGGAAGTTAATTTCATTTTTAATTTCATTGGCCTCCTTAGCACTTTCTGCTTGGTTTCCAATAGGAGTGAGAGCTTTGAGAATCCAGTTCTACAGCAGCATTATATGAACTTAGAGGCCCTGGCCCTGGACCTGATGGAACCTGAAAAAGTGGAGGATCTGACAGGTAAGAGTAATTCAGTGTGTAGTGTCCCAATTTGTAAGGTGGCGGTTTCACATATTTGCCTGGTACTGTAGTTATAAATACTGTATTTATAATGATGTGTTTTAGATTAAAACTTGATCAGGTAAAACAGATGTCATTGGTGGACTACCGCTAAATACTAGAGAAAATCAGAAACGGAACTCTCCCTTGTTTACTGGAAATGTAACATTAAATGTTGGTTTTTGAACCCATTCCCTGGGCAGGTTTATGGTTTCTGGGGAAAGTTTTAGAAGCAGTGGTGAGGGTTTCCTTGATTTTGTTCCTTTAGCTGATGAATTACATCTCAGAGTGTTAATTTAAAATTAGACAAGAATGTTTACCTCCAACTTTCTGTTTAGCATTTCTACAGTCTAGGTGTTTCTGATCAGTCGGTGAGTCTGTCGTGGATTAGTGAAGACAGAGACCAAAAATATGGAGCAAACCAGGCTGCTCAGTTTCTATAACCTTTTTGCTTCCTTGTCTAAACAGTGTCTTGTTTTGTCTTATGGGTGCCCATTTTATAAACTAAAATGCTTTGGGTGAAATTCTGTTCAAAATAACTCACTTTGCATAAATCTTGTTGTCAAATAGTCACTAGTTAAGAAATTAGCATAGGTATTTTGTGTTGCTTGCCTTATTTACATTGATTTCTTAACTTGGGAACAATTTACCAAAAAGGCGTATACAAATTACATTATGCCAGCTGAAATTAGTAGGATTTTGGCCTTTAGTTATCAGTATTTTTATTAAATGTTATTTGTTATCTCAAGCATTTAAATCTTTCCAGTATGCTTTTAAGGCCTCTTTTAGAAACTCGAATACTGTATATTTTCCTTGTAGAATTTTTATACAGTATTTAGGAAGAAAAGATTGTGTTGAAATCAGGGTTTCCCCAAAAACAATAATTTAATGTACACAAGATAGTTTTTACAAAGCCAGTTTATTAATATATAGAATGATCTAAATCCACAATAGCAGTTTAATTGTCTAGATATACACTGGAACTTATGGGTGTAGCCTACGTGAGCCGTTATCCTCTTAAATCTCATCTGTAGAAAAAAAGCAGTTACAGTAGCCACTTTTCTGCAAATATATTATAACCTAGGAATTTCAATATATTTATTTCTGTATGTTTTAATATAAATTCTTATTATGTAGTCTCTCTCCAGAAATATGATGTATGGTAATTTTTAAAATTTCAGTACCCAAGGTTGAAGTGATGGAACGTAGACTTGGTAATCTTGTGGAGGAGTTCAAACAGCTGGTTTACCCACCAGGCTATGATCCTGATAGGAAAGTTACAAAGCGAAAACAAGGTGAGAAACAAAACAAAACAAACCATTGAGAGAACGGTAGCTGCATCCCCTAATCTCATATACCCTTTTGTAAACTTTCCAAAATGCTCAACCCATGATGGTTTTGTTATCCTTTTACTGTACTGTGCTGTCAATAAATTTATGGGAGAATATTTAGTGGTCTTGTATTTTTCTGCTCTTGGTGCTATATAGGATTAGCGTTAGATTAACAGGGATCTCAATGTTATCAACGTTCTAAAAAGAAATTGTGATGAATTAAAAGTTTTGAATCGCAGAATGAGCCTATATGCCTGTCATTTGACACTGTAACTAGTGGTTGGACTGCAAGGCTTGGCATATTTGGGGAGCTATTTGTGTGGCATTCACGGTATTTATTTCTGTACTAGCAAGATGGTGCCAAACAATTAATCCACAAATCTCTTTCCAACAGGGGATGGTATTGAACAACCAGAAAAGAAAGCCAAGCTAGAAATCTCTGAGGAAGAGCTACGGAATCATGTAAAAAAAGGCACTTTGGGCAAATTTACTGTACCAGTTCTAAAGGATGTGTGCAGGATTTATAAGCTGTCTGCAGGTGGAAAGAAGCAAGAACTTGTAGATGTGGTGACTGAATATTTCAGTAGGCTTTGAATTCTGATCCTGCTGCCTCTTCATTCACTTCCTGAAGTTTTGAGATCTATTTACTAGGGGGAAGGGATGCACTATCTTTATAGTCATGGTCAGAACAAAAAGTTGGAAGTGTCTGTCCCCCACCATCCCCCGAATGGTTGACAGATTATTATTATTTTTTTTGGGGGGGGAGGATTAAGTTGGAGATTTAATTTTTCTCACCTGTTTGTAGACTTAATACAACCTTATGCCTTTAATAAATGAGCTTGTTTTGTAAGTGTCTTCTTTTATTTCAGCCGATTCAGATGCAATGCCAGTTAACATACAACACACTGTTGGAAAGGAAATACCATTTTTAGGGACTGAGGAAGCTATTTGGATGAGCAGCGAAACATTTCTCTCTCTCAAAAAAGAAGTCCAGTAGCCATGACTCAACTTCCAGATAAATTCACCTGGATGACTGAGAATCTTCACAGACACCGTATTTAGCAGAACTGTGTCGCTTTGTAGCCCTTACTCCTTGAGCTTCAACAATTATGTGGCATTCAGAATGTATAAAATTAAATAGCCTATGAAAAGACACATATACAAGTACATGAATGAGCCTGTAGCCAGGTAAGTTAACTGGCAAGGGAGAAGAGTTCCCCAGATTTCAAGAAAAAATTTAATTGGATCAGGAAATAGGCACTACTGAAGGTATGAACTCCTAAGCAAGTGAAGCATCAATCCTTTTTGGAAATAAGTTACCTATATTAAGTGCAGGTTTCTCAGAAAATGGAAAAGCAGTGAGATGGAGACAGTCATTACAAGATGGCAGAGCAAGCTTTTATTCTTTTATACATAACGGAGAATGTTTTAGTAAAAGTACAAAATCATTCAATTCTTTCATGATGCCCCAAAATCATCTGCTAGAGCCTGCCACTCATCTTTGTTCTGAGCCACAAGATCTACATCAGGCATCTGTATACACTGGAGTGGAACACTGAAACCCACAGGACTAACCTAATGTTACAACCACCTAAGAGAAGAAAGGTATCTAAAGCTGCTGAAGCTCACTGTATCTGGCTGCAAGTGGCCGTTTCCTTCAACTGTAATCTAGACATTTCCTTTTCTCTCTCTTTGATATGTGTAAACACTCAAGTCATCCCTTCAGGGGGCAATGTTACTAAGTTGCTACTGCTAGCTACTGTAGCTCCCATTGCTCATGCAGTACCTTGAGCCAGAGGACATTTGAAAGCCACTGTTGTGTTACATACCGGACTGGAACTCTAGAAGCCAATGATCCTAAAGCAGGAAAGTTGGGCCATATAACAAGGGAATTGTGAGTTGGAGAGATCAGAACAGAGTAGGCATCAATATAATTTTCAGCTACTTCTAGGTTACTATCGTTCCACAACGTTGCCTTTAAGAGCAGAAAGGTTCTCGATGCTGAAGTATGTATACTTTCTTCACCAGTTCACTTTACCTAGAGCTATCAGGACTAGTCCCAGGTCCAAATTCTGGTAATGTTGGAAAGTTCAGGACCAACTGCGTCCCAGAAAGTGTAACCTAGGGCAGTGGGTAACAATGGGATAGGAAATGAGAGGGATCATGGACTATTATTCAGCCCCATGCTTGGCAGTGGCTCCTGCTGGTATTGTTCTTCAAGGAAGCTTGAGGGGAAATGGGTCCTTTGTGATACTGTAGGTACAGTTGCTGACTTTGATTTACCAAATCAACTCCTGCAGTTCCACTGATTCAAATGGGTTTACTGGTGTCTAAAATGTCATTAGAAATAATCCATTTGAATTAATCAAGTTATGGAGTAGCTGACTCACCAAATCCTATTTATTTAAGGGGCCTATTCTAATGCAATTTACTACACAGTTTTTTAAAGAGAGGATTGGCAGGAACTAGGATATCTTGACACACAAAATACATCAAAGGCAATATTGTACTTGGTCTTCACAAAGAGGAATGTCTCCAGGCCACTAGATTTTGCCTTATGTATTTCTTGAAAGTCCAAAAATAGATTACTACTACTATACTTAAAAACAGCCACCATCGGGTAATGTAATCAAAGGACAAATAATAATGTCTGGTAACTCAGGAACCATTAAATCAATTGTAATTTATTTTCTTTATAAAAGTTAGTGCTACTTCCTTTAGCCATTTATTTCTACTAGTACTTTTAGGATTAAGCATGTGGGCTTGGTTCTATATGTACAGTATTCTTCACAGAGGGAATAGAACAGATCAAAGATACCACAATGGGACACCATATTGACAAGAACATGTGTTTTGTATTTGATTACAAATGCTCACCCCAGATGCCATTTGCAAATAAAACAGGCTTATTGCTGAGACCAATTATATCCCACTGGATAAATACTGTTTCTCCTTGAAAAGAAGAATGAATGGGAAAGTAAAAACAAGCATTATCTCATTACAGCAAGCATGACATAAAGGTTGGAAGGTCTGATCTGAGAACAAAAACAAAGGTGAACTACAATTATGAAAACAAAACAAAAAAAGAGATAAACTAAACATTAGTTTTCTGAGTTGCTTTTGTTTAATATGAATGATCTGATAGATTTACACCAATAGTCTCTCAATAGCTTGCTGGACAGATTGAATTTGAGGCTTCAGCTGGGAACCTTCTTTGATAGTGATGGAGCAAGCGACAATAGGCCGAGAAACACCACATGCCCGACCAAGGGCCTGTTTGGAACGCACAAATACATAGGGAACATTCTTGTCTTCACAAAGAAGTGGAAGGTGAAGAATGATCTCCAGAGGCTCAGCATCAGCAGCCATCACAATGAATTCAGAAATTCCTCTGTTCAATGTTTTAGTAGCTGAAAAAAAGGGAAATTGGGACAATTAATACAGGTCTATTCCCTTTAACTACGACACACTCAGTAAAATTAAACTAACTGCTAGTTTCTTTCTTAAACTGAAAGAGCTGATGAAGGAACTGTACTCATAGACACCCAAAATCAGTTGCACCTTGGCATCATACAACACACACATCTAGAAGTCTGTTATTTTGTGTAAGGTACCTCAGAACAAGTCATGGACAGAGCACACAGAGATTAAATGCTGGATCAAAATTTACAAGTTGGTCTGTATTTTGGTATCTTTTTAATCTGTGAATTTATAGCAGATCTTTGAAGGTTGCTGATCCTAAATTCATCAAAAATGTGTTGTGAAGTTTGCTGAACAGTCAACGGAAAAGCTGTGTTGAGTCTTTTTGGTGGCTACGATTTGCATTACTGAATCAGAAAGATAGAAATCCAACTTTTCTGGCAGAGATAATTGATCCACCTCCAACTGGCAGAAGACCAGTCAGATTATTTCAGTTCTGCAAGTTTGGGGAAAGAAAATGTGTTTGAAGGGGTAGCTGCAGATTATCTCATTGTTAAAGTCTGGAGCAACTGTAAGAAGATAGGTGTATAATATGATACAGCAAAGTACAGATGACTAGGTCCAGAAGTAACAAAGAAAACCTAGTACAGTACACCACACATGCACTAAATCTCTTGGTACAAGTGGAACCATATTTTACCTTCATTGGCCCCTTTGCGTAACTGTTTATAGTTACAGGCTTGTTGTACAAGATCTAGAAGAGTCTTAGTAAGCTGAGCATCAGCAAGTGGATAAGCCTTGGGATTTACTTCTGCTTCATTCTAAAGTCAAAAAGAAAGAAAAATTAAAGGGACAGGAATAAGTATCAATCTAGTCCAGCGATGGCGAACCTTTTAGAACTGCAATTCAGAACCCATTAATTTTTCGCAAAGTGTCAATACAGCAATTTAACCTTAATACAGGTGGCTGTGAAGGGGTGATGTCAGGTGCCTACAGAAAGGGCTTTGAGTGCCACCTTTGGCAACCGTGCCATAGGTTTGCCAACACTGACCTAGTCTGAAAGTTACATGCCCTAAAAACAAGCAACCTACTCATGTTACTCAAGATGTCTCCTGTTGAATGATTTAAAGTCTACTTAAAAAGCAGCACCCTAGAGAAGCCCTTGATAATGACTTTAATAACCATTGATAGCTTTCTCAAGCTAAGTGCACTTCAAAAGAACAAATACAGTATACATTCCCTCTAGACTTCCTCTTTAAATCTTGATTTGCTTCCATGATACAAGAAATACAAGGAACTAAAACCCAATAACTTGCACATTGCATTCCAACAGCCTGAGTTGTTATCTCAGCATGGGTGCCAAATTCCTTTTGCAACAAATGGGTAAACGGGAGTTGTAGGGCCTCATTTCTCTCACATGATACTTATATTACTATAATTGGATATGATGCTCAGCATAAACAAATTGGAAGAACCCCCACCCACCCAAAATGATAGAACACAACGGTTCAAGTACCCCTTCAGCCACAGAACTGGCCGGCTGACGCCGAGCCAGGGACACACTCTGCGACCTCACCGGGTTGTTAAAAGGATGGAAAGAAGGAAACGCCGTTTCAAACTTCTTGCAAGAAAGGTGGGAAACATTAAAGTGGTCCCCAGAGGAAGCGTGGTCGCTAGAAAGAAGCACGACTACCAAACCTTTAGCGCCTAGCCATCGACAAGACGGCTTCGAGCAAACCACGTTGCGAGCAAGATCGCAAGAGGAAAAGCCACCCAGGCCCCGTCAGACGTTCTCTACTCGAGCACTTGGCAGAGAAGAACCCAAGCCCTGAGCGGAGCCCGGGAAGAGAGCAAGAGGGCCCGCTTAGCCGGTCTCGGCTCCTTCCCTACCAGCCACCTCCACGTGGGAGCCCCGCGCAGGCAGGCAGGCAGGCAGGCATTTTCACCGAGCTGAAGGCAGCGCAGAAACAGGAGGAGGGCGTCGCAGGCCCCTCTAATCACGCCTGCGCCGGATTGGGATTGACTCTACTCACCATTCTCGGCGAATCCTCTCGGCCCGAAGGCTTCACGGAGGAGTTAGAAACAGAGCGACTGGAAGAACGCAAGGGAAACGTGCGGCTGGAAGTGACGTCAGGCGGGAAATGGTTTCCCTCTGGCGCACACCATAGAGACTGCGGCATTGCGACCTCTAGCGTCGGCGGACTGAAAAGTACCGATGTGATCTCGGGAGCCGTGGAGAGACCCGAGGCGCTGGAAATGTGGCGCGCGCCTGCCCGCCCACCTGCAGCTGGGAGCCCGCCCCGCAGAATTACGTTGGGAATAAGCCGAACATATAGAAAGTTTTGGGCTCTTAACGTATTCCGAGCAAAGGTTCTTTGTTAAATTTATACATCTCCGAAACCTCCAGCGTGAGAGCAGCCGGCCGGGCGGTTTCGAGGAGTTGCAAATCCACGCTGTAGGTTTTCCAAGCTCTGCAAATACCAGATCCGTTGCCTTGCAGTAATACCTCAATGCCATTGCATTGCTGCTTTCCCTCTCGAAGATGCATCCCCCTCTTCCACGTCCAGAGCAACAATGATTGGTAGACTGGGCTAGTTCCGGCTGCAGATCCCGTTTCCATCCTCCTGTGAGGCTTAACTTGTGCACGGCTCAGAGTAAACTCTCTGGGCGGTTCACAAGTCAGTTACGCCGGCCACACATTGCCCCCTGGGTCCTCCTTTTACCGATCTCGGAAGGATGGAAGGCTGAGCGAACCACGAGCCGGTTATGTGGAATTGATCCCGGGCGGGGTGGTGAGCAGTTTTGGCTGCAACGCAGCAGCTCAACCACTGCCCCACGAGGCTCTTTGAGTAGGCATAAAGGCTACAGGACCAGGTGCTGCAGGCGCCTGCAGTAGGAACTGGCAAACCACTCCAGTATTCCTGCCAAGAAAACTCCATGGATGTGGGGTCACGAAGAGTCGGTCACGACTGTAAAGACGCAAAACACACACACACACACAGACTTTAATCTTTTTGGTGCACCAGCTGGCCATTGTTAATGCTTCCATTAACAATGCTTCCAGTATTTTTTTAAACAATTATAATTGTCATGCTTCCCGTTTGTCTTGAGCACAAACAAAAGCGTCGCTTTCCCCTGCAGGCAGCATATCGGCTTCGCTGACTGTTATGAGCAACCACAGGAAACCTGTCCGGAAAAATAATCGGAACTCTCGTCGCAGGCTCTCCACGGGCCTTGGCCGCGTTCTCTCAAGGCGCCTGCGCACTACTTTGCCGCCAACTTTGAGGCCCTTCCTGCGCTCCCTGAGGGAGGCCGAGGAAGAGGAGGAGCGCGAGGCGCTCTCCCGTCATGGCGGCGGCTGCTGCTGCTGCGGAGCTCCTGGTTGGCGAGCGCCTCCACCGGCAGCACGACTCCCGCTGGCTTCTGCAGTGCCTTCCTTCGCCGCTTTGCCTGGCGTGCGCCATTGAGACGCTGAAAGACGACAGGGTCTCGGTGTGTGCCTGCCCGGGTGCTCGCTCAGAGCCCGCCTGAGTCTTGAACCAGCGGCTTTATTATTCATACCCAGTAGATACCCAAGAGTGGGGTTAGGCAGGTGAACGCCTAAGAGCTGTGTTTAGTTTAAGTCGGGGTTCCTTGTAGCCACCATGGACTTGCACAACACTGGCTCTTCGGCTTGAATATGGAAATGAGCACCGCCCCTGGAGTCGGACACGACTAGCGCCCATGTGCGGGGGGAACCTTTACCTTTACCTTACCTTGTCCTGTGGGGAAGTAAGGTACAGTAGTAATAAAACAACTGTGGAGGCTCTGGGTACATGCTGCAAGGAAGCCACAAAGAGGAAATGGGGAAGGAAAAATAGTATTCTCATCACTTGCCTTACTGGAATTCCTGTTTCAGTCTCCAGACGTTCATATCAGAGTAGCAGAGTGACCAACATTTTATTGTGCTAACTTTTTCCAATAATGATGGTGATGATGAAGATCCATCTCAAGTGCATTTAGGAAGGTCAAGAGGACTTTTCTTGGGGGTGTTTGCAATCTGGAAAAGTGCAGAAAAGAGCTAACAGGAAAGGAAACCAAATAGAAGTTGGAAAGAATATGGAAACATTGTAGTGGCACGCACCTGCAATCACAGTGCTAATTGACATTTAAATATTTGGTTGCCAACATGAAAAACTAACAGAAATTTTTAAAAAATGTGTTCAAAAGCTCCATCTTGATTTTGTGGAAGGAATGGAAGTATATCTTCCAACGAACAACAACACTACTTGAAGAGTCGGAGACGAACTGAACTGGCCTCATTACTTCTGGCGTACAATTTTGCATATCAGGAGCTGCACAGTATGCGATTTAGTATTTAGTCTTGAAGTTGATAAATATATAGAAATATATAATTTTGAAAATAAGTCATTGTTTTAATTATGGAATGTCACCTTGGGTACATCAAAAGGTGGAGTACAAATGTTTTACTTAAAAAGCAGAGCTAACAAAATAAGTCACAAAAATGAATTTGCATGAGGATTTAATATTTATTAATTCCTATTCCTATTAATATTGATAACTAATTGCTGAAATTATATATTTCTACCCTTTAGCATGTACGTAAGAAGCATGTGCTCTCTTGCCTTCGAGATATTCTGACTCAGCACGCAGCACTGCTCATCCCATTGCTTGTGCAAGATGAAAGAGTCTGTGCTCATTTCATAGCAACTTTGTTTGGTAAGTGAAAACCACCCAAACATTATCATTTTAATGGATCTAGAATATTCTGCTACATAAATACATAAGACTTTTCTGCTCAATTTATTTAGTGCCTTATGAGTCTATTGATAGTTTGTAAAAATAGTCTACCTAAAAACCAAATCATATTGTAATGTTTGATTGTGTTACATGTGCCTAGTTCATTCCCTCCAAATAATAGTGCTGGGGGGCAGGAGAGACAACATGGAGAGACAGTGTTAACCATTTTTCCTATGCTGCAGTCTCCATGTAAAAAGCTTTGGACTATGGAAATATTTCACTGAGAGTTTGTTGAGAGGAGAAGAAGTAGTCACTCTGTCTGCATGTTCCTAACCAAATTGGGCACTTGGCTGTTGTTATTAAGTTGAAAAGGACCATAGACACACTAAAGGTAATATAAACTTAACATCTGGCCTAGTTTCAACCTAATTCAGTACCTGTTCAGTTTCATTTTAACCACAGACTTGCTAGGAAGGTTTCAGTAAGGTACTATTCCTTGTCCATCACATTGGGGAAGTAAATAAATATTAGATTACTTTATGACAGTAGTGTCCAAACTTCGGTTCACCAGATGTTTTGGACCAAAACTCCCACAGTCCTTTGTCATTGGCAATCTAGGCTTGGAATTCTGGAAGTTGTGGTCCAAAACATCTGGAGTGCTGAAGGTTCGCCACCACTGCCCTAGGTTAAAGGATGCATAACATAATACATTTTAGGAAGCTATGCATGCCACATTAAGAGCTTAGTAGGATAGGAGGCGTGTAATGCTTTATTTGATATTCTTGCCCAGCCTCCTGGCCAGAAGCACATATCAGCTAGACATGAGAGCAGTGGTTCCCAATCTTGGGTTTCATAGCTCCTGGACTACACCTCCTAGAGAGCCTGGCTTACACAACTAGAGATGAAGGCTTCTGGGAGTTTTAGTCCAAGGCGTGGAAAGGGAAATGTGATCATACCAGAAGACTCCTTACACTTTCTAAACTCCCAAGACTCTAAAGAACAATCCTGCATGTATTTATTGGGAATTCAGTCCCATTTTATTCAGTGGATCTTGTTCTTCATTAAGTGGGTTCAGGATTATTACAGTCCCAGTGTTGGTTAGAAAAATATTATTATTGGTTTGTTCCAAAAGCCATAACCTTAAATCTATGTGTTTACGTTGCAGAGATCTTACACACAGTGGACGACAGCAATATTTTAGATTTACCTATTCAAAGTAAGCAAAAGTGGGGAGCTTGAATGGTTGTGTATGTGTGGAGGGGTGAGGTACAAGTGATTGTGTATTATTGTCTGGATCTTAAATATGTTTGCTATATTAACTATAGGAAATAAACTTTCAGTTACTCTGGCCAGTACCGTACTGCTACTGGTTATAGCTGTTTGGTTTTATTATAATAAACTTTGTTTTTTTGTGTACTGTTGTAAACCAGCCATAGTCATGGTTTCTGCTTGACAGGCAGTATAAACATCTAATAAAAATGAAATAGTTACTTGCAGTTCCTGCCTTACATTACATTGTATCAGTTTATATGTATTCCTTCATTCTGAGCCCCCTTCCAAGTTACACCATGATCTGAGGTTATCCGTGGTTTTTTGTTTCACAAATAATGAACTAAAAGGGTGGCATAGCAAAAAACAACCCCCCCCAAACTATTAAATAAACAACACAATGAAATCAGTGTAACTCGACGACTGTAGGCACTGAGCAAGCACCTGTTGTTTAGTGTAATAAATTGAGCTAGATTACTGTAGGCTCATTGAATCAATGGGGATTTGGTGAGTCAACTCCTTCATAAATTCCACTGATTTAAATGCACTAAGCAACAGGATTTTGGCAACTGTCATACATATAGCATATCGAGGCTAAGCTTATTTCTGTTAAATTCTGGGCAGTTATTATGTAGCATTTAGGTCAATGGGGAAGAATGTTCATTTTGTTTGATAAAGTGGCCATATCTGCTATATCGTGCCTTCTCTCATGTAAATAAATATTCTGCAATTTCAGTACTGAAAATATAATAGTGAACCAAGAAGGTGGGTTAAAGGTTCCATGTAACAATGCTACTAACACTCATAACAAAACCACTTCAATTGGTTGATAAATGTATTGTTAATAAATTTTTTTCTTTTGTTTAGTTTTGGTACTGCTGATAGTAGAGTTGAAGATGGATCGGTACCTCCACTATTTATTGGATAAATGTCAGAAAGAGGTGAGTAAGTTTTCCCCCTGTTCCTTTTAATCTGGGGTCCTCAAAGTTTTCAAACAGTGGGCCGGTCCACCACTCCCCAGACACCACTGGGGGCCGGACCACAGTCCAAAAAAAGTGCCAACATGGAAAAGGGGGGGAGTGAGTGGGGGACCTTGCAGTAGCCCTCCCACTTTGGATGCCCCACTAGCCAGCATGCTGATCATCTGGGCGGTAGTTGGGGGAGTGGGAGAAGCGACATAGCCCACTGCTTTGATCTGCCTCAGCAATAGAAGCAGCTGCGGAGGCTGGTTTACTCGCAAAGCAGGGGGTAGGTGGGGGATTGCAATTGGTCTGGGGGCCGGATTCAGGACCTTGAGGGGCCGCATCCGGCCCCGGGGCCTTAGGTTGAGGACCCCTGCTTTAAATGCACTTTCACTTGAACTTGGGAATGAAGATGTGATAGAGAATCAAGGAAGGAGAGTTGAAAATTATTAGACTTGATCCTTCTGCTATATGCTTGGCAATCTCAACAAATACTCAATATGAATGGTATCTAACAGATGTATTTCAGTATGAGCTTTCGTGATTTACAGTCCATTTCCTCATATACAGGAGAGAGTTTGCAGAACTGTTTGTGTTTCTCATTTTAGGGTAAATGACTTGCTTTTTTTCTGTCCCATCCCTAGTTATCCAAAGTAATGACCATAAAAGGTCATTTACCCATATTTATTCTTCTTGGAAAGTTGGCTGATGTCATCCCAATTTTCACAGATATATTGGTAACTGAACACAGTAAGTATTACAGGTAAATTCTTGTATTTTACCATCTATAAGACCCACCCATGTATAAGACGACCCCCACTTTTCCAACCCAAAATTACTGTTTTGCAGCCGCATGGCTATCTTCTTGGCTTACTTCCATGTATAAGACGACATAAACAACCCCAGTTATGCCAGTGTATAACTGCATTGAGTCACTGTTTTCTATTTGAACCGTTAAAGCAGTCTACACTGCTCTTAACTTTGTATCAGTTTCTCTACTATTTCTTGGTACAAGCAGGTCTTCTCCTGATTGTCTCCTTCTGAATAATGTATTTATGGTTTTTTTGTGGTGGCAGCACTTATTATCAGCTTCTAATGCTGAATTTGTCATTATACCTTTAATTGTTTAAAAATGATATAAGTGCAGTGGCCCTGAAATGGCCACAATGCTCAGAAACCCAACCCTTTTTGCAAAGGAAGAAAATTGACAGCAATGTTCATACAATCTGAAATGATAAGGAATGAAGTGATTCATCAGTGGTAAAAAATAAAACAATGTCAGTGAGGGGTAAAATAAATGAGAAATAAACTACTGGCTAGGAAATGAATAGATTTTGGCTGTGCATTGTGCTTAGAAATATATGAAATGATCTAAAAATGCCCATATTGGTATAACAGGTGTGCTTTTACCTGGTATGATTGAGCCCTTTGCCACATTAGCCAATTTAAATCAATGGAACTTGCATTCACCAAATCCCTGTTGATTCAATGGGTCTACTCTAGTGGAATTTAGTATGCTAAGCAACAGGATTTTGGCCATTACGGTGGTACTTCGGTTAAAGTAATTAATGCGTTTTCTGGGATGTTTTGTATCCTGAAAAATTGTAAATTGAAGCATAGTTTCCCATAGGAATGCAGTGAAAACCAATTAATCCGTGCTGGAGGTTAGAAAAAAAAAGCAAAAAAAAAGTCACCTCCCCACAATGCAGAATACACAGAACAGGCACGGAAGCAACACAGGATCAGCGCCCTACCTTTCCACTGCTTGAGAAATGCACCAAGAGTTTGAAGAGTCCAAAACCCGCTGCAAAATGTGTCCAGAATGGCTCCAAAACTTGACGAAAATCAGCTCCAACTCCTCTCACACACCTCCACAAACTACGAGAGCGCGATGCCTAACGGAAAAAAAAATGTAACCCAGAGCATTTCGTTGAAAGTTTTCTTAACCCGAGGCATCCCCATTTCCAATAATTTCTTTTTTTAACCTGAGCTTTTCGTAACCTAAAGCATTTGTAACCTGGGGTCCCACTGTATTTTGGGTCCCTTCGGGAGAAAGGCAGCATAGAAATAAAATTATTATTATTATTATTATTATTATTATTATTATTATTATTATTATTATTATTATTATTATTATTATTATTATTACTACTACTACTACTACTACTACTACTACTACTACTACTACTACTACTAAAACTGGACCAGCAGGTTTCCTAAAAAGGCAAGGTTTTGAGTCTTTTGGAATTTTTCTTCAAAACCTGTGGTGGAAGAGAACTGTAAAACTGAAAAAGTCATTCTAGCCAGATATTAAAGCCACGTGATATGTAATTATTTAAAGTTCCAAAATGGTGAGCACAGGATTTAAGGGTCAATTTAAGAAGTTGTGCTGCCAGGTTGTGTCTTGATACTTAGAAGCAACTATTTATCTCCCTCTCTGTTAAAAAAAAAAGTTGTTACAGAAACTTAAGAGCTTCTGTGCTTTAGACCAGGCACAATGAGTAACAATGTTTTCAGGAACACAGATGTATTCCAAGGCATGAAGGATTTTGGAAGGCAGCATGTGCAGTGGTACAATTAAATGAGCCCCTAATCAAAAAAGCAGCAGAACTGTGGATGGTACACCAGGTTTATTGGGGATAAAACTCAGTGGGCGAGATGCTCTCTCAATCTGACCTGACCCACAGAGATATTGAGAAGGTAAAATGTGGAGGAGAAAAGCCGTATATGCTGCTATGAACTCTTTAGAAGAAATATTGGCTATAAGTGCAACTAATAAATTATGGCCAATAGTCTGCTATATAGTTACACCGGTGTAAAGATAATGGTGTAAATCACAGTGGCGAAATCACAGTACAGTAATTACAGTGGACTCTCGTATAACTGGTTTAAAATTGGGAAAGGAGTACGACAAGGCTGTATACTGTCACCTTGCCTATTTAACTTATATGCAGAGTAGATCATGCGAAAGGCAGGTCTGGATGAATCACAAGACGGAATTAAGATTGCTGGAAGAAATATCAACAATCTCAGATATGCAGATGATACTACTCTGATAGCAAAAAATGAGGAGGAATTAAAGAACCTCTTAATGAGGGTGAAAGAAGAGAGTGAAAAAAATGGGCTGAAGCTCAACATCAAAAAAACTAAGATCATGGCCTCTGATCCCATCACCTCCTGGCAAATAGAAGGGGAAGAAATGGTGGCAATGACAGAGTTTATTTTCTTGGGCTCCTTGATCACTGCAGATGGTGACTGTAGCAACGAAATAAAAAGACGCCTGCTTCTTGTGAGGAAAGCAATGGCAAACCTAGATAGCATCCTAAAGAGCAGAGACATCACTTTGCCAACTAAGGTCAGGATAGTCAAAGCTATGGTTTTTTGAGTAGTGATGTATGGAAAGTGAGAGCTGGACTATAAAGAAGGCTGATCGCCACAGAATTGATGCTTTTGAGCTGTGGTGCTGGAGGAGAGTCTTGAGAGTCCCCTAGACTGCAAGGAGATCAAACTTATCCATCCTGAAATAAATCAACCCCGAATGTTCACTGGAAGGACAGATTTTGAAGCTGAGGCTCCAGTACTTTGGCCACCTCATGAGGAGAGAGGAGTCCTTGGAAAAGTCCCTGATGTTGGGAAAGATGGAAGGCAAGGCAAAAGGAAAAGAGGACAGCGGAGAATGAGATGGTTGGACGGTGTCATCGATGCAACCAATATGGATTTGACAAAACTCTGGAAGGCAGTGGAAGATAGGAAGGCCTGGCAAGCTCTGGTCCATGGGGTCACGAAGAGTCGGACACGACTGAATGACTGAACAACAACAACAACAACAACAAACTCATGTAACAAACAGTTTATATGATATAAAATCTGTACAACATAAAAATTCTAGAGATAGGGGAAATTTGCTTAACAGAATCACCTATGGGGTGAATCCGTACAACATAAAATGGTGGTGATTAGGGATTACTCTGTTTTCAATGCATTCCTATGGGAAATTTGTATAAAGGAAAATTTGTTTAACAGAATTTCATTTGGAATGAATGAATTCCTTTATACAAGGTACCACTGTAATATTATTTGGTTTCCTGGTTGTGCCTCACATCACTGGTGATTTTGTTAGTGGTCAATTGTCTTTCCTCCAGCATTAATTTGCCACAGGATTGTCACCAATACATTATTTTTGAAATAAATAGGCTAATCAAAAACCGTTGCTTTAAAAATTATTAATAAGTAACAGGCCATGTGCTTTTGAAGGTCAGATGTAACAGAGGAAGAGGGTGGAAGGCCTAGCATATTTTAAAGATTAAATTGTGGAAAAGTTGTATGTTCTGAAAACATTTATTATGTACGTCTCACACTGACTATGTTGCTGAAGCAGCATGTTTATTGTTCCCTTAAAGACAGAGCACTTGGGGCCTTTGGTGTGCAGATCTTGTACAGATAGATGTAGGCCAAGCTAATTACTTTAAATGCTAATTGCTGAGTGTGTTGAACAAATGTGTTTTCTATTGGTGCTCTTGACTCTGAGGAATAATTGCATTTAGGTTGAATTGCCAGCTTCAGGTGACTGTCTCCTCTACTCAGCTTAAATGGTGTCCCTGTAAGGCATTATATACTTTTTTTCAAAGGTATGCTGTTGTCTCGTTGTAATTGCTTTTTCTCTTCTGCCTGCATGTAACATGATGGACCATCTGGTTACAAGTTTGATGTATCCCAATGAGAACATAAAGGCTGCTGTATGCTATCTTTATGGCAAGCTCTATTCTGCCCCCATTTCTGGAGAGTGGCTGTTTGTGCACTTCACAGAGAGGCTCTGTGGCCTCTTTCTAACTACTCTGAAGACTGCACAGACCAAGGAGCTGCAAATTAACTGCACGGGTAAGGTGTCCAGTCAGATAGGAAGGGCTCTGGATTTTTTCATGAACGTTAGTAAGCACAGCAGAATAAAATGTTTGTGAAGATTCTCAGTCATTGAAATGAAGTTATCTGGGAGTTGAGTCATGGCAACTGGACTTCTTTTCTTGTGAGATCAAAAAGTTTCGCTGCTCATCCAAGCAGCTTCGCCATTCTGTGCTGTGACCTGGCTCCCTGTTCCCTCTGGTGAGTGCTGACCTAGAGGCAGCACCCAGAGGAGGCAGGGCAGAGAAGCTGTGGCACTGTTTCCAAGTGGGCATCACCAGAGGGGATGAGGTGCTGAACTCTGAAACACAGACCATGTTCTGAAAAGGCATGAACTGCCGAACCTGCAGTTCATGCCCATCTGTACTTCTAACCCTAACATTGTTTTATGGGCCTGTAGCACCGTGACCCTTACTTCATGTTTTTTTAAATAATGACCAATAGGTCAGAAAAGAAACAAAACAAAGCAAAAATAAAAATGAAGAAGACAAAAACAAGGCAGCATCTTAAAAACTAACTGTTATATTTTAATGTGAGTATTTGTAGATCAAGTTGACTTTCTCCGATGTAAGAATGAGACTACAGTACATGGCAAATATTTATACACTCCCCCAAAATAAAGAGATGGTTTGTTAGTAAACCCAAGTTGCAAATCATGTGAGTTATTTTGGTGTTTCACACCTAGTAATGACTCAAGAAGCTGGTCTGATGCTCAGCTTTTCCCCTTTGAACCTTCCTTCTATAAAAAGGACAATGGTTAGTGGGTAAAGAAACACAAGATAACAGCAGACACATCATAATCCTTGTGGCATTTTATATATCGGGTAATGAGTAAAGAATCCTTGACTTTTCCTTTAAAGCTTGTTCTGTAAATGTGGCTGTGGTTAGTTGGGAAAGGACCCTGGGTTGTGGAAAATCAGCAGATACTTATTGTAATACTTTACATTTGGTAATGGCAGAAGGCGTTTTTCAGTAAAATTAATTTTGTAAGAAAAGGGTTCTTGGGCTGAAACATGCAAGAAAGTTTGTGGCCGTCTATGGTTCAGGACTGGATGTGTGCAGGTTTTTTTTTTTTACAATATATACATATACAATATATACACCTGAGTCTTCACTCCTCAAGCACATCAGCAATTTACAGTTGGATATCTTGTAGACATATACTCAGTGGAAGAATGGCAAAATACAGCAGATATCCAAGTTGCTACAGCATAAAAACCAGCAATCTTCTGAGTAATCAGATCAGCAATACTGGCAGCAATAATTGGCACTCAAGGGGCAAGAAGAATGTTTGCTGCCTAAGCTTTACTTTTATACTTTTTGAACTGTTATCATGCTGACCAATCACATTCAGCATTACACCATCTTGGGTTATATCATGTATATATGAGCTCATCTGGATTACCTCATCCAGATGACTCACCATCCAGACTCAACAGTATGAGTCTGCATTTTTGATTGCACACACCTGGGTTTCATTTTCTCCATTTTGGTTCTCTTTTCTAATCAGAAAATATTGGGCATTAAATCGCAAATGTCCAGGAGTGTTAACATTCTTTTTAAAAACAATGATTACTATTGTGAAGCATATGAAATCATTTCAGGCCATAATACTGGGATACTTAAATGTTTCAGAATGTCATACTTGTTACAGTTCTTCATATAAGCACACTGTCTCTGTTGCAGGTCTGTTAAAGCAGCTGCTGAAATATGATAACTTTGTTGCTGTTATAATGAGAAGTTCGGGGAAAGGGGCAGAATCTGCAAGCCCAGAATTGTTTGAAGGAGGAAATCCATTGCCTTTGATGCTCAAGAAGGTAATTTTTATAAGGCCTAGTTATCTACACTTCTAAAGTTTTGAGGTAAAAGCTGATAATTAAATTAGCCATTATATTGAGTTCAGCTGGTTGGATTGTATTATGAATATGCCATAGTTGTTGTCGTTGTCATCATCATCATCATCTTAGAACTTGAAGGAACCCTGTGATCATTGAAAATAAATTAAAAATACTGCATTGTGTCTGAACATCTTGTAAAGAGTGGATGGGAATGTTTTTCCTTCATTACAGATACAGTATGATCATTTCAGAATAAAGTGAATATATTTCTCTTAATGATTATTCTACCATACAGTAGTACAGAGAGTTATATGATTTATAATCATTTATTCATACTTATGAGCTAATGGTTTAATGGTGACTATAATGCTTTTTCAGTTTTCAGTCTTGAAATGGTAAAACCATGGCTAAATGCTCCATGCCAAAGGCATTCCTTTCTATTTTGAAATATTCTTGTCTGAGTTCAGTAAACAAATTTTCTAATGAACTTGTTGTAGAAATTTAGTGGATTAATTTTTCTCAATTCTGATTATCTGCACAGCTGTTACTGACAAGAGATGAGGTACTACAGATAGCAAGTGCTCAGTGCATAGCAGCTGTGCTTGTGCATTCACCAGCGAAATATGCTTCTGCCTTTATCCAGGCGGATATTCCAGGTAACAGAAATACTGTAATTGTGCTATTTGTTGTTTCCCATTTTGTAAGATACCATAAAACACCCCCCTTGAAGTCATATTTGGAGTATTTGCAGCTCCCATTCTGTGGCACTAGTATAAATAGTATCTGACAAACGGAATAAACTATAAGTATGAAAAATATGTTTAGCAATCTAAGCTTTCGGGCTACATTCATAGGCCCAGACTTTCATATTTATAGTAATGAAAGATGCAGTTGCTCCAGTAACAACCTCATTCTTTGCACTCATCAACAGTAAAAGTAACCAAGCAAAATGTGTTATGTATTGGTAAGAAAGGCAAATGGTAACATCAGCGGCTTTGCAGTGCCATGTAAAGTGGACTGAGCTATGAAACAGATGCATGAAAAAGCATTTGTCCAGTTGCTTTTCCACTAAATTCCATGAAAGCCATCTGACCAACATCCATATCAAATGGGTTGTATTAATTGACCTTGAGATATGAAATATAGTGAATGGGGTTGAAAAAACACTCCTGCTCAGCCAGAAAACCAAATGACTCCTTTTTCTTTCAGTACAGCATGCTGGGGAAGACCCGCTCTCCAGTTTTTTATTCAGTAGATATCAATCATTTGCTGCATTTAGTAAACAAGGCAGAAACTGGACATGTTTTGGCTCCCAAACATGCTTACAGTTATCCCACATAGATGTCAAGATGTTGATAGCAGCCAGTTGTGTTCCTTGACAAACCATGTCATATTCCATGTTCCACATATGGAATTGTGAGGGAATATATTATTTAGATTAGCAGAGGCATTGGATGGCAGTTTTCACCAAGACATCAGCTGCAAGTCCTTCAACTTTCCAACGTTTCTCATACAGTTCTCCTAAATGATTAGTATAATTTCTCTGTTTCCTGTGAAGAGGCATCCAATGGGAAAAGTCTTCCATTGCCTAGAAAACAGGGACAATTTAGTGCTTGGTATTGCATTAAATTCTGTGCCAGATTTGATCTTCATGCCAGAACGAATTCCAAACCTCAGGTAGGAATTTCATGTATTAAGAATTGGAGGTCAGAAGATTTCATAAGTCTAGTGCAAATTATTTTTTAATTTTTGTAAAAAAATTGACAATCCATTCGGAATAACATGAATAGAACAATATAAATTATAATACAATCATAGGAAATTTATTATTTATAGACTCTTGTACATCTATATTTTGTATATACAGCACTAATGTAGTATCTTTATCTACCTCAGTCTTTACCAAGTGTCATCCAGTTTTTTATATCAAGCATACAAAACTTAAATTCACCCACAGCCCAGCCCATTTTGTATTTTGTCCACTATATTTTTTTATTTAGTATATCAGAGATCAACAGAGTGTTACCAGTTTTTACAGATTATTTTGAGTCCGTGCTTGGCTCGGAACCAGTGTCCAATAATTAAATTCAAATAAAGTAAGGAAGCGCAAACACTGAACTGTTCAATTCTGATTTATTGCAGCCAAGCCAAATATCAGTCAGTGGTCTCTCCCTGGATGGTGTGAGTGAGCCCTGAACATTTGTTTAACAACAGTTTTATACATTCAAACCAGTTCAAAGTTTCCCTCATTGGTGGGTCATTGTTCACAGTTGCATCCAATCTCGTAAGAACATAAGAACATAAGAACATAAGAAGAGCCATGCTGGATCAGGCCAAAGGCCCATCTAGTCCAGCTTCCTGTATCTCACAGCGGCCCCACCAGATGCGTTTGGGAGCGCATGAGACTAGATATCTGTCTCCTGATACCACTCCCCTGCATCTGGCCCTTGAAGTACCCTGGTTTAAAGCCTAGAGATTACACATCTCCATCATGGTTTGTAACCCGTGATGGACTTTTCCTCTAGGAATCTGTCCAATCCCCTTTTGAAGGCATCCAGGCCAGATGCCATCACCACATCCTGTGGCAGGGAGTTCCATAGACTTACAACGCGCTGGGTGAAAAAATATTTTCTTTTGTCAGTTCTTACTCTCCCAGCACTCAATTTGAGTGTATGTCCCCTAGTTCTGGTATTTTGAGAGAGGGAGAAGAGCTTCCCTCTATCCACTTTACTCATACCCTGCATTATTTTGTATGTCTCAATCATATCCCCCTCAAGCGCCTTTTTTCCAGACTAAAGAGGCCCAATTGTTTTAGCCTTTCTTCATAAGGGAGGTGCCCTAGCCCAGTAATCATTTTAGTCGCTCTCTTCTGCACCTTTTCCAGTTCCACTATGTCTTTCTTGAGATGCGGTGACCAGAATTGTACACAATACTCCAGGTGGGGCCTTACTATTGTTTTGTATAACGGCATTATAATGTTGGCTGTTTTATTTTCAATCCCCTTTTGATAATCCCTAGCATGGAATTGGCCTTCTTCACTGCTGCCACACATTGGGGAGACACCTTCATGGAGCTGTCCACCAACACACCAAGATCTCTTTCCTGATCCGTCACGGATAACTCAGAGCCCATGAGTTGATAGATGAAGTTTGGATTTTTGCCCCAATATGCATTACTTTACATTTGGTTACATTAAAACGCATTTGCCATTTCTCAGCCCACTCCCCAGTTTGGAGAGATCCTTCTGGAGCTCTTCACAATCTTCTCTGGTTTTTACCACATGGAAAAGTTTTGTGTCATCTGCAAACTTGGCCACCACACTGTTTATCCCTGTCTCCAGGTCATTTATGAACAGATTGAAAAGCACCGGTCCCAGGACCGAGCCCTGGGGCACACCGCTTTTCACTTCTCTCCATTGTGAAAATTTCCCATTGACACCTACTCTTTGTTTCCGGGATCTCAACCAGTTCTCAATCCATAAGAGGACCTGCCCTCTTATCCCCTGACTATGCAATTTTCTCAGCAGCCTTTGGTGAGGGACTGTGTCAAAAGCCTTTTGAAAATCCAGATAGACTATATCCACCGGTTCACCCAAATCCACGTGCCTGTTGACCTTTTCAAAAATTCTAAAAGGTTTGTAAGACAAGATTTACCCTTACAGAAGCCATGCTGATTTTCTCTCAGCAAGGTTTGTTCTTTTATGTGTTTTAAGATTTTCTCTTGGATGAGGCCTTCCACCATCTTCCCTGGGACAGATGTAAGGCTAACCGGCCTGTAGTTTCCTGGGTCCCCCCTCCTTCCTTTTTTAAAAATTGGTGTGACTTCCGCTATCCTCCAGTCCTCCGGCACTGTGGCCGTTTGAAGAGACAAGTTGCATATTACCGTTAAGAGATCTGCAATTTCATTTCTCAGTTCCCTAATAACCTTTGGGTGGATGCCATCTGGGCCCGGTGACTTGTTAATCCTCAATTTATCAATTAGTCCTAAAACCTCCTCTCTTTTAACCTGTATTTGATTTAATTCTTTAGTCAAGAGGGGCGGCTCAGGCAGCGGAATCCGCTCAAGGTCCTCTGTCGTGAAGACAGACGCAAAGAACTCGTTCAATTTCTCTGCAATGTCCAAGTCCTCCTTAACCTCCCCTTTTCCTCCCTCACCATCCAGAGGCCCAATTGGTTCTCTGGCAGGTTTTCTACTTCTAACATATTTAAAGAAGCTTTTATTATTACCCTTTATATTGCTAGCCATTTCCTCAAAGTCTTTCTTTGCCTCCTTATCATCTTTTTACATTTCTTTTGCCAGAGTTTGTGTTCCTTTTTATTTTCCTCATTTGGGGAGGATTTCCATTTACAGAAGGACCTCTCCTTGTGCTTTAGAGCCTCTCTAACTCCACTCGTTAACCATGCCGGTGTCCTCTTGGACTTAAATGAGCTCTTCTTTCTTTGTGGTATGCACTTGTGCTGGGCCTCTATTATTGTTGTTTTAAACAGGCTCCATGCACTCTGAAGAGATTGGATTCTTCTAACCCTCCCCTTCAGTTTCTCTCTAACTAGTTTCCTCATCTGAGGGAAGTTTGCCCTTCGAAAATCAAGGGTTTTTATGTCTGATTTGGTTGACACTCTTCCTCCGACATGCATGGCAAAGGTAATTGCAGCATGGTCACTGTTCCCCAGAGGCTCAGTGACATTCACATCCCTGACGAGGTCCTGAGTATCACACAATATTAGATCTAGAGTTGCCTGTTCTCGGGTGGGCTCCATGACAAGTTGCTCTAAGGCACACTCATTCAGCAAATCGAGAAACCCAGTTTCTCTTTCTTGCCCGGAGCTCCCATTGGCCCAGTCAATGTGGGGATAATTAAAGTCCCCCATGATTACTATCCTATCCCTCTTAGCCACCTCCATGATTTCTCTCCTCATTTCAAGGTCCCCTCAAGTTTCTGATCTGGTGGACGATAGAATACTCCAACTATCACATCACTCTTTGGACCTGGTAGTTTAACCCACAGTGATTCTATGGCGGAGTCAGACCCTCTGTCAATCTCCATTCTGCTGGATTTTATGCCTTCTTTGACATAGATGGCCACTCCTCCTCCAACCCGCCCCTCTCTATCCCTTCTATAGAGTTTATAGCCTGGGATTGCTGTGTCCCACTGGTTCTCCACATTCCACCAGGTTTCTGTTATGGCTATTATATCAATGTTATCCCTAGCTGCCAGATGTTCAAGTTCTCCCATCTTTGCTCGGAGGCTTCGAGCATTGGCGTAGAAGCACTTGTACAGTGGGTCCCGCAACAGCTGCTGCCTTGTTCTTCTCCCCCCACAGCTTTTATTTTCAGTAGACGAACTGTCACATTCCACTATTCTGCCAGTATTAATATTTGCTATGTCATCTCTATGTGATTCTCTACCCTCTCCAACCTCATTCCCGAGGATGAGGTGTTCAACCGGATGCCACACAGCTCCTGTCGGCTTTCCCCAGTTATCAGTTTAAAAGCTGCTCTGCTGCCTTTTTGAGGTTGAGTGCCAGCAATCTGGTCCCATCATGATTCAAGTGCAACCCATCCCTCCTGAAGAGGTTTGGCTTGTCCCAAAATGTTCTCCAGTTCCTGACAAATCTAAAGCCCTCCTCTCGACACTCGACACCATCGCCTCATCCACGCATTGAGGCTTCTGAGTTCTGCCTGCCTGGCGGGACCTGCACGAGGAACAGGTAGCACTTCTGAAAATGCTACCTTGGAAGCCCGGGACTTCAATCTTCTACCTAGCAACCTGAATTTGGCTTCCAAGACTGACCGCTTGGCCTTCCCGACATCATTGGTACCGACGTGTACCATGACCACTGGCTCCTTCCCAGTTCTCTCTAACAAGCTCTTGATGGTCCAAATCCTTGAGTCAATGTTCCATAGATTGGTGTCCTATTGTTCAACGGGGCCCAGTCTGGCAGAGACAGGGCAGAGACAGGGAATGTGGAACTCCAGACAATGAGACCATCTCCTGTCCCTCAGGCACAGTTTACCTTGGGGATAATCCCCTCATCCAGGTGTTCTGCCACTTCCTGGAGTCATGTAATGTATTCCAGTTCCTATAATTTATCTAGCTAGAATAAATGTTTTGGAGCCTGATTCCTCATGGTATCAAGAGGATGCCATATCCTAATGAAATTATCCTGTTTTATTTCTCCTCTATATAGTCTAACCTGATTGGTCTTCCGTACTACTATCCAGATCTATTGGTACAGTACTACTATCCATATTCTGTTCAGGAATCTTTGCAAGGAAAGATCTTGAGCATATTTTCAATTTCAGTTAGTTCTGTTCTGATAGGAATTGCCACCAGCTCTTTATTGATAAGTTTTCATTTTCTCCGGTAAATAATGAGAACAATAGTAAGGTTTCATTTGGGACTGTTTTTGATATGTTATTTTTTTCTAACCAATTGGTTACTTCATGCCGGAATGCTTAACATGTGTTCAAATTTTTTTTTATACTCACAATTCCTCCAGCGCAATTAAAGTACAGGTATTTCTCTTATTAATTTTATGTAGTTTTGAAGGGCATAGGTGCTACCTATGGGCTATTTTTAACATCATTTCTTTAGATTTGCTAATACTGATTTGTATTGTTGATTAGTTCATATTTTTGTTTATATAGTTTCTGGTGTATAGATGTTTAAATTTGTTTCCCACACTGTATTAAGTTCAATACTGCTACCATCTTCTTTATCAGCAATACCTTTGGATTAATTTGATTTAAAATGTTAATTTCATTAATCTATAAAAGCGTTGCACATTATTGAAGACATGGTGTGATATGGTGTGTGCTGTGATTCTGCCATGGGTAAAATCTCCAGTGGTTGCAGGATATCTTTCCATATTAGAGAACGCAGCTTACAAAGCTCATCTCATTTTGTTCTGATCCGGGGGGGGGGGGGAATCAGAATCTTCAGAATGGCACACCTGTTCAGGAGTGGTTAGGCACTGTGGTTACAACAGGTGCTAGTTTTACGTGGAAATTACCCAACCATTCCCAATTCTGAATACTGCAAGGCTGCTAAGAACATGAGAATAACCATGAATTATTAGATAAAAGATTATATATTCCACAATTTTTTTTTGAAAAGAGACTAATTGCCTCTAGAAAGTCCCTGGGCATGACATGAGTGCAACAGCACATTTCTACTCATGTTTTCCAGCAGCTGCTGTAAGAGACACGCTACCTCTAATACCAGCAGTAGTAGCCATAGCCATCGTGACTAGTAGCTACGGGTAGCCCTATCTTCCATGAATTTATCTAATCCCTTTTTAAAGCCATGCACGTTGGAGAACAGAGCTATTAGTGCATCTTGTGGTACTCTGTTCATTTAACAAATAACAGAATCTTGTTAACTAGCAACAGAATCCAAATAAAAACCAGAACCAACTCTTTTCAGCTCATGAAATCAGATGTGATCAGGCATATTCAGTGATGGTGTGGTGCCCCTTAAAAGCAAGTGTGATTTTTCACAAGTACTCATGAACATGATGAATTCTGTGCTGTGTGTATTTCTGTCCATTTGTCAAATTATATAATTGGCACGTGACTGTTGATTCCCCCGCCCCGACAAACACAGCCAGCCTGTGATAGACGGCACAAGTGATTGTGTTAAGTGAAGAAACATTTCCTTTTGTCACTTTTGAATCATCTAATTCTGGTGCATGACCACAGACAGGTCTGGCATTATGAGACAGGTAGGAAAACATCTCCCGGCCCATGGTCCACACATTCTGAATTTTTTTTTACATCTTTATCACACCCTTTTTGTCCCCGAAACTAACACCCCTAGACTTTGAAATCTTTCTTCATGGGGATTTCTTCCAGCCTTCTGGTGATTTTGATGGGCCTGTTCTGCACCTTTCCCAACTCTTAACAGATCATCAGCACCAAAAGATCCTGATCATGTGAACTCTGCCTTTCCTGGGTGGAAGATAGAGCTTAAACCATTGACTCCTTTGGAAAAAAATACTGTAATTAGACTCCAGGCTGTCATGCAGAGTGACCAGTGTTGTGCTCTTTAATACATTCTGGTCCCAAAGACCAGAACAAACAGCTTTCTATAGCTTGGCCGCAGCCATCTGTTCAAGCCTTCCCTGGGACTTCGACCGACAGTATCCATGGAGTACTTCCCTCTGCCTCTCACCTCATTTATTTAGATTTGTCTCTTTTGTCATGAGCTCTCTACTCTCCTTCTCAAAGCATCTGTATTTTATATATCATGTGCTGAGAGCAGAAACTTCTGTTTCTTTTTGAAATTTATAGAGCTGCCCAAGGCAGACTGCTGAGTTTTGTAGTTTCCAGGATATGCTGCAGAGTTTTAAATTAAAACCTACACCTTTGTGAGGTTGTTTTTTCCTCCTTTTGGGAGCAGTTCTGTTAGGCTCAGGTGATGCTATGATGGATTTATTTCTGTTCTTGCTTGCAGAGTTCCTGTTTGAATGTCTCTTCTGCACCAGTGAAATTCTCATCTGGTCAATTTATTGTTGCCTCCTGCTTCTGACAGAGGAACAGCTTTTCTTTTCCAAGTGCCACACTGTCTATGGTAAATCTCTCTGCTTGCTATAGCATGACAGAGTTGGTGTTGTACAATCATTCAGTTTTTCCACACTAATTGTTTTCTATGACATTGCCATCCTTTTAAATTCACTTTTTACAGAGTCTCCTTCCAGTAAAAGCTTTTATTGTGTCTTTGGCCTGCCTCAGCCACATAATAATGTTTTGTGTGTGTGTGTGTGTGTGTGTTTTTTTTTTTTTTTTTTGAGGGGGAGGTCCAGGTTTTATTGCCTTCCACTTTTAATCCACCCATATTTTCTCACTGTCCTGGCTTAAGGATCTGTAGAAGCAGGTCTTCTAATGGTTCCACTACCTTCAGAGCTGGTAGGGACTTAAAGGAGGTCCTTTTTGGTGGTTATGCCCAGGTGGTGGAGCTCCTTACCCTTTTCCTGCTCTCATTCCAGCAGCCTAAGTAGAATGTTTTATTTAAGCAGGCCCTTCACCATAAAGAACAATTTCCCCTATGAATGGGCCAGTTCTCATTGTTTTCAGTTATTTAAACAAAATATTTTAATCAAATAACTCAACTTAATTCTGTTTTAATATTTGCCATTTGATTATATTTCATCTGTTACAGATGATTATATTTTCATCTGTTACCCTATAGCATTGGGTGGCTTAGTTACTATTTTCTTTTCATTGTTTTGATTCTGTTAGTTTTATAACAAAATAGCTCTCTCTTCAAAAGAAAATAAGATAGCAAAAAGTAGCCAGTAAGAAAAATTTCCCCTTGGAGAACAGAAAGTTCAATTAGTGGTAATTATCTGAGTTCCAGTTGTGCTGAGCTGAAAAAAATAAACTGGGCTCAGACTACATGCACAAGACCTGTACTAGACAGCTCCCAATAGCTGTCAGATCCCAGATAACTTGAAAATATTAATCTTTGCTATATGTAAGTTTTCTTTCCCAATCATAGTAATGCTATTTTTATGATAGCTATGTTAGCTTTTCTGTTTTTCTGCCTTTTCTTGCCCAAAGTGTTCAGAATAATTATAGATACTGCTTTCACATTCAAGGGTTTTCTGGAACTCATTATTTCTATTCTATTGTTCTTTTGGAACATTTAAAAAGTACTTCCTCTCCCCATATTTATTTATTTATAAAATTTTATACCACCCATCTTCCAAAGGGAACTCCGGGCAGTTTAACAACAATAAAAACAAAGGTCAGATACACAAAACAACAAAACCAGCAGAAGAGATAGAATACTCGGCAAAATGGCGGTACAAAGTAGCAAACAACAACAATTACTACTACTACTACTACTACTACTACTACTACTACTACTACTACTACTACTACTACTACTACTACTACTACTACTACTAAAAGGTCGCCAAATGCCTCTCAGAAAAGCAAGGTATTTAAAGCTTTTTGGAAGGCAGGCAGGGACGGTGCAAGGTGCAACTCACTCGGCAGGGGCTCATGCAACCCTGTTTGTGGTCGTTTGTTGTCGTTATCTGGAGCAGGCTCTCTGTAAGTCACAATCTTGCCAATGATCTCCCACCCACCCATTCACCCACCCATTCACCATAAATAGGTGTTTGCTATACATGTAAGATCTTTTCTTGTGGTATTCATTCTTCTTTAAAACAAAATTCATTCTAGGCATTGAGCCTATTTTAAGAAGCCTGAAAGAAATCTTTCTTCTTAATAATATGGAATTGCAAAAGCAAGGACTTCTGCTTTTGACTGAAATTTTGAAAAGGTAAGAGATTTGATTTCTAGTTGCTTTCTATATCTTTAATCTATAGAGGAGATGAAGCAACTTCGATGAAAGCTGTAATTAATGTGTGGATAAAGTTTTTGGTGGAAAACATATAGAGAGAGATAACAAACTTTTTACTAGTGCGTGGTTTTTGTTATTAACTTGCAAGTCGTGAAAATGGTGGTCAGTTTGTTGTAGAAAGAGTTTACACAGGCACCTGGAGCTTTTGGAATGGTGAAAAGACCTGCTCTTTATTGAATGTTTCTCACAGGTTTTAACCCATGAAGCAGCTAGAGCAGGAGCCTAAACACTGATCATAGTTGGACTTGTTACTATTAATCTCATTCTCAAGATGTATTATATCACTACATTACACTGGTTATGTCTTATTATAGACAGTGGGATTCATTGACATCTGTTGTGGTGATATGACTAGTGATGTAGCACTTCTTTTGTAGGGATTTCATGCCCCGATAGCTCTGTACCCCAAGAAATGGGCAGAGCACAAAGCGCACCTAGAGGAAGCTGAGGACCTGGATTTCCCAGAAATCCCCAGGGCTGAGCAGGCATCCAGTGTGCAGTTAAGCTGATGCTGATCTAAGCATAGGTCAGGAGGCCAGGAAAACAGGATATCAGGATACAGACCAAGAGCCCCTTTCTGTCCTTATCAGTAATGCCTCACTAGCTAGGGAGCATTTCCCCCCCACCTATGGAACCTATTTCCCCTGCCTTTGTGTACCTGTTTACTAAACAGATAAGGCTTGCATTCTCCTCCCCCCCAGGAATGTCTCCCTGTATCTGTTGTGCTTACTCTCTCTCAATAAAGACTGGGCTCAGGCAGTAGGACCAGAAGGAGAATCATCACCACACAGAAGGAGAATCATCATCACACACTTCCACACACGCAGCCCACACTCACATGCATGCATGCCTCCACACATTCAGACACACAGAGACATCCATGGAGTCCAGATAGAGAATGCTGCCTGAGCACCAGATATTGCACCCCGAAACTCTGTGTCCCGTGTGATTCGTAACGCAACATTCTATCTGTTGTGGGTTTTTTGGCAGGGCAGGGGAGGACAGATTTTTTTTTCCGTATTAAAAATTTGTTGTAGTTCATGCCAAGCAGTCCATGATGTGCAGTGCCCTGAATACCTTCTTAGAGGGTAAAGGACTGCTTCACATATTTGTTTGACATACTGTAAACCAGATGATGTTATTATCATGCATATATGCGTAGGAAACCATATTATATAAACTGCAAATGCAGCTCAAAATGCAGCTCAAAATACATACACAACAGCTTTAGATCTACATGTCCCCCTTGTGGTGCCTATTAAGGGAATATATTGTAGGTGTACAGTAACTGTAGATTAGAAATACATCCATTTGGTTTGTAAGCCAAAATGCTGCGATACTTAATGAGACATATGGTTCAGCATATGTTTTGTAGTGAAAGTTTTTATGATATCCACATGTTTCTCAGTACCAAGTTATTAGCTTGGTACTGAGAAAGCTTCCAGGCTAAGATTGGTAATACTGTAACTTTGAAATGCGAAGATATTGACTGGATTTTTCAGCTTTTGGTTTATATTGATAGTTATGTAAGTTTGGAGGCTATGTTTTTAACATTTAAAATATTTTATATCTTCAGGCAACCGGCAGAAATCAAATTGTTTGCAAACAATGCTATATTTAAATATGCCATTTGTGTTATTCTGGAAGCTGTAAATTCTCCTGTACTTGAAGTAGCAGCTGAAGCTGTGAAAGCTGTGACTGCAATCCTGAGGTATTTGGAAGGAGATCTAGAGGGCTTTAAAAGGATATTTATTTGTTTATTTATTTATTTTTATATTTCTATTCTTTTTGATGACATTATTTGGTTGAACAGCCAGAATGGCTATTTGCATACTATATCCCAGTTGCTTGCGAGTCCTTAATAGATTCGCCCAAATGGACTGTCTGTCCTTTGTTGCTCTTTTCCCTGCAGGAAGAATCATGTGAGTTTTCCACCAATACCATATGGAGAACTACAGAAACTGATTGAAGGTGTGCTGAAGAGGTGTAATGATCTCCCTCTGCCACCTTTGAATAGGTGGATCATGGTTAGTCGCATATTCATCTTTTCTTGTTTTTGCTTCAAGATCAGTGGTCAGCCATATCTGTGGCACATGAAGACTGCCATCTTTTCCCATGAATGGTGGGATTCAAACAATCTCTTAAATTGAGAAGGCTGCCATATTAGCAAATGGGTTGAGGCAGCTGAGCCTTTGCCCCTCCTCTAGACAACTTTATTTGAGTTTTCTCTTAGGATTGAATTGTGCACTACACGGCTACACTTTTGTATGCTCAAATATTTCCACAAAACAAGTCTGTTCTCACCAAGTGTAGGGATGTAAAACAAAACAGAGTTACTGATGCCAAAGTGTATATTTTCAACTAACAAATCTTAAAATAGGACTAGGTTTTACAATGTTATGTATTTAGTTTATACTACATACTGTGATACAGGGATTGATCCGGATTAAATTCTGCTCTCTGGCATTTAAATCACTCAGGAAGGTGTATTTCAAGTGTCCATACATACAACACACATTCTTGCTTCTCCCCTAAACGTCTCAGTCATGATCACCATCTTTTACTTATCCCTTGTACAGTATTCAAATTTCTTAAAAAAAAAAAAGACAAAGGAATTAGCAAGTGAAATACGATCAAATTGCCAATACATGGTGAGCATTTGAATGCAAGCAGGAGGCAGGGAAAGGGAGAAGGGTTCACTCCCCACACTGTGCCCTTCTCTGTGCATCATTAATGACATCACGTTTAGACATTCAGAGCAAAAGTGACCCAAAGGACTGATATAGGTAATTGAACAAGCAAAAAGCAAGAGAAAATAACGCAACTGGAAATGCTACAAGAAAGCATGCTGGCTGAACAAAATATATCAAATATTCATGCCAAAAGATCAAGTCTGCTAATGATTAATATTAATGTACAGTATAGGTGACAGAATAAATATAAAAAGGAAGAGTGAGAAACTCAGCACAAACAGTATTTTGTAAAGTCATTTCCAAGGGGTTGGAGGTGGGGTAGATTTACACGAGTAATGGTTGTTAGCTGCTTCAAGAATACAGTAAAACAGGAAAAATATTGACCAGGTTCTCTAAATGAGCATTGTAGAGAAATTGAGGAGAAATTAATCCGAAAAAACTTCCTGAGGAACATTTTCAGCTGTAGCTATATCTTGTTCATGTTTACTTTAAAGTTCTACTAAGTTCAGTGACACTCACCAGTCAATATATGTAACATTGGATACTCAATACATCAGGACATATGTGCTTAGAACAAGCTGCACAAGCAGCTATGCTGCAACTTCATGAAATGTGACTACTGTATATGTGGGTGTTGCTGTGACATTACACCAGCATGTCAAGGATATGAGATGAACATTTCTCGAATCAAGGCATCAGTGTGCATTGATATAAAAAGATGAAGAGAACCCAGAGAATCTGAGAGAGAACCTAGAGCTATTTCTACTAAATTACCTATTAAGTATAAAAAAACCTTAAATATAAAAACTTAAATTTCTTAATGCAATGTTTTAGAACTAACTACGACAATAAGAAATAAATAACTACTCTTACAAATCTTAAATGCTCTAATAAAAATTAATGTGGTGTTTAAAACTGAATAATGAGACCATAACTAAAGTGTTAAAATATTTAATAATAAAAATAGTTCAAAGGCATACTCTCTAAATTATTTTTAAAAGTGTCTTAGATTCTCTCTCTCTGTCTCTGTGTGTGTGTGTGTGTGGTCCATTTCCCTATATGAATAATTTTAAGGCAATATCTTTGCAAACTATAGGGTTCTGATGAACCAAGGGAAAAAAATAAGTAGGAATCTATATTGTTACATTGCAGTGGCTTGTAACTCATAATTCGGCAGGCTGACATTATGGCTATAAATATTATTGCTGTGACTAAAATTTGTACAGCCTGGAAGAATAAAGACCTGTCACATAAAAGATCTGATACACCAAGGTTGTAAAAAACCAGAGCACTATAGTTACAGAATGTGGGAGTTATAGGATTTGCAAAAGCCATCTCTGGTCATCTTAACATACTACAACATATATACATTCCACGTATTTTGCTACACTTTCCATTCTCTCCTTTATTTTGCTTGCATCCTGAACTGTCAATCATGAAGGAGGTTCTTTTACAAGACAGTATTTATGTTTAATGACCTTGTTCTCAAGCTGAGCTGGACAGTGGACTGATAATTCACAGTGGCTTTTAGTAAACAAATTGTTCAAGTCTCATTTTTAAAGCACAGCATACATTTTAAGGGCTGCTTTTTCTATAGCCCTTTAATTGTTCTAGCACTCTATGCATACAGAATTTCACACCTATATCTTGACAGTATTATGCAATCCAGACCCTGGGAATTATCTCAATTTTAGGGTTTTTATAGTATACTATAGAAGAAAGGTGGCATGAATTCATCTTGAACTTGAAAGAACACTGATTCATGATGGATGATGGCAAAATAATGGATGAACAACATAAATGAATTCAGATTATCACAGGGAAAATGAAATAAATATTTTCTTAGGCTAAATGCAAGATTATTCTGACCTGAAATGGAAATGGAATCGTAGCTGATTTTTCTTCAACTCCACATGCAGGGTCACTCAGGGAACAGACATCAGAACAAAGCAATTTCACAGCAAGGCCAGTTCCTGCAGATTGCTTTAGAAAGCTTCAGAAATGCTTGCAGGTGAGGAAGAATTTTGTTCAGCTTTATTCAGTCTTTGGGAGCACTTCATATATAGTCCTTTCACATTCATTTGTTTTTGCGGATGTTGTATTTACACCTGAACGTATATGGCTAAAGGAGAATGAACTCCCTTTTTTATTGTCACAGTATTTCTTCAGCCTGGACTGTTTTTAGATATATTCTAAATACAGTACATCCTAATGTGATGTCTGAATCATGTACGCCTGAGGAACCACCCCCACTTTCCCCCTTGCTAATTCCACTACTGCTGACTCAGAATGTATCATTGTTTTCCCACACTTTTATCCACTCTTCTGCCCAGGAACACAAAGTAGGATGTCAAAGATTATTTCATTGTTTTGGATAAGGCTTGGCTGAGAGATTTAGGTCCTGTTCATCTATGCAAACTGTATTATTCGGTGTACATTTAGTGAGTTCACGGAAGAAGAGGAAGAAATCTGGGGACTTACCACTAGTCTCTGCATGTTCCTTAGAAATGTAAATGAAATGTTGTCATTAGGATACCTGACTGCCTGGAAGATGCCACATGTGTACATGTATAGAGCTCTTGACACCTTAGCTGAAAATTCAGAGCCTCGGGTAGGAACCGTATAGTCTCTCTACATAGATAGCAAGCCATTGAAAGCTAGTCCTCAGCAACTTATTAAAAGCTACTCAGCAAGCTTTAACTGACCTGGCAAGCTAAATTGGACTGATTCAACTTTGCTGTAGCTAAATTTGTAGTCTGTTTTACAGTTTATTTACTTATTTTTATATATGTATACCGCGCCGATTTCCCAATAGGGAACTCTGGGCGGTTTACATAAGAAATCCAAGGGGAAAAATATATATATATACACAGCAACAAACAAGTAATCGGCAAGAAGCATAAAACAACTGATAACAAACACAAACAGAGATGGGGAAAACAATACACACCCTAGGGATTGTAGAAGGCAGGTCTGTTTGGATAGGTGACTACACAGACTCCTATGTCTTCTGTAATTTGATCTTTGCCACAGCCTCTCTTCCTTTGATCTTGCCTTCTGCCAATACGCAGCTCTCTTTTTATGGTTCTTTTAAAGCTATGAGGTGCTTAAACAGTTACACTGTCTGCTGTGGAAAAGTAGTAGTTTTTTCAAACTTCTCCATGGTATATTTCTCATTTATTTATTTATTTCTTATACTAATTAACCACCCGATTTTCCCATAGGGAACTCTGGGCGGTGTACAGACGTCACCCAACAGTAACTACCCAACTACAAAATATGCACAACCTGCAGAACCTTAGTGGTGTACTGTACTGCAGTTTGATAGAGTTGTTTCTATTTCACGTAGATTTTTATTTATTTATTTATTTTCCTATGGTGACGTGATCTGCTGTGGCAAGCTGATCTAGTGCTAAACTGAAATCCTATATCAGTGCAGCGAAAATGTGGTGTACTGCTAAGCCTAGTAATTTGTTTAAAACAATACTTCAGGGCCAGAATGGAAAAAGATCATGGAAAAAAAACTCTGCCTTTGAAGCAAAAAGGGTTTATTTATTAACAGTATTTATTTATTTTGACTATTTTTACCCCAACTTTCTCCTTGGAAAAAGACACAAGGTGTCTTACAATAATGAGGGACAATATTCAGTCCAGCACATTTAAGACATATTCAAATTAAGGAGTTTGCAGAGGCATCTTAGAACATTAAAAGGTAACATTAGAGCTATAAAGAGCATGCAAGAAGAAAAGAAAAATCCATTATGAGGGCTGAAAAGCAACATGGATAACACTGGTGTTCTTATGAAATCAGTCAAGGCAATCATGTATGGTGATCCATATAAAAGTCACATAGTAGGTAGTTCCTCATTGATGGAAAGCATGCCTGAAGAGGAAGGTCTTTGCCTGCTTCTGGAAAGACAGCAGAGATGGGGCAGTCCTGGACTCCAGCGGGAGGGGGTTCCAAAGTCTGGGAGCAGTAACAGAGAAGGCCCTTTCATGTGTTTTTCTGAGACATGAAGGTGGCGGGATGGAGAGAAAGGCCTCTCCTGATGACCTTAGCCCCCAAGCCGGTTCATATTGCAATATTCGATCTTTGAGGTATCTTGGATCCAGGCCGTTTTGTGCTTGTAGGTTAAGGTCAGCACCTTGAATTGTGCCTGACAGCTGATAGGGTTGTGCTGATTTGCAGTGTCCTTTGTTGTAAGGGTTATTTTAAAAACTTCAATGCATTCTTTTTACTTATATGGCAAATTCTAAACTGTTTTCCTGTGTAGTTGCAGCCTTTAAGACTAAGAAGAGGTTGAACCCCTGTGTTCCACATTTCAGCCCAACACACCAGCCACAGTTTCAAAAACAGAGGCCTTTTTGAATAAAGAGATGCTACAGAAGTGCCATGTAATACAGGACTATCTAACAATGCTCTATTTTTTAAGGTTAGCTGTAGATTGCCAAAAAGAACCCCTGGCTCAGGAGAATGTTTTCACAGCTCCAAACTCAGAGGACAAAGATACACTGAGAAGATTTTCTGAGTTTCTGCTAAGAATGTCTGATTCTCTTTGCATCCCCATAGTCATGGTATGTTTCCTTACACATTTAATTGGTTGGGTCACATACCTTTATAGGAAAATAACATGTTTGTTATATCTTGAAGCAATTTTGTTCATATACAAGAAACTGTGTCACTGCTCAGTTAGTGACAATAAAACTGGTGTGTCCTTTCATAGTATCCCCTGCCCTGATAATGGGGTACATTAAAATGTTCATTTATAGCTTTTGGGAGAATTTACTGTATGTTGGCATTCTTGTTACAAGTTTAGGACAAGATCTTGCAGTTTGATTATCCCTTTTGGTTTAAGCCTATTTATATAATTTTTCATTTCTAAGCTGCATATTATTCTTTCTGTAACATCAAAATTATATTTCTTTCTTCTTACAGAAATATTCTGAAAGGGCTATCCGCCCAGCTCTCATGGAAGTCTTCATCTCAACACTCAATATTTTATTCAGTGTTCTGCCAGATGGTTGTAAGAGATTCTCTGTTAAGCTGGGTGAGAACTAGAGCAGAATGTTTTACCTTGTGTGTGATTATGCGCGTGTGCGTGCGTGCGTGCATCAGTGCAAATATCCTCTTGTGCTGTTCCACTGTACAATAAGAATGGAATCACTGACAGCAGTATTCAACTAATGAAAGAGTTCCTTTTCCATTTTGGGAGGGACATATGATTTTGTTTTATTCTGTGTACGTCATCTGTACCATGAAACTTAAAAAAAAATCTCATTCATTAACAGCAATCTACCAGTATCATCACTGCCACTGAGCAGGTGGAGCTACACAACAGGCTAGTGATCATCAAATAATATTTAGACAGGAAGTTTATCTGGAAGTTGAGTCATGGCAACTGGACTTCTTTTTTCTTGAGAGATAGAAACGTTTCGCTGCTCACCCAAACAACTTCATCAGTCTGAATAAAGCTAGTTGCGAGTCCTCCATCATATAGTCCACTTTGACCTCTTGTCACCCTGGTCTCAAAGAGTTCAAAGAGGTAGTGGCCTTTCTATTGATGCCACCGTCTTCATAGGTGCATTTGGTGGGGAGATGGGAAAAGGCTTTCTCTGTTGCTGCACCCAGACTATGGAAGTCCCTCCCACAGGAGGCTAAATTGGTCCCATATTTGCTGTCCTTCTGCAAGCAGGCAAGGCCTTTCTCTTGATTTATGATTTCTCTTAGAGATTGGCTACCTGAGAGGGGTTTTAAATGGGGCATTAATGCCATGTTTCTGAATCTGTTTTTGTTCTATCTATCACCACAGTGTGTCATCTGCAAATAAGCTTATTTTACTTTTGGGTTGGGTTCCTATACCTATTATTGTTTCATCATTTCTTATTGCATTCGCTAATAATTCCATCCTTGTCATGTACCTCAGCTTAGGTTTATCATTTTCATAGCTCAGTCATTCACTATCACTATTGCCTTGTCTTTGTTGTTGATTTTGTTTATCTTTTTAAATACGTTATTTGTTAGATTAAAAAAATTGTATACTTACTGTTTTTAGCTTTTAAATATCATCTTTTAATGCTATTAGCAGCCTTGAGTTCCTTTTAAAGAGAAAGGTGGGATAAAAATATTTCAAATAAATAAATGAATAATTTATTTGTTTGCAGAACATAAAGATGTAGTGTTATGGCACTTGTAATAACTGTTTTTGTTATTGTGAAATGTGCTTAAGTACTCTGTATATTCACTGCAACTATGTCACTGAATGTTTTATTTAAGTATTTCCCTAAAACAGAGTTATCCTTCTGTCTAGCAACATCTTCCTTTATCCGACTGAACATGGAATTGAAGGCCAAATTCTGCATTAGACAAAGGTATTAAAAAGTGATAGTAAAACAAAATGAAATGTTCACCTCTCTTTGACATTTATTTTAATGACTTACATCAATCAGTCCCACGGCATTTTGCTGTTTGCCTCTTCAATTCTGATAACATGAGCTGTTTATGCCAAGCAGCAGATTAGTAATGTTCTGAATATGCTAATAAACCCCTGCTGTGTTGTACAATTATTAGTACCTTAATTTTTTCAGCCTCACAGTATGTAAAATATATGATACAATATTAAACCAGAGGAGGCCGTGATCATTATCAGCTTTGATATTGCATTACTTATTTTCTCATTATTTTCTCAGTAACCCCACTTTGAATCAAGCTTGCTCTAGCTTTCTCCAGAGCTTGTGTCTTAATCTTCATGTATCCTTGGAGAAGATGAATTCTACACAAGATGGCAAGTCTGATAGTGATAGTTTTTGTGAACCTGTAGTGTACTGTATGTGTCTGAGAATAGATGCATCACTGGATGAGCTGCAGGATCCTGATGTTACATGCTGATTTTTTGAAAATACCAGAATACCTGTCGGAGCGTCTATCCCAGAGATCAACTGGGATCAGGCCCACGAGAATAGCGCAGGCGCACTCACTTAGGGTGGCCACACCCAGGGAGGCGCGGAAATCGCTCACGCGTAACCGTGCCTTCTCTGTGGTGGGCCCCACGCTGTGGAACCATCTCCCTAGTGAGCTGCGCCTAGCACAGTTCCTGCCCGTCTTTAAAAGGGCTTTGAAGACACACTTGTTCAAAGAGGCATATGGCAACCTTTTTACTTAATTTTTCTTTCTTTCTTATTCTTTTTTTAAAAAATCCTCTTTTTGCCACCCGCGTCATCTTTCGTGGAGGGTATTGTCCCTCCTTATTTTACTGGTATTCTTGCTTTATTTGTTTTCTTTTCTGTTGTTTTATTTTAACTGTAAACTGCCCAGAGTTCCGTCCGGAAGATGGGCGGTATATAAATATAACAAATAAATAATAAATAATATTTAAAACTGTGTTTCTTGCACATTCTGCATGGCATATTTTTCAACCTCTGGATTTGCTGACTGAGGTCAGAATAAGAGCCAAAAAAGAAGTTTATGCTCCCTGCTATCTTGTGGGATACTGTGGAATAACAGGACAATGTAGGAAACTCTTTTACTATTTTTTCTAATATTTTGGGGGAGGGAAATTGGATTGTGAGTCAACAGAACATTATTTGTGTGCTTGCTCCCCTGTTTCTTTGCCAGTCCTGATTGTTTTTCTCCCTCTTAGCACAAGAAATATCTGAACTTCTGAAGAGGAATCTACCTGAGTTAAATGTCAATGTCCTAGAAAGCCTCCACCTATTATCTGAAACTCCAGATTCATACTGCTTAGATGAAATACTACGTAATCATCAGTATAGCCTACTGCTTATTTTCTACTTTGCTTATAGTCAAGAAGACAGGTAAATGAAGTCATACAAACACAAAACATGGTGGTAGACCATAGAAATGTGAATCAGACAAATTTGGGGGAAAAAACACCCCCCCTTTTTTCCCCTGAAGCCTTTTTGTTTTTTCCCCAGAAAAATTGAAAAGAGAAAAAATTATTATGGAATGTCTTATTTTAACATGATGAATGAAATATTTTAACACAGGCTGTACAGATTCCAAACCATTTCGTAAAATATGCATAGTATCAGATTATTCTAATTTCTGTCCACTGAGGACAAGCAACTCCGATGTTACAAACTGAACTCTCCAATGCAAGAGCAAGATGCACTTCTTCCTGGAGGTGCTGCTGTTGTCACAAGAAAAAGAAAGAGGTTTCACTTTTGTTTTTGTATGTGGGTGGCTGTGTTTGGTTCTGTTCTGTCCTCTTCACTAGGCCTCAAAGCACTGGAAGAAAATAGAGATAAAAAAAAATGATTCTGATAAATTTTCATGCCCATTCATTGAAACTTAGTCCCACCCCCTTCTACACATTTCCCCCTCTTCAATTCTTTTTATGAGAATAAGTTTTTATTTTATTTTATTTACAGAAATACTGTGGAGAGGAAATATGAATAATTGTTAGTTCTGGATTTTTAAACATTGCTTTGTAGAGGATTTTTTTGATCCATATAAACTAGTAAACAGTTCAGGAGATTGTTACTCCCTTTGTTACTTACAATTACGAATAAGTATTATTTAAAAAGTAAAATTCTGTTTGTAATAATTATTTAGATATACTATATTTTAATATGCTAGTTGTGATAATTTTATGCCAAATCAAATTGTCCATAGTCATATTTTATGTTCCCTAAAGTAATATTATGACTTTCAATCTGTAAAAGTGCAGGGGGGGAGTGCTAATATAGCATTGTTGTCATTTTTTTCTGAAAATATCCATTCCCCTCCCCCCGGGGGAAACCTGGGAAAAACTTTTTTCCCCGAGATTCAAAATTTCTGGAAATTCTACTAGACCACTGGTACTGTTGAGTGGTTTGGAGTGCCTGGCCCCACTCTACCTTCCAGGGGAGGTGCCTGCTGAGATTTGACAGGGCATATTTGTTGATTTGAAAATCAGGTATATGTGCATTGATATCTGTGCAGCTGTGGTCATGCTGAACATTCCTGGGGTATGACCTGATGGAGGAACTAATAAACCACTTTTGAGCACTTATACCTATAAACCTCTGGGAGACTCACCATGAGTTGAAATTGACTTGGCAACACCATTATTATTATTATTATTATTATTATTATTATTATTATTATTATTATTATTATTATTATTATTATTATTATTATTATTATTATTATTATTATTATTATTATTATTATTATTATTAGACCAGAAAAACAGTTGCTGAGATCAAATAGCTTGACTAAAAATCCCAGTATCGTTGTTCTTATTAGGTTTGTTCCAGAAGCAGAGCTATTCTCAGCTATAAGAAGCTTCCTTCTGTCAGTCCAGAGCCAAGGAGACTGTCCACCCCCTTATGTTTGCAAAGCTGTTTTGTATCTTTTGGCAAACTGTCAGGAAAAGACTGAAGAAGCTTTAGACTTGGTAAACACTAGTTTAATCACTGTTTCTAGGAATAGCTTTTAAAAGTTGACCCTAATGGTTATGTAATTGTTGGAGCTTCCTAGATAAAGTCAGAATTTTGTCCTTGTCCTTGTCCTTTGCTTTTTGTGTGTGAGTAGGACTTTATGAATACTAGGGCTGTGTACAGGGAAGACTTTGGGATTTTGTTTGTTTTCAATCCTTTGAATACCCCCATTAGCTTTTTGGTACTGGCTCTTTTGTTAAACATTTAAGGGGCTGGATCGTTCAGATTCTTTCATTTTGGGTTTCACCATTCAGGCTCTCTTTGGCACCTGCCCAAAGGTTATAAAGAACTCTCTTTTTTTTTGAACTACTTTAAAAAAACAGGGACAAACTGGCAACAGAATCAATTTAAAAAAACCACCCAAGAACCCTTAAAAAGGAGGGGCAATGAGGGTAATTCATAGTAAATTAAGAAATAACACCATTTTTTAAAAGTGAGTCTAAAAGGACCTCCAACACACAAACAGATGGGAGAAAGGTCCCCTCAAACCCAAGCAGCTGGAATCTGGAGAGATTTTTGTTTCCCCCTGCAACTTGATGCCTTCTCTTCTTTGAGTCACTGCAGCAGACAGCAGAAAATAAAACGAAATGATCTAAGAAAGGAAAGGTGAGTGTAAGCAGAGAGACCTGGCTAATCCGGAAAACTATAGAAAGGACCCATAGCCACAGATGAGAGCAAAATCAAGAGACAGGGCAGCAAGTGGCACATTTTATCTTCAAGTAAGGATTGAAACGAAAGATCATTTTTTGCTTGGTTTCCCAACATTCAGTGTCTTTCGAGGACTTAAAATTCCCTGCCCCTCCCCCAACCTGTGATCCCTGATTTGGCTGCTGACAGCATCCTTGGTGATGCTATTTGATTAAACACTTCTCAGGTTATGGGACAGACAAGGAAAAGGCAAATGAAAAGCAACTATGACAAATAGTCTCACACTTCCATGCCTTTCCCTTTCTTTAAAATGAAGAGTTTTTATTTAAGAAGCTTTTTTTTTTTTCATCATTAGACAGGAGAATCCAAAGTAAGGGCCTCTTTCAGGTTCTTCACCATTTGAATTAACCCAAAACTCCCATCTGTAATGAAGAGTCTGCTGTTTGATTTTCCATAGTATAGTGCTGCCCATTTTAGCACGGAGAATGCACCCAATAAAAACAGTTGGGATACTGAAGCACTGAAAGTCTGAATGTGTCTTCTGGTGCTGCTATAACTCCTGCACAGTGCAGAGCCATCAGGATCACTAACATGAAGCATGCCAGAATAACAAATGCAGGTGGCAAAATTATACGGGCCAGATTGAAAGAAAGATCTTATCTCTTCCAGAAGGTACCGTATACACTTGTACAAATACAAAACCATCACAAGAGAAACAGTACAGTTGGAGGAAATACAGTATTACATTTTTTCTAACAGCAAAGTATTAAAATTTAAGCTCTGGCATCATTATGTCGACTCATGCTATTGTTACAAAAGGGAATGAGAGAAGATGTGACTCTCGGCAACATACCACTAATAGCTGTGTGTTTATGGCATGAGAAAAACAGTGTTATGGAAAGAGGTGTTTGATCTGGTTAAAATCAGACAATGGTTCACCTTTGGGTTTGTTTTTTCCAGATTTAGATTACTGGTGATTTTTGTTTTGTGTAGAAGGGTTTTATGAAATGGTGCACATTTAATGAAAATGATGTTACCTGTTCCTAGAGTGGTTTTACTTGATGGTATGCTTTGCTATTATTTCCAAACAGGACCGTGAACAATTTACAATTATAATGATAATGACAAATTTCATCAGTATTATCTGGCCATATTGTTACATTTAAAGAGATTTTAGAAGTGCATCTGTCTCTAGAGAGTTATTTTGATTTTATGCTGGACTTTCTTGATTTCTTATCTTTTCCTCTCCAAATACAGGCTTCACTTGCTACTATAAGGAGGATCCTAGATGCTGTAATTGATTTCAGCCTGGTATATGTACATCATCCATGTCTTCTTAAATTTTTTTTACGCTATCCTGAGCTTATGGCAAGATTTGGTCACCATATCCTCCAACTTTGGTTTGTCTGTGAAGACTACAGCCAAATTGAACCTGAAAACGCTGTTACAAGTGATGCTGCTGACTTTTCTCACTCTACCAACAATTTTAGAAGTTTACTTAGCATGCTGAAGGGCAATCCCAATGCTTTACTTGTATTGTTGGTATGTGCATGGCTTTTAAATTTGTTATAGATGTATAGATACTTGACATACGTTTTTTGGAGGGAACATGGAAAAAATTGCAAGATTTACAACCAGGGAACTGTTTTCAAACTCTGTTTATTTATCCCTAGCAATAACATTTAGCAATCAGTTTTCTGCTACCAAAGATTATTCTTTTAAAAACTATGTGCTGAGATTCAGTAGGAAAAAGTCTTCTGAAAGAGGCTAGCTACCTTGTTTACAAAGTAGTAATAAAACTATTAGTAATAGCAAAAAAGACAGACCTTAAATACAATAAATGGAAAAAAGAGGGAAGAGAAATGAATTTAAGACAAGATAAACATATGTGGAACAATGTAATTAAATAGCAAAAAAGACAGACAATAAATACAATAAATGGAAAAAAGGGGAAGAGAAATGAATTTAAGACAAGATAAACATACTGTATGTGGAACACAATGTAATTAATAATAAACCACTTTGAATCTCTACTTGGATCCCAGTTTATGTGATGATTATCAACAGTTTTAGAACTTGGCTTGCTGTAAGGTGCTCAGATTAACCTTGTTAGTATGTTACAAAATGTTAGTACAGTATGTTACAGAAAATCATGTGATTTGTGATCTGCTCCATTCATTTCAGGATCTGTTGTGCTTTAGCACCACTGAAGTGGTTCACAAAGTTTTAATTACATTGAAGACTTTTCTGAAACTTGATGAGGATGTCCAGGTCTGTGATCTTCTTCGGAGCCAGTTTCTACAGATTTTGCAGAAGTTTCTTGTAGAAAATAGTTTCTGCACTTTGCAAGGTAAATAGAAGGCATGACTTTCAAATACAGATGCTGTGGTTCAGGACAAAATACTGAAGATTAATTTGATTTTGAAATTCTGTTCACTAGGTTGGTCCATGAACATATTTTGTGTCTCCATAACTGCCTTTGTAAGAGATGGTGTAGAAGGGCCAGTCCCACATGTTCATGTAGGAGGAAGTTCTCAGAGAGAACTGATTTAGTTTTGATTAGGACAGAAAGAGAACTGATTTAGTTTTGATTAGGACAGAAATGATCTGGTGTGGCATGATTCAGTAGTAACATAGTTTGAGTTATACTGAAATGATGTTACTCTTGGTGCTGGGTGAGGTATTAGTGTCCTTGCTATCCCTATACCTGTCTGCAGGAAATATCATGTTGGTCATCTGTACATTCTGTCTTACATGATGTGTGTGTGTGTGTTGTATCGTTACAGTCATGATTGACTCTTTGTGACCCCATGTCCATGGAGTTTTCTTGGCCGGAATACTGGAGTGGTTTGCCAGTTCCTACTCCAGGCACCTACAGCACCTGATATTCTCTGGTGGTCTCCCATCCAAGTACTAACCAGGGCCGACCCAGCTTAGCTTCTGAAATCAGGCAAGATCGGATGTGCTTAGGGCATCTTGGTAATCTGATTTCAGCTCTTTATGGTGGTGCAGACACAGCAGTCTCAATTTTATCTCTTGTGTGCACAAGAACAACGTAAATGTGAGGTTAAATCCCTAGGATTCTTTAGCAGCCTCTTATTTTTCTTTGCTTCCATCCTAATGCAGTATAGTAATGCGCCTGGAGTAGGAACTGGCAAAGCACTCTAGTATTCCTGCTGAGAAAACTCCATGGACATGGTGTCACGAAGAATGGTCACGACTGTGACAATACATCTCTCTCTCTCTCTCTCTCTCTCTCTCTCTCTCTCTCTCTCTCTCTCTCTCTCTCTCTCTCTCACACACACACACACACACACACACACACACACACACACACACACACACACACACACACACACACACACACACAGATGCTTTAGCTTTTTGAGATCAGAACTGCAAATTCTAGCTTAGATTACACAGAGCGTATACCCATGTATGCAGGGAAGTAGTAGTTCAGGTAACAATGGCTTCCATCTTTTGGCAGAGCAAAGAGCAACTAGGTTAACTTGTGAGTTCAGCCCCTAAAAATCAGAATGGCTGACATTATAAAATCCCCTTTAGGTGGTTACTTCACGTCCTTCCTCGAGCCAAGGTGAACTTGCCTCCATGTTGAAATCAGTTTTCAACACGGATCGAGAAGTGGATTGAAAAGATTCCTGAGCTCCAGGATGGGAATCTCTCATCCCGCTTGGAGCGCAGTTCAGGGGGCGTGGTCGGAGTGAACTCGGATTGACCCCACAAGGATGTGAGGTTACGTTCCTTTGAACCGGTCTCCAGCGGGGCCGCGAACTGCAGCGAGAGGGACGTGAAGTATCAGCCTTAGAAAGAAATCATATCCATAGTTCTCATTCTAAGAACATAAGAAAGCTAGTGTTGGAGAAATGAATGAAAAGAGGAAAGATAATAGGAGTCCTACTTACAGCTTTAAACTAAGGTGAAGATATAGAGAGCCATGGCTGCCCCTTCACCTATGAAGAAAAAGGAGACAATCTCTCTGTCCTCTGTCAGAGAGGATTGCAAAGAAGATGTAAGAAAAAAGGGACATGAGCAATCCTAAGCAGATCCACCCAGGTGGAAGAATGTCAGTATAGGTCAGAGCAGGTAAAGGATAAATGAGGAAACATGGAGAGGTTCTGTCTCTATTTACAAATCCCTGTGGGGGTGGGGACTTACATTTTTTTCTTAGCTGTAAATTTAAGGGCCTGGTCACACAGACAAAAAAACCCTGGGATTTGACCTGAGTTAAAAACTGAGCAGAGTTTCATGCTCTCAAACTTAATTCCCAAAGTGCATATTTGTTTTCCTCTGACTTGTATTATTTTCTTAGGAAGTGAGTTAAAATAAATGGCCACCAGCACACTTTTCTTGATCAACATAAGCCCATCGTGAAACTTAACTCTAATTTTTAAAAGAAGCATTTCAGTTACTCAATTGGAACACAGGGCATTACTCAAAAACCACATAGCTTGAGTTGGCTAAAACTAAAATACTACTTATTGCATGTGTTTGAGAAATGTAAAAATGTTGCCTCCAATATTGCTCTCTGTTTAACAGGCTAGGAAATGGAGTACAGTAGTTTCTTTTCATAAAAATGGAGTAGTTTTCAGAGCTAGAGAGGTATTTAAAGACTACCTGGTTCAACTTTGGCCGTTACTTCACGAAGTACTTCGCTTCGCAGCGGGATTGCCTTCGCTTTGAATGCGAAGGCGGTCACGTGGTCTCCCTTCGCCCCCACCCCTCTTTCTCTGTCCTCACCATGCGAAATTTTAGGATCGAATCCATTACTACCTCACGTGCTCCCTTCGCATTCGGAAGCTTACTTGCAACGTCCGGTTTCTGCTTTCTTTTTTTTTTAAAAAAAAAAAAATGTTGCGATGCATCAATACCCGGCTGTCATTTGCGGTCAGAGGCACACAAGCCAGCGGTCAAGCCCGGCGCTCAAAGGCCCCTGCGGTTGTCCCGAGGACTTGTGGGCGGCCATCGTGTTTCCCTGAAGCAGAGCAGCTGGGTTGGTTTTTTTTGGGGGGGGGGCGGGGAGAGGCTTCTCTCAGCTTCATCGCCCTGTGTGCCCCGCCGCCGCTCTCTGGGTGGGCGCGCGGGGGTGTCTTGCAGCGGCGGCACCGACACCCCCTCCCCCCTCCCTCTGCGCAGCCCTTCGCCATCCCTTGCCAGCGGAGGGGCTCTGCTCACGTCACCCGGGGACGCTTGCCCCCCCTCTGTTGCCCCTGCCCCGTGTACAGAAAGCAAGATCAAAAGAACGGGTTAACCAAAATATCGATGCATTGGCATTTCGGAGAAAAAAATAAGTTAAAAAAAAGATAAATATATATATTAACTGGCCACACGTGACTTTGGATGCGAAGCGGGATGCGAAGCGAAGAAGATTCCCGGCCTCCGGCAGGGGAATCTCTCGCCCCGCTTGGAGCACGGTTTAGGGGGCGTGGTCGGGGTGGCGCCGAATCCAAAGAGGAGGAGCGTTGAGAGACCACCTGGTTCAACTTTGTTCGTTGCTATATACGGCTTCAGTGTTTCTGGCAGGGTGCTATCAAATCTTTGTTAATCTATAGAGGTGGAAAGACTGCTACCTCCAGAGATATACTGGTCTCCTATCAACTTGGATAGTAAAGTTTATCCTAGTATATAGCCCAAATCTTCAACATCCTCCATTGGTTCATGTCTTTCTTTAGTAAACCCGACACTGCCACTTTTGTTAGACCTCCTCTTCTTGGTACAGTTGAGGTATGCTGCAGACAGGGAATTGGACAGCACAGATTTCAGATTGCTCCATCTAGGTGAGTTTCTGAATCTTTTAATTAAAGAAAATGGTAGTAATTGTATTAAAAGAGTGCAGCAAGCTAATAAGGTATAAATCAGGAGTAATTATGGTGCTTATGGTAACTTAAAAGGAGATGCTTAGGTTTATTGTTCTGACAAAGCTATTCAGGATAAAACCAAATAAGCTGTGCTGAAGTCCACATGCAAGCACCTTCGTAGTTCCCACTTTATAGAAGAAGGACAACAACAATAACAAGAAGAGGCATGCTTCCTTGAAAAAAGAGGGAGTGACCAAAGAAGGGAGCCATCAATGTGTAGTTACTTGCAAAGGTCAAGATGGGAAGACTGAAGCCTACATGGCTGCCTAGTAGTCTGTTGGTCTTGCAGAGGTAAATTTAAATGCAATGCTGCTGCATTTGTCTGAACATCCCAACTCTTGGATCAGAAGGCTTTATCTGTGGATTTTCTGGAGCATGCCAGATATTATTTTAACAAGATAGTGGTTTGTTTTTTAAATATGCCTTTGAGGCAGAACAGGACTATCAAGATCAGTGAGATATTTAAGGTTTTACCAGTTTTACCCTGTGAGTTTCCATGGTTGAGGAGGGGTTTGAATCCAGGCCTCCTGAGTCTTCTGCACACAGTATCCTAAAACAGGATGAGTACTATTTTAAAAAAACCTGACAGATTTATGTGCTTTAATTTTCATCAGAGCCTTTCTTCAGGAGAAGGCAAGGTCTAACTATTCTACCTGCTCTGGTATCAGTATTGACATTGACCTTCCCTTCCATGATATTGACCAATGTTACGTCTGCACCAATTACTCTATTTACAACTCATTTGCTGTCCACAGTGGCAGAACATTGGTATCTACTGCAATAGTAGATACTCATGCTTTTGGGATCTGTGCTTGCCTACTACTGGTGCTTGTTGAAACAACAAGAAGAATTCTTCTTTGGTTTGTGTCTTATTGGTGTCACTAGTATTTGCAATGATATAAGCAATTCCTTAGGGGTTACCTCTATTTGGCATTGTTAGTGCTTCTGCCAGAAGAGGAATTTTTGTCAGTTTATTTCTGCTACGTTCTCTAGTTCTGTATGCTAACATGAGATAACATGTGTCTAAGCTACAAATTAAAGAGACCAGACAGTGTGCAGAATAAATTCTGTGAATAATCATGTCTGTTGTCTCTGTGAGGGTTCAGTCTTCGCCCAGGCTTCCCGCCCTTCCCGCTGTAAAGAAGGCATATCACGTAACAAAGAAACAGAACTTTTATTGTGCACATCAGCAGCCAACGGGGCTTTTCTTCTAACAACAGAATCAACTTCTTTGACATCAGCCAGAAACGGTTTCTTTCCCCCATAGGTTGGGGTGTCTAGAAAGTGATCAAATTCCCCACCGTCACCTGTGGGTATTCGGTTCCACCACGGCTCTCTTCCTCCCTCTCCGAAAGCCTCAGCCCCTCTACCTGTGTCCCAATCTCCCTCAAGGAGGTTTGGGGGGCTCCCGCTTGTGTCCCAGCTTCCAAAGTGTACCTGGGCCCACGTGGTCTCGGCTGGGGCGTACGAAAAGGATAATCGGGCCTCTTGCTCAGTTCCTCTCGAGGGTCCAAGGTCCCGGCCTCGATCTCCTGCCGAATCTTTATCAGCCATTTATCAAACTCTAGGTCTTTCCGTATCTCTTTCAGCTTACAGTTGTACTCTGTACTCTCTCTCGCCCCAGTAGGAATACTTCTGGCGGTGTGCACAACGTCTGTAGCTCTCAGCTTCTTTGTGTGACATCATCATCTGTTCCCAATCTCCTGTCCATGGGTTCTCCATCCACACCCATTCCCATCCTTCTGGGAGCACCCTCTTCCCTCCCTTTTTACACGCTGCATACCCCACCTCCACCGGAGCGGATTGGTTGCCTTTTCCCGCCAAGTCCTTCTTTTTACTTTTCTCCACCCTCTGGGCCTCCTCCTTCTCCTTTGCTCTAAGAGTGTCATAATACCCCTTCCGGGCCATGAACCTCTCCACTTTTGAAAGGGTTTCCAGGTTTCCAGGTTTCTTTGGCTCCTCCAACACCTGGGTAGCGGTTGCAGGGGTCCCTCTCGAGCTCTCAGAGAAGTTCCCCTCACAGTCTCAAAAATACAACACTCATACCAGCTGTTCTTGATCTGATCTTTTGACTGGTTTGCATTTATCTTAGTTCTTGTTGCTAGTCCAGTGTTACATGATTGTGTTACATGATTTTCAATTCTACCTTAGCTTTAGAATTGTCTTCTATAGAGTTCCTTCTAAGTGTAGAGCCTGTATGTGTGATTGTGCAAACTAGAACTTAAAGGACTACAATTAATAATTATATTTCTAGTTGTAGATTTAATTTTAGATCCACCTACATGAAGGAGAACTTTCCCATGATCAGAGAGAAGGAGGATGTCCTTCAATCTAGTGAAAGATTCTTACATTGTAAAATGTAGTGTACAGTACTGTTCTTTTCACATTATGAGCAATGGGTATAGAGGATGACTACACAGGCTGTTTACCCAGCTGTTTGGAGTGCTGTAGGAACAGGCTGGTGTGGTTTTAAAGATGACAACTAGACAACATATTTGCTAGAACACACCCGTTCAGCCTCAGAGTGTTCCTACCTGTACCCTTCTGTTCCCTGTCAAGGGTCTAATTTTCTGGTTTGGGTGGGATTACTCTGGTTTGGATTGCTTCCAAAGTAAGCCTTCCTTTTCCAATTTGACAATGTCATAAACTGGCTTAATAAGAAAGTGAAAAAAACATTTTTGCTCGTTTTTCGACTACAGTTAAGAGAGAGAGACAGACAGAAAATGTATATTCTTTGTCTCAGAGGACTGGTTGAGAAAACCACCTGCAGTCAAATCCATACCATAAGTGGTGAGCAGAAAAAAGGTTTTATGTGCAAATTTGGGGTTGAAGTCTCTATCTTTAACAGTTCTTATAGGTTAGCAGCACAATTTTAGTCATAAAGTGCTCCTTTGTCAGGACTCTGGTGGGCCAATTCAGGATCTCCCCTAGATGACTTAATTTGATTAAGGGATTTGGTAGTGGGAGACATCTGGATCTGTCTGGAGCTACCAATACAGTATATGACAGGTGGGAGGTTGCCTACTGACAGTTGTCAGGCCAGCAAGTAAAAGTTGCAACTGTTTTATCCTGGGTATCCTTGAGCCTCTGCTTACTTGGAGTGCAGTCAGAGGGGCTGCAAAGGCATATGCTCGATTGCACCAAAAAGGGATACTTTAATGTGAGCGATCTCCTTAAACCAAGTTCAGAGGAGGGTAACAAGGATGATTAGGGAGCTGGAGGCCTAGTCTTATGAGGAAATACCGAAAGAACTAGACACGTTTAGCCTTGAGAAAAAGAAACGGAGGGGACATTTTGATAGCACTTTTCAAATATTTGAAAGGCAGAGGAGGGGCAGGATTTGTTCTTGATCACCCCAGAATGCAGGCCCTACAACAGTGAGCTCAAGTTACAGGAAGCTGGGTTTTGTTTGAATATCAAGAAAAATGGCATAAGCCCTAAGAGTTAGAACAGTACAGTGGTGGAACCAATTACTATACCTTGAGAAGGGAGGAGTGCTGCAATGCTAGAGGAATTCAAGACAAATTTAGAAAACCACTTGACAGATTTCCTATTATTGTATTCCTGCCTTGAGCGGGGGGGGGACCCAATGGTGTAAGGGTTCTTCACCTGATTTGACTTCCACTTCAAGTTCCTCCAATAAAGAAACATTGTTCTTATTCAAAGACTCATTTTTTATTTCTTTTCCATCATAAAACAGGTTAACAGCCATAGGTGGGTTAACGTGAGGAGATGCAGGCACAGCAGATAAGAACAGGTTATTTCCACTGTACATAACATTTCCAACATAAAAAGGTTTCAGTCCTGAACTATAAGTGAGGGTGTGATTGTCATCAAACAGCCTTGAGGCAATGTCCCCCACCCACCCCCAACTCAAGTTCCGACCTGTCATTTCCAGTCTGACCCAACTCTCTTGAATGGATTCGGGTCCACATCTTCTTTTGATACCTCTCTCAAACCTAGTTTCTGTCTTCCAATCCATCTCTTGTTTTATGCCTCTTCCTGTGATACAAGGGTTTCTGGCTTTTTTATATCCACCTGTGCTTTTATCTTTCCTTCATTTCTACCTTTGATTTCTCTTCCCTTATTCTTCTCTTCCACTCACAAGTTTCATGTTCTCCCCAATATGAACACCCTTCACGATGGGCTGTCTCTCATATCTTCAGCTTGGGGCATTGTCATCTTCTCCCATTTTTGTGTATCAATGTTTTTTTTCCAAACCCACGCCCATCTGGGAGGGAGGATTCACTTCTTTTCTCTCACACTACCTCCTTATCCATCATCCCCTCCTTCCTTTCTCCACCAATCCATCTCTTTTGAATCTCCCGCCAACCCAGAGGTAGCTTTCTGTAAAGGTAAAAGTAAAGGTCCCCACCCCCACACTTGTGTGCTAGTCATGTCTGACTCTAGGGGTGGTGCTCATCTCCATTTTCAAGCCAAAGAGACAGTGTTGTGCAAGTCCATGGTCATGTGGCCGTCATGGCTGCATGGAACACTGTTTACCTTCCCAATTTTTATGGCAGTACCTATTTATCTATGTACTTGCATTTACATGGTTTCAAACTGCTAGGTTGGCTTTCTGTAGCTCTATCTTAACCTCCTCTCCTTTAACCTTTCCTCCTCCCTCAGGGTTTGTCACTCCTCCCAGTTTCTATGTTTGGGCTTCTGTCTTTTCCAGCTTCTTCCCATCAGTGTTTATCTCTTGTGGGTTGGGGCTGGTGTGCTTGTCTTGTTGAGGGGCAGACAGCACTCCAACGGACAGTTCCTCTTGTCTATCTCCTTTTCCACATATGGCCTTGTAGGTCCCTTACAGCTTCATTGATTCTGACTCTATGATTCAAAGCAACCCTTTTGTCTGTTAGGGAATCATTGCAGCTGAGCTGCCAAAAGAAGAAGTGCTCCCTTTGGACCAAAATGCTCCAGTTCGAGGACAGACTGGGGTTCAGCTGGAGCACATTTCCCTTTGCATCATGTGATTGCCAGGAAAAAGTGCACACTGGACCACTTCACAAGTGGTCTATATTGTTGTCAATTTCTCTTATGTGATCATACTGTTAAGTCTTTGGATAAATTTTGGAGTCAAGGTGCTGGAGTGATACTTTCAAAGACAAATCCTCACGAACACTATATGTTTCTTCTGGGGTAGATTGACTTGGATCTTCTACCTTCCTTTTCAATATACTGTATGTCTGATAAGCAACAGTACTGTGATGCAACCTCTTGAGTGAAATGGTGAGGAGGTATAACATGTGCTAACTGCAATGCACAGCTGTGATGGAACTCAGTATGAGATTTCTTGTGCTGCATTTCAAAGCAGATGGTCCTTGTCAGGGTGTGTAGTGATATTCCACAACGACTTGATCAATGGGCTGGGCTGGCAAAGCTGTTTCATTATCAACAGTCTATTCCCACCAGATTTGGCATAATAGCATATTGCGTTTTTCTGTCACTTAGTCAGCAATTTATCTGGGAAATGCAGCCCAACAGACCTTGAAATCCTTCTGCCGTCCCTGAACTTCTTGTACTGGAGCCTTCAGCAAACAACATGTTCCAGTCAACAACAAGGTATAAACTGATGTGTTTATAACATCTCATATCTTCTCCAGTGTCCAGAGGACAAGTATATGCCATAGGGACACTGACTGGATGCTAACTACATAAAATATGGACCATGCCATGAAGTGATTGGAAGTTTTCACTTCACTATTCAGTTAACTCTGATTTGAATCTAAGAGAATAGTCATGTTAGTTTATTGTAGCACAAAATAAAAAAAAGTTTTATGGCAATTTAAAAACTAGCAAATTTTATTTGCTACAGGTTTTTAAAAGACTGAAGTGTCCTATATGCCACGAAAACTTATGCCAAATAAAATCTGCTTGTCTTTAAGGAGCCACACAACTTTTTCTCATCTCAGTTTTACTGTTATATCAGAATCCGGGATTGTGGCTAACATTAAGTATGATTTAGGGTTGTTTCCAGCGCATGTATCTTACTGTGCTTATGTACAGTATGTTGAACAAACACCATGAATCTATTGTGAATGCATGTACAGTATTTAACTCTTTCAAATATCCCCAAGTGCAGTGCATGTACATTTCTATAATGTGCACTAATAAATGTGTCGTGTAAGAACTTAAAAGATATTTTTTCACTAGAAAATCCATGATTCCTGGCTTTTCTTTTGTTGGGTGACAGTTTGCTACCCTTAAGCTATATTTAATAGGTACTTGATGTTCCTGGCAGTTGCCAGTTGTGCTGGTTTCTCATTGCTTGTTGACCCTTTTCTTTCCTCTATAGCCGTGGCAATGTTATTTTCCAATAAATCTTTACTGGAGTTGCTAGAGAAAATTCTCCATTGCACTTGGATGCCAATCTCTTCATTTGAACCTGCTTTCTTCTCATCCAATGAAGCACTTATCTGCTCTGCTTGGCTGCTGACAGCTTCCCTCTTGACTCAACAACATATACACAATACAGAGGTAAGAAACTTGTGCAGTGGAAGGATGACATGCAAATCAGTTAAACATTTCTTCCCTAAAGGGACACATTAAAACATATTTCCTAGTAAGGACAGGATGTTGATTTGTTAAAGACCCATTACTAATTCCCTAAATCTATGAAATTATATAAACATATAGGCTTTCTTCTAACAATCAATGGCATAATCCAAAATACAAACAAGACTTTTGCTCCTTGATAGAGCTCTTTCATTGCTCACCTGCTACCACAAGCACTCAAATCATACGGTATTGAGATATATCATGGCTTTAGACTTCATAGTCATAGAATATTATATACTGTATATAAATATTGGCCAGAATCCTGTTGTAGGTTTACACCATTATAAGGCTAATGGCCTAAATCATAGTGATGAATTGGGCTCCTAAACTCAGATATGGTGGAGAGTTCTTGTGGCTTTTTCCTCTCCCTGATGATCTCTGTACACTATTCCATTATGGTTTGAGGATTCAGGCAAAACAGGAAACTATGTTTGGTTAGGACTTCTTAGTTTATTTGTGGCTTTGGCAAGAGATGACTGTCTATAGCATGGGTCCTCAACCTAAGGCCCCGGGGCCAGATGCGGCCCCCCAAGGTCCTAAATCCGGCCCCCAGGACCAATTGCAACTCCCCACCTACCCCCTGCTTTGCAATCAAGCCATCCTCCGTAGCTGCTTCTATTGCTGAGGCAGTTCAAAGCAGTGGGCTATGTCGCTTCTCCCACTCCCCCCAACTACCGCCCAGATGATCAGCATGCTAGTGGATAGTGGGGCATTCAAAGTGGAAGGGCTACGGCAAGGTCTCCCACTCCCTCCCCCCTTTTTTCCATGTTGGACTTTTTTTTTTTTGGACTGTGGTCCGGCCCCCAGTGGTGTCTGGGGTGTGGTGGACCGGCCCACTGTTTGAAAACTTTGAGGACCCCTGGTCTATAGCCAGTAGCATCTGATGCTCATGAACGCAAGGTTCGCTGGAAACTTAATTTAGGTCATCTTAATTTTCTGGAGGCAAACATTTTGAAGAAGTAAACAAAACCTTTTTCTATAGGGGGTAACAATGAGCTGATTATGGATGATCCCTCATTCTAAACTCAAAAGCCATAGAAGCTCCAATGTCATAAATTAATATTATCGTTGCCCCCTGCAATTTCGTGGTTCATATGCTGCGGTTCCGGTATATTGCGGGACTGCAGTACATAAAGGCAAGGGACCCTGAGGCCAGCTGTGTGGGCCTGTTTGGGGCCTCCTGCACTTACCCCAAGCCTGGCGCTGCCTTGAGTGGGCCTCCAACGGGCTTCCTAGGCCTGTCAGAAGCACCAGAAGTGGTTTCCGGTGAACTGGAAGTGAGTTCCGAAAACCGGAAGTGACTTCCCAATCACCTGAAACCACTTCTGGGGCCTCCCACGGACCTGGGAAGCCTGTCAGAGGCCTGTCTGGGGTAGCGCCAGGCCTGAGCTAAGTGTAGGAGGCCCTAGACAGCCCCCCAGTCCTGACCTGATCCAGCATTCGCATATCGCGGATTTTCCTTTATCGTGGGTTGTGTCGGGTCCCTAACCCCCATGATAAACAAGGGATTACTGTACATGGCATTTATTTATTTATTTATTTATTTATTTATTTATTTATTTGGATGGGGAGGTCTCTGAAGAAAGAAAATACTATTGTGCTTCTTTGGGCTGTCTGTAGGGACCTATTTCTTTTACTCCCTTTTCTCCCCCCAACTATTCTCTGATTTCTTTCTGAAAGGTTCATTATACCATCTGTCTTGATGTTGACAAGGTCTTTCAGGCAGTTGCATTCAGGAAGAAGAAGTCCATATTATTCTTTGGTATGTCACATTTCAGCCAACATTATTTAAAGCTGAGAGTGTCCTGGAAAGAGTTGTGACATTTTCACACTTTTTTTAAAAAAAAGGAAGTTGCTTTTGATGAGAAAATGTACAAACTCTATATTAGGACGTTTGCTGCCCATTGCAGCTTCCCACTAAGTGTGTAGGACCAGTGTACTAACTACTGTATGCAATCATTTGCATGATAGTGTTGCCTCTGGTTGATCAAGAGTTAGTTCTTGGTTGTTTTGGTTTTGTATTTGCACATTTGAATCCATCATGCTGATATTTGCATCCAGAAATGGAAAAGTACTGGGATGCATTGGATTGTCCCAACCCCTGTTTTTGTACCTCTCTATGGAGCTTAGAGGGACAGAGGGCGTTTATACACGACCCCTAAGCTCTGCTGCAAATGGCTGCAAGGTCCGGACCTTAAAAATGTTTACCCACCAGCTCCGGACTTTGCAGACAATGACCTGGTCTTTGATGGTGACAAATATTTGATCCGGTGTAAGGATAGTGAGTGCGGGGCTCTCCTGGCTTCCGTTTGTTGTTTTTCTGCCCCCTGCCCCTTTAAGAGATCTGAATTTGCGGAACAAAACGGAGGTAAACCGGCAGTCTTTTTTTTTCTTTTTTCTCCTCCCTCAAAGTGCGGAGGGGGTGGGGACAGAGGAAGACAGAGGAAGAGCGACGAACCCCTAAGATCTCTGGTCCGAATTTAAGTGGCCAGCGGATCTTAGGGGTCGTGTAAAAAGGCCCAGAGATTGACCAGCAGAAAATACTCCTAATGAAACTTTGTCAAATGACACCACCCACAAATTGTGTTATTCAGCATAGAACAATTCAGGAGTGGGGTCCACATGAGTAGATTCTGAAAATCAGAATAAAAACACACTAATTGGAAAGTGCTGTAAACACTCTACAAGCAAATTTTTAATTCTGCTTTCACTCTGTTGACACTAATACTAGCTTTTTGTTATGTGGACAAAATGTTGCAGTAATTATGGGTGCAGGAAAAGTTGATCAAATACTCTTTGTGGATGGGCTTAAAGTGTAGGGCTTGCTTAATCTATCTGAAAGTGACTCCACATTCTGTTGTGTTTGTTTTAAACAATCAGTCATCTTATGTGGACTTTTCAGTGCCCGTTTTTTGTGCCAAAATGCTTCAACTGGTTTAAAGCAAGCAAAACACTTGCTTTACTTAAATAGGACATCATAATTCTTAGGCATTCCCTGCATGATTTCCTGCCCTGCCCTATACAATTCAGTGGGTTCCATGTGATGCAACTGTTGTTTTCATTTCCTTCTGTACTATACAGATGATAACAGATAATGCAGATATCTCTAGTCTCGTGCGCTCCTAGACGCATTTGGTGGGGCCACTGTGAGATACAGGAAGCTGAACTAGATGGGCCTTTGGCCTGATCCAGCATGGCTCTTCTTATGTTCTTAGTTGTAAAATGATATATTGAATTTTGATTTATTGAAAATACTCAAGGCAGCAGTCATAATCAGTATGAGTTTAAATATTTCCTATCTTATATGTATTTAGTCCAGTGGATATTGCCATAGAATGTATTCTATTGTGTGTGTGTGTGTGTGTGTGTGTGTGTGTGTGTGACAGAATTCTGTTCATCAAGATTTTTTTCTCAATCATAGATAATACATGTTGAATTGATGGGATTTGCAAAGTCATTGCTTATATTAAGTCCTATAACTTCCCACCCACTAGTCTAGTTGTGGCAATAGATGGATTTAGCCATTGAAAATGTCACACTAGGCATTCACATCCAGTACAGAATTCCAGAGGAGTAATGGGTGGTTGTGAATGACATCTGAAATAGAGGATGGGTAACTTGCAGTATTTCTTACTAATATGTAATTTTATGTGCAGTCAGTATTCTTCAGTTTCTGAGAGCCCTCTTTAGGCAGAACCTCTGTTCATCCTTTGTGAAACTGGTTGGCCAACATGTGAATGAAAACAGCAAACAACTGCCATGGGCAAATCAGGATGCTTCCTTATATCCACTGGCCATGCGTCACATACTGTCCTTAGTTATCCATTTCCAGAACCTACTGGTCCAGGTAAAAATCAATTGATAATAAGAAACTGAAACACTGTTAGCAATAGCAAGGATGATCTATTTCAAACACATTAATAAATAAAGAATGTACTGTATACAGATAAGTACAATTTCTACCATATTCTTCATTCCCTTTTAGAGCTGAGTAACATTGATTAGATTTTGTTTTCATTCTCAGCACTGATGTAGTATATATATTTGTCAATTCTCATTTTAAGTCCAATGACTTGCTGTAGATTACTGTACCTCCCTCAGCAGCAGTAGCTTCGACTTAAGCGCTAGAAAGAAGATACAATGCAATCTTTGGGAATGTGAAGATCATTTTGAATTATTTTCATTGTGTTTTCTGTGGGTATACTTTAGTTGCTTAAACTGTAATTTACAAACTGGTATTTACATATTTTTGTCCATGGATAATCACCATTTTGTCTTCCTTTTTATATTTACAGAAGGATATTTTGCTATCACAAACTGTCATTGGCTGTCTTGAGGTTTTATTGGGATATCTACACTCAAAGAATGAGAGCATTGGTATAGCTTTCCTGAATTCAGTGACTACTTTATTATGTTGATTTGTTTGCATTCTCTGCAGTAATGGCCACTGCATCACTACCAGAGGTAGTAAGGAAATAGTTTCATTACCAAGTCTTAAGAAAAGGAGCTCCATCACCATTTTCCTTACAGCAGGGTAGCAGATGACTGAGATGCTCTAGTCCAGTGATGGCGAACCTTTTAGAGACCGAGTGCCCAAACTGCGATTCAAAACCCACTACTTTTTTTGCAAAGTGCTAATACATCAATTTAACCTGAATACAGGTGGCTGTGAAGGGGTGATGTCAGGTGCCCACAGAAAGGGCTCCGGTGCCACCTTTGGCACCCGTGCCATAGGTTCACCAACACTGCTCTAGACTATACCATAATGAAAAACTAAAGCAGAACTATCAATTTCTAGTACCCTCATTTTGGTTCTCTATTTACTAAATTTTATGTCAGATTCCATGTGATTTTTTTTAGTGAGGCCCCACTCAGATAATATATCAAATGATGAAATTCAGCAAAGAATTGTACAATCTTACACTGTTATTTATTCAATAAATAAGGTGAGTCACAAAGATAGAGAGGAGTGGCACAAGTATTATACAGGTAAATATAATGTTATATACATACACTTCCTTACATTTGAAATACAAGCATACAGTTTTTCAGACAACTAGTGACTAGCAGATAAAACTGGCATTATTTAATATTGATTCTGTATCTAATGTAAGGCAGAAGAGAGCATCCTAATGGTTTAAGCTCATTATTGATTAACTTCGCCATTTTCCTGAACTTGGTGTTACCTAAATTTTCTATTCTTCTTCCCCAATGAAGAACAGAAAATTTTCTCAATGAATGTTCAATGAATGTTCTCAGTGTTCTCACTGAATTAGAGAGGTGATTAATCTGTGGCCAGCAATAACAGCTCTTGCTGATGAAGGATGTGTATTGTATTTGCATGAAGTATTTGTTTTAAATAGCCTTTCATGATAGCATAAAGGAAGTCCTGACTTCATATACATTTTAGATTTTTAAAAATTTATGTTGTGAAGTTAATTTTGGTTGGTTTCTTTACTTCTAAGCATGTCATGTTGTCTCACAACCATGGAATAAATTCCTGCTTATCACACTTCTGGATGGTGATCAAAATTCCCTTCTTCAGCCAGAAATTCTTCGACTGGTTACTTTGGTGAGTACAAACAAACATGAGTAGCCATTTGGGGCACAACATTCCAAAATTTATATGGATACCTTTATTAGGTGAACCAAATAAGTGTGCAAGGTTTAGAGATTAATTTGTCTATATCATGCAGAACATTACAAAAGTAAGGGGGTAGGGAGGAAGCAGGGATATTTGATCTGAAGTCCTTATTCATTGCATGTTGGCAGAATGCAGACAGCAAAATGGATCTAATCAGCCAAGATAGTGGTGTTAGATTTCAGCTGGGAGTAGTCCATAGACATTGGATGCTAGAAAATTAGAAACTTGGTTCTCCATCTCAGACAGTGTAAATCTATACATTGAATCCAACACCACATCTACCCTGTTTGAGTACTCATGCACCTTAATTGGTGGAGTACAGAGTCTGTAAACTGTTATTTAGCATGCTGTTGAAATACAGTGTGACTATAATTGTTTATACTTTTATTTCACAAAGCCCATGTTGACTAGTCCTATAATAGTTCTTAACATCAAAATAAACAACATATGTATTTAGCCATGTGAAAAAGAAAGTACACCTTTTTTAATTCTATGGTTTTATGTTTCAAGTCATAATAAAAATCATCTTTCTTATCAGGTCTGAAAATTAGGTAAATACAACTGCAGATGAACACCAACAACAGATGACATATGAATGTCATCATTTATTTTAAATAAATCAAATAAAGTTTTGGCTTTTTAAATAAAGCCAAAATGAAGAAGTCATGTGTGAAAAATTAAGTACACTCTCAACTGCTTCTGTAGGAAAGAAGAAGCTGTGTAGCAGCCAGGTGCTGCTAACCAAATGCTTTTGATCATCAGCAACCGTGACCAACGCTATAAAAGCTGAAGTTTTAGCAGTTGGCTGGTCTGGAGCATTCACGTGTGTGTTATCACAATGCTAAGGAGGAAACATACCCTCAATGATTGTAGAGAAGCAATTGTTGCTACTCATCAATGTGAGAAAGGTTTTAAGGTCATTTATACGGTAATAAATCTCAATATTCAAGACAGTTGCCAGTCTGCCCAGGAGTGAATCTTCTCAGCAAATTCACCCCAAGGTCAGACTGTGCAATGCTCCAAGAAATTGCAGAAAAACCCAAGAGTTACATATCAGACTTGACAGGCCTCAGTTAGCATGTTAAAGTTAAAGTTCATGACAGTACAAATACACATAGACAGCATCACTAAAGCCTGCAGTTAATTTACTTCTAACTGAGAAATGTCTGTCCAGGACAGGACAGCCTTGCAGTCGCTAATGGTTCTATATTTTCTCAAGATGGGTCTCATTTTAGCTGTGGTTCACATTCCCTCCTCTCTCCTGACAAGTTTTTGAGGTATCAGAGTACGAGAGTTATTTCTCAAAGTGAAGTCAGCCACATACTTGAAGAAGCAACAAAGATGAAATTGTCAGAACTTCCTGGTGGCACAGTCATGGCTCTCCGTGCCTTTCTTCTTCAGGTGAGCTCTTGGGAGAATGGGATTTGTAGTTGAAAGCAAATTGACAAGAAAATTGTTCAGCATGTTATGACATGTTATAGATAAATGTCAGATAAATATTGTAAATAATAATAATATATATATAGTGTACCTCTTTAGGGATTTGGTAATTACAGTAAAATGATTCCCAAAGAGCTCATCTCACCAGAAATCACTTGTTTCAAAGCAGCAAGATTAGAGTGGCATACATATCAGTTGAAAGAGAAAGAAAGAGAGAGAGAGAGAGAGAGTCACTGATCTGAAAAGAAACAGAAAAGGGAAAAGAGTGCAGAGGGAGAAGGAAATGAAGAAAGCAAAGCCATGGGTTCTTAATGTTCTGAAATTCCTGAGGCTGGTACAGTAGTTGCCAGATGAACATTTGGGAGAGGCAAAGCTAAACAGAGCTGGTTTCTCAGGGGTACATGTGATGCCTCTGGTTTATTACTTCTAACCTCCAGTTGTCTGTACAGGAAATGAATGGAAATGAGTGTCACACTAGCCTTTTACCTCAGGAGCAAAAACAGGCGAAGCTAATGCTAGGCTCAGTAGTATGTTCCATGCTGTTTCTAACCTCGTGTACCATATACAGTTCTGTGCTGTTCTACACTCTGTTTAGCTCTTATTTGACTGTAGGGACACTAAATGCAATCAAGTACTGTATTTGTACCAGCTTTGTAGCCCATGCAATTATTGCTTTCAAAGTAGGCAAGGAGTAACCTCTTCAGTGAGGTTCTCTTTTGTTGCACCTTCTGGGCATCTGGATCTAGATGCACCTTTGGGTTTTATCGCTACTGTAGGAAGTGGAGGGAATAAGGCATGAATTTAGAGCCAAATTCATTGTTTCTCTAATTTGATTATCTTCCATGTTCAGATTCAAAGTGCAAAATGTCAGGTGGATTCAGCCCAAACTGCTTCTGCACAGATCTTGTTGGAGCGCCTCCCACCTACAAGCCGAACTGAGCGGTCACATCAAGACATGGTGTATCTTTTGGCAGGAGGTGTGTGACATTAGGGTGCATCTGCATTGGAAATACACATCTATATTTGATTCGCAGCCTGTACAGTGGTACTTCGGGTTACAATCAACCCAGGTTACATAATTTCCGGGTTACATAATGAAGTCCTTCGGAAACAATGCATCCATTTATGCATTTTTTTACGTAAAAAAAGCAGTTTACTCATTTTTACACAAAAAAGTTTACGCTTTCACCCCCAAAGGACTTCATTTCCCATGATGCATTGCACTCCATTCGGATCTGGTTTACGTAATTTCTGTGTTACGAAGCGTTGTGGGGAACAGATCAGCATCATAACTCGAGTTACAAAAATTCTCTATGGAAAAACTCGAGATACAAAAATTTTGTGGAAGAGTTTAATTCCCAGGATAGATTGTGCCCCATTCAGATCCGTGTTATGAAAATTTTTACAATACGGAGCATCCTGAGGAATTAATTAATTTCATAACTCAAGGTACCACTGTAATGTTGTATGAAATGGTGTATTTGATGCTGACTATTCTGCATTACAATTTTTTGTAATACACATTGTCAACCAAACAAATAGGAGTAAAAATTTTTAAATCATTTTTTCAGCAATGTATTTATATTTATTTATTTATTTTTATATTTATATTCCGCACCAATTTTTCCTAGGGGAACTCTGGGCAGTTTACATAGAAGGCAACATCTTTGTAATTCCTTTGTTGGTTTTTCACTTAAGTCTTTGAATTCAGATGTCTTGGAGGAGTGGCAGTTTCCCTCACACACATCAGAGACTATTAGAAAGGGAACTATCCTGAACACTACATATAATTCAAAGCAACAAAGTGAACTATCCTGAGCAGGGAATGCAACTGTATATTGATAAGAAGCTTGCCTTTACATTTTCATGCAAGCAAACATGATTAAAAATAAAGTGATTTACTGTAATAATCTGTTCAGTAGCTTGAACATAAATTCTGAAATTAAAAATTCCAACCTGTTTCCTGTCTTTCTTGGAAATAGCTTAGCTGAAGCTTCAGACAAATAACAAAGAATTTACAAGTAAATTGCCTAAGCATTTGACCTTAGTAAAATTGATTGTTTTGTTAGCTTTCTACACCACTTTCTTCATATTCAGATGCTGTGAATCATATTGAATGATACTGTGTTTTAGGCAGCCAAGCAGTCTTATGAGAAATGATTTTTAAAACATCTAACTAAACTCTTGGTTGGCACTCGATGTGATTGACCTCTTCCTATTGGTAGTAGCAATGGTAATGTTCTCAACTCGCTTGATATAAAAGCTGACCAAGCAACTGTCTAAGTGAGCTGGTTTTCATGTTTTTGTAACTGCTGTAAAAATCTTAACTATAGTGATCAGCTTTACATGGTATCATTTATACCATGTCATCTAAACTGTAGTCATTTATGAATGTCTTTAATATTCAAAGTAGATGCCCATCATATATATAAAAAAGCAAAGTGTCCTGCCACCCCATAGTGCTTCAAGCACTCTCTGGGCAGTTTACATTTTAATTATGCAGGCTACACATTGCACCCCCCCCCAGCAATCTGGGTACTCATTTTACCGACCTTGAAAGGATGGAAGGCTGAGTCAACCATGAGCCTGCTACCTGGGATTGAACCCCAGGTCGTGAGCACAGTTTTAGCTGTATGTAAATATACGAGTACTTACTTATTCAAGCATGTAAATATACTTACTGTTATTGTTCATTATTTCATTTGTTGCTTAAGTCATACATATTTAGAATATGGTGACACAATATACAGAAAGTAGCCCCTTTATGTAGGCTCAGTGTTTAACCAAAGACAATACAATTGAAGTGGGAGGGTAAAGAATATATAGTATGAGAAGGAAGGAACAAAGACCTCTATCACACGACCCTTAAAAATAAATATGCTTCCGGTTTAATGGCCGACTGAACAAGACGCTAGGGAGCTCCTCCGCGGAATCCCCAGAGCGCACAGGAGGTTTAAAGAGGTTCGCGAAGACTACGCGGCCTCCATTAACCTCAGGGGGGGCCCCTGAGGGATTGGGTATCAGCTGTTGCCTCTTGCGACTCTTCTTTCACCCCGATCTGGAGGGGTTGGGGGGAAAGGATCGAGTTGCGGCACTTTACTATCGCTACTCCTGTGTTTGCGAAGTCTCAAAGTCTTGGCAGAAGAGCCATTAACCTCCAAGAACTTTACAAATCGTTTCTATCGGAGGGAGAAACAACAGGCTGTTAAACGGCAAATTAGAAGATAAAGATCACACCCGAAAGAAACGTGAGTCTGCTTGTTTATATCGGAATCTGTTCGGAGCGCGGTGGAAAGCAGCCATAACTCCCCCTTCGTGAATGCAAATCGAAACCAAGCGGTGGGGGCGGAGGAGACATCCCTTCATTTGCAAAGTGAGTTTAATTTAATATTTAAATTGAAGTGGAAGAATAATGGGACCTGGAGAAGCTTGATCGTGAAGTCTGTAGTTCAAGACTGGCGTTTTGAAGTCACCCCCCGCTCTTTTTTGTGAAGAGACGGAGTGAATAGTGAATAGAGGAGAGCGTGGGGGGTGGAAGGGGGATATTTTAAAAAAACTCTGGTGTTTGAAGTTACTCCCCCCTTACCTGATTCTACACTTCCAAAGACTTTTGATTAACAATTGAATTCCCCCTCCCCCTTTTTTTTCTTGCGGAGGACTGGATATTTAGAGGAATTTGAGTGGCGGACAAGGTGGTGTGATTTTACATTTCAAAGGATTCCACCAGAGCCGGCTGGAAAGCCATCCCCCCTCTTTCGAGGGGAACGTTTTGGAGTTGTTTTTTGGGAACAGTTTAGGAGTTACTACAAACTGGAGCTATTGTTATCTACTTTTTCCTAACTGGATTAGACCTTTTGAAGCGGTTGAAGATTTATATATCTTTTGGATGGGCAAAAACTTTGTTAAACAACTCTTTGTTACAGAGAAGCAAAACAGGTGGTTTAGACTGTGAAAAAGCCGAAGAATTGCTTCAATTTTTCTCTCAACTCTTAATTTTTAAAGGTTCCTTTATGGGTCTCATTTTGTTTATTCGATTGCAGTAGAAACGAATTTAAGCTGCTGCGTGTCTTCCTTTGAGGCTTTCTCTGGTTTCAAGGACATAAGAAAGACACAAGAAGATAAGGTCTGTGCTGTGAGTTGGACTGAGAATCTCATTCTTTAGGTTGGATCGCCATCTGGTGGATTTTAAAAATTATCGTATGGGACACCGGTTAGAAAATTCATTTTTTATGTTAGAGCGCCATCTGGTGGATTTGGAAAATTATTGCATATAAAATTCAATTTGAATGTTATATTGAATGGGAAAGTGTCTGACTATATAGAAAAATTGATAAAATTTGATAAATTGTTATAAATTTGATATTTGCATAATTTAAAGTTAGAGAGGTTAAAATGAAGTTAGTATAAGTAAATTTAACATCATTGATGGTAATTGGGTGAATATTAATCAACATCAATTAATGGAGTATTAATAGATTAACTCGATTGGTTGAAGGTTATTGTAGTCTATTGAATGAATTAACTTTAATACGTGGTTAAACTGTGTCCTATTGGAATAGAAGTTAATAAAAATTGTGATGGCAGAGAAGAAGAAGAGACACAGAGAAGAGATTCCAGACAAGAGGAGGGTAAAGAATGGGAAGGATTAATGATACATATAAGGAGAGAATTTGAAAAAAGTTATGGATCAGAAGTTGTCAGAACTAAAGGAAGACATGCAGAAACAAATTAAAGAGGCAGTTGGGGAGCTCTCAGCTCAAGTGAAGGATTTAACTGAAAACAAAGAATATAGAAGCTAAAGTGAAGAAAGTGCAGACAGAGGTTAAACAATGCAGAGAAGAAACAGAGAGGAATAGAACAGGAGTGTCAGAAGTAGAGATTACGCAAAGGAAGATGGCTGAGGAGCTTGCTTTTCTTGAAATGAGACAAAGGCAACAGAATCTTCGTTTCCGTTTGATTCCATGGGAGGAAGGAGAAGATATTAAGGCCAAAGTAATAACGGAATTGGCGAAGTGGCTTGGATGGCAAGAACAGGAAGTAGCTGATGCAGTCTCCCAAGTGTTCAGAATTGCAGTCAGATCAAAGAAAATGAGAGTGAAGAAGACACCAGGCAATTGTGTCATTGACATCTATGGCCGTGCGAGATAGAATCCTGAAACATAGTTATGACAATCGGTTTGTGATTGATGGACAACAGATTCTGATATACAAGGAGATTCTGCTCCATTTCTTGAGAAGAAGAGGAAGTTATAAATCTCTGGCAGAAACGCTGAGAAGAAATGGTTTGAGATTTCGCTGGGAGTTCCCAGAAGGTCTATCCTTCATTTACAAGATGAAAAGATTTAAAATAATATCTGAGTCGGAAATAGGTAAATTTCTGAGAAAATATGGAGAAGAGCTTGGGTACAGGAAACCATCGAAAGAGGGTGAAAAATCACCTGAAGAAGAAGAAGAGGAAGAAGAGGAGGAGTTAGAACTCTCTGAGGAGGAAGAAGGTAAAGCGGATTTAGCTATGGCCAATATTTGAATAGAGATTGATAAAAATATATTTAATTTGAAATTTACAATGGCGCTGAGAGTATTGACTTGGAATGTTAATGGTCTGAATGAAAAGACCAAGAGAAACAGAATTACGCATTTATTGAAGAAAGAAAATCTGGACTTGATTTGCCTGCAAGAAACACATGTTGCAATGAAACATACGAAGATTCTAAAAAACAAAATTTTGGGACAAGAATTTGTATCGTCTGATAAATTGAAGAAAAGAGGAGTGGTGATATATGCAAAACATAAATTGGAACCTAAGCTGATTATGAAAGACGAAGAGGGAAGATTTTTGATGGTACAAATCACTTGGCAATCTGAAAAATTTTTTATTGTAGGCATTTACGCGCCAAATGAAAGGAAATCAGAATTTTACAGAGAGGTAGAACAAAAACTGTTAGATTATACGGATGAAAAACTCTTTCTGATGGGAGACTGTAATGGTATAATGATGCCAGATTTGGATAGATCTCAGAAAAAGAAAGGTTCAGAAGGGAAATTACCAAAATCTTTTTATGACTTAGTTGAAAATTTTGGATGGACCGATATTTGGAGATTGAGACACCCAATGGAAAAACAGTTTACTTTTTTTTCTGAACCGAACCAGAGTTGGGGGAGAATTGATTATATATTTGTCCCTAATGATATCTCACATAGAGTGACAAAAGTGGAAATTTTACCTAAAACGATCTCAGATCATAATGCAATGGTGATGGAAATCAAAACAAAAATGCAAGGATTATACCGTTGGAGGTTGAATGAAAGTTTACTGGATGAGACTGAGACTTTGCAGATAGCGAAAAAAACCTTCAGAGACTATTTGAAAAATAACTGGAGAAGAGAAACACCAACAAATGTGGTATGGGATGCTAGTAAGGCTGTTATGCGAGGCCTCTTTATTCAAAGAAATGCGTATCAGAAGAAACAGAAAGAAAAGAAGCAAAATGAGATTTTAAAAGAACTGGTAGAGACAGAGAAGAAACTGGTGGAGAAGCCAAAGGAACAGAAATGGATTCAAAAATTAAAGATGCTTCAAACTCAGTTGTCGATGATTATCAATCAAGAAATTGAGTGGAAGGTAAAGATGATGAGACAAAGAAATTTTGAATCGGCAAACAAAGTAGGGAAATTGCTGGCTTGGCAGCTGAAATGGAAGCAAAAACAAAAGGTTGTGAACAAATTAGTAGTAGACCAAAAATTAGTGGAAGATCCAAGAGAAATTGTAAAGGTGTTTGAATTTCTACAGAAATTTATATACGAAGGAAAAAGAGAATCCGAACAGATGGACAGATATTTAAAAAAGAATGGATTGAAAAAATCTCAACAAACCAAGTGTCGATATTGAGTGAGAAAATTACCCCACATGAAGTACAAAGTGCAATAGAGAGGGCGAAAATTGGAAAATCACCGGGCCCAGATGGTCTGACTGCAAAATATTATAAAAATTGTCAGAAGAAATGTTACCAATAATGGTGGAGGTTATGAATGAAGTTCTAGAAAAAGGAGTCATACCTAACACCTGGAAAGAGGCGTATATAACACTGATTCCAAAGGAGAACTTAGACACAACAGATGTTAAAAATTATAGGCCCATTTCCCTTTTGAATGGAGACTATAAATTATTTGCCGATGTTTTGGCTAATAGACTAAAAAGGGTTTTAAATGAGTTATTACACAAAGATCAAGCGGGGTTTCTTCCTGGCAGACAGATGAAAGATAACAGGAGAAATATAATTGATATAATAGAGTATCTAGAAGTCAGGAAAGAGAAACAAGCTGCTTTGATATTTATTGATGCTGAAAAAGCTTTTGATAATGTCTCTTGGCAATTTATGAAGAAGAATTTGGAAAACATGGGAGTGGGAACAAAGTTTTGGAACAGTGTTAATGCAATATATAAGGAACAGAAAGCTAGTTTATTGATTAATAATGTGATAACAGAAAGTTTCCCGATTGGGAAAGGTACGAGACAAGGGTGCCCATTGTCCCCATTGTTATTTATTACTGTATTGGAAGTATTGTTAGTCAAACTGAGGGACATGGGGACAATTAAAGGTATATGTGTGGGGGATAAGGAATATAAATTAAAAGCGTTTGCTGATGATTTAGTATTGACGTTAGAGAATCCAAGAGAAAGTATTACTGAGGTGATGAAAATAATTGAGGAATTTGGTAATCTAGCCGGTTTCAAACTAAATAAGAATAAGACGAAGGTCTTATTGAAAAATGTAACAAAGAAAGATTGTGAAGAATTTGAAAAATTGTCCGCCCTCTCAGTGGTGAAAAAAGTTAAATATTTGGGAATTAACTTATCTCTTAAGAACTTAAATCTCTTTGAGGATAATTATAATATGGTATGGAACTTGATTAAGAGAGATCTGGAAACATGGAACAGATTGAACTTGTCGTTGATGGGAAGAATTTCGGTGATAAAGATGAACGTGCTACCAAGGTTGTTATTTCTATTTCAAATGATCCCAATACTTAGAGGAATTGGCCACTTTAAGGAATGGCAGAAGATATTGTCCAAATTTGTCTGGCAAGGTAAAAGACCCAGAATAAGATTTAAATTGCTAACAGATGCCAAGGAAAGGGGAGGATTTGCCATGCCAGACCTGAGATTGTACTCAAGTGGCCTGCCTCGGTTGGATAAAAGATTGGATTACTTTAGTTGATGAGGATCTATTGGATTTAGAAGGTCATGATAACAGATTTGGTTGGCACGCTTATCTTTGGTATGACAAAGTGAAAGTACATAAAAGTTTTATGAATCATGTAATTAGAAAGTCACTACTTCAGGTCTGGGAACGTTGAAACCCCTTTTAGAGAGACATACACCGAGATGGTTATCCCCGATTGAGGCATTGGCGATCAAGAGGAAAGATAAAGAAGGAGTGGGGATCACCTATGGTGATGTGTTATTCTTTTCAGAAAAGGTCCTAGACTGAAGTCTTATGATATGTTGAAAGAGAAGTTAACAGGCTGGTTTCAGTACCATCAACTAAATGACATTTTTCAGAAAGATAGAAAGGTGTCTGGGTTTGGAGAGAAGGAATCTAAGTTCCAAACCATAATCACGGGCCCAAAAAAGAAATTGTTGACTAGATTATATAATTTTTTGTTGGAGTTGAATCTAAAAGATGAACAAGTTAAAGAATGTATGGTAAAATGGGCTATGGATCTGGGTCATAATATTGAGTTAGATGTGTGGGAAAGACTGTGGAAAAAGAATATGAAGTTTACCGCATGTACTTTGATAAAAGAAAATCTGTTGAAAATGATGTATAGGTGGTATATTACCCCAACGAAGTTAGCAAAGATGTATAGGATGAAAGATGACCACTGCTGGAAATGTAAAGAGAAACAAGGTGATTTCTATCATATGTGGTGGACTTGTGAGAAAGTGAAAGAGTACTGGGCATTGATATATGATGAACTCAAAAAGATGTTAAAGTGTACATTCCCCAAACGACCTGAATTTTTCTGTTAGGGTTGGTGGATAATGAAATTAAAGGAGCAGACAGGACTCTATTTCTATATGCAACAGCAGCGGCAGCTCCTGGCACAGAATTGGAAGACAACGTATATACCATCTTTGGATGAATGGAGGCGAAAATATTGGACTTTGCAGAGATGGCCAGACTGACGTGCAGACTGAGGGATCAAGACAACCAGAAGTTCCAAAAAGATTGGCAAAAATTTAAGAACTACATGGAGATTCATTGCAAGGAATTAAAGACTCTTACCGGATTAGGATAGAGCTCTTACTACTTATTTTTCAAATCTTTTTATAAGTATATAAAGGGGTTTGTCTGAAAGGAAGGCTAGGAGATGAATAACGCTAAAACCACGGGAAGAACAGAGGGAAGCCAAATTTTAGTGGTAGAATGATTTTGTATTGCTAATGTTTTGAACTTGACTTTTTTTTTTGTATACTAAAATTTTCTAATAAAAACGTATTAAAAAAAATCGCTTTTTATTTCTTTAAAAACCGCATCCAGAAATCGTGTCCCCACCAGGAGCCAGTTTTAAAAAAAGCCTCGACCATGCCCCCTGAAGCATGACCCATCGCGTTTTCCTTTTCCTGTCTCCAGGGGTAGTAATTATTTGAGCTGCTTCTTATTCCTTTGGCTCAAGCAGCACCTCACCGTCCTAAGTCCCCCAAGGATCGCCAAGCCTTAGCCTTTTTTGCCTGGCAGGGCACTGACCCATCCACCTCCCGAAGCCTTCACTACAAAATAAAATAAAACCCAAGGCATATGTGAGTGTGAGTGCGCGGTAGAGGGAGATTGCAGGAGTTTGCAGCAAGCCTCGCCTGGGCAATTGGGGACACCTGGCCAAAGAGGTGGCTTAGCTTAGGCAACCCCAAAGCGAGCTGGTGTTTCTTTTTGGCAGGTGACCCTGCGTCCCCTGGCTGGCTCTCTGTCAAAACACTTGCTGCCTCCCGCCCCACTGAAAAGAAATGCCAACTCACCTGAGCTGAGTGTTATGTTGGCAGAGGGGGGGAGGGAGAGGGAGAGGGGCATATTTACATATGCACACTCCCTCCACCTCCTTCCCTTCCCCCCCACCCCCAGTCCCCTCCAAGGCTGGATTAAAGAAAGCCACTGTAGCAGCTCCCGCCAGCTCCCATGAGCAGTGTGGCCAGGAAGTGGAGCACACCAGCTGCCCCAGAAGCTCATCCCCCACCCCGCGTGAGCCCAGGCCACCTGATAGGCACAGGGAATGGGGAAGGAGCCCCTAGTGCTCCGCTGCATGTAGGCAGGAGGTGCAGGGGATCAGGCCAGCCCCACCATAGACTGCACAGCCTCCTCACTGCAGCCACACCAGCCATCCCTTTCTGGCTCCCATACTGACTCCTAAAAGCACGCCTTGATGCGCTTTTCGGCAATGGGGATGCATAAAATGCGGCTCATTAAACTGCTGTCGCTTTGATGCACTTTTTGGTAGTGGGGGCGTATAAAATGTGGCTCATTAAACTACTGTCATCGGGAGGGAAAGTGTGCATCTTATACCACATGGCCTGTAGCGAAGAAGAAGCACACTTTAATATCAACCACAATTTTTGGTCGTGTGATAGCAATCAAAGAGGAATAGCTAGAGTGAGCAGATGTGCCTTAAGGGGACTTGTAAATTTATTTATTTATTATTTATTTATTTTGAATGTTTTTACTTGCCAGAGACATTAAAGATAGTAAAAAAGGTTATTTTAGTTATGTCCACAGCAAAAGGAAAAATAAGGAAATGATAGGGTCTTTGCATGGCAAAGATAACCAGTTACTAACAGGAGACAGATAGAAGATTGAACTACTCAACACCTTCTTTTTCTCCAGAAAGAAAAAAAGTTCAGTCAGGTCAAAGAGTAAATGAGGTAGAGTGGAAATTGCACCATAGAACAGATAGGAAGGTAATACTCCAGGGCCAGATGAATTACACCCAAGGATATTAAAAGAACTGGCAGAAGTAATTTCAGAACCACTGTCAATAATCTTTGTGAATTCCAGGAGAAAAGGGGAAGCCCCCATAGATTGGAGGAGGGCAAATGTCCCATCTTCTGAAAAGGAAAAAAAAAAGGACCCAAATAATTACTACCCAGTCAGCTTGTCATCTATTCCTGGAAAAATTCTAGAACAGATTATTAAGCAGACAGTCTGTAATTATTTAAAAAGCAGTGGTGTCATTACTAGAAGTCAACACAGGTTTCTCAAAAAGTCATGCCAGATTACTTTGACCTCTTTCTTTGATAAAGTTACAGGCCTGGTCGATGAGGGGAATGCTGTGGATGTTATTTATCTTGATTTCAGTAAGGCCATTGATAAGGTCCCCCTTGACATACTTGTACAGAAGTTAAAATGTGGGATAGATAATGCTAATATTAGGTGGATTTGTAATTGGTTGACTGATCGTATGCAAAGGGTGATCATAAATGGCTTCTCCTCAGCATGGAGAGGGTGACTAATGGGGTGCCCCAGGGTTCTGTTCTGGGTCTGGTGCTATTCAACAGACTTATTAATGACTTGGATGAAGGAATAGAGAGTAGGCTGATCAAATTTGCAGATGATACCAAATTGGGAGGGGAAGATAGCATAAAAATACAAAATGACCTTGACAGATTAGAGTGCTAGGCCAAAGCAAATAGAATGAGTTTCAACAGAGAGAAATGTAAGGTCCTGCATCTAGGCAGAAAAAAATGAATTGCATAGATATAGGATGGAGAATAGTACCTGTGAAAGGGATCTGGGAGTCTGGGTGGATCACAAATTGAACACGAACCACCATTGTAACCCGGTGGCCAAGAAAGCCAATGCAATTCTTAGTTGCATTAACAGAAGCATAGTTTCTAGAGCAAGGGAGGTGATAGTACCACTCTGTTCTGCTCTGGTCAGACCCCACCTAGAGTACTGTGTACAGTTCTGCGATCCTCAATTTTAAAAGGATGCTGGCAACCTCAAGTGGGTCTAGAGGTGGGTAACCAGAATGGTTAAAGGTCTGGAACATATGTCTTACAAGGAGTGGCTTAGGAATCAGGGAATATTTAGTTTTACAAAAAGAAAGTTACAAAAAGAACTAACATGGCCACCTTCTCTGAAAAAGAAGGTTGAGAGGGGAAATGATAATGTTTAAATGTTTGAAAGGATGTCATATTGAAGTGGAGGCTGGCTTGTTTTCCATGGCTTCAGAGATTAGGACTTGAAGCAATGGTTTCAAAACTACAGGAAAAGAGATTCCATTTGAACATTAAAAAGAACTTTCTGATGGTTAGAGCTGTTCAGCAGTGGACTATGCTGCCGCGGAGGGTGGTGGAGTTTCCTTCTTTGGAGATTTTTAAGCAGAGGCTGGATGGCCATTTGTCAGAGGTACTTTGATGAGGATTCCTGCATGGGAGGAGGTTGGACTGGATGGCCCTTGAAGTCTCTTCCAGCTCTATGATTCTGCGATTCTATCTATAACCCTCCTTTCTCCTTGGAAAAGGACCCAAGTTGGCTTACAATAATGAGGGACAATATACAGCCCAGAACATTCAAAACATTCAAAATATATTCAAGTTAAGAACAGGGAATTAGAAGAAGCTACCAAGAACACACAAATGCAAAAAAATCCATTATGAGGGATGATGGAAACTAGCAGAGAGTCTGTTATTAAGTGAAAAGGTAATCCCATGACAGAAAACTGCAAAGGAAAAGAGTGTAGTGCAAAACAGAAAAGGCCATCTCAGGGTAAATGAGTCAATGGGCAAAGTGAAGAAGAACTGAAATAAACTAATGTAGTATAAAACTGATGACTTGAACAGCAGGAAATAGAAGCTAGGTGGCAGATTGTCAAATGGAAAGAGGATAATAGCAGATGCTTGAAGATCAAGAAGAAATATAATTAATAATAAGATAATTAAGTAAAAGGTTGGCAGAGACTATAGGGAGGAATGAAATACTAGCTATGGTGATTAAGTACAGATGGAAAAGACTCAATAACACAGAAATTTGGAGAAAATTGGAGAATATGTAGGTGTCTGAATTTGAGAACAGTGAATTGTGTCATTATTGAGAATAGGAGAAACAGTGGTATTGGGGAAAGGTAAACAAGACAAAAGGATGCCTAGATGCCCTGAGCACATCTGATCTCGCCTGATTTCGGAAGCTAAGCAGGGTCGGCCCTGGTTAGTACTTGGATGGGAGACCACCAGGGAATACCAGGTGTTGTAGGTGCCTGGAGTAGGAACTGGCAAGCCACTCCAGTACTCCTGCCAAGAAAACTCTATGGATATGGAGTCACAAAGAGTCAGCCACGACTGTAATAACAAAACACACAAACGAGACAAAATTGAGAAAATACATATATATGTCTAGTCAGTGAAATATTACCATTTTCTTAATATTGCTGTAGGCACACAAAAATTTAAACCTCATCAAGACACACAAAAATAAGAAACAATAAAATTCCGTAATCCAAGGCATTTAGATTATTAGGCTGCACATGTGATTTCATTTTCTGGAATTTTGTTTTTATAGGGTAGAACTAAAAAAATTAGGTAGATATTTTAGTAGATTTAATTCATAACATTAAATACATTTAAAGTTTTGAAAACCTAGACCTAAATGGAAGGTAAAGGTATCAGTCTATTGAATTTTGATAGTTCTGGCATCAAAAATAACTGGAATCCTAAACAACACTATTCACTGAAAGTGAGATAAGAAATTTGCATATTGGAGAAATACTTATTGTACCTAATCATTTGTCTCCAGTTTTCTGCTATGCACATAGCATTCTTTAGCCTCTAAAATGAGAGAAATCATTTAAAAATCTCATTCTAAAAATAGTGTGGAGAAATAGTGTGATATTACACTAGAGATAGTGTGTCATTTATGACTTGTGACAAAATGGCACTAGTTTGGTGGCTGCCTATAAAGCTTGCAACAATTGGAAGTGCTAATATATTGAGGCATAAAAATAATTGTCAATTGTTATATAATATAATGTTAAGTATAATGATCCCTATAAAGAAAATATTGCTTTTTCATTCCTGGGGAAGTGCACATTCCCTGGGATACACATGGTAGTTGCAAAAAGATGTTTAGTTACACTGCAGTAACCACCCTGTTTTTGCTTATAATGTGATTGGAGAGACTTTGGTATTGTAGTCTCATACAAGCTTTTGTGGAAAGAGGGTCCCAAATGTTACACAACTTTTAAGAAGGCATATAAAGGCCAGAGCCCTGTTGCTATTTGCATAACTTGGACACTGACAAGCCCCCAATTAAGGCTGCAGCTACACTGGAATATAGGCAGCAAATCAAATTCCAGCAGAGCTGAGTTGCCTCAATTTGGTTTGTCTGTGTAGTCTGCCCCAAATCTTAGTTGCATTCCTAGTCTCATGCTTGAATGAGCATAAATTGACATACACCCTGGGACCTTGTCAATATGCCATAATTAGCTGTGGCAAATTATTCAGTCTTTATGTGAATAGCAGGAGAAGTCTGGCCACAGGTTAATCTTTCCTATATATTTTTTCAAATTCTGTTGTGATCCTGCAGTTATTTAGCCATGCATCATACCTCATTATAGACACAGGTATTGCTAAAATAGACTCCAAATGTATAGAACTGTTGAAGTGTTTACAACCCTACATGCTGCCTGGAGAAGGTAAGACTGGGAAGGATCTTTCTGGACTGGACTGAAGGTACCTGCCAATCTATCAAGCAGTATCACCAGTTGTTCCGTCTTGCTCTGAATGCAAACAGAGCCCTGCCCTTCTGCTCAGAGCTCTCTCTCTCTGTTGAGTCTTTTGACAGGTTTTTTTAATGTTTGATGTTTGATCTGTTCAGAGCTGTAAGGAAAGAAATATTTTATTCTTCCCATTACTGTCTCAGTTATTGAGGCTGTAAGTGCCAGTTAATGAGACTAGGGGTGGACTACTTTGGGGAACTGGATGCTATTCTGCATTGTGAATCCCTGCTCTTCTGCTGCACAGCTAGAGGAATGTAACCCAAAATTCTAAACGCTACAATAAAGAACACAGGAGAAAGAGTCATTTGTTACGAGTCTCTTGTCCACCGAAACCCAATTAAACCAAAACATTCACACCCACCCTTTTCTTATTAACCCTCTATGCATGTCTCTTCCGCTGTCCCATCCAATCCCCTTTAAAATAAGCTGCGCGGTGCCCGGCGTATTTTCCCCGTGGTCCCAGAGGCGCTTGCACGCACATGACCTGTTTCTGGCTTCCGAAACGATACAACGTGGCACCTAGATCGAGACCCCACGTGGCCGTTTCCAAAGGCTCAGGCGATTGCTTGCTTTTAATAAATTGCGAAGGGGGTGGGATGGAGGAAAGAGAGGGGGGGACAAGTCAAGGCACCGGCAGAACTACAATCTCGAGGCTCTCGGGAAGCTTGCGGAGGAAATGACGCGCCCGTGCGGTGTATGCCGGTTTGCTAGCCGCGAGGCTAGTCCTCAGCCGGAGAAAGGTACCGGGAAAAGGAAGAGCTGCTCCAACCGCATGACAGCCGCGGCAGATTGAAAGGCTGTTCCGGTGGCTGGAGATTTTTCTTCCATGCAGCAGGTAACCTTTCTTTTAACCGATCTAGCGGGGACTGCCGGGGTCACTCGTAGCAGAAGTCCCACGAGGTCTAGTAATTTTCAGTGTGCGTTCGCTACAGATTTGGAAAGATCTCTTCTTGAACAGCCGAGCAAGCGGCAAAGTGTCTCCTAGTTTCCCCGCTGCTGGCTCTCTGGGCGCTTCAAAGGAAGGAGATAAGAATGAATGGAGAGGAGTAATTTGAATTGCATAAGTGCTATAAAAGAGCCAGGCCGGAAGGAGGCATTGGCTTGGAGACATCGAGTTCATCTCCAAGGGGAAAAAACAGATACAGAACTGAACTTAACCTGCTGCTGTAGCTGCTCGTGTAGCGAACGCCTTGGGAAATGGTTAGGCAGCGATGCACTTGCTCTCATTCAGAACGGCACGTTGCCGAGAGATTCTGCTTTTTTTAAATAATCTAATTACGTTGGAAGGATTGAGACGAACCCCCGACCCGGTTCCGCTTGGCTTGCTGGTCCGCAGGCAGAGAGAGAGCGAGTTAATTAAACTTAGCGCGAACTCGTCTTCTCGACAGGGCGCGCGTGTAAACCATTTGGAAAGTAATGACTGGAATATGTTAATACAGGAATTCATTAATCGCTGTGTAGTTTGCGCTGCCAAACAGGGCGAGAGGCCTTGCAAATATGTAGGAGTGTGATGGGGCAAAGAAATGGCATCTGAACACAATAGTACATTTAAATAAATGGAAACAGCCATTCGCTCCATTCATAACAAACGAAGTGTAACTACTTGTAGACATGCAGATAGAGAGGGTAGTGGGTTGGAGTCTGGAGGTTTAAATCGCCACTGTCTCTCCTGGAAGAGGGACCAACAGAGATCACAGCCGGGGTGTGTGGGCCTGGTGCCTGTGTGCCCTGCCCCCAATGGCCTTGGTCAAGCTTCATGGATGCCCAAGAAGGGGGGACTGGTAAGCCATTGCTGCATAATTTATATATAGAATAGCCTGGGAGGGTAGCTATAAATTCCTTGATGGAATATGATTACAGTTGTACCTTGTATAAAGGAATTAATTCATTCTAATGAAATTATGTTAAACAAATTTTCCTTTATACACATTTCCCATAGGAATGCATTGAAAACAGAGTAATCCCTAATCATGCCCATTTTTATGTTGTATGGATTTGCTCCATGGATGATTCTGTTAAGCAAATTTCCCCTATATCCAGAATTTTTTATGTTGTACAGATTTTATGTTATGCAAACCGTTTGTTATACGAGGGTTCACTGTACTAGAATCATAAGCAGGTGAAGACATCTGCTTGGGAATACCCTGAAGCAAATGGTGAGCCACTGTGTGAAACACAATGCTGGACAGGATGGGCTGTGCCCTGTTCCAGCAAGGCTGTTCTTATCTTCTTCTTCTAAATCTGGTGAGGGAGGGAGGTCTATTTTTCTCATATATTGTCTCTTGTTTGCCTTCCCTGAAGATCAGGCATGACCTTGGCCTGGCTTCTTGCATCCTGTCCTCCACAATGGAGTGCTGATTGGGGGTGTACCCACCCTCCATCCAATCATGACCCCCAAGACCTGGTAGGGAATGGCAAGAGATGTTGGTTTTGAGAGCATGGATGCACACAGATGGTGCGTCACCAAGGACTGAGAAGTCAGTTTTGACATCTCTTTTTAGAAAGCTAGATGAATTGTGCCTTTAAGGTACTGCCTT